>JAEHOD010000023.1:0-600000 GCA_016834595.1 Chlamydomonas schloesseri | reverse complement strand
AGTAAGGTGGGCTTAGCCCAAACCACGTGCCCTATTTTGAGGCCGAAGAATTGACAAGTGTTCCCCTGTGTTAGGGAAAAGGGGCTCAGCCCTCCACTGTCTGAGGCCGAACTACCTCATCGCCCGGACATAGGCGGGGTCGGTTTGAACAGGCACCGAGCCAAACCTACGTGCTCAACAGTCGCGGCACCACAGCAGGAGCCAGCCAACACGCAGTGCAGGAGTCAACAGCAGCCGCACCACTTGTCATACCACTGCTGCCTGCAGCACCACAGGCCTTGCTCGCCCCACTGCGGACCGCTACCTAGACACCAGTCAGCTCCTCAGCCCGCGCGCTTGCGCCGCTTTTCGCGCGGCACCGCGCTCTCCTCCTCCACGGGGCCTGGTCTGCCCGGCCCCTCCGCTACCAACATATGCACAGTCGCCGCCGCTGCTGCTGAGCCCCGTGTCGCCGCTGCTGCTGGGCCCCGTGTCGCCGCTGCTGCCGGGCCCCGTGTCGCCGCCAGGCAGCAGCGATGCAGGACGCTTGTGTCCCAGAAGCATCTCCACCAGCGCGTGCCGGATGATTATCAACGCTTCATCTCCCAGACAAAGCCAGTGTCTGTTTGTACAGGCACCGCCCGCCATGCGTCGAGTTTCGTCCAGGTGCCAAGCGAAAACAAGCTACTAGACATCTAGATGAACTCAGCCATTTGGAAATGCTTGCAAGCAAAGACGTACGCCAAACTGGACGTACCGTAAGCAGGTGCGCGCCGGCGCCGTTTCTTGGCGGCGCCGCGCTTTCCACTTCCACGTGGCCTCGAGCGTGGGCTTCCCCGGCCCCCCGCTCCGAACATGCGTGCCACTACTGCTAGCCCCACGGCAGGAGCCGTTGCCATCACTGCCCCCAGGCCCTGCGCGGACAGCCATATTCCTCCGAGAAGACTCCAGCTCGCAAGGGCGTCCCGCCCCCCCGCTTTGGTTTGTGGAATAAATTACCCCCATCTTACTACCCCCCGGTGCTCATACTTGTCCAGCCGGGTAGCGGTTCTCTCGACCGAGGTCGCCGTATGACGTGACTTGCTGCTGCTATCATTCAGCTTGCCTATCATCAGTGTTTCTCCTGCCTGGAACCCAAGCCTTTCACGAACACACAATATCTTGGGTGGCGAGGAAATGACGCGCCATACTGTGTAATCCCGTTGTGCGCGCACGCACACATACTTTTCCACACACCAGACATGCCGCCCAGCATGACCTTTGCACACGTGCACATGCACATTCATGTACTCAACGCGCCCACACACCATTCACACCTTCCTATCCTTGTGAATTTTTAACACACCATTCACACCATCTAAATGCCCTTCAACTCCGACTCATCGAAGTTCAAAAATCCACCGGAGTCGCGATTGCGGCGGTAGCAGGCTGTGTCGCCCTCCTTACACGGCTCGCAGTCGCTGCAGGCCTTCCGGCACGACCCCATGCTTGCTCCCGAGCCAATCATGAAGCCTGCAATGGTACACCAGGTGAGCAGGTCAGTCGGGAGTCATTTCGCATGACGCCGAAGCTACCCAGGACGTCTTTAGTGTATGCGGCGGGGTGTCGAACGCTCCTCGGGCAACCCGCCTGCAGGCGCCGGGCGCACCTGGGTTGTTCTTGCACTCGCCCTGCAGCGCCCAGGTCTCACACATCTCGTGGAGGTTAGCGCATACGCCCGGGTCGGGCAGCGGCTTGAAGGGCTCCTGTAAGGGGCAGGGAAGGGCAGCTGTCAGGTGACGCTGCCAACTGCTGCCGTACTCCTCGGCTGCATAGGCATTGTGCAGGGTGCGCCAGCCTGAGTTGCCTGGCATCTGTGCGCCGGCAGTCCATTGCAAGCGTTGTGCCAGGCTGCGCGCGCACCCAAGCCCCCTTATCAGAGCTCCTGCTTGTGCGCACACCTTGAGTGCTCGCTCGTATTCGTCTCCTGTGGGTGCAGGCAGATGGCACGGCATCAGGTGCGCTTTTCTATAACCGTCCCGTATTAAACATATGCTATACGGTACTTGCAATGGCCGCGCACCTCGGAAGGGTGTGCCGTGCAGCCACTTGACCGCGTTCCATTTTACGCCCTCAACCACAGGACAACCAGTGTGCATGCTGTGTATGTCTTGCTGCTTGTAGTCGGGCAGCGTGTCGAAGAACATAAGCGCGTCGCCGCGCTTGGGCCTGTACGCCACGTGCCCACGCGCGCACTGGGAGAAGTTGGCGCGCTCCGCCTGGCCCGCCAGCTCGGGGTGGCTCCACACACTGCAGGCGCGCACAGCGTGTCGCGCCAAGTTGCGCGAAAGTGAACAGGTTATGCATGTGCTCCTCGGACCAGGCGGCCTGTGATAAGTTGCCTCGACCGATGGGTTCATTGGATACATGGGGACCTACCTATCCGTGAAGGCCGTCTCGCCTCCAAAGTCAGGTTCTGCAAGTTGAAGGAGGAACTTGGCTCACATGCTCGCCCACGCATGCACCAGGGAATCGTCCCTGGCCTGCATTACTCTCAACAAAACGACTACGCGCGTGTGACGCAGCAGCACCCACCCACGAGGTACATGAGTACTGTCGCCACGCGCTCGAGCCCGTCGATGTGCGGCCCATACTTGTTGGTGGGGCCGTAGCGCAGCACCTGCGCAGCATGGTAATCAGGTACGTCCCAATGGCCGCATCAACAAGTGGCCCGACCCAATTGAAGCAGGTGTTATGCCTTACAGCTGGCGAGGCCGGCCCGCCCGAACAAACCTCTACGTACTTGCATATCCTCCTGATGCGACGGCGGCAGATGCGACCAGAGAGCCAGCCTGTGCTCAATAGCCGCAATCACGGGGTCCTGATGGCGCCTGTAAGGGGATTCACAAGAAAACGTGGGATCAAAACATGTTACGGGGATGTCAGGTACCTGAACTAATAGCCGCATTCCCCAGGCCTACCACCTAGTGAACAAAAACCGCGGAAACGCAAACACGGCCCGGCAGCGAGCAAGGCCCCTAACGTCAGCACGGCGAGCACAGCGCCGCCATAGCTAAGACAAACAGCTCAGTCCTAGGCAACCAAGCAAACATTGTGGCTGCCATCAGCAGCACTCGATTTCCCTGGGCGTATAAATACCTAGCCAGTATTTTGCTTACCTCAGGAAGGTGCCGTAACTCGTGCGGATATCGTCCACAACACCCTGTCACGGGAGTGCCAGCGGCAGTGCTATGCGCTGTGACTTATTGATAAAGGAGACCCCACAAACCTCAAAACACCCGTGCACCGCCCACACGCCTTCGCAATGCCCCCAGAAGATTGCGACGGCCACTTCGCGGACTCTAGCTACTCTGCCCTGCCCTAGCCCTGGCTCCCACCGCGTTCTTGCTGCCCACCACCGTTGACCGCTTCATCTGCGAACAGGCAAGACCTCATCAAACCATCTGTAACACGTCAGCACGGATACAACAGCCAATGCACGCAACGATAAAATGGTCATGCTGCATTCCTGACGGAGCCCGCCAGAGAACACGCACCCCTTCTCTCACACCTGAGCGTGCGCCAGGTCAATGATGTGCCGGCACTCCCTGTCTGAAAGGAAGTTGTGGTACACCATCGCCCTGGGCTTGTAGCTAATAGTCTGGATCCTGTGGGTGCAGCACGTACAATACACGGCCGGCGTCATCTTAGCTTGAAGCGGACAACGGCGGGGGCACAACCACGACTCCAAGCTGCAGCCCGGCGGTTCTGCAAGCCGCGGTTCTGCACATTTTCACTTGTGTCATGTCCTGTCTTAGAGACTTACGCAGGAGCACCTCACTCCTACTGGCTGCTTGTCATCCTAATCGCCGCGCCAGGGTACGCCTTTGAACTACGAACACGGTATTTTGGCCAGCTGCCAGCTGGCACCACCTGCCAGCTGCACCAGCTGTCAAGCCCGAGCACCTTCCACGCCCCCTAGCGAATCACCGCTGTCTGTGCCTACAAGCCAATGCTGGTGCGCATACTTAAGTCGTCGCATGCGTTGTGGCTGACGTCGTATCCCGACTGCTGCCACGCCACTCAGGGACACCGTCCGCACGCCCCCTCCCCCCGTGGCCCTGTCAGGGTGCGGCACCGACCATCTTGTCGAGGAGCTCTCCTGCCCCTGTCCCCCAGCACCAAGCCCAAGCGCCCACACGTACCACGCTGGCCTCTCTGTCTCATTCAAGCTGAAAAGACTGCCCTCGCCGATGGCCGCTTCATCAAGGGACGGAGTGTGGAAGGCCGCATACTGCTCCCCTTGCCACCCTATGAAGGTGTCTTCTCCATCCCGAAGACCTGCGGCGAATTGCATCATAGTTGAAAGTTGAAGGAGGACGCACGACTTCGCGTGGCGAAGGGTCCGCTACAGCACAGCGGTTGCTGTTCATATGCGTGACTCCATTCTATTTCATATGTGTCTCGCAATATCATAGTCGCACAAGCAGCATTATCGTCGTGGAGGGAACGCGGTTGTCGATTGCAGCAAACTTGCCTTCCACGGTTCGTATGTATAATATTGTTAATGTAGAGCAAGCTAATAAAAATAATCGAAGCATCATTCTAGAGCTGGCGGAGGTGTGAAGACCGTGCCACAAATTAACAACACAGAGTTAACTTGTGCGAGCGGGCTAAGTCAGAAAAGTAAAGGCTAGGAAATCTTGTTATAGACATGAGGTATGTGAGTGAGTGAGTGATTACAGGCGGTATGTCGGGACTTCGCTCATTGCAGAGTCACTCCTCATAGTCGCCCCATGCAACAGCTTTAACGTCAATGGGGGGGTGTAGCGCGCGTGGGGGAGGGGGGCAGATGAGACGATTAAGACAGGGGGACAGAAGAGTTAATGCGTGTGCTTCGGACCCCAGTTTCCCATAACCCCCCCCCCCCCCCGATTTCGATTGGGTGTAATGCCTGTGGGCCAGCAGTCGCTGTCTGGACGGGTTTAGAATGTTTAGATCTTGGTTGACGGGATCAGATGAGGCCTTAAGGATGGTGATGAGCGCTTCATAAAGCAAGTAGCTCGATCTGTCGGGTCGACATAGCCTGATTTCGGCACGCGTCTGTCGCGCCGTGGGGCCTACATGGACTCGAATCCATTTTACAATGTTGTTCTTGTTGTTGCACCCCGCCCTCCGACCCCACGCGCGCCGGCCGCCGCGTGTAAGCCGTGACCGTGCACTCCGGCCCTCAATGTCATCCGCATCGTGTCAGCAGCGACAAGGTGTATCCTCACTGGCCAAACCCTGGCTTTCCCCATTGCGTCATTCCGGCCTCACAACACCTCAAAAATCGCCACTCTGTCAAAGTTCTTAAATCTCTTGCTTGCAAAAAATAGTTTGTTAAAAGCAACTGTGCACTCATTTACACGCCCTTGAGCTCCGACTCATTCAGGTTCAGGTAGCCGCCGGACGCCCGGTTGCGCCGGTAGCACTCCGCATCTCCGTCTGCACAGGGCTCGCAGTCGTTGCAGGCCAGCCGGCACGTTCCCTGGCCATCGCCATCCCCAATCATGTACCCTGAAGTCGTGCACCACCGGCAACGACAGAAGTGCATCAGCAGGGGGCACACATGACTAACATGACGCATGGCACGCTGGCACGGGTGCACACTGTCCATGCAGTGCTACCTACCGACTGCCGCACAGCGCCTGCTGCTCACCTGGATTGTTCTTGCACTCGCCCTCCTTAGCCCAGGTCTCGCACATTTCGTGCAGGTTAGTGCACACACCCGGGTCTGGCAGCGGCACGTAAGGCTCTTTGAGGGCCTTCTCGTAGTCCTCAGCTGTGGCATGTGCGTGTGTATGGGGGGGGAGGGGGGTTAGTTCATTCCAGAAACCAAAGCGACCATTGGGGAGGTGCGCACGTTTGCGTTATTATTCACACGATGGTCTTGTAGCCCTACGTTTGGGACCACTGCTGTGCGCTTCAGAGTATTCAAGTGGCCCACGCAGCGGCATTCTCGCAGCTCCCAGACGACTCACGTCGGAAGGGCACGCCGTGCAACCACTTGACTGCGTTCCACTTTACGCCCTCTACTACAGGACAACCAGTGTGCATGCTGGTCTCGTCCGTGGTGGTGTAGTCGGGTTTCGTGTCGAAAAAGAGCAGCGCGTCCCCACGCTTGGGCTTGTAGGCCACGTGTCCGCGCGCGCACTGGGAGAAGTTGGTGCGCTCAGCTTCTGCTGCCAGTTCAGGGTGGCCCCAACGACTGCGGCGCCGGTGCAGCACACGCAGTCAATTATGCAACCTCAGACTGTGACTATGTATGCAACATAGTTGCACAGAGGGTGTGCGGAGGAATGCCTTTGACAATCGATGGCGCTGCATTGCACTTTGCCCTGTGCGCACCTGTTTATGAAAGCAGTTTCGCCACCATGGTCAGGCTCTGCGCCCACGCACGCAGGAAGTTAGCTGCTGGTTGCTGCTACCTATTTTCTGACATTGCACATTCCTGCCATGCTACGCTGAGGACTGTCTAGCTACTCACCCACAAGATACATGAGCACGGTGGCCACGCGACCCAGCCCGTCGATGTGCGGCCCGTACTTGTTGGTTGGGCCATATCGCAGCACCTGTCACATCATCATACAGAGCATGAATGCAACAAGCAAGGTAGGCACGTAAGGAGTTGGGCAGTGCAAAAGCACTTGAATGCAGCATGAATTGCACGTCAGTTGCTGCCTTTTCCTCGGCTGCCTTGTGAGTCCTTAGGGCACTTGCCTGCATATCTTCTTGATGCGACACCGGCAGGGCGCTCCAAAGGGCTAACCGCTTCTCAATGGCCGCAATCACAGGGTCCTGATTACGCCTGTATGTCGCACGATATGTGTTTCCATAATGCTCACAATGGTTGAAAATATTGGGCCAAAGGCAGTGGCACGTGCAGTGTACGCAAGGTTAGTCTTAAGCTATTGATATAACCTGTCTCACTTTAGGAATGTCCCGTAGCTAGTCCTGATGTCGTCCACCACGCCGTCATCTTTGTGGCCCACAACCTGCGACCGCTTCATCTGCGGGGGCCATAAGATGTTAAGAGCCAGCACGCAGTCATGGAAAGGGCGCTGCTTGGCGCGATATGGTCAACATGCTCCATGTTCTACCTGGCCGTGCGCCAGGTCGATAATGTGGCGGACCTCACGGTCCGATAGGAACTGCACGGTGGCAAACAGCAATAGAGCTTCAGTCGTGAGCAGTCTGGCAGGGCGCGCAGGTAACTCCAGCAGGGTCCCGACGGGACTTTTGAGCATGCAGGCTGCGCATGTGCGGTGTATTAACCCGCAATCTGCGACGCTTATATACCTACATTGTGATAGATGAAGGCCCGAGGCTTCCAGCTAATGGTTTGAATCCTGTGGTGTGGAGCGCGCACATGGTCAGACACGTGGCCACCCCCGCATATTCCCGCATACGCGCAAGAACTTGGGAGCAAGTGCGCTATCTAAACGCACGTTTCCTCAAGGAACACGCGCCATATATAGAACCGAAACCCCACGGTACGCGCCTAAAATCTGGACACATCAAGCCCCCATGGTTGCGTTGCGCACCCACCATCCTGGGCGGACTGACTCGTCTGCCGACCACAAAGAGCCGTCACCAATATCTGGATTGGAAGGTTGATCAAAGGCGCTGTATTGCTCGCCCTGCAGTATGGCAGCAACGCAGCGAGCGTCACCTGCGCCGTCAAAGGCCCTGCGCAGGTTCCCAGCTGTATGGGGCAGACTAAGTAACAGAACGCCTGCAGCTCAGAGGCCGCAATTGCTGTGCCCACGGCCGCACCTGCCAGCCTATGAGCCTCTCTTCTACGTGTTGCCGAGCACCTGCGTGTGCAGTATTGAAAATGTGAGCGAAAAAGCCGGCCGCCCAAAGCAGGCGCGGACGTGGGCTCGTCGTGGTGAGCGGGGTAACGTGTGCAGGGTCACCCGTGGGTTCAAACAGAGGCGTGTCGTCGACACCGCGCGGGCACTCCTATAGCATTAACATCAGTGCCGTTCTCCTGTAGTCGCTACCAACACTCACCAAGTACGCACTGGAAGCCATCCAAGACAGCGAGTACCAGAGCAATTAGAAATAGTGAAGGAAGCCTCCGCATAGCCATCATATGAATATTGCTGTCAGAGATGCATAATCTTAGCTATGCGCGCCTCGCGAAACGAGGTGGCACGATTCACGCACACGTAGCTCTGCGCTCAGGACGACTAGTCAAACCGCTTGCTAAGCACTTTAGGTTTGTGGTGTCAAGGAGATGTTAGGGAATGTTGAGACTGTTGCGCATGGAAATGCAGTTGCAGGCGTTGTCGCTGCTGCCACACTCACACACTCTCACCCAATGCACCTTCGCCGCTTCCCCCAGCTCCATCACGCCACTGCCACCACGGCCTTGTTTCACGTCACCCCTTGCGACTTTCTCAAATACGTAAACCTCTTGCATGCCTTTTACTGTATAGAGTGTTCTTGAAAGCAACTTCGCACTCATTTACACGCCCGTGGGGTTGCCGCCGGTTTCGTCGGTAGCACTCCATATCTCCGTACAGGGCTCACAGTCGTTGCAGGCCGGCACGCTCCCTGGCCTCACATGCCATGCAGGTCACCCATAAACCTCTTCCTATTCATGTGCTCCCGCACTGCCCAAGCCTTCCGGCCTCTTGCACGCGTCAAAAGACTGCACATACCCTTTACCTGCCATCGGAGCTAGCTCATGTACGCTTCCAAGGCCGCACTATCATTTGATCCGCAGCCACATGCCTGCGTCAGTGACCACACACGCGCACTGACGACCACATGCCAAGGCGCGCAAGTTTTGTTGCGAGCACTTCCTCCTGCTTCCCGGCTGGTGCTAAAATCGACAGCGCTGCCTTCCGGTAGTTCTCTATGGCCTGTGCATATCGGCGCATCTCTCTAGCTAACCTGCTACTGCAACCAGCCAGCTAAATGCACAATGCGAGCCAACCTACATGGACAGCACCTACTGTACTCGTGGCCCTACCTTGCCATACTCTCTGCATCCTCCCGCTAATCTCTCATGCATTTTACGGCATTGCCACCCTCAGAATCATACCTCACCACCCTCCAGCGCATACAGGTGCTCGTTGCACCTACGCATTCGGTCCGGTTCTCGTACGCAGCTGCTACCGGGCACGGCACAGCATCAAGTGCCACACCACTTCAGCACCACTCAAAGGAAGCTGCGATCCGCACGCAACTTCCCACAAACCAAGCCGCGGCCGGTGTTTCTCTGTGAGCGTCCAAGCGGACAGCAACGAGCCTTGCGCGCCGTGTCTAACTCACGACGCCACGTTGGCGCCTTATGCGCGTGTGAACAGTGCTTGCTGCAAGCATAGGCGTCCGGGAGGAAGCAGGTCAGTACCTGCGTACTGATTACTAAAAGATAACGTTGACATGCCGTTGACTAGGCCTCCACCAGTTAAGGCAGAGTTCGGTCAACTCACCAAGGTCTTGCGCATGCCTGTCCCCTGTGCTCGCCCGGATCCCTGGTGCGCCAGCTCCTTGTTGCGGTCCGGGTCCTCCTCACTGCAGCAGATATCACCAACGAGGCATGGAGTGATGAAGGTGAGTGCAGGTGCGCATGGGCTGGCAAAGGGCTGGCACGCCTGATGCAATGGCTTGAAATCGCAAACCTTGGCGTGTGCTAGACCGCAACCCCCACTTCTCGCCAACGACTCTTGCTCACCGCCGCTGCCGCGAGCCCCCAGCGTCGCCAGCCTCCGGCAGCGCCGGCGGCCGGGCTGCTGCCGGCACTGCCTCCGGCGTGGGAATTGGCCGCTCCACTTGTCCATTCGCGGAGCGCTGGTACTTGAGGATGGTCCAGTCAAACACGTAGTCCCACGTCCAGCCTGCGAACAGCCAGCGAACAGACAACGCCACACTCAGTCAATATGTCGCACGCTTTCATGTCGGCGCTCACACATGACCACTGCATTTGACATCAAAATTTAGCATAAAAGGCACTGCGGGCAGCTGAAGCGCTTACCCTCCTTGGCGAACAGGTCCCGGAACAGGCGGCGCAGGTAGGCGTAGTCGGGCTTCTCCTCGAAGCGCTGCGCCCGCACGTACTGGAAGTACAGCACGAACTCCTGCGGGAAGCCCTTACAGAGCACCTGTGGTAGCGGCATACGCGCATACAATAGGCGGTGATGTTTAAGGACTGCAGGTCAAGGAGTTTATTGTAATAGCCCAGCTTCATATATACAAATGGGATCTGCCGCAAAAGCCTTGCAAGCGCCAAGCCCACCTCGAACGGCGTCTTCATCTTCTTCTCGCTGATCTTCTCGTACTTCTGCTTCTTGGTTGCCGCCTGCAGTCCCTGCCAGGGCAGGCTGCCGCGAAGGAAGTACATGAAAACGTACCCTAGCGACTCCAGGTCGTCCCGCCGGCTCTGCTCGATGCCCATGTGCGTGTTCACGCTGGCGTAACGCGCCGTGCCCGTCAGGTTTTTGTTTTCGCAGTATGGGATGTGCTGGTGCGTCTTGGGGTCCCGGTACTTCTTCGCCAGGCCGAAGTCGATGATGTTCACCTGCAGACAGGAGTGCGAACAGGTGGAGAGGTGCCCGGCGGTGGTGCGCACCCGTCCTAGTAGCGCAGGCTGTATCCTTGCACCGTGCCACGTTAACTGAACTAGTGCCTCTTGTCCCGCCCCCTTACTCTTCGCCCGCCGTCCGCCTCCACCCCGCACCTGGTTCGCACGCTTGCCCAAACCCATGAGGAAGTTATCGGGTTTGATGTCCCGGTGAATGAAGCTGCGCGAGTGCAGGTACTCCACGCGCGAGATCATCTGGTCCGCCAGCATGAGCACGCTCTTGACCGAGAATTTCCTGTGGGGATGCATTGAGTGATTGCTCTCAAAGTGGACGTACGGCCGACAAAACCACCCACGGCCCCTGGTCGGCGGCACATCAGATCTCTTCCCTGCTGCAAGGGGGCGAGGCCTCCAAAGCGGGCACATGGGCACCTAGACGCGTCCACATTTGGCCTTCTTCCGAGCCCGAGTAGCGGCCTGCGGCCCAACTTCGGCCCCATACTATATCTTCCTCAATACAGTTTGCACTTACAACAGCTGCCGGCCGCGGTAACAACAAGGACATGGTGTTCCCTCACGGCGCCTGATCATGTCACACTACACGTCCACACCCATCACGCCGTCATGCGCCCGTCCCCGCCTGCGCCAGCCGCTCTCCACCGCCGCCGAGACTGCCACCCACCGTCCGCAGAAGTTGAACAAGTCCTCCAAGCTAGGGCCCAGCAGGTCGATGACCATGACGTTGTACTCGCCCTCGATGCCATACCAGCGGAGGTTAGGGATGCCCACTGCATGGATGGTGACAAGCGACCCAACAGCAGCCCGACGATGTCAGTAACGCTGAATTACGGACGCAACTCTCCCTTAACCCTGCTCAAGCGCCACGGCACTGGATTCGGGCAAACGCTGTGCTAACCCAGACTCTCACAACCCCGACCCACCACCGCCTTGGAGAATTTTGTACAGCTTTGACTCGTATAATAGCTGCGGGTGACGCGCCTTCACCGGCTCCTGCAAGCGCGGAAGGCGTGTAAAGCATGGGGCGGCAGCGAAAGAGCTATTCCCACACGAACGCACCAGCTTCACGCCAACTTCCTCGCCAGTTTGAAGGTTTGTGCCTGCAGCGATGTCAAGCGCGTCAGAGAACTGCGACCTGTGCTCCCGCCCCAAGCGACATCGCCACGCACCGAGAAAGATTTCTCCAAAGCTGCCGCCTCCAAGCTTACGTCCCAAGCGATACTTTCCACCAACGATTTGCTCGTTCATGGTGTCGCAACGCTGCAGCAAATGCCCAGTTCGCCTCTTCCCCGCCGCGAGAGTCCCTCAGGGGCCTCTGACCCGCTAAAACGTTTATGGCTGAGGTGTGTGCCACATCCAAGCGAAAGAACCACAGCGAACGAAGGCGACTGTAATGAGGCAAAGAAGCGGGCCAACGAGCAATAGAGTCCTGCAGATACAAATGTCTTGGTATATCTAGGGAGCTAGCCTCAATGAATCACCAGGTTCTGAGGGGAACGGTCGAGGCAGGCCCATCCCACAGCTGACGGCCCCATCCAGTCTGCTGCATCATGCGGGTTGAGCACGACCCCGGCCGTATTCCGTGGGCAGTCCCGGTAGGGCTTCGAGCGCCGTATCCTGCGCATTATCGTAGAATGAGCATCCCCCAGCAGGTTGCCCACAATTTTCAGAATTTTGCGTGTTGGCTGGCTCCTGCTGTGGTGCCGCGACTGTTGGGCACGTAGGTTTGGCTCGGTGCCTGTTCAAACCGACCCCGGCTATGTC
Source organism: Chlamydomonas schloesseri (assembly GCA_016834595.1). Classification (NCBI taxonomy): domain Eukaryota; kingdom Viridiplantae; phylum Chlorophyta; class Chlorophyceae; order Chlamydomonadales; family Chlamydomonadaceae; genus Chlamydomonas; species Chlamydomonas schloesseri. The sequence continues at coordinate 587,684 of JAEHOD010000023.1, read as the reverse complement.
TGGGCGATGAGGACGTTCGGCCTCAGACAGTGGAGGGCTGAGCCTCTTTTCCCTGCACAGGGGAACACTTGTTGGCCAAACCACAGGGGTTTCCGCAGCGTTCACCCGCGCCCGCATACCGTGGAAGGGCAGCCGTTTACCAGGAGCTGGTTGCTGGTGTGCTTTAAAGATATGCTCAAGGGTGGGTAGCACCTAGGGGCGCCGGGCTGAGGGCCAAGCGACCAATGCAAGGGGAGAGGCTGGAGAGTGGAACGTGGGCGCGCAGCTTGCAGCTGCGGAGCGTGTGTGGCGTGTCTGTGATATCGTGTCTGTGGCTTAGTGCAACTGCATACCCCCCGGGGGTAGGCCTGCTGTGCGTGTCATGTGTGTGCGGCTGCTAGTGTAAGTACCCGTGCTGATTCTTAGGGTCGGGGCTAAACCGCTGTGTGACTAAGGCGGAAGCTGAGTGTCAGCGGGAGCGTCATGACTGAGCCGGTGACCAGGTGCCAATAGCGCCGTCCGCACCAGGGGAGAACCTCCCCTGGTCCGCATCGTGGGCGTGCCGGCGGCTTATCACGCAGTCACGCAAGCGAACCCTGTCTCGCTGTTCGTGTTGCCAAGAGCACAAGCTGACAGACTAAATATCAATCTGTATCAACCAACCCGTACGCGAGCCAATGCCTCTGCCAGTCTCTATCTCCACCACTTTTAAACGGGAGCATCGACAGCCCCGTTAGTCTTTGTCAGTCCGCCTAGGCCTTTCCGCGCGGCGCGGAAGCAAAAGGAGAGATTGGTAGGCTGCAGAGGCCGTGTGTCGGGCCCGGGTCGGAGGCAGGCACACAGCTGTAACATTACTTGTAGGCCCCGCAGCAGCAGCCAGCTCTACGCTGATGACCTAACGTATACGTATACAACCTGGACGTCCCCGCCAGCGGCTAGGACTGATCATCCTGGTGTGCATCGGGAATGACGGGACTCAGTGGCCTTACGGGGACACCGCCTGCTTATCATCGTATCAGGACTACAACCGTCATATGGCATGTCAGGCGCACTGAGGCGTGCGCAGGCTTAATGCTCAAGGGATAGCTTGCAACAGCAGATACGGCGGCGTGACACCTGCACGGTGTGTTCTGTGCGTGTGGATGATCGACCGCATGTTGCGGTGGGTGCTGGAATACTTGTTGCTGCTGAGCCGCCAACACGAGCTTGGGGCAACAGCAGCCGCACAGACAAGCTGCAACATTGTGACACGGCGTGCGCTGGAACCTTTTCTGCTGCTAACCCGCAAGCAAAACATGAGCTAGGGGCAACAGCAGCAGCCGCACAGGCAAGCTGCAACACAGTGACTCACGTACACGGTGTGCGCTGGAATAACTGACTGGCAAGATTGCCGACACAAACCGTGTGCCGGGTGGTGGGTCGGGGGCGGAGCTCCCGGGAATTTTTTGGGGTGAACGAAGCGGCGGCAAAGGGTTTCGGTAATCGAACAAAGCCGTGTTTCGCATTTCGGCAGCTGGCGCCGCCCCTGCTTTCGTAAGGTACGAGCACTGGTGGTGGTGGCGGTGGCGGTGGGGACTGTGAATGGAGGCGCACCAGGTGCTGGGCTGGGTCACTGGTTGGCTCCGGCGACTGGGCAGGTGTCCGCGGCAGCGGGCTGGGGGGAACGGAAGATGGTGGCAGGCCCGGCTCCGGGTTCGGAGGATCGGCCGAGATTGGGACCAACGCTATGCTCTCTGCCTAGGCTAGGAGTGGAGGGGCCGCAGCCGGGGTCCCTGTAACACACATCGACACTGCAACGCGGGCCTGTCTCTCTCTCCCCTGGCGGCCCAGTAGCTGCATTCCAGCAGCCATGCACCCTAGTTTGGCCTGCTCAGCCGAGCTAGCCAGCACGCAGCCCTCGCGCGGCGCAACGGGGTCTTTGAGGTAGCTGGAGCGGGGTGGCGAGCTCCCACCAGCTGTGACGCGTCCGCCTGTCTTCTACGGCTAGCGCGCGCGCAGCTGGGCGTCACTCGCACGACAATTGACTGCAGCGGTTTGCCGGAACTGGGTTGGGGCCCTGGGCTGGGAGGCGGAGCGTGTTACGGACATGCGCTCGATTGTGAATGCGAAATGTGAAACCAGCGTCAAGCAGCTGTTCCCCTTCACGGGGAAAGGGGCTAAGCGGCCTAAGCCCCTCCACTCTCTGAGGCCGAACTCCCCTCATCACCCGGACATAGCCGGGGTCGGCATGTACAGCCACCATGCTTGCGTGTGTGCGTGCCCATTGTTGAGAAATTATTTTACGCCCTTACTGAATTTACGGTAGGCATCGGGGCTCAGGTCCTCGTGCAACAGCTAGAAAGCGGCTTCCTGCTGCATTGAGGGTGGTCTGGCATTCCTGACACAGGCTGTTTCAGAGCCGCTCAGCCAAAGAAAAGAAATGTCCTTGTAGACGTTCTTAATATTTACAAAGTAACAGGACATAGCAAGTAATAACACGTAGCAGTCGCCGTTTGCGCAAGCATGATACTTTTGCCAACGCACCGTTAACGCACGCACACACGCACGCAGCCAGCCACGGACATCCACGGATCCTGGGGGCTTCGCCCGCCCCCTGTAACGCTTCGCTGGGGGGAGTGAGCCCAAAATTAGCAAAAGTAGGGTTACGGACATGCGCTAAAATGTGAATGCAAAGTGGGCGAGATGACGGTTGTGTAAATACGAAATTCAACCCAAAGGCAGGCAGGCAGGCACGGACAGGGGTGGTCCTGGGGGGCTTCGCCCCCCCTGACTTGTCGCCAGCCGGGGGGGTCGAGGCCCCTGGGGAAGTCGGGGTGGGTCGAGGCCCCTACGAACTGGGGCTGGGGTCGATGGGTCGAGAGGGCTCAGCCCAAAAACCCGTGCTCAGAAAACGGTAAGTACACATTTTTTGCTTGGAAACATCAGGATACGATTGTCTATTGCATGTAAATAGGTGGCAGGGAAAATTCGGGCGGAGCGAAAAGTGCCTTTGCGCGTCCATGGGCATTTTGACTTTCGGCTGGGGCGAGCATAGCAGCCCGGCAGACTAACAATCTATTCAAATATGCGCACAGCAACCCAATAACGACTACTGACCTATCAAAAAACCAAACACCTTCTACCCAGCTAACCCAGAGCTGCTTCTCGTTGGGGGTGTCACGGGCGCGGAAGGCGTGGGTGCGTGCGTGGGCGTTGGCGGCGGAAGTCACGTGGGTGGCGCGGCCGGCGCACTCGCAAGCACAGGCGCGCTGCGACCAAGCGGCGCCGTGAGCAGCGTGCATGTTACGTGCAGCTGTCTGGCGCTGGCTATCGCAAGCGCACTGGGCAGACAGCGCGCCAGTTCTGGCAGCAGGCACGCCTGCGGGAGCAGCCCGCACTCCAGCGTTGGCAGGCCGGGATCCCCAGTGCACGGGTTGCATCACATAAGGACCACACGCTGCGCATCCAGTACCTCTACGGGGGCGGAAATGCAGCCGTGGCAGCGCCAGCACGTACGCTGGGATTGTGGCACATCCTACGGCACTACCGCCAGTGGGGCCAGCGGCGGTGGCGCTTGACCGTCCACGTCAGGACTCAAAAGGTGTGCGTTTAGCTTCGTCCTTGCCACCTGCCATCTGACCACCTCCGAGCCTCGTCTCTGGCACCTAAAATGCGCTTTGTCGTATTTGTGCAGGTGCTTGAGCAAACCGCTCAGGCGCTGGCGGGTGGACGGCCCAAGGAGGAGGTCATTGTTGGCTGGGGCAACGCCAACACTGGCTACGGCGGCATTGTAAGCAGGTCAGTGCCGAGACAGTGGGTTGCGTTCGTGTTACCATTTGATTGTTAACTGCCGGATACTGATTGCAGGAAAGGCAGGGGCCCGAACCGGGCTCTTCTGCGCCTGCTGGTCGAGAAATATGCGCACCTGGTGGTGTACGTGGACGAGTACTTCACCAGCCAGGTACAGTTTGAGCTGAGCGAATTTAATGCTGCGGACTTGAGGCAAACACACGTTCACGCTTGACTGCAGGTGTGTGCGAAGTGTGGGCGGCGCTTGCTCGACAATGGGCAGCGCTGCCTGCAAACGGTGATACCGTTCGGTGGTTCGCGCGCCCGCGACGTCCAAGTGTGCCAACACTGCGGGACTGTGTGGGTAGGTCGTGTAGAAACACTGTAGAAAATACCGCGTGCCAGGACAAAGGGCTTCTTGGGTTAAATAGTCTCGACCTTGACCATGACTGTCACTGACTTTGCTATGACTGCTGCACCAACCTCAGGGGCGCGACGCCAACTCGGCAACAAACATGCGCCACGCTCTAATTGAGATGCTGCTGGGTAACACCAGGCCTGCTGCATTGCGCCGTGGTGGCGGCGGCGGCGGCCCTGGGCCCGGTGATGGAGGTGGCGGTGGTGGCCCAGGGCCTGGTGATGGTAGCGGCGGTGGTGGTGGCGGCGGCCACGGCCCTCAGCCCACCAACAGCTGCCATGGGCTCGGTAGCTGCAGCGCGCATGTGTGTCGCGGAGGGGGCGGGGAGGGCCACGTGGAGGAGGAGGGCGCAACGTCGCCTAGAAAGCGGCGCCGGCGCACAGGTTGAGGCCTGCCAGAGTCTAATTAGTAACGTCTATGCGAGCATGGCGTGTGCGGTTTAGGTGGACTAGCGGGACGTTACTGCTGGACGTAATTTGGTGGGCGGTGCCTGCACAAACCGACCCCGGCTATGTCCGGGAGATGAGGTAGTTTCAAAACCTTCGGCCTCAGACGGTGGATGTGGTGCGGGATCAGCCCGCTTTTCCCGTGCTTCACGGGGACCACCTCCCTTGTTTGCTTGGAAACATCAGGACACGACGAGGCCTGCGCTTGGGCCTGCGTTGCGTCGGCGCGTTACCTGCGTACGGAATGGCAAGACCGGGACGTCGTTGGCGTTACACACTCAGGGGGCTCAGCCCCAAAAGCAGCTGTTGCAGGTGAGCCTGCTCCGCAGCCAGCATCCAGGGCACAGAAACCACATTGCAGTGCTCATATCTTCGTCTTTCCTGGAAGATTTTGGCCCCCGAGTTGGTCCCTGGAAAGGCGTTCTGGGGGTCCTTTCTTTCCAGTCCCCGGGCCGTTTTGGGCCCCTGATCTTTCCCCGCACCACTATTTGGGGGGGGGGGGGTTGGGGGGGCGGGGTGAAGCCCCCCCAAACGCTAAAAAATGGCACTTTTCGGGTCCTGAGGCGCCGTGGGAAAGATGGGACTTGGGTGCGATCTTTCACCTGCTCCCGGGCCTCTTCCCGGAAGATACGAGCCCTGCCACATTGGCGCAAGACGGAAGCATGAGCGTCGTCCACATTCACATCGCAGTGGTAGGTAAAAGCTCGAGTGCTCAACCTCCGGCAGCTCAGCAAGGCGCGTTGGGAGCAGGAAGCAAAACAAATCGGGCATGCATCTACAGCAAATGAAACGCCGGCATCGTCTACCCGGCGGCGCTAGATGTACGATTGTAGTGCACCGAAGGGAGGGCAATCGGGGGCATAGGTGCCTCTGGTTGTGCGCCTCGGGAAAGCGAGGAACCTATACGCAGCGGCACGGACCGTAAGACTCCACAAACAGGGCGGGCGAGGCAGAATAGGAGTCGCCCTGCCATGCCTGCGTATGAATACCGGTGGTATCAGCAGTATCGGCAGTATCGGCCTGAGGGAGGTAGGGAGGGTGTGATTGGTGAGCGCGGGTGAAAGCGGTTTGGGATGGGGGAAGGTGTGTGTGTGTGTGTGTGTGCGGGGGAAGGCACCGCAGCTGGCACTTACGCCGTTGTATCGCATGTCACCATACCAATACCTGTTGAACAACTCCATATTATAACAATACCGCTACCGGCGACTTTCCATATGGAGAGGTAGTCAGATAGAAGGAGCTGTCGCACCAACTTGCGAATACCAGCCTGGTAGCTGCGCTTCGTCCAAGCTTGCTCGCCCTATGGGAGCGCATCATAAGCATAGTCCCCAGGATGGATTTAGGTGTGGCCGCGCCGCAAAACAAGAATGCTAAAGTTCTGCGCTCCTTGCGTTGGCCGACGGAGGAACCTCAGCGGTCGCTCAAGTGGCGAGCTATGTAATACAGGCAGCATTGGCAGCGCGGAGGCGCAGAAGCATCAAGGGGGCGCTGCATTGACCCCTGAGGGCCAGCCCGGTGCCCCTGATGCAGGTAAGATACTTCAATTTGTAGACGTCTTACGGAGTCACTTATCTGTGTGCGGCCATGGGGGAAGCATCGCTGCGGAGTGGACGAGTGGAATGCCGAGCGACAAAGACGCGGCAACCCGTAATGCTGGTGGTACACGATGTATAATCGCATCGCTGCTAGGCCCGTCGCGGATGACAGTGCGCGCGGGTTTTCGACACGAGGCAGTGCGAAAGAGACGTACGCGTGGCCGCACAGCAGCCTGCGTGTTTGCTCCGCTGAAGCCAGCGACGCGCTGTGTGATGCTAGGATGCCGAATTGCCGATGGGACTGGCGGTTTCCGATCAAGCCAGTAGCGTGAGCGCGGCGGCTTTTCCTGAGCGCACGCAGGAGTGTCTCACCGGATGCGCGCTTTGTGTGCGGTACGCGCATATTGTCGTACCTCCTGACCCGACGCGATATATGCTTCATGCGACCGCCCGCAGTTCCAAGCGCGCAGTCGAGCGAGCCGCAGCAGCCGGCACTACCTGAGCCGCTGCGACCCGCGCCCAGCGAGTCCTCCGCGGCGCCAGTTGCGCGGACGCCGTCAACGGATGCCAACGCGCTTCAGTCCAAGCTGAAGGTGCCCTTCTCGGAGCTGACCTTCCACGCCCTGATCGGAAAGGGCAGCTTCAAGCAGGTGGGGCAGACCGAACGCTACACTGACGGGGATCTAGGTTGTTTGACGCGTTGCGACTGTCGGCTCGGTGTCAGCACGGTCCGTGCCCTGTCCACCCGCCGCCATGCAACCCACACCAGGGACTTGCTGGCGCTGACTAAAACGCATACAGAGCATGCATGCGGGCAAGTTTCCGGGGTTGGGGCATAGCGAGCCAAAAAGCTGGAGCGTCTGGGCGATAGGGCATGAGCACGCTACGCAAGGCCTTGCCATGGAAGGGGCTTTCCATGGGGAGGTCAGCATGATGGTGGCGTGCAGAAACGCCCACCCGCACCTGTTTGCAAACTTGAGCGTGGACAGCGACTCCTCCAGTCCTCCAGCAGCCGCGGCAGATACACATGACGAGCTTGCGTGAGTAAGGCTTGGGTTCTAAAGCTGCGATGCTTTTGGCAACCATGTTGACCATTTGTGCACGGTAATACATGTGTGCAGGTGTACCGCGGCAAATGGAACAACACGAACGTGGCGATCGTGGCCATGCGCAAGGGCGGGCTGGTGACGGAGGCACGACTGATGCAGCAGCTGGGCTCGCACCCCAACCTGTGCCAGTTTTACAGGTGCGAGTGCTGTGAGGTGACAGAGATGGAGACGCAGGGAAGATACGCAGGTTTCAGAGGTGGCGGTCATTCCAGAGGTCGTGTGGGGCCGACACGCGGCCAGCCGCCGCTGACCCGCCTGTACACCACCCCCTGCCTGCCTGCCCTGCTTGCCGCTGCCTCAGATGGTCCACCGACGCTCGCGGCAATGAGTATATCGTGTGCGAGCTGGTGCCGTTCGGCTCTCTGGACAAGGTCTTGGCGCACTTTGGCCCCTCGCTGCGAAACCGCTCAAAGCTGATGATGTGCGAACAGATCTGCCACGCCATGTGCGAGCTGGCTAGCGAGGGGGTGCTGCACCGCGACCTGGCGGCGCGCAACATCCTGGTGCAGTCCATGCAGCCGGTGCACATCAAGGTGCGCGCAGGCGGGAATGTGCAGCTGCACGTGCACAGCAGTGGTGGAGCGGACGGCATGCATGCATGCAGGCGGGCAAACATGCCAACGCCCAGGCGTGTAAGATCGGCTTCAGGTGTACGCTATCATGTCGGCGTTGCAGGTATCAGACTTCGGCCTGTCGCGCGTGGGTCCCGCGCCGTCGCTTGAGCCATCGGACAGCACAGTCAGCGAGGGCGCAAGCCAGCGCGGGGGACGATCGAGTTCAGGGCAACCCGAGGAGGCGTCACTGGTGCCGGTGCGCTGGAGCGCGCCGGAAGTGCTGCGCTCGGGCGGCGGCTGGTCTGAGAAGTCAGACGGTGCGTGCAAGCCAGGCGTGAGGTGGACCGTTATCTAGACTGCAGCAGGATGTTTTGCGCGCTTGGGGCTCTGTCCGGTGCGTCGGGCTGTTCCATTTCAAGTGCAACCCCTGTTGCATCCTTCGGGGGCGGTACGGAGTAGGTACGTCGGAGTAGGTACGGACGGTCCGTACGGCCGTGACCATGGGACGGACTGCGCGTGAAGCCTGCACTGCGATGTACTCACACAGCTGTTGACTTCCTTGCCGTGTGCCGCCCTGCAGTGTGGGCCTACGGCATCACGTGCTGGGAAATCTTCAGCAACGGCGCAGAGCCCTACCCCAGCCGCTCAGATGCCGAGGTGGGCCCGGACTCCGCAGGCACCATTCCGCTCAATCCATCCGGTCCGCTAACATTCGCGAGTTGCCGAGTACGGTACGGTAACCAGCATCTCTAACCTTGCTCTCCATGTGCTCTGTCGTCCGACAGGCTGCCGCCGCCATCGTGAACGGCGAGCTGCTGCCGCGGCCTAAGAATTGCCCGCAGCCCGTCTACTCGCTCATGGTCAACTGCTGGGCAGCTGACCCGCGCCAGCGGCCCAGCTTCCGCCAGATCGCCGATGTGTTCCGCCGCTGGCGCGAAGCCACCTTGGCCGCCAAGGCTGCCAGCGGGGCCGGCGGCGGCAGCGACACGAACTCGCCCGGAGCGAGCGGCAAGCTGCCTGTGCTGTCGGGCCTGCTGCCGGGTATGCAGCCGGTGGAGCCGCCGCCGAACAGCCCTACGGTGCAACAGCAGTTGCACGTCCAGCTACAGAAGCAGCTACAGAAGCAGCTGGGCATTCCTCGGGCCGGCGGGCCGCTGGCGCAGGTGCCGGAGGCGCCGCTCTCCTCGCACAACACGCCGCAAGCTTCCAGCAGCGGCATTGCTCCCCCGGCGACTGCGGCGAGCGCAATGGGCTCCGGGCCGGCGGGCGCCGCAGCTGGCGAAGGTGGTGGTGGCGGGGGTTATGTGCCGATTACTGCACTGTGGCGGCCAGAAGCTCCACTTCCGGCAAAGGCGCTTGCGCCCATACAATCCGGCGAGGTCCTGCGTGTCATCGACTCTGCAACACCCGGGTCTGCCGCGCCCACGTGTTCGCCAATGCAAGATGACTCTGTCGATGCCGGGTGTGCCGCGATACCGGCGTCCGCGGCCGCGCACAGCAGAGTTGGTGCGGCAGGCTGTCGCGCCTGCACTGCTTGCAGCGCTGGTGGCTCGTGTGCTGAGCACGTGCAGGCTCAATACGGCGCGTTGAGGCATGGGCAACCCAACGAGGCAGGCTTCGCTGCCGCCGCAACGGTGGACACCGAGAAGCCGCCCGGCCTTGGTTCCACGCGGCTGCAGGTGGCGAGCACGACGGCGCCGGCGGCGCCTGTGGACGACCCAGCTCGTGGTGCCGTGCCTGCGGGCGTGCAGCTATCTGCGGAGGCGCCGTCGTTGCACCACGCCTTGGCGGCTGCCGGCGGGCTGGTGGCGGTGGACGCCAGGAAGCAGCAGCGGGGCCCGGGCCCTGCCAGCGGCCCCACCGCTGGCCAGTCCATGGTGTGCTCGGCGGATGTGTGGCTGGAGACCGCCATGGTGAACGAGCCGTCGCTGTCGCAAGATGTTTCGCCCAGACAGGTACCGGGAGTGCAGACGCCGCCGCAGCACCAGCAATCGCAGCCGCTGCTACCGCAGCAGCATCCCACGGCGCTGTCTAGTGGCTCCGGCGGCGTGAACCTGCAACCGTGAGTGACCACCGGGCAGGCCGGGCGGCTGATCTGGTGACTAGCTGGCTCTGGTTTGTAATCAGGGTAAAGACTCCTTGCACCTGGGCTGCCTCTCGTCGGGACGGTGTTTAGTATGCACGCTTAATCCAACAAACGTGTGGCCACAGGCGGAACAACCTTTCCGACCCACACTATGGAGCGCACGGTAACGCCACCCCATGGTCCACAGCCGCTGTCTTACCTTCTGCCGGCGGTGCGTCTGCAGCCGTAGCCGTCGCTGCCAACACATCCACGGATTCGCACGCGCGCGGAGTGCAAAACACACTTGTCACTACGGAAGGCACGCGCCTTCTGACGGGCAAGTCACCCGCTGGACTTGCGCCGGGTGACGCCTCAGCATCATCAGCACACTCACCGCCGACAGCAGCGCACGCGGGTGCTGGGATTCTGGGTGGGGGAGGGCTGGTGGGGGCGGCGCCGGCGCTCATGGCGGAGCCACCGCCGCGGTACAGCGGCAGTGGCATTCCCGGGCCCGCCGGTGGAGGCCCGCTGCTGCCGCGTCTTTCGCGACGCGGCGGCGGTGGTGCCGGCGGCCCCGGCGGCTTTGCCGCCGTGCCGAACTTTAGCTCCATGTCCTCCGGCCTCGCGGAGGACGGCCGCCGCAGCTCCCGCTCTGCATTGCGCTGGACGGGCGGCGCCAGTGGCGCGGGTCCTGATGGGAGCAGCATTGGTCCTACAGCCAACAACGCCGGCGGCAGCACGGCGGGCCTGTTCTACGAGACGTGCGTGCTGAGCATGGAGGTGGAGACCGCCATTGACCCCATGATCTCCATGAGCACCGCCGCCTCCAATCCCCTCAACATCTTCCGCGGCCACCCCGGCGCCGGCGGTGGGCACGCCGCCGGCGCTGGTATGTCCTCCGGCGGCGTTGCCGCCGGGGCCGGAGCGGTGGGCGCCGCGCACCGGCTGTCTGCCGCTGCGCGGCACATGACGCTGGGGCTCGGTGATGCCTCCCGGCAGGGCACCGGTGGCATGGACAGTGGTGAGCGGGCGTTGCGCTCTCTCCAAGGAATCATGTTCATGCGGCAGGGCACGACCGGCGCGCTGTCCAGCACCGAGGTGGCGCCGGACGAGGCGGGCGAGGGAGGGGCATCGGAGTCGGCGCCAACGGATGAGCAGGATCTGCCGCCCGCCCTGCCGCCTGGAGGTGTAAGAGGCGGTCCTGGCGGCGCTGGAGGCGACCGCAGCGGCGCAGACTACCTGGGGATGGAGGTACCGCTGGACAGCCCCACGTCCGTGTGCAAAAACGGATCAGGTGAGGAGCGTTTGGTCTCGCAACATTTTGCCAGCGCAACCGGGTGCGTGTCTGAAGTTGCGTCAAAGGCTGTTTTCACCAGCAAGTCTGCATGTTCTGCTGCCGCAACCGAACACATCTCATGGTGTGGCATGCAGGTGAGCGGGTGCAGGCATTGCCGCTCGCAGCCTCGGCCGTGTACCCGCCAGTCCCGCTCGGCGTGTACGGGGGCCTCTCTGCGACGTCCAACGCGGCAGTAGCCGCGGCAGCTGGGGGCGGCACGGGAATGGCAATGGCAAGCGCAGTCGGGGTTCCTGTTACCCCAGCCGCAGCAGCTCCTGGGGGTTCCTCCAACCCGTACATGACCATTCGGGAGCTGCACCAAGGCAACCCCTACTGAGCGCCGCAGCTTTTAGTGCCCGTGGTCTCGCAATCGCATTAGCCTGAGGCGTCGTATGTGAGGCTGTGATGTGGCTGCGGTGGGCCGCTCGCGAGAACAAATGAACAGATTTATGATTGAGGAGGATGCGCACCCTAATGCACGAGCGCATGCATACGCTGGACTGCAAATAGGATTTAGAAGTGTCGTACTTAGATACGGAGGCATTCATACCTATGCTCGGAGGGCAAGTTGGACCGTCTTTAGTGGTGCTTTCAGTTTGGCCGATTGTACAGACTGGCAAAGGGTTGCACAGTACATTCGCAATGTGCCGTACTTACCTACCTGGCGATACACTAGGGGCAGGCAGCTTTGAGGCTTGCCTCTGAGGCTCTGGCGCTGGCCGGTGCTACGAGAACGCGTCGTAACACGAAGACGCCAACATGATATGGACTTCGTACATGGTTTGACATTGGCGGAGAGTTTTGAGAGGCTAGGGATGGGGGGGCAGCGGTGGTGTGTATATGGTGTTCGGTCCTGAGGTTGGCGCGTGCGGTGCTGCCCATGTGCTCTTTGCGACATGTTGCAACATCGCGTTGGCATAAGACGCTCTGATTGCATGCAAGTTTGCGCTTAACGCGGCGATGGCCATTTCTGACGTAGCATCTTGGAGTTGAGGGGCTGTGCTTGGTTGGCGGGTGCTACCGCTGCCTTAGGAACACGTGCGCTCGTCGAAGTTACGTTACATTTATGTAAGGAGGTCTGGCGTTACGTGGATGTCTCGAAAGTGCTTACACCCAATCATCTTTGCGTGTAAAATAGCCCTAATGACCGGGTCTATCCCCCGCCCCCGCCCCCGCCGGCCAGGGTACGTAAAAATGGTAAGATGCAATGCAAATCTCCTGCCTATGCGCCCAATCACCTGCTTGCGTGTATTTGCGGATATGTGGGAGGCTTCGGACACTGCTGGGACCTCGCACTTTTGCCCCATGCCTGTTCCATCTGCGGTGGATTGCAAAATTGCATAGAAGTACCCGGCAATCACTGGACACCTACACGGTGCCACTGGGAACCCTCAGCTACTGTAACACACAACTTCCGTGTATGCCTCAACGTACCTGCCGACCGGTCACGCCAACTCGAACCATGTTTAGGTTTGGTAAATGCATGGCGCATTCAAACAATCACATGTTGTCAATAACCTTCAGCAACACACCTGTTGTCGTTATATGAGTATTTGCAAATTGTATTGCTCCGGCCAAATGTACCCTGCCGCCTAATCCAAAGCACCAAAAGACATGATACTGGGGAAAACTCAATACGCCCCGTTCAACGATCCACGCTTTGGCGGCGCCAGCGCACGAGGCGCGCCACCCCCGCTTGTGTTTGAAACGCTGGCTTCCGCCGCCGCCGCTGCCGCCAGATTCGCGTGCACGGTCGCGCCGAAGTTTCGTGCAAGCCGCTCACCCAGCGGACGCGATGGTGCGGCGGTGGTGCCCGCGAAGCGCGGCGTCGAGCCGGAGTTGGGCCCTGATGCTGGCGCGCTGGCGTAACTGCCATCGCTGCCATATCCACCGTTGCTGCCCGCCTGCACAATCTCAGTCAATATGGACGTGTACGTCGTCGGTACCGCCCCCGAGCCGTTTTGGCTGATTCGGCCCCCATGGGAGCCCGCACCACCTCCACTGCCGCTTGCAACCGCCGCCGCGCCCGCGGCGCCAAAGCGGAGCTTGAGCAAAGGCGCCCCGCTGCCCACAGGACTACCATAGGCGCTGCCGTGGGCAGATCCGGTCGCGCCGGGGACGCCTGTTTCGCTTATGTGGCGCCGCTTCTCGGCATCCATCCCTGACAGCCCGACAAAGCTGTTGCCACTTCCAGGCACGGACACGGGCCCATGCGTCTGCGCCTGCCCCTGCGGTGACGTGGTGGCCACCCAGCGCACACGCCCGGCAGCCGATGTCCCCGCTGCGCCCGCCGGGCCACCGGGTAATGTAATGGAGCTGGGGGTGCCGCCGGCCGGAGACACCTGCGCCGCGCCGCCACTGACTCCCGTCTCGCTGAATCGTGTGCCCCGACGCGGCGGCGGCGGTATGGGGTTGAGCGAGCTGCCACCCGCACCAGCACCAGCACCCGCACCCGCACGCCGGCCGGCCCGCGCCATGCCGCTGCCGCCCACGCCGCCGCCGCTGCGGTCCGCCGCGGCACCCAGCAGCCCTAGCACATCACCGCCGTCGTCTGCCCCGCCGTCCGTGGCGCCGTCCGTGGTGGCGCGCCGACCGATGGTGAGCCGGCCCGGCGGCGTGCTGGACCATTCTCCCGACTGGGACACCTTTGTCCCCACAGGCAGCGACTCGCTCACAGACTCACCCGCGCCCAGGAGCGCACGGGACGACTTGACCAGGCGAGAGCGCCAGGCCAGCCCCGTTGCGGACGGTGCGTCGTTCGCGCTGCCTTCACCTCCTGCAGCAGCAGCAGCAGCAGCAGCAGCAGCAGCAGCAGCAGCAGCAGCAGCAGCAGCAGCACCGCCGCCGCTACCTGCCGGACGCTGTACAACGCCGTCCGCGAAAGATGCTTGCAGTGCTTCTAAGGCCAAGCGCATCATGTCCCGCCAGCGCGGCGCCGCGGGCGTCGGGCTCATGCCAGTGCCGGACCCGTTGCCGGATGCCGCGCCGCTGCCAGCTCCGGCCGCGTATGCCTTGCTGTCTGCGTCCGTGAAGCGCAGCCGCGAAGGCAGTACATTACCGCTGCCGCCATTACCGCCGTTGCTGAGCCGAGGTGCAGGCACAGGCCCTGGACCAGACCCCGCCGGTGCGCCGCTGTTCGGGCTGGTTAAGTTGGCTCCGCCCACCCCGGACGAGCGCCACGGTGGCGTTGCCGTGAGAGTGGCAGGGCTAGCGTTGCTGCCGGCATGTGAGGCGCGCGCCGATTTGCGCGGTGCAAGCGGGCTGTTACCACCACCTCCGGGGTTGCTCATGCGGCGCATGTTGGGCACAACGGTCCCCGAGCCGGCACGTGCCAGTGGCGCGGGCTGTGCTGTTGGCACTACGGCCGCAGCTGGCGCGACCGGGGAGTTGGCGGCGACAGCGACGGACGCGACGGCTAACTTGCTGACAACGGGCGCGGGCGAAGGTGCAATTGCAGAACGGACAGGCGACAGAGCTGCACGCCGTGCAGGCTGCGGCAGCGGCGCCCGCTGCTGCCCCGTCTGCTCGTGAGCGACGGCAGCCGCGGCAGCCGCCATGACACTGCCATCGCTGGTCCGCGCCGTCACTGACGTGCGCTGGCCCCGCGCCTTGAGACTGCGCTCCAAGTCCGCCCATTCCTCGTCTAGATCTTGGCCGCCTGCGTCGTCGACGTCCGCGGCGCGGTGCATGGGCGTGGTGGTGTTGGAGGGCCCCGGAGACGAGTGGTTGCTGCCCAAGGCGCAAACGCGCTTCAGTGCACCCCGCATCGAGGCGGTGTTGGAGGCCGCGCTCAGCAGCTCAGGACGCCGCACACTGCCGGAGTGCGGGTGCTCGCCGTCGCCGGTGTGGCCGCGGCCCGAGGCAAAGGAATGCCCAGAGCGGGCCGAGGCGAAGCTGGCATTGGCATCGGTGAGCGCCGGCGGCGCGGCGCCTGCGCCGTCTCCCGCCTCCGCGTCAGCCGGCTCAGGCTCGAGGGTGCGCACAGACGCAGCGCCGCAGCGGATGGAGCGCTCACTCTTGGGCGGTGGCGGTGCGGATGGCGGCTGAGGCTGAGGCTGGGCCGGCACGTCCGGCATCGACCGACTCACGTGGCTACTGCTGCCCGTACCAGCAATAGCAGCGTGCACGCGAGGCGGCTGTGAGCCGGTTCCTGCCGCGGCCACGCCCGCGCCCGCCAGCGCTGCTGCAGAGTGCGGCAACGGCACCGCGTCGGCAGACGCGGAGACGACGGGCGTCAGCGGGTGACGCTTGGTACTGCCGCGGCGCTTGGTGCCGTCAGGGATGGTGGCCATGTCGAGCATTTCGTTATTGATCAGCGCCAGCTCAGCTTCCGACACGCGCGTCGCGTTGGACATCTGCTGCTGCAACTGCTGCGCTTGCGATGTCTGGTGCGACGGGGCCGCGGCGGTCGTGGGCCGGGAGGGGTATTCGTCGGCCCAGGAGGGCAGGCGGGTCATGTCGTTGTCGGGGTCGTCGCTATCTGATGCACGCTTGGCGGCTGGGCGGTTAACCTGCTCCAGCGGCGGCGGCGTCTTGGAGCTGGCGGAGGAGTAGTTGTCGGCCCCGGATGGCAGCCGCGTCAGGTCGTCGTCAGGCACAGCTGGCGCCGCCGCCTTGGCTGCCTCAGACTGCGGCGGGTGCGACTCTGAAACAGACACGGAGTCTTGGGGCATGGATAGCGAGACGCGCAGATCCCGTGCCGGCATCGGCGCCTCAGCAGCGGTCTTCGGTAGGCCAGTTGCAGCAGGGGCAGAGGCTCCCGTCACTTGCGAGGCAGCGGAGACCGCCCGCCCAAGATCGTCATCAGGGTCAGGCTGGTCGCGCTGGCTCGCCAGGGCGGCAGCAGCGGCTGCAGACGTAGCCTCATGGGCTGCCCTTGCCTCTGCCTCTGCCCTTGCCTCTGCCGCTGCCTTTGCCTCCGCCTCTGCCTTGGCCTCTGCCGCTGCCCTTGCCTCCGCTGCTGCCTCCACTGCGGCTTTTGCTGCGGCCTCCTCGGCAGCCTTCGTCTCTGCAGCAGCCTGTGCCTCCGCTGCGGCTGTGGCGGCTGCTTCCTCAGCAGCTCGTGCTTCCGCCTCAGCCATAGCTGCAGCGTCAGCCTCTGCAGCGGAGGTAGCATCGGGCACTTGCTCCGGTTGCTGGGGCTCCGGCTGCTGCGGTGGCGCAGGCAGCAACTGCTGCCGTACACAAGACAGTTGCCTCCGTGGCGCACGCGCCACGGCCTGCGGCACATATTCAAGCCGGTTCTGGTCCTGCGCTACTGCCGGCGGTGGAGCCGGCTGCTGCGGCTGCTGCTGTGCTGGTGCTGGCGGCGGCTGTGGCGGTGGCGCCGCCTGCTTTCGCGGGGGTTGCCCTGGCTCGTACTCCAGGCGGGCTGGCTTCTGCTGTTTCTGCAGCGCTGCCGGCCGCAGCAGTGGCGGCAGTGACTGTATATGCGCTTCCAGCTCCGCCTGCACCCTCCTCGCCTCCGCTGCCTCGCGCTCGGCTGCCTCCCGCCGTTTCCGCTCCTCCGCCTCCGCCTCCTGCCGCCGCACTTCCTCCTGCCGCGCGGCCTCCTCCGCAGCCGCCTCCGCCGCACGCCGCGCCTCCACCTCCGCCTGGCGATGTAGCTCCTGCAACCGCTGCTTCTCGCGGTACACGCGAACCTCGGCCTCCAGCAGCCGCTGCTGCTCCGCCACGCGGCGGTCCTCCTGTTCCAGCTCAACCTGCTGCTGCGTCAGCTGCAGCCGCAGCCGCTGCAGCTCCAACTGCTCCTCCTGCGACTGCGGCTGTACCGAATCCAGCGCGCCAAGCTGCTCGGCTAGAATCTGCCGTGCCGCCGCCACGTCAGACGCAGCTGCCGCCAGCTTCCGCTCCTCCGCCTCCCACTGCAGGTTGCGCTGGTAATCGGCCCGCAGCCGCTGCTGCTCCTCCCATTCCGCCTGCAGTGCCTGCCGCGCCTGGCGGTTCTGCTGGCCCTGCGCCAGAGCAGCGTACGCCTCCCACTGGCGCCCGTACTCGGCCCGCTGCTGCTGGTGCGCCGCCGCCAGCGCTTGCTCCTCCGCCGCGCGCGTGCGCATCGACACCTGCGCCTGCACATGCCTTTGCTGCTGCTGCTGCCGCTCGCGCTCCTGCGCCTCCGCCAGCGCCGCTTCAAATTTCATGCGCGGCGTCTCCTCCACAGCGCCAGGGCCCATGGGCCCGCCGCCGCGGTGCACCCGCAGCTGGTCCTGCACCGCCGCCACCGAATTGAGCCAGCGGTGCGCCCCTTTCTGCGGCTGTTGCTGCTCCGCCACCTCCTCGGTAGTCATGCGCTTGCCGTTGTCCCCCTGTGCCGGTGCGGCGGCGGCGTAGTCGGGTGGCGCCACCGCTGTGCGCGGCTGCTGTTGCTGTTGCTGCTGCGCGTTCCCTGCCGCCGCTACCTCCTGCTGCTGCTGCTGCTGCTGGCCTTGTTGCCTCGCCGGCAGCTCTGCCACATTGTAGCGCTGCCCCTGGCCCCCACCCACCAACCCCAGCTTGGCGCGCAAGCGGTCGTGCATGCGCTCGCGCTCCCGTTCTGCCAGCCGCGCTTCGCGCTTCCCCGGAGGCAGACCCTCCAGGTCGCTCTCATCAGTCGCCGCCCCCGACCGCGCGCCGCCGACGGCGGTGCGGGCGCTTTGCTGGCGCTGCAGCCGCGGCCGCTGGTGCTGCTGTTGGTGTCCCGAACCGCCTCGCAAGTCTTCCTCTTCCTCGTTATCGTGGCCATGCGCCCCCGCTCGCCGCACCCTGAGCTCGTGACCCTGGCTGACGGCATGGCGGACATGCCCCGAGGAGCGCCCGCCACCGCTGCCACCGGCCCCCGTTTGCCAGCGGTCGCCCCGCTGCTCACCACCATCGTCGCCATCCTCCTCCCCGGTTTCAGACCTGCCACCGGTGCTGCTGTGCGCCCGCCTGCGAGACACGCCCTCCGCATCCGTGGCCTGCGACTCCAAGGACCTGGACCACTGGAGCTTGCGGGAGCGCGAGCGTCGCGGCGCGAAGCTTTGCTGGCCGCCCGTCCGGCGCTGGGTAAGACGGAGCACGTCCGCGGCGGGCGCGAGGCTGCGCCAGGCATTCACAAAGCTGCTGGCTTCACGGGAGGCGGGCTCGTCAGAGGCGCCGTCGTCGGAGCTTTCGCGGCTGGAGGGAGGCGTGTCGATGCGCTTGGGCACGGAGCGGCCGAAGTTTGGTGCAAACTTGGACAGGAGCTTACGAAAGCCGCCGCCACCGTTGCTAGACCCCTCTCCGGTGCCATCTTCTGACTTGATGCGAACATGGTGGACGCCGCCTTCGCGCCCTCGTGGGGGCGAGTTATACTCCTGCAGGCCAGAAGGGTGGTGACAGGTCACGTCTGGCCCGCTGTCTTGTCCTGGGTTACAACCCGCGACTATTACGCGGAGCTTTGTGCAACACAAATTCACATTTACAGGAGGCAAGCTTCAGCTGGAGTGCCTGGCTGCTGGAAAAACGGGTTCAGGCCCGTCGCTCCGGCCGTCCGCTTTTTAGCCAACCAAGGTCTCCAAAGCAATCCACGCACTACGCTATGCTTGTAGCTGCCATTGCAATAAGCCTTTCGGCGAATGCCGCGGGTCCAAACGCAGCGCCCCTTGCCTACCTTGCGCGCATCCTTCTTCACCGGCTTCCCTCCTCCAAAATATTCGCCATACGACTTGGATGCCTGGAAACGGCCCATTGTGCTCTCAGGGATACGTTCGCGTCAAAGAACGCGGGGCCCCCCGCTGGCTCTCTTGCTCCATATCCAAAGCAGAGCGTTTCAGAATACAACGACGCAGCTTGCGCAGTGTTGTAAGGCAGCAGCACTTTGTCGACGTAAGTTTGCAATCGATTTCTCCCCGGAGAAGCTTGTGTTTGATTATTGTTACATATGGGCGGAATGTGCAGGATTAGAGCGCTGTTGTCGTGGACGCGGGAAGGTGATGGATTTCGCAACGTGCCTGCCGCAGTCGTGTAGGTCGTGTCGTCCAAACCGATGGTGCGAGGAAGGGAACAGGTTTCCGCAATTGTCCCGTAAGTTAGCCCTCTTGTCCCCACGCATGAACAGCAGACATATAAAAGAGGGGCAGAGGCTGGTAAGTGCGCGCTGCAACTGTACCGACATAGGTCGCTCCCCTGCTTTGCTGCCGCGCTGTCCTCACACTCCAGGCGCCCGGCCAGGCAATGCCACCACAGACAATGCGACGCCACCGCGCTAAGCAGCACGCGAAAGCGATAGACACCGAACCTGCAGGCAGGCTTCTAAGCGTCCACGGATGAGTGCTAGTTCAAGGGTGAGTTAATGCGAGCAGCGTGCAGCAAGACAATGGCCGTGCCAAACCCGAGCTCGTCCATCCACAACTGTTATGTTACAGCTGTGGGGAGACTTTTGACCCGGGCCCGAAACACGGCCGCTGCAGCCTACCAGCCTCTTTGGACTGGCGAGAGCGCATGGAACAGGCATGGCCGCATGGGGCAAAAGTGCTAGATTCCAGTAGTGTCCGAAGTCCCCAACATATCCACAAATACAAGCAAGCATAAGAACGGGCGCATAGGCAGGAGGAACGCGCTGCAATTGTACGGACGTCAGTAGCTGGTTGGAGGTTGCTGGAACGTTTTTGCTGGCGTGCAATCCTCACGCTCCGGGCGCCCGGCCAGGTGACAGCACGACCATACAGACAAATGAGACAATGCAACGCCGTGCAGCATGAGAGACGGATCCATCCTCGCCGCGTGCCGTGCTGCTCCCGCTCCCAAGACATGGTCGTGTCAGCCATACTCCAATTCACATATGATGCTAACGCCACCATTGCGCACCAAGCAAACCGCAGGGCTCACAGCGGCAGCGTTACGGTGCGCCAGCCAGGCGCAACCGCGATGGCATGCAGCGCCTGGCCTTCCCCTAGTCAGCTGGCCTTGCCGTGTTTGAAAGAAGCCTCTGCGTGTCCCTCATCTCCCGCAGTTGCATTCACAGACGCCGTACTCGAGGCCGCCCCCGGCTTGCGGGGTCCTGCATGTACACGTGGCGGAAGCACACAATACCTTACACAGACCCGATGATTGCTTCACAATATGACAGTTGAGCTGCTCCAATTTTGAGCAGCGGGGTTACGCGCAAAGCGCACAGCCTGCTAAAACCCACTTCTTTCCAATTGTCATGCGCAATAGCTGGCGTTGATGCCATTGCACGACCGGCTCTAGCAACAGGCAAGACATCCTGCGCGCTTTTGGTCACACCTGTCAGGCTCCACAGAAGGGCTCCGCCGGTCACAATGGCGGCCGAAGTGGAGGTGGCGGGCGTTAGGCACTGCTGCGCCGCCTCCGGCCGGCAAAACATGAATCCACTTGCCACCGCCACCGCCGATGCCCTGCATCGTGGCACCGGCGGCAGACTGAAAATGTATTCCTGGGTAGCAACTAGCAAGCCGCACTGCACATCGGGGCCAGGTTACCAGCACTACTGTCGAGGTACGGGTGTCAGTCACACCTGCAGGCGCTCACGATGCCCACGGCAGTGGCGCCGCTGCGCTGCAGCACCACACCCTGGACCAGGCCGTGCACAGTGAAGAGCGCTGACAGCAGGAGGTGCAGGATCAGAACCAGGGGGCATTGGGCCGGGGCGTAAAGGTGAGAGCGGTGAGGCAGGGCGGGGGCAGAGTGAATCGCTGGAGCCTTGGCGGCCAGGCGCACGGCAATGCGCCGGGGCACATGAGTGGGATTGCAGTGCTGCGTGTTGGAGAAGCCATTCCCACAACTAGCAGGCAGCCGTGTGTGCGCATGCGCACCTCCAAACACGCCATACAGGCGCACCACGGGCCACCAGGTCAGCCCCCGAGCGGCCATGCGCTGCACTACCATCTCCTGCCAGCGCGGCCGCGTATAGGCCAGCTGGAAGGCCGACGTGGCCACCAGCCCGATGAGTGAGGTGGTCGTGGCCACCTGCGTGAGTGGGTTAGCGAGTGGGTGGGTGGACAGGAATGCATGCAGAAGCCCTGGAAGCCTTAGCAGTGGTGGGTGGTCCACACCCTACTTGCAAAAGGGTGGGTGCGTTGTTGGGCGCCTGAGCATATAATATGAAGTAGGTGTCATTAGATTAGCGCAGACGGGCCGGGCGGGTGTGCGACAAGGGAGAGTTTTTGCTCAGCGCTGCGCTAGAAGCGCTGCAAGATTCGTGTTGCTATCACGCCTCCCAACGGTGGAAGCCCAGTACCCGCGGTCCCTGTCGTCATTGCCCGAGGCCCAGAGCGCGTGCGCGCACGGTGTCACCTTGGCGTGGGACATGGCGGGCCCCTGCACCGCGCTGAGCCACTCGTAAAGGCAGCCCAGCAGGCTGTAGCCCAGCGCCGACAGCACCACCAGCCCCACGCCGGCAGCCATGCCCCTGCACGCCGCGAGCGAAGATGTAGGGCAACGTGGCATTAGTTCCAGGCACACTTGCCGTATGCCACGATTGACTCGTACTTGCCACCACAAGGGCGAATGATCAGGGTGGAGGCCGTCTCGGCCATTGCATGGGGCGCGCGCCTACCTCAACACGCTTGACTGCGTGCGGCTTCTTTTGGCAGGCAGCTGCATCACAACCACCCACCGGTCTGCAGATAACGATTTCACCATCGCCACCGCCACATCCATTGCGCTGCCGCCGCCAGCCGCGCCGCCGGCCGCGCCTTGTGCCACGAAGGTCTTGTGCAGCGTTGGCGCGGACCGCACCACCAGGCCCACAGCCACCAGCCCCACCTGCACATCCCATGGTGTGGCAGGCGTCATCACAACCTCAATGCAGGCAGCCTGAATTTGTTACTACATTTGCCTCGGGGCGCCAAGTCGCTGACTCACCCCTAGCGTCTGGCCCCCAGTCATGGTCTTGCCAAGCAGGAGCCTACGCGTCAAGGCCGTGAAGACCTGGCCGCTGGCCGCAAACACCACCCTGCGTTGATGTAGTGGCGCCAGTGACGGCGGATTGACCGGCGGTGCACACAAGGGGGGCGGGTGGCTTTGGTGCTGTCGGCGAGGATTTGGAGCTGCTGGGCTTGCACACGCAAATACAATGAGATCCAGCGCGCCTGCATCCTTTTTTCGCATCCGCGCATCCGCGTCGATCCCTCGGTTCCCTCACATGCTGAGCGACGAGCCGCAGAGCGCAAAGCCCATGCAGTTGAGGCCGTACGCCACCGTGTCCAGCAGCCTGAGGGAGCATGGGGCGCCCAGACAGTGGTGAGTCAGTGGGGACAGGCCGTGTGACATGGAACGCCGTCGCAACAACCGTGTCGACTCACCCAACGGCAAGGGTAAGCCACATGGCCTTGCGCGAGCTGGCTTCAGTGAGAGGCGCTGCCCCTGCGTAACAGTTGCCAGTGGCTCGGCTTTCCGGAAATTGATGGTGTGCCGGCTTCCAGATTTCTTTCAAGCACTGACAACTCGGAAGAGGGTATTTGACAAGGAACGAGGATGTAGAAGAGGTCCCGGTGTATGCTCACTCTTGTGCCAAAGTCACGTTGCTCACCCCGGCCAGTGCTGCGCTTGCTTGCCAGCTGCACGACCAGAGACAGCACGAACGTGCAAGCATACTTGGTCCATGCAATGAGCTGCGTTGCGGGGTCGGCCGCACCCTGTTGCGCATACCACGGAAAAAGTACGAAGGGTTCTCCGGTAATAGAAACACGGAGAAATACGGATGCAGAAACTTAAAGATCGGTCCCTGTAACATCGGCACCACACAGGGGTGCGCACCACAGAAACCCTTCCCCCTGCGCGGCCCCGGCTTCAAAGCATAAGCGCCATGGCACGCACACGGTGCCTATGTCCCGCACCTGATCGTAAACAACTTGACCAAGCACCGCGAGGCTGGTCCCGGTACAAAGGTACCCGAGAGCGGGAACGAGTCTCCACCCAAGCGCCGTGGGCTGGGCGTCGGCCGGCTGGGCCGCCCGCGACTTGCCAACCGGTGACTGGCTCGTCGATGCAGCTTCGATCGACGATATGTTACTGGTGCTGAGCTTCCGTTGGTACGCGGCCATGATTCAAGCTTAGCGTTGATGAAACCACGATTGAACTTTGTCGCGTCGCTGTTAAGCCGCAGATAATCCTATCATTCGCGCATGCAGTATCCAATGCATAAAATATTTTCTTGAGTAGGACACAGGTCTTAACGAATGCGATCACGGACATCCAGCCCAGGCACGAACCCTAATACTTTCGCCTGGGTCGGGCTGGCTGTCCGGCCATGGACGAAAAGGGAACACAACAACCAGAAGCAGGTGAATACAAGGAAAGGTTACAAACATGCAACTTTATCGGCAAGCCCTAGATGTGGTGCTTCCATCCCTGCCGTTGGCCCGTAGCTCTCTGTTGGATTTCGTAGACCATCATGGTCCTGACATGCAGGCGTCCGCGGTCTTACTTCGCAGACAATAGCAAGCCCCTGCTCTATCGCTGTCTGTACGCCATCCACCCCCAACTTATGCTCAGCCACATGCCGTCTCGCAACCTGTGTCAAGCGTCCAGTGTAAGCGATACGCATCTGCCGCGCAGAGCGGACACCCGGTCCTAGCTGCTGCGCCGCAGCGCACTCCATGACGCGCTACGGTGCGCGCCGTGCTCCTATTTGCTCACCCGGCTTGATAATTGCAGCTGCGTTCTGTTTCAGTACACTTGCTAGCGGTACATAAGCTCCCTTGCCCTCCGGCCAGTTCGGCAACAGCGAAGGGACCCCTCCTGCTGCGCTCGCATTCTTGCGTCAGCTTAGGGCAGGCTGGCCAGCATGTCCTCGGCCGATGACACGGTGAAAGCGCCGCCCTCCTCCAGGTGCAGCACCTGCGTCGCGGCCCGTTGCCGTTGCCGTTGAAGATGAACGGTATAAGACGGCGGGAGCAGCTCAAAACACGTCTAAGACATGGCGGCACAAGCCCCGACGTACACGCAAGAACGTAGTCTCTCGCCCGCTTTGTAGTTGCTTGCCAGCTTATCCAACAATACCACGACACTCCGGCCTGTCAACGAAGTCCGTAACCCTGCTCCGCCCTATCGAACCAACACCCCGCTCGCCTGCTGAAGCTGCTGCCCCTCACGCACCCCCTTCACCCGCGCCTCCTGCTCATTCTCACCTTGACCATGCCGTCCTCCACGTACATGGAGTAGCGGCGCGAGCGCAGCCCCAGTCCCTTGTCCACCAGGTCCAGCTCCACGCCCAGCGCCTTGGTGAACTGGCCGTTGCCGTCCGCCAGCATCAGCACCTTGTCGCCCGCCTTGAGGTCCTTGCCCCACGCCGCCATCACGAACGCGTCGTTCACGGACACGCAGGCGATGGTGTCCACGCCCTGTTTGCGGAGATAGGCATGGCGTCGGGGAGGGATTCCATGCATGTTAAGTTAATGAAGAAGATAGGCATGGCGTCGGGGAGGGATGCGGGAAGGATGGGCAGAATCGAGGAGGACCGCTCCCGACCCTGTCCGGATGTGTGCCTCGCGTACCTTGGTCTTGAACTCGTCCGCCTTGTCCACAAAGCCCGGCACGTGCTTCAGCGAACAGGTGGGCGTGAAAGCACCAGGCACCGCGAACAGCACCACCTTCTTGCCTTTACAGAGCTCGTCCGTGGTCACATCGCGCATTTGGCCCTCGCCATCAAAGTACCTGCGGTGCCGTGCCGATCGATGGAAGGTTAAGGCAGTTCGTACTCAGGCCGGGAGAACGGGCGGCGCACTCTGTCCGTGCAACCCTACAAACTGCTGCACCATCCTGTTCCCGTTCACAGGCAAGCGCAGATCATGCCACACGGCATGCTGTCAGCTTGACTCACTTGAACTTGCCCTCCGGAAGCTTCTGGCCCACGGCGATGGCGCGGGTCACCACCTGCACACGGCCGTGGCTGGACCGGACGGCCGTGCGCTGCATTTGCCGCCCCGCCAGCCTGCTGCACAAGACAGCCGCAGTCCATGGGAGAATGTCAACTTTACAAGCGCACACGTGCGCCTATCTTCCTGCTTATTCATGCATATCGCGCCACCGGGCACTAGTCCAGAGTGGGCGGGGGCGGGGGTGGGGTGGGTTGGGCCCCAGTATGAACGCTGTGGGTAGCGCAGGGGAACTTGAGCCGGCTAGAAGGCCACTGGGCCAACCCCACCACTCACTCCAGTCCCGTGACCGCGCTGGTCCATTTTCTCATGCTATCATGGCATTTACGGGTCGCTCAGCGTGTCGCCGGGCGGCAACGCGACCCAGCAACACCAGCAACACCCAGTGCCGACCGCACACACCGCCATCGGGGCGGCACTTTGCAACAGAATTATCATCAGAGTAGCTCGACACGTTGCGTGCAAAGAGACCCTGCCTCGGCCGCTGCGTCTGATTTCCGAGGCTGATTGCTTGGGCGCTGAGATAAACATCGCTTCCGCGCGAGCATGACATGCATCGAATATCAATGCCCACCTGGTCTGCCTGCAAATGTTGGCGAGCATGGTTGCTGAGTGCTGGGACTGTGTGCACAACGCTTCTCGAGAGACCCTGAAGCAGCAACTGCGTGTGATGGATTGCAGAAAATGCAGAAAACGGATGATTTATTGTTACGATGCAAGGGAATGCCGTCTGCACTTGCAAATGTTAGGGTGCACTCTGCATGCCAATGCAGGCGCAGCAGGGGCGGGCGGCCGCAGCGTCTTCCAACATACTTTTCAAACCAGAGCACATCTGCGCGGTGCAAGCATGCAGGCAGACTAGCCTAAACTGCAGCTGTTCACTAAATGGCAGTCTGAACTTTCTCGAAAAGCCTGGGCCAATCCAAGGCCTTTGCCATGGCCAACGTCCCTATCGTGGCGGCCAGCGCAGCTGCGCTGACAGCGAGCCTAGCTGGGCTTGCAGGGCTCGCCCAGAGCATAGCTGGTCGTCGGGAGGCCGGTGCCCGCGCGCGCCCAGGGCTCCGCGCGCCCGCTGCAGCCGCAGAGGATTTTGAGGATGACAACGTCAATCTTGCGGAGTCGGCTTCTGTCTGGCTGGCTCGGAGAGGCTCGTCTCAGGTCCTCGAACCACCGGTGAGGAATCCCACTTGCTTTCGGGCTTTCGTGGCGGCCGCGCGTTGGCCTAGACAGAAGATAAAATGCCTAAGCTACCACAACGACTGCGGGGATTTGATGCTCCTAAGGCACCTGCAGTCCTTTCAAGGTTTGGCGCCAAACCGTGTGCGGACACGACTTCCGACCGCTTTGACCCTGCTATGCCTGCCGATCTGGGTTCGCCTGTACTGATGTTCCCCTGGCCCAATGACTTGTTATCCTTCATATGCAGTCATCATCGTATGGCGAGCTGGAGCTGCTGGCAGACGGGGAGTTCGTGTACTTCCGCAAGGACACCGAGGTGTTGACAACCATTCCGCACTGCAAGGTCTTGCAGCTACAACCGCTCCAGTTGGCCAAGGGGAGGTCAGGTGAGATTGCAAGCTACTGTCAACAAGGGTTCCATGTGTGTAAGATGTTCGGGGCGAGTGCGACAGGCGGCCTCTTGAAAAGGCGTCTCCGTAACGGTATTTGGGCGGCCACCTGTGCAGATGCCGTACCCACCGCTCCGCTGGAGCCTAACTCGGTGTGGTTGGTTCTTCGGAAGAAGCAGGAGGTGGTATTCATGCTGCTCGGGTGAGTTGGCAGCCCCGTCAACCTGTGCGTGTCTCTGCAGGCGTCCTGTGCAGTGATAATCCTGTCCGTGGTCCCCTCACCGTCATACCATCCTGCCTGCAACATGTAATAGGTCTGACCACCAGCGGCACGTGCTGGAGGCGGACCCGCAGTCACCCCTCGGCGTCACGCTGGGCGGTGGCGCCGTGAAAAGGCGCGGGCGGTGGACCATCACGCCGCAGGGGCTGGCCAGCCTGGCCTGGCCGGAGCACCTGCTGCCGCTGCAGGTGCTGACGGTGCAGCTGGTGGATGCCCGCGCCGTGGGCTCCGTCAAGGCGGCCATGGCCCGCAAGCTGAACGAGCTCGCCAACATTGTGAGTGCGTTGCTGGGCTGGAGCGGGTTGTAAGGTGGGACGGTGGCTATGGCTCCTACGCGTTAGCGCCGGCTTTGGTTTCCATGCTGCCCTTGCGTACCTTTGGTGCATGTTTGCGTGCCCGGTCCTGCAGCTGGACGGCGAGGCTCACCATCGCGCAATGGCGGAGACGCGCAGCCAGCAGCTGGAGCTGGAACTGCGGCGGGTGAAGGACGAGGTTGCCTCGCAGGTGGGTGGCGTGGCCGGGTCTTGCGCCTGCCAGACGCTGCTTTGTGAGGCGCACGCGACAGAGACCGCGTTTGTCCATGGCCTGCGCACATGCTTCCTCGCCAACCTTGTCGAACACGAGCCTGCGCCCCGTACTCCGCAATAGGGCGGCACTCCAGCATGCCGTTACGCCACGTACTCCATTAGATGAGGGCTTCGCCGTCACTGCCCGCCCCTTGTCCTGTCCATAGATTGGGAGGGTGCCGCTTCAGATTCGCCCCCAATTCTATCCGACCCGGCGGATGCCTAGCGGGACCCTCAGTCCCGAAGACTCTGTAAATTCGGCGTCGTCTGAGGAAGCCTGCTGCTGCGGCCCATGCCAAGGGCAGGTCGCGGAGCTCCGTGCCCAGCTGGATGCGGCAGTGCGCGGGCGGCACGTGGCTGAGCGCGAGGTGAGGCGGGAGCGGGGTGGCAGCACACGTTGTCGGATGTGGACACCTGTTCTCGGCTTGATGTGTCCATCATGTGTGCCGCAAGTTGCGCACGTGGCTATCCCCATGATTGTTACTATCCTCGTTGTCGCCAGCAAGTACGTGCCTGAGGTTGGATGGCGGTCTGGTGCTATTGCAGGTGGCATCGCTACAAGGGCAAAAGGCTGACGAGGCTGTGCGCGCGAAGGCGAGTCCTTTCACGATGGCAGAAGCTACTCAAGCTCTTTAAGATGCGTCTTGCTATTTCATCCCATCACTCAACGCAACACATCAAGGTGCCTATCCACTGCACACTCGCTCCGTGCGCAGATGGCGCAAGCTCGTGCTGCCCAGGCGGAGTTCGATGCGCAACAGGCAGCCGCAACCGTTAAGGGGTTGCAACAGCAGATCCAGGGCATGTTGGCGGGGCACGCAGAGTAAGTGCCGACAGTGGCGCTTCCCGTGGGCCCTTCCGGGAGGCGGGTTGCGCGCTTTCGGAGGACGTGTTCGGCGTGTGTGGCCTGATACTCGGTGTTTGCTTGACCCTTAGCACGGTCACACTCACTCTCCGCTCGCTGTCCGCGCTCACCCGCTTCACCCCTTCCTGTCGTGCCCTGCGCGGCGCTGCAGGGAGCTGCGCACGCTGCAGAACGAGCTGCAGATCGCGCGCGAGGCCAACGACGGGCTGAAGCGGGCCATGGGCGAGCAGGTGATGGCGCTGCAGGGCGCGCTGGAGCTGCGAGACGCGCGCATCCTGGAGCTGGAGGAGGAGAACGAGCGCATGGACACCGTATTGCAGGTGTGTCATGAAAGGAAAACGGTAATCCCCATGCGCAGCCGGGAATGTCCATTCGCCATTGCCATGCAGCATGTGAGTGTGTGGGAGCGGAGTGTTAGGACTCGACGGCTGCGACAGCGGTGGCAACGCGGTGGCGCTGGGGTGTGTTGCGCAGCGTCCTGACGCTCCAGCTTGCCAGCACGTGCATAATTCCATGTGCCACGGATGCTGATGCCCGAGGCGGGCTATTACTGGTATGGATCTTGCCTGCGCACAGGTAATCCAGGCGCAACTGGGCCAGGGCGGCGGCTCCGCTGTCGAGGGGCTCAGCGCCGCGGTCGAGCAGGCCCGCGCGGCGCCAGAGGCGGGAGACTCCCGGGGCGCCGCGGCACAGGGCGGCGTGGGGCCCTCCACCTGTGAGGGTTCGGAGCCTAGCACCTGTGAGCCATCAAAGCCTGAGGAGGAGGCCCAGCCCGAGC
The DNA here is from genome assembly GCA_016834595.1 of Chlamydomonas schloesseri. NCBI lineage: Eukaryota > Viridiplantae > Chlorophyta > Chlorophyceae > Chlamydomonadales > Chlamydomonadaceae > Chlamydomonas > Chlamydomonas schloesseri. The sequence goes on along the minus strand of JAEHOD010000023.1, from coordinate 558,579 downwards.
AGCCGCCGCTATGGAAGGCGCTGCTGGACTCCACCGGCGACATCTCGCTCACAGCCCTGAAGGTACGTCAGTTGATTGCTCCGGTTGCACCATAGATACATGTGCTTCGTGCTCAAATCTGTCGTGGGATGGATTTGATTTGGTTGGTTAAATGCTTTATGGCCAAAGTCCAACTCCGCGTGTGCAGGAGAGTCTGGAGGTCAGCCGGCGGAACAACCCCGAGGAGCCCCGGCACGCCAACCCGCCTGGGAGCTCCGACGCAGCACCTGAGCCGGGGACGCAGCCGGCTTCCGTGGAGGAGCGGGCAGCGTTGGAGAGCACGGAGCCGAGCACCGGCCCGACGGTGCCGGAGCCTGCGGCCGCCACCAACGACCGTGCGGACGCTCAGGCCGATGGCAGCGAGCCAGCGGGGCCCCGCGCTTGGCCCTTCACGCTGAGCCCGGACCGCAGCTTTAGCCTGACGGACGGAGGTGAGGGAGGAAAGGCACGGAGCGGACTGGCGTCGTCGGGCGGGGAGTGGGGCAGCGGCGGTGGAGCCCTGGGTGAGGAAGAGCCGGAGTTCGTCAGCGCAGCCGCGCGCATGTCAGGCTCCTGGCGCGCGGGCGGGTCCGGTGCCAGCTCCAGCGGCGGCGGCGGCAGCGGCGGCGGCAGCGCATCCACGGCGGTGAGGGCGGCGGCGCATGCGATGCAGCCTACTGCGGCGGGGATGGGCGGCGGGGCCCGGGAACTACTGTGCGGAGCTGCCGGGGGCAAGGCGGCTGACGGCATGACGAAACGTTTAACCGAGTGCAGCACACGACTGCGCTCCCGGCTCTTCACACGCCCTTGACCTCATCCCCTTTCCATCCAGCCGCTTCTGGGCACACTGCCTTACCTGAGTCCATCCCCCGCTCCTCGCCTGCTGCCCTCGCAGGCAGCGACCTTCCATCCGGCAGCGCCATACAAGCTGCCGCGTCCGCCAGCAGCAGCAGCAGTCCCACCCGGCATCTGCAGCGCCAGCACAGCGCCGCCGAGCTCGAGTTCGGTGGCGCCGCAGTAGTCACGCTGGACAGCCTGCGGCGGCGCATGCGGGCGCTGGCGGCCGAGTACGACCGCTGCGCCGTGTTGAGTCAGTCGCTGCGCGAGTCCCTGCCATGGCGCACGGCAGATGCAGCCGCAGCGGCAGCGAACGGTGGTGCAGGCGTGCTAGCGGCGGCCGCCGCAGCGGCCAGCGGCGCGGGGCTGGAGCCGGTGGCTGAGGCCGCGGTCGAGGCACCGTCTACGGACAGCGGCCGCAGCCGCAGCAGCGCAGGTGGCGTCGGGTCGCGGCGGTCGGCGGCGCGTGAGGAGGTGACGTCGCCCACATTGGCGGCGAGCAGCGGCCGGGCCTCGTGGCAGGCCAGCGAGACGCCGCAGGAGTTGCTGGAGGACGGGTCGGGGCGGAAGCGGCCGCGCCAGTCCTTTGGCAGCCGACTGGAGGGCGTGATGAGCGGGGGCGGGGCGGGGGCATTGGCCGCAGCGTCCTTGTCGATGGAGGCGGCGGCCCGGCCTGGACGGAGCAGCGCGGCTGCGGTGCCACAGCGTGAGGGCGGCACCAATGGTGTCGCTGCATCGACACCTCCGGCTCTGGGCGTGGGCACCGTGGCGCCTGGTGTGCGGGCCACAGGCTCCAACGTGCAGCGGATCACGCAGAAGCTGCTAGCCGCCGGCGCGGGAGGCAGCGCAAGCGCTGGTGAGCCGAATATGAACTCCATAGCAGCTCCACGGGGGCCGCGGCTGGGCTCGCATGCGTTGCTGGTGACTGACAGTCTCACTTCTAGCACCGCCACGCTGGCCGGCTCGCCGCACAGCCGCAGCGGTGCCGGCGGCGGCGACACCGACCGCAGCGCCAGCGCGAGCGTCAGCGTCAGCGCTATGCAGCAGCTGGCCACGCCCTTCGCCAGCGCCAGCGCACCACCAGCGCCCGGACAGGCGCTGGTGCCGCTGCGCGCGAGCAGTCGGTCTGGCTCGGGCTCGGGTGCCGCTGGACAGGAGCCGGGCGCGGAGGCCGACGCAACGGCATCGCCGCCGGGTTTCACTGTGCACTACACGCCGTGGAGCGCAAGCGTGTCGGAGGAAGCGCAGATGCCGGTGCCCGTGGGCAGCGAAGGCTCAGATGATGGGCGCGAGGCCGAGGGAGCGACCTCCTCGGTGAGGTGTAACCTCAGCAGCAGCTTAGGAGCCGGGCCAACAAGCCGCCGCGGCTCGGCCAGCAGCAGCGGCAGCCAGCAAGGCAGCCCCGGCCCCGAGTCGGACAGCCTCTCGCCACTCCCGGCGGATGAACCTTCTGGGCTCCGCGGCCAGGCTGACGCTGCCGTGCCACCGACGGATGGTCCTGGTGGCGGTCCTCTCAAGCCCGCCTTCGCCAACGGGCCGGGAAGCGGTGGCATTGGCCGCTTTGTGCCCGAACTTAAGCTGGAGGGCACGCGCGCAGACACCGGAATGTATGAATCAATAGATGGCATGTGCTGCCTGGGATCCACGCGAGCCTTCCCCACGGCCCGCAACGCTGCCGGCGCGCTGACAGCCCGGCAGGTGAGCCATAGCCGGCAGGCGTCCTTTGGCGCGCATGCTGCGTTCGCGGTCGCACACGACCAGCTTACGCCACCGGTGCTGTCGCCAGCCGGCGCAGCAGCTGGGCCGAGCACAGCAGCAGCGGCAGAGGCAGATACATTTGCTCGCACCCCGCTTGGCGAGGACGCACAGTCGCGCGGTGCTGCTGGTGCCGGTGCGGGCGGAGGCGCTGCAGCAGCCACCGCGGGCACCACGCCCAAGGGCGCCAGCACGCCGCCAAGCGGCGCAGCACTGGACGATGACGCAATGCACTGTGATGACCAGGAGCCGTCGCCGCCGCCGCCGGGCGGCATGCTACTGGGCACGCTTGAGCAGCTGCGCGGCGGCGGCGGGCCGGGCACCACCGGCAAGCGCGCGGCGCTGGCGGCCCTGGAGGAGGACGACGAAGAGGAGGGGCTGTGAGTAGACACGGGACAGGGTCGTATCCGTTCTTGTATTAGGGCAAATGAATGAGGTTTGCGAGAAGCACGAGTCCAGCTGAAGTATGGTCGATGGGGTGAGCCGGCTGCGTGATGAGCAGAATTCAGAGCAGATATGAGCTAGGCAGGTGAGAGGTACTGATGATTCATCCGCGTGAATTTCTCAGGGACGCGATCAATGAATCGGCACTGAGAGCAGGGTCATAGATAGGTAGAAACTGGGACTCTTTGTATGCGCACGGACTGCCCGCACCATTGAGCTACCCAGCCGATGCGGCCTCCGCACTGCGAGCAGAAAGTATGCCATTGCAGCCTCGAGCCGCACAGCACGCTGTACCTTGCGTCATCAATACCTTCACGACTGGTGTACACGCAGCAGTCCTTTGCTGGGAAGGTTCGATCGGACCAACCGTCACGCGCAGGCGAGTTGAGGTTTGAGTCTTGATGAACGGCATGAAACTCGTCCCAGCAGTTTCTCCCGCAACATAAACTGTCAATAACACTTGCACCAGACTGCTGCTGAGCCCGTCAACTCTGCGCTCGCGCTAGAAAGAAGAGAGCTAGCAAGACGTGTTGCTAAGATGGGCAGCTCCAATGCCGTTGCCTTGCTGGCGGCAGGCCTTCTGCTGCTGCTGCTGGGCGCCGCGCCTTCCGCCGCGACCAGCGGCGGTCGTGAGCAGAGCAGATACCCGCCTCCACGCGGTGGCGGCAAGTACGTCCGCAGGCCGCCTGGCAACAGCTCCGGCAAGGGCGACAGCCACGAGCCTTCCGCACAGCCCGTCGACCCCACCATCTCGGTCGTGGGAGTGGATGTCCTCAGCCCTGAGGATGTGCAGCAGTATCGCCAGGCGCACATCACCTACTGGCGGTGAGCGGCAGGGGAGGCCCTGCCCTGGTGAGCGGGCTGGGGTCATAGAAGAAGGTGAGTGGGCGACGGGCGATTTTAATCTTATCTTCGCCGGCACAGGACGGTGCTGTCCAAGCCCGCTGACGCCTCGCCCGTCAACCCCAGCCCTCCTAAGCCGCTGCCCAACTTCGCCTGCCCCAAGGCCACCGAGTCCACCTATGCGGATTACGGCCGTGCGCAGAACGGCAAGGGCAGCAAGGGCAAGGTGCGCCGTGTTGCACCAGGGGCGCACTACTGGATACTGCGTTCCCAGTTCCCGTTTGCGGGGGCTCAGGCATGTGCAATCGTGTTACCGCACCTCAACCTGCGCCTGTGATGCCCACGGCCCCACGCCGCCGTTGCCGCAGGCGAGTCGCGCCCCCGACACCTACCTGATCACCGGCAGCATCTTCGGCCCCAACACCACCTTCCCCATCCGTCGCTCCTGCACACTGCCGCCCGGCCGCCGCGTCATTCTCAACATCTACAACGACTTTGAGGTAGGCCTGGTGTGCACCTGTGGGGGATGCATGGCAATGCAGAGAGCGCTTGAAGCGAAGGCGCTAATGCACAGTTCCCTCCTATGCTCCGCTCTGCTCCGCTGGACCTCCTCTTCGGCTCTTCCGCACTCATTTTCCTCGCGCTTTCCTCCTGTTCGCAGTGGTACTCGCCGCCGCTAGACTACTCCCTGTCAGGCCTAGTGCCGGCGGGTGTGCGCCTGTCGCCTGCCTCCATTTCCAGCCTGGCCCAGGCCAGCAGCGCGGTGGGTTAAGCTGGGAGCATGGATTTCGGTTTAAGGGTTTGCTTGCAAGTGTCAGCTTGTTACATTATTCACCCGAATGCGGCAAGAGGCGGTCATGCGCGCGTGCCATTACTATGGCCTGCTCGTGCGCAGCTAGCAGTGGGTTGGGCCCGTCTGGATGCCGTGTGTCCCTTCACCCGCATGGTTGCACCCGCGCTGTACGCAGGTCAACGCCAGCGCCTGTGTGTTCATCACCATCAACGGCACCCAGGTGCCCGACATCGCCTCCTTCTACCAGGTCTCGCCCTTCGTGTCCGACATGGACATCGCGCCCGGCTTCTATCAGCTGCTGCGCGACGTGAGTTCCCCCATACCGTGTCATGTTAGGGTTTGGTGCCCTTGGTGCAGCTGTGCCCTTCCCAGAAGCAGCTGCGGGTCAGCGGGTGCCTTTTTCACAGACGCATGTGCACCTGCGCCTGCTCCTGCACCTGCTCTGCCCGCAGGTGCTGGGCGTCAACCTGAACGGCACGGCGGCGGGGCGCCTGTACCGCAACGGCATCCGACGCACGGGTACGTGGGCCGCAAGCTATCCCGGGTGCGGACGCTGATGGCACGGACGCCGATTTATTTTCAGGCCACCCGCTAGGGGAAAATTTGGGCCACCCGCTAGGGCGGAGCGAGAAGTGCTTTTGCGCGTCTATGGACCCGTGATGCGACCAACTTGGTGCCACATCGCACAGCCTAGCATCCACATACCGCCATCCCCATGCCGAAACCTGGTCCCCTTAACAGACTTTGCCGATGCTGGCTACTACCTCATCTTCCCGCGCGGCCTGCCCCGCGGCCGCCACACCATCCGCTTCGGCATCCGCCCCAACTGCACCACCCTTGCCACATCTTTCTTCCGTGGGGGCACTCAGTATGACAACTACGAGCAGATGTATGGCAACGGCGATGGCGGCAGCAGCCAGAGCAGCCACAAGGGTGATGGCGGCCGCAAGAGTAATGGCAAGCAGGATGAGGGCAGGGACGGCCGCTACCTTCCGACGAAAGACGAGGGCAAATGCTGGCCCTTCCCTGACACATGCGGCACCGACTGCCTGCCTCTGGCCGCGGGCAACAAGGCCGCTTTCTCGTGGGAGTACGTGGTCACCGTGGAGTAGTAGGCTGCTGTCGTAGCTGGAGGTATGTTTACTAGTGAGCTGCTGCCTTTTTAAAGTTTTGACGAAACTGCGCCGTGAGCTGGCTGGGACAGTCTTGGGGCAGGGGCTGATTTGGGGCAAAGGGAGCACTGCATAGTGACCAGGGGCGAAAGGTGCAAAAATAAGCCGACGCCTTGGGTGCAGCTGCACGAGCGAGACTTACGTCCTGACCGCCCAGACTTCAGGCCGGACTCCAGCTCCCACAGCTGCTTGCACGTCTCACAGCTGAAGGCAGGGTCGCAAAGGCACACTAGGAAGTGCCTCAGGAAGTCCAGCAGCCGCACACGCAGGGGCGTCGCAACGAAATCGACGAGGTACTTAATCGACGCAACGGTGTCCGCGTTGCAGCACACGCTGCTCAGCGGCACCTTGCGTGTGCATCTATGTATTGTCATAGCATGTGGGGGTGCGGGGCCGACCGCCCCGCACCCCTAAAGGCCTAAACTCTGAGTCTGAGCACGGAGGTGGTCTTCTATCAACCGCGCCTTGTAGTGTTATTGAAGTCCACCACAAACTTTGATTCATAGGTATGGCGCTATGCTAGGACTTTCCGAGAGGCGTCCTCTCCGTTGGGGACTGTTCCGAGGTGACGCCCCATGCAAGAAATACGCGCGAGTGTCACTGGAGGGCTTTATATTGGGTATGGGAGTAAAAGAAAAGCTTGTGCGGTGACTGCTGCAGCCTTGAGAGCATATATAGAGTATTTAGAGCCGCCATAGCTGTACGCCCTAGCGCAGGCAACACGGTGTTGTGACCTTATCTAGTATGCATTCATCGTGATCCAGGGCATTCATCGTGATCCAGGCCCTACCCGTTTGGTCATTTCCCAACACTGTGTGGCACAGTAGCTCTGTCCACACCGCAAGGTTACAGTTGTTGAGTCGTGACGTAAGTTTTGTCAATGACCTGCCCTAGGGTGAGACTCCATTCATCCCTTCGCCACGTCCCAAATGTGAGCTAGCCACAACGCCAAAGGCCACGCATCACGGCCTGTCCTGTGGCACCTCTAGACACCGTAAAACAGTAACTTCAACTCCCCGAACCCCAGCCAACCCCCGCATACACTGCCACCCAAGCACTGACTGTCGAAACCAGCTACTCTGTCTGACTTCGCAACACACATCAGCCATAACGCGCAGAGCAGCAAGTGACCAGCCCTGAATTCTCGTTCTGCTCCTCGCCTTACCGTCATAACTAACCTGTGCCACGCATAATTGCATGCTTGTGCTGGCCGCATGCGGCTCTCCTGCTGGGCCGTTATTTACAACCTTGCACGCTGCTCTCGCCACACTACCGGACCTAGCCTGCAATGTAAGGAACGAAATTTCCTACACTTGACTCTGCTCTGAGCTCCTGTTCATTCGCCTAAACTAACCTATCAACGTACGGCCCTTACACTGAACAGCGCATGGCACCAGAAAGGAAACATCTCACGCTCAGTAGTACATAACACCAAAACGCGGTAACCGCACACGCCGCTCTACACCTGCTGCTGCTTGTGCTTCACCGCCGTCTCCGCAGCCCCTGCCGCCTGCCATGCGCTTGTGGTACGCAGCAGCCCTGCAGTCGTCACATCGCACGCGTCCTCGCCGCCGCACGTCGCCTCCACTCGCTGCCGGCAGTAGGCATGCAGCGCCGCCGCCATCCCGCGCTGCCGCCGCGGCAGCAGCACCACGCGGGGCGGCCGCGGCCGCGCCACGCCAGCTGAGCGGCCCAGCGCCGCGCCGTGCTCGGCGGCGCCAAAGCTGCTGCCTCTCCCCCTACTGCTGCTCCTGCCAGCACCACTGCTGCTACTGCCATCGCTCTTACCAGGGCCGCCGCTCTCGTACAGCGCCGCCAGGCCGTTCACCAGCCGCAGCAGCTGCATGTTGGACAACGCCGCCAGCTGCGGCCACAGCGCCGCCATCAGCAGCGTGCACCAGCGCCGCCGCAGCAGCGCCGGCGGGCGCGCCGCCACCGCCGCGGAGGCGGGCTCAGCTGCCTTTTGCCTCTTCTGCCATCTTCTTGCTTGAGGGTGGCGCGCTCCGTGTGTGCGGGCCGGCGACCGCAGCGCGGCAAGTGTAGCCCTGTCGACGTGCGTGTTCGCCCGCCGCAGCTGCAGCCGCAGCTGCTGCCGCTGCTGCCATAGCCGGGCCAGCAGCGGCTTGCGAAGCGCCAACCGCCGCAGCCCCGCCCGGTGCAGCCGCAGCAGCGCCGACACCGCCCACACCAGCTTCAGCAGCCACTCCGCGCCCACCACCGGCGCCGCCGGCGACACGATCTCGTCCTCCACCAATGCCCCCGCCTCCGCTTCCCCCTCCAGCCCGCTCCTCCTCCGCCCCTGCTCCTGCGCCTCAGCTGCGTTCGCCTGCGCGGCTGCCTGCGCCTGCTCATACGTGTGCGCCTGCCGCAGCCGCCGCTCCAGCTTCTCCATGGACGCCGCCACCAGCGTGTCCACCCAGCCGCCGGCGCCCGCCAGCCCTACACCGCGCGCCGCCGGGCGCACCCGCAGCCGCGCCGCCGCCCAGGCCAGGCGGCATGTGGCCTCCAGGTCCAGGTCCGGCAGCCGCGCCGAGGCGAGCCGCGCCAGCCGCGCCAGCAGCGCCGGCCGCAGCAGCGCCGCCGCGGGCCGCACCACCACGCGCGCCGCGCCCGCGGCGCTGCTGTCGCTGGCGTTGGTGGAGGCGGGCGCGGCTGTGGGGCCGCTCGGCGTGCTGAGCTCGGCAGCTGCCGGGGCTGGGTCGGTCCTGCAAGAGCCAGCGGCGCCGGGCGGCGCGCCGGGCGCCGGCAGGGCAACAACCACCCACGGGCCACTATGATCGGACCTGTGGCGACTGCGCTGCTGCTCTAGCTGCTGCTGCTGCTGCTTGGCCCGAGCGGCCGCTGCCTTGGCCTCCCAATACAGCCTCTCCTTCTTCGCTTTCGTGAGGCGCCGCCACCGCCTTAAGCCCTGTGGCCCGTGATGCAGGTCCGCTGTGCTCGCAGCCGCAGCCGCCGGCGCTGCGGCGGAGGCGACCGCCGCCGCCGTCTGCAGCTCCGCCATCGCCGCGACCCAATTCACCAGGGCCAGCGGCGGCAGCGAGTGCAGGCGTGGTGCCGAGTGGCGCACCAGGGCTGCAGCCCAGGCCGCCGGCACCGCCAGGCGCAGGCGCGACAGGGCGGCCGCCCACACAACCAGGTCCTGCACAGGCCGCAGGGAGCGCGGGGAGCGGGGGCGAAAGAGCGTTAGATTTAGCATGCCGTGAGCCCTTCGAAACCAACGTGAAACACGGTGCAATAAGTCAAATGACCTCCTCATTCTACCGCGGGCCCGGAACGCAACATCGCGTCCGCCACGCCAAACATGCAGACAATCAGCTCTAGTTCTGGCGATGGTTACCTGGTCGCTGGCGCTGCCCATGCGGCTCGCCATGGCCGCCAGAAGCGCCGCCGCCTGCTGCGCCGCCTCCGGCCGGTAGCGCATCACGCCCAGCGCGAAGGCCAGCATGGACAGGTCCTGCGCCCTGGCCGCCCGCAGCGCCAAGTGCGACCTAGGGCTGGCGAGCTTCATGCCGCAGCTGCTGTTGCTGCTGTTGCTGCTGCTGCTGCTGCTACTGCCGCTGCCTGAGACCCTGTTTGTGCTGCAGGCAAGGACGGAAGTGCTCACGGAGCTGCTGACGTCGCCGACGCCGCCACATGTATGACGCAGCAGGGCGCGCATGACACCCGGCGGCGGCATGTGGCCTAGCTTGGCCAGAGCCCAGGCGCAGGTCGCTGCCTGGCGCGCATCCAGCAGCGCCAGCGCCCGCGGCGGCGGCTGTCCTGCGCGGCCGCGCGGCTGTAGCGGCTGCAACGCCTTGGGTGTAGCATTGGCGGGCGAGGCTGCGACAGCGAAGTGGTCGCCCCACCAGTCACCTGATAGGCCGGCGGCAGGAGGAGAAGCCTGCGGCATCATGCTGGCGGCCACCTGACCTGACGTACAGCTGACGGCTGCCCCGGCTCCGTCCTCCGTACTCGTGACCTGGACACCCTGCTCCTGCTGTTGCTGCTGCGGCGGCGGCGGCGGCTCCGCCTCCTCGCCGCCCGAGAGCCGCAAAAGCAGGCGGTCCGCCAGCCCCAGCCACGTTGCGCCCGGGTTGAAACCCAGCGCAGCCAGCGCCCACAACACGCCGCTCAGCTCGCGCGGTCCAAACGCCCCAGGTTCCGCCCCCGGCTGGGCTCGCGCCGAGCCCGGTCCAGCTGTCGAGCACACTGCTGCCGCCCGAGTCCCGGCCTCCGCCTCTGCCTCCGACCCCAGCTCCACATGCATCAAAAACGCACAGCGTGCAAGCACGGCCGCCATGGCCGCCGCCGGTGGGCGGTAGCCCAGCCGTGCCGCCGCCGCCAGGTAGCCAGATAGCTCTCGTGGAGCGGCAGCGGGCGCCGCAGCTGCGAAGGCGGCTGCCGCTGAGTTCAGCCAGACTAGACTGGGGCCGCCCCCGCTTCCGCCCCCGCCTTTGCAGCCGCTGCTGCTGCCTGCGCCGTTGCTGGGGACCGGGCCAAGGGCTCGTGTGGCAGCCATTGTCTCATTTGAGGTGTGCACCGGCTCCATCCCCAACCCTGACACAGAGCTGCTGCCGCTGGCGCTGTTGTCTGCCCGCATTCCACGCAGGCGCGCCAGAGCCCACATGGCCTGTGCAATGTCACACGAGTTCGGCCGCTTCGGCTGCAGCGCAGACCGCGGGCGAGACGCGGCTAGCCCCTCCCGCCCCTCCCGCTCGCCTCCTGCACCTGCACCTGCACCTTCATGGGCGCCATTGCTGCATGCGGCCACGTCCAGGCTGACACTCAACCCTGTCGCCACCGCCGCCGGCGCCGGATCAACACCCGATGCCGCCGCCGCCGCCTCCAGCCGCCGGCCGAAGTGCTGCAGCCACTCGTCCATCCAGAAGGCCGGCGGCGGCAGCGCCAGATCCGCCAGCGCCGCCAGCACGGCCGCCAGATGCCGCGGCGCCAGGCCCATCAGGCTCAGCCCCAGGCGCGGCAGCAGCTGCTGGCCCACAAACGCACGAAGCTCGGACCGCTGGGCCGGCGCCAGCGGGCGGCTGGGCAGCGCTGAGCCACTGCTGCTGCTACCGCGGCCACGGCTGCAGCTATGCGCTTCCACGGCCGCGGTTGTCAGTTGTGTTGCTCGCAGCGTGCCTGATGCCGGGGCCCATGCGTCCAGGCGCGCGAGGCGTGTGAGCAGCGCGGACCAGTGAATGCCGTTGAAGCGCCCCGCGTGCGCCGTGAACAGATCCCGTGCCTCCGCCACGCTGGCAACTCTGGACAGTTGACGAGTCAGGTCCTGAGCTGCAGCCAGCTGCTCGTGGCGCCGCCGCAGCAGCTCAGGCGAGGTGGTCAGCGTGTGCGCGGGCTGGGGCTGCCGAGTGGAGACATCGCGTGCCGCCGGAAGAAAGCTTGTCCCAGTCGGGGGACCCGCAGCGGCGCTTAACACAGCACTTCCCCCGCGAAGCCAGTTGTCGTTGGGCGTGCTTTTAGATGATGTTGTGGCGTTGTCGGCGCGGCCCTGGGTGTCGGGTGGAGCTCCGGAACATGAAATTCTGGATGCAGTGACCCCTCCCAGCGCTGGGCTGCGGATCCCAAAGCTCCATGGCTTTGTCCAGTGCATTTGAGACCCTAATGGCGCGGAAGGTGGCCATGAAGGCGGCGCCTGGCGCGAGGAGCCTTTAGCTACGGAAACCCCTCGCCCAGAATGCAGCGCCGCATCCATGGCTTGCAGTTGGATAAATATCTGCAGCCAATATAACAAGATAGCACGGGGCTTCGCGTTTTTGCAAGCAAGGGCCGCGCCGATTGCCAATCTCGATTTGCAAGCAAGGATAGATTGTCAGCGTTCCGTTGGGCTCGATGAAGCGTACGTAATAGCCTGCAGTACTTGTGATTGTGGCTGGTAGCACCAAATTTGCAAAAGATGCAAAAGACAAAAAGCCTTTGCTTGCTTTTTTCGGAACTTTCGTTGGCACTCAGGCTCGCTCGCCTTCAGACATCCAATATGCTAATGTTATATACTGTGCTTCAGGGGTCAAGCCAGAGCAAGCAAGTTGGCGAGGGGCAGGCGCTTGCATCAGTTAATCAGGTCAACGCTGCGCGCAGACCGGCAATTGTCCAGCCTCTGGTATTCAGTACAAAATGTGCGGGTCCAACTACATTCCACCCTATTATTGTTGGAAGTGGCCAGAGCGGGGCTCTGGCGGCCCGCGCGGGGACCCGCGGGCTCGCGAGCCGAAAGACCTCGGCGGAGACCTTGGACTCCAGGCGCGGCCGGGAACGGCTCAGGGCCGCTCGCGGTTCCAGCTGGTGGCCATAGGGGAAGAGAGCAAGCCCTGCAGCCGGTGAAAGCTGGGCATCGGCACGTCAGCGCTCAGTCTGGCAGCAAGCAGCTAGGGTAATTTGACAGCCAGCTGGAGGGACCGCCAACTACTCCCGCCTGGCTTCGCTGACCTCCAACAGCCTCCGCGCCTTCTCCACGCGTCCGTCCCCAATCTTCCTCAATAGCTTTTTCCACCTGACTGGCCTCAAGCATTACGGTAGCCTTGCTAACCCCGCAAGGGGAGCGCAGCTACAGCCTGCCGAGCCTGCCTGAGCCAAGCCAACCAGCCATGCCGCGCTGCGGCGCCAGCGGCGCCGCCGCGGCCAGCCACGCGCTCGCGGCGGTCGCGGGCTTCCTGTGCGGCGTGGCCTACTTTGTCATCGCAGCCACCTACGGCGGCCGCAGCAGCTTCGGCAGCATCAGCGCCGGCAGCGGCACCGGCAGCAGTGGCGGCATCAGCATCAGTGGCGCAGTCGCCGGCAGCGGTGTCGCCGGACCCGCCGCCGCCGCGGGGGTCAACTTGCTGGCGGCTGCCGCGGCACGCGGCGACTTGTGGCTGCGGCAGTTTGAGCAGCAACCCGCCCGCTCCACTCCCGGCGCTGGCGCAACAGCCGTGGTCTTATCCATCAGCGGCGAAGCGGATGTTGTGGACCTGCCTGCGCCGCCGCCAGCCCTGCTGACTGTGGAGGGCGGCGCCGGTGGCAGCAGCGGCGGCGGCGCAATCTCCAGCAGCGGCAGCAGCAGTTTTAGTCACGGCGACAGTACTTGGGATGCCATCCGCATTAGCAGCGGCGTGGGCTGTACTGGTGGTGATGGCGGCGAGGGGACTGAGGAGCAGGTCGGCGGTCACTCGTCCGAGCTGGATGCGGCGGTGGAGCTGCTGCTGCGCGGCTGGGCGGCGGCGGGCACTGAGCACCAGCACCACCAGACCGCAGCAGGCGGCGCCGCTGCTTCCGCCTCCAGCGGTGCGCTGCTGCTGCGGGGGGAGCCCAGCTACAGCGGCACGGCTGCTGCGGCGCCCAGTGGCGGCGGCAGTAGCAGCGGGCCGTCATCTCCCTCGTCCTCGTCCTCACTGCTGCTAGCGCACCACCTGGCGGCGCTGCGGCTCAGCGGCGACCCAGGCCTGCGCTACAGCCTCATGATGGGTAAAGGTGCTGCTGCTGCTGCTGATGGAGATGCGCGGCATCAGGTGCCCGCTGGCAGCGACGGCAGTAGCAGCAGCAGCAGCAGCAGCGGCACGGATGGACCCAGTGCTGGCGCCGCCGCTGGTGCTGCACCCGGGGATGACACAGGCGAGTGGGTGCAGCAGTCTTACACCGCAGCTAGGGGTGCTGGCGCCGCCGCCGCCGCCGCCGGCTCCTACGCGCCGCCGCTAACGCTGGATGACGAGTCGGCGCTGCTGGCGTCGCGCATGCTTGAGCGGGCGCTGCAGAGGGGCCGGCAGGAGCAGCAGGACCAGAAGCAGCAGGCGGGGAAGGTCGGCGCAGACAGCGGTTCAGGTGATGCAGGTGCGCACGTGCAGCGTCAGCAGGAGGCGTGTGTGGTTGTGAAACATGTCACGTGGCCGCGTCTGCAAATCGAAATGCAGGTGATTAGAGCCCGCCCTCACACATGCATCCTCCTTCTCTCGCACCCTCGACAGTCAGCTCTGCACTGCTGCGCCTTTGTCCCCACGCCCACACAGGCACCAGCGACCCCACGCACGAGGGCTCCTTCCCCTACAGCTCCGACACTGACCCGCACACGGACAGCTGGGACAGCTATCCAGCTCCATACTCGTATGACGACCCCTTCTATGACCCGTACGACAACTCCCCGGACGAGCTGTACGACTTCAGCATGTACAGCAGCTACGACGACTACGGCAGTGGCGGCGGTAGCAGCAGCAGTAGCAGCACCGGCGGCGGCGGTGGCGCTGAGCTGCCTGCCGGTGCTGAGGACGCCGACCTTGCTGCAGCCATCAGCGATTACGGCGACTACGTTGACGTGGCGGACTCCTGGGTCGGCATCAGCCTCCCCTACCCCTACCCCCAGCCTGATGAGGCCGACCCCTACCCTGAGTACGACACCGGGACTCATGCCTACGTGTACGGCAGCGGTGGGGATGAGGGTGTGCAGGCGGAGGGGGCAGCTGCTGCTGATGCCACACAGCCGTCTGCGGCTCAGCTGCAGCCAGAGCAGGAGCACGAGAAGGTCCCTGTGTTGGCGGTACAGCGGCGGCGGCGTCTGCAAGCGCGGGGCGGCATGCAGCATGGCGGGCGGCAGCAGGCGCAGCAGGGGCGGCACCTGCTACAAGCCGGCGGCCCCAGGCCCAAGCCAGGTGTGTATGCATGTAACCCGACAGTGTCTCATGGCTTGTGGCCAGGCGTGAGAAAAGGGGAGGGGCTGGCGACAGACGCGCAACGGTAAGGCAAGTGGTCAGGGGGCAGAACCCCACAACGCGTGAAGCCGTACCCCTCCACCCCGTACGGGCATTGTACCCGCAGGCCCCCGTCCCAAGCCGGACCGCCCCATACCGCCGCCGTTTGAGCCCAAGCCCGCAAACGTAAGCGCAACCGCATGCTTCCTAGCGACTGCCGCAAAATGAAATGGGGTGACAGGGTTTTGCGGGCTTTCAAGGGCTGCGCATCCATGGGTTTGGCCCCAGGACCTGTGTGCGTGTGCACTTGGTGGCGCCCCACGCGGCATGGTCATGGCTGCATCAGTCGCACAAATTGCGATATCTTGTGTAGATCTGGTGATAGATCTCAACTGCTGACCGGGCTTGTTGACGGATTATCACGGAATGTCCCCTCGCAGGTTTGGGTCCCCGGGATCGTGCGCGTGCAGACCGATACCGCCGGCGACACACAGGTGCACACAACGGGACACCGCTTTCCAATATTGTGAACTCAAAGCGGACCCCTAGCCTGGCAGGCTGGAAAGCTTGTGGGATTGGGCTTCGGGCTTTTGTCGCATGCCGTGGCACCGAACGCCAAGGGGGCTGTGGTGTCCGCCGTGCAACTCCTGTCGCTCCCTTCTACTGACCCCGTCACATGTCACACCCGCACCTGTGCGCGTACAGGTCCGTGTGGGCCCGGCCATTGCGCCCATCGTGCGTGTCAACACCGACCGCGCTACCGGCGGCCCCCCGAATGTCACGCCGCCACTGGGCGCCCTCGGTGCCACCACCACCGCCAGCGGCGGCGGCCCGGCCGCACCAGGTCAGGGAGAGGCTGCTGCCGAGTTCCTGCGTAGCGCGGCCAGCGGGCCCGTGGGCCAGGCGGTGGCGGGCGCGGTGCTGGGGGCCACGGCCTTCCGCAGCGCGCAGGGCGACGCGGACGCAGCCGTGAGCGCCGCCACCGCCAGCGGCCTGGTCCGGGCGGTGACGCCGGGAGACCAGGAGGCGGCTGGGGCGGCTGCTGTGAAGGCGGAGGGTGCTGGGCCAGTTGATGCTGCTAGTGGTGGCATGACGGCAGAGAAGCGCGAGGCAGGCGGCCCGGGCGCCACAGCGCAGCAGTTCAGGTCCTCGGCCGAACCGGCGGTGGCACCAGTAACCGGGCCAGGAGGCCCGGCAGCTGATACGGTCCAGCAGGCTGAGGCGGCTGCCATGCAGCAGCGGGCACCAGCTGACAGACCCACAGCCGGCGGCACCAGCAGCACCAGCACCAGCAGCAGCGCTGACGGCAGTGACAGAGGCGGCGCAAAGGCTGGCGGCGACGCCAAGCGTGTGTATGTGTCGGTGGGCCCTGGCGGGCTCATCTCACGCACCGTGTCCGACGGCGAGCGGTCCAGCACCACCGTGGGGCCGGGTGGCGTGCTGGCGCGTGTGGCCACCACGTCATCCAAATAAATAGCGCATGGGTGTTGCAGACAGGAGGGCGAATCAGGAGAGCGGCCTCTATTGCATGCCTCTTGAACGAGAGGGCTTGATCCCGTATCGAAGTCTGTGTTGGTGACTAAATGGCTCTGGCTCAAGGCAAGAGTCAACGGTTGTACTGTTGCTGGCGATCACGTGTTGCAATTGCGGTGTTACTGCTGGTGTGTGATCTGCGTCGCAATGTGAAGCGCTTACTACGTGCCAGGCGGTTGTGACGGGCCACACATGCCTGGCTCCCAAGCCCGGCTGAAAACACTATGCCAATGCCAAAACGCGGTTACTGTAATATGCTGTAGCCTTCCCATCTACGTCCGCTTCTTGTTTTTTCTGCATTCCCTGTGTCGGGGAAAAGGGGCTCAGCCCTCCACTGTCTGTTTGTCTGTCTGAGGCGGAACCGCCGAACTACCTCATCGCCCGGACATAGCCGGGGTCGGTTTGAACAGGCACCGAGCCAACCTAGGTGCCCAACAGTCGCGGCACCACAGCAGGAGCCAGCCAACACGCAGTGCAGGAGTCAACAGCAGCCGCACTACTTGTCGTACCACTGCTGCCTACAACACCACAGGCCTTGCTCGCCCCATTGCGGACCGCTACCTAGACACCAGTCAGCTCCTCTACCGTTCGTGCATTCATCGACATCAATACTAGTGATACCACCATCGGGACTGTTGAGGTTGCCGGGGCTTGAGTACTGTGCCACGCCGTTGACGTTGGTGCAAGTCGCCTGCGCATGCGTCAACATCACATGTAACTTAAGAGCCGAAGAGGTGCAAGACTATTCGCATTATTCAATCGCAATCATCTTACCGAGTAATCGCCATTATTGGTCGCGCAAGGGCCCACCGCAGCTATGCACGTAACCCCGTTGTCGGTGGTGGTGGGGAAGGCAGCATGTGCTGCTCGCCCGCTTCACGCAGCAGGGCCGGCAATGTATTTAAGCGGCCTTCCCGTGCCACGGGAACGCCGATGGAACGGGCGGACTGGAGCCGTGTGCCAGTAGCTTCGACCGCTGTAGGCTTGGTTAGTGTGCGCCGTTCAGGTTGTCGGCGCTCTCGCCAGTCCAAAGAGGCTGGCAGGCTGCAGCGGCCGTGTTTCGGGCCCGGGTCAGAAGTTTCCCCACAGCTGTAATACACCACGGCAGTAGTGCCCAGCAGCGCTCATAGCACCCCTGCCACGTGCACGTGCATGCATGCGGCGGGGGGAGGGCACCTTGAAATCTTCCATACGCGATGATGACTGGGGATTGTTCAAGTTACACGTATGCATGGCTACCCAGTGTGCACACACGTTTGCGCCACCACATGCCCCTCAGGCCCCTCACTCTTTAGGTAGGCCAACACTGACCAACGGTGTGCAACAGGTCGCTGCCACGATCTACTTCACGCCCTACCTGCATGCAGTGGCCAGAGCACGCAGCAGAACCACAATACAACACCAGTCATCCACTACCAGCACGCAGGTGCAAGCAATTAGGGCACTTCTAGCAGCAGTCTGCCTAGCACCCTTCCTCACGCACGCTTCTTATCAACAACAATCGGTCGGTGGGGCGGCGCACGGTCATGGTGCGAGAACGCAAGAGACAAACCCGCTGCCGGCATCAGTCGTAAGCACTACGGTATCTATCTAGCCACAACTCAGCGTGCCTCGTCACACCTGCCTCATCACACCACGTGCTCCGCCGTCAGCAGCGGCTCATACACGCCGTGCCTGCTGCCCATGCCCGCATGCAGCGGCGGCGCCCTCGGCGGACCCTCGCCCTCCGCCGCCTGCCCTGCTGCCCCGCCCTCACCCTCACCCTCCGCCGCCCCGCCCGGCCCCCCAGCTGCCGCCAGCAGTCCTGCCGCCGCCCCTGCGACCGCCCCGCGGTGGTCTGCCGCCTCAGCCTCGGCCGCCGCATGCGCGCGCTCCTGTGCCTTCCGGGCCTGGAGCGAAGGCAGCAGGTCGAAAGGGCGTTGGGAGCGAAGCGCGGTGGTCGGCAAGTACCATGGCTGTCTGGGTGGGCAGACAGCATCCCTCAGCCCCCTTTCCCCTGCATGCAAAGCACCTGCCCCTGCACCTATCCTAGTCGGCTAGCCCTCAGCACGGCTCACCTCGGCAGGCCAGTCAAAGTGCAGCATGCTGCCTAACAGGATCGCCGCCTGCGGTTGAGGGCGAGGGCCGCAAGTGGCGGGCAAGGGTCACGGCGCAGCATTGCGAAGCCGCACAAAGCTGTGAACTGCACGACTGCAATAGCCCCTGAACACTGGCATGTAATCGTGCCGGTAACCGGCCTTCCCTTTAAGCCTGTTGGGGGTGCCCTTCAAAGCCTATTGCCCGGCCTTTAAGGGCACCCCCCAGCGAATCTGTACCTCTACCTGCTGTCGCATGTAGACGTCAGCAGACCGTGGCAAGCACAGCTCATGCTCATCCCTGCAAAACCCCTCCATGCCCGCCTGCGTCACCCGCCCTCCCCATCCCCACCCCTTACCCCATCGCCGCGACCACAACCTCACAACCACCACCGTCGTCCCCCACCCAAAACCCCCCAGAATCAAGGGCGTCCAAGACCCAAAGGTTAAGGCCATACCACCTCCTCGCTCTGGGTTGCGTTTTGCGAGCTGGTTCGGGTTCCCTCGGTCGGTTTGCTTTGGTTTCAGGAATAAACTATCCCCCCTCAACACACACGCCCCTTTGGGTTTTGGAATAAACTACCGTACCCCCATCCACACAACAAACACACACCAGTCGCCCTCATCGCCCTCATACAGCACCTGCAGCGCCGACGCCGCGCCCATGGCCAGCCACAGCCCCATGGCGCCCTGGCGGTAGCGCAGCGCCAGCAGCGCGGCGGTGGGCAGGCCCAGCAACCAGTAGGCCTGAGGAGGAGGAGGAGGAGGCAGCGCAGCTGTGCGTCAGAAGAAGAGGAATTTGCAGCTGCAGGAACTCTGCCGTCCTTCAGACCCCTTCCGGCAGCTGCTATGCCCAACAATCGGAAGTGCTGCATGTCATATTGGTCAGCCCGATTCCCACTTCCTACTGTCCATCCCACACAGGCAGGCAGGCATCCCATGCAGCGGCCCCCCCCTGGCCACTCCCTGACCCACTCCCTGACCCACGACCTGACCCACGACCTGACCCGCGCCCTCCCCGACTGACCCGCTCATCACTCACTCACCCCCAGGTTGACCTTGAAGGCCAGCTCCTGCCGCCCGCTGCCGCGCAGCACGCCGCTGGTGACGGAGGCCACGCTGTCCGCGATGTTGCTCAGCGCCAGCACCGGCATCAGCCGGGCCACTGGAGAACGAGTAAGGGGGGGAGGGCAGCCGGTGTGTGTGAGGCGGGACGTTGGGTGGGCTGGCGGGGTAGGTGTGGGCGTTCTGGTGCCAGGGAAAGACGCGTGAGGGGTCGGGGCATGGCACGGCGCCAGCAGCTACCGGTAGTTGTACGGCCACGGACATGCAGCCTGCCGGGGGCCACTACCGCGCCGCGGCTCCACTCCAGGGCACCGCGCGGTTTGCCGAGTGCGCCGTGCTGCCGCTGCGGGCGCCAAAGAGCAATTACCGTAACGCTCCCAGGTCCACAGCGAGCAGCCCACGCACAGTCTTCCGTTGAGTTTTCTCCCTTGTGAAATCTTAACACGAGCAGCACGTACGCGGTCTGCTGCATTGCCTCTACGGTCTACACACAGCGGGAGCACTCGAGGACAGCACTCCAGGACGACACTGGGGAACGCTGCGGACCTGGCAAGTGACAACGCTGTGCGCACACACAAGCAGTGCGTTGCACAAGCTGTCCCATCGCACACATAGGCCTTCCATTGGTCCTTTCCCTAGTATACTCCAATACACAAGCAGCAGGTAGGTGCCGCCACCGCGCCACGCATTGCTGGTAACGCACCCACCCACCCACCCAGGTCCACAATGGCGCCGTCCTCGGTGTACAGCCGCGCCCAGGGCCGGGGCGCCGCCACCAGCGCCCCGCTGGCCAGCAGCGGCGCCGCCGCGCCCAGCGCCAGCGCCACCAGGCCCGCATAGCGCGCTGCTGCGCCGCGGCCCGCGCCTGCGGGCATGGTTTGGGTGGGCATGTGGCGGGGCGCACAGCAGCACAGTCAGCAGCAGCCCCAACTGTGACGTTCCCGGATGGAGAGCGGATTCACGGCCGCCTGCCGTGCAAGTCGCAGCTTTGGAAGGTCGAACGGCTGACCTGACGGGGGCCCAAACCCTAGCCCGGCCGTACCTACCTCATGCGCAGAGCGCCCTGCTGCGTGCCCGCCGGCTCGCCCATCCCCGCCCCACCCCGCCCCGCCCCCGCCCCACCCAGCAGCTCACCCAGCTCGTTGGACACGCGTGTGGAGGCCGCCGCGCCAAAGCCCTCCACCACCATGAACAGCAGCGCGTGGGTGTTGAAGGCGAGGCCTGGGGATTGGGGTGGGGGCCGCTCAAGGGACTACACATCAAGGCGTTTTCCCTTGCCCATATCTTCAGGAGGGTGTTTGACTGGTGTGGCGTGCTTCCGCAGCTTCCTGCCTTCCTCTCTCACGTAGTCCCTTCCCAACACGCAGCCCCCCCTTGCATGGCACCCCTTCTCCACCGCCCAGCGCCCAGCCACCCAGCGCCCGGCGCCCGGCCGCACCCACCCACCCACCCGCTTTTGGTTTCTGGAATGAACTACCACCCACCCACCCACCCACCCATCGCGCCCAGCTGCACTTTGGCGTCCGGCAGTGCGCCCGCTATGAGGATGACCGCCTCGTACGTCCACCAGTCCAGGCAGATGGCGGCGGCGGAGGGCAGCGCGATCTGAGGCGGCGGGCAGGAGTGGATTTGGGCGGGCAAGTGGAGGGTGCGCGACGCGCGGGCAAGTGGCGCATGTGCGCATGAGCACATGCGAGTGCGCAGCTTAGCAACAAACGCCAATGCCGGCACACTCAGGAGCAGAGCGCCTGGACGTGACACCCCGAAGCCCCCGAAGTCCCGTTGTTCAAACCACGCCACCCACCCCCAGGTAGTCGCCCCAGCCCGCCAGCGCCTGGCGGCTGAAGCCGCGCCAGGTGTGGGTGGCGGGGGTCTGGCGGCACGTGTGCAACCACACCGCGGCGCCCAGCAGCAGCGCCAGCTCCAGCGCCTGAGCGGCCGGGAGTGCAGGCGGGTGGGGGAATGGGCGGCGGGTGGGGGGATGAGTGCACAGGAGCCGTGGCCCCATGCGAAGACGATGCTCTTCAATGTCAACCGCATGCCGCCTCCCTGCCCTCCTCCCACTACCACCCACCAGCCTCCCAGCCTCCCAACCCTTCCAACTTACACCACCCGCCCCACCCCCACGCCCCGCCCCGCCCCGCCCACCTGCAGCACGTTGTACGCCACCGCCGCGCCCACCATGCCCAGCTGCAACCGGAACATAAACACGTGGTTCACCAGCGGCGTCAGGGCCGTGTGCAGCACCGCCACCACCGTCAGCGGCGTCACCACAGCCTGTGAGCGTGTGTGTGTGTGTGTATGTGTGTGTGTGTGTGTGTGTGTGTGTGTATGTGTGTGTTAGAGATCACAAGGGAGAGTACTATGAAAGACTTGTGCATGCGATGTGTGTGTGTGTGTTAGAAAAGCACAAGGAGGAAGGGTCGACACATGTGTGTGTGTGTGTTTGTGCATGGGGTGGGGGGATGCAGGTCGTTGGTCGCTTGCAGCAGGGGGCCCAGAGCGTGCCAAGGGTTGAGGGGCCAGCACAGCGAGGTACGGGGTGCAGCTGGTAGCAAAACAACAGCGTCAAACCTATCACATTCTTGTCTGCCCCTCCCCTGGCCCCTGCGCTCTTTCCTAATCCTCTTAATGCAACATTCAGCCCTCTCAGACAGTCAGGCCACCCGCGTCACACAGGCACCCCCTCCCGCTGCCCACCCCACCCACCCTGCCGGCCGCCCCCCACCCACCTGGCTGCGCAGGTAGGAGTTGATGCAGGTGCCCACCGCCCACATGCACAGCGCCGGGCCCAGCAGCTGCACGTAGCGCGCCGCCAGAGCCACCACCTCCGGCCGCTGGCCTGCGGGCCGTGCCGGGGCGTGCCGGGTCGTGTTGCTTCGGGCCGGGTCGGGTCGGGTGGGGTCGGGTTCGCGTCCGGTCAGTGAGGGCGGCCGACGCGGACAAACCCACAACTTCACACCGCTCCAGACTAAGACAACCCCAGCCGCGCCCGCCAGATCAGCAGTCCCACCAGGCCACCCCCCCAATCCCACAAGCCCCACCCCACAAGCCCCACCACCCCAATGCCGCAAGCCCCACCCAGCACGTGCAGCATGATCCAGTCCGCCTGCGTCCACAGCGCCAGCGGCACGCAGCAGGTGGCCAGGCACAGCAGCACCGCGCGCTGCAGCACCACGCCCAGCGCGCCGTGCCGGCCGGCGCCGTGCGCCTGGCCGCAGAACGTCTCCACCGCGCTGCCCATGCCCACCACCCTGTGCACGTGTGAACGTGTGGATGCGGTTTTGACACTGTGGGGATTGTGATGCTAGCGTGTGCACTGGTGCCACACGGACTGAGTGTTCGGCCACGCGGTTGTCGAGAGCGCTACCCTGTGTGGAACCCCCTTGCCGCGTCACCCCCCCCTAACCCGGCCCACCTCAATGCCCCACCGCGCCCCGCTGTTTCGCCACCTGCTCAGCATCAACCCCCGTTCACTGCAGCCGTCAGCACGCACTGCGCCGATCTCGCAGCCCCCGTTGTTCCTGCCCCCAACCCTCACTCCAGCCCCCAATCCAATCGCTGCACCCCCCGCACACGCGCTGCACGTCACCCACAGCGACAGGCCGGTGATGTGGAACACGGAGCGCGCCAGCGTGATTGCGGACAGCTCCAGCGGGCCAAGGTGCCCCACCTGGATGCGTGACAACGTGACGACGTGGTCAGGCAGGCGGTTGAAGGCAGGCAAGGCAGGTAGGCAAAGCAGGCAGGCAGGCAAGCACGTGCTGATAAGTAAACCTTTGAGACAGCTGCATCAAATGGTGGCGGAATGGTGCTGCCGGCTGCTGGCTTCACGCAAGGCAGGGGGGTGTAGCTCGCGCCGTCCGGGTGTGTCTTCTTCTGGCCGGCCTTGCCCTCTACCTGCCAGCCAACCCACGCGCCTGGGCTGTGGTGACCAGGTACGCGAAGAAGCTGACCACCTCGCTCAGGCTGATGGGGACGGCCAGGCCCAGCACCCTGCACACGTACGGCGACAGGGGACGACGCACATGGGCGCGTCTCATCGCGCTTCCGCTTCGGCATTGTATATAAGTATTTTACTTTTGTATATTGGTATAGGCGGGGAAGAGGAAGGTAGGGAGGAGGAAGGCAGGCAGGCGGGTGGCGGCATCGGTGCCGGGCAGCACGGGTGGGCTTGCACTGCGGAATGCATTTGTGTTTTGGTGGCACAAGGTAAGACGTTGTACTTGGGATGACGTAGATACGGGCCGAGATGAGACGTGCTAGCCCGGGGGGGACGTGAAGTCAGTTAAGCCGCTGCCAGTTGCGCAGGTACCTTCCCGGCTGCTACGTCAGGCCTGCACGCCTGACCCGCTGTTTGCCATCGGTACATGTGTAGCTGGGCAAACCCCTTACATCCCCAGGCCAAGGATGCGGTGGCGCCGCGGGTGGAAAACTTCGCCGGCCTAGCTCCCGTGCGGGGCGGCTGCCGCCGTTGGCGCCAACGTGGTGCAACTCCCTGACCAACCAACCGGGTGACAGGCCACCCACCGCTTAGACTCGGCCCACAGCCGTCCCCGCCGCTTGGTTGCCTCCACATGTCTTAGCCCTCTCGTGCTAGGTTCTGGCGCTGCCACCTTGTCCTGGCTATTAAGAGTTTGCAAGAGCGCCTCACGGGCCCGCTCCTCCTCCTCCGTGTTTCCCATGGTTTTAGAGTAGTTCAGATATAATAACTGACATTAGCAGAGTGCCTTGTAACTTTCAGCACAAAAATCGGATTGTGCCGATGCTTGCCCATTCGCTTTGTGACGCCTCGAGCAGGCCGTTTCCTTCACGCGCTGTTGCTTCATATGCGATTTGTTTAGACATAGAATATAATAAAGATGCTGAAAGTGGGAGCAGACGAGGAGGATTTCCTCGAACTTCTAGTAGCAAACGAGCGTGTTCAGAACTTGATAGACCGCATCCGAGCGCGTGGAAATCCAACCCGGTGAGTAACTACGGCCGCAAAACATGATTACCGTTGACGCTGGGGAGCCTTTGGTCGCTGAAATGTTGATTGTCGCCGCCGGCCGTTCGACGCGCACCGGGCCACCTGCGCGCAGGCAAAAACAGGCGCTGCTGCAGCTCAAGCAAGCCGTGGAGAGCCGCGTCACATATGCGGAGGAGGCGCGCCAAGCCGGAGTTGTGCCCGTCCTGACTCGGTTGTTGGGGCTCACAGGTGAGGCCTCCGAGGCGGACTTCCACACCTCCTCCTGAACCCTCAGCAGTCCTGTGCCTCCGCACGCCGCCACAGCGATGTCGCGCTGCCCAGAGATGAGGCGCGCGCGCAACAGCGTAGGCATGTCTACACCGCCGTGGTGTCGCGGCCGCAACAGCTGGCCCCCGAGTGTCTGCCAGCGGGCGTGGGGAACGCCAGGCGGCGCAGCGTGTGCCGCCCGCGTCCCACGCCGCACCCCGCGCCGCAGGCCTAGTGGGCCTAGTATCATGAACACTCTACCATCCCACCGCATACCCTACTAACTGCACACGCGTGGGCCTGCCCGCTGCACCCGCCGTGGCCCCCGGCTGGCTCCCAGGTTCCAGGGCGGAGGCCGAGCCAGCCCTTGCAGGCAGGTGGCTGGCCGGGGCAGTCACCTTAGGGGGATGCGGCCTGTGTGAGGCGCGCCACGTGCAGAGTGTCTAGCGGCAGGGAAATGGGCGCCTGTGGCCCATTTTCTCGGGCTGATGGAGGCATTCTTGTTTGGAATGTGTGGTGGTGCCGCCGTGGCATAGCGGATGTGTAGGTGCTGCAGGCGGTTGGCACGCACGCCAATCATGACGTGGTTCGTACGTAACTGGATGTCCGATGGCTGCACACCAGCAGCGTGCAGCGCCGGCAGCGCAACACCCATGGTCACCCAACATCACACCACACGTCATGTACGCCCACGGCCCTGGCTGCAACCTGCCCTCATGCCGCCCGACACGGCTGTGTGCGAGCGGCGCCGCGCCCTGGCCTGATGCACTTGTCCGTGGCGCGCGCTGCCCCGCGCCCTCCCCCAAACCCATCATCGTCGCTCCTACCTTCACCCCATCCAACGCCACGCATGTCCCACTCAGAGCAGCAAGACGCACCTTGGCACGCCGGCGCCATTACCTGTGCCGACACTAGGGATCCGCGATCCGCCGATCACTAGAGTCCCACGCCTGGCAGGTCAGCGCCAACCACCACCCCGCCGCTTGCTTGCCGCCGTGCAGATGACGAGGAGGTGCTTGACGCCGCCTCCGCCGTCATCGCGGCCTGCTCCGGGCCCATGGCCACGGCCGGCAAGGTGTGTTGCATGGGCTGGGCTGGCTTCCCCCCCGACACTTGTATTTCGTAGCCCTCACCCTGCACCCCGCACCGCGCATTCCCGGCCCCCCCTGCCCCAGGTGAGCACCTACAGCTACGAGGGCTGCGTGGTGCGCATCCGCGAGGCGGCGCTGGGCGACGGCCTGGGCGCCAAGGTGTGGCAGGTGGCGCACATGCTGTGCCTGGAGCTGGCGGCGCAGCGGGCCGCCATCACACACATGGCCCTGGCGGCGGCGGGCTCGGCAGAAACGGAAGCCGCGTCGATTGCAGCAGGAGCAACCGGGGAAGGGGAAGAGCAAGGGGAGGCGCGACAATGGGACGGCGTGCGGGTGCTGGAGCTGGGCAGCGGCTGCGGCGTGTGCGGCCTGGCGGCGGCCGCCATGCTGGGCGGCAGCTGCAGCGGCGCAGCGGGCTCCGCAGAGGGCTCCGCGGCGGTGCACGTTGTGATGACGGACGTGGAGGGGCCGGTGCTGCGCAACCTGCGTGCGTGCATGCACCTGAACGCTGACGCCGACGCGGCGGCGGCGGCGACGGCAGCAGCAGATCAGCAGCAACAGCCAGAACAGCAGCAGCAGCAGCAGGCGCTGCCCACGGATGAGGAGCTCTTTGATGACGCAGAGGAGGTGGAGGACTTTGGGGCCGACCTGGTTTTTGAGCTGGCGGGCGGCGGCGGTGACGACGCCGACTCCAGCAATGGCTGTGGTGGCGGTGGGGAGGACAGGGCGGCAGGGGCAAGGGCGACGGGGCCGGACGCGTGGGAGCGCGGCAACACCAGCGTGCGGCTGCTGGACTGGATGGAGTCGGCGCGGGCGCTAGACGAGGGGCCGGAGGCGGCGGCCGTGGCGGCGGCGGAGGCGGCGGCCAAGGGCGGGCCGGACATGCCTCCGCGGGTGGCGCTGGAGGAGCGCTTCCCGCTCATCATCGGGTCCGAGGTGGGGCTGGGGGGCTGGGAGCGAGTTGGGGAATGCGGGTAGGCGAAGACGCGGGGTCTGGGCTGATGCCTGGGCTTGGGTGCATGCGCATTGCGGTACAGGGCACTACAAAGCTTCCACGACCCTTCACTAAACGCGTGCTCCTCAGCCTCCCCCAACGCACCACCTCCACCCGCCGCTCCCGGCACACACAGGTCATGTACGAACGGGCTCACGCCGAGCTGGTGGCGGCGGTGGTCGCGCACCGCCTGGCGCCCGGCGGCGGCGCGCTGTTGCACTGCGCCGTGCGCGAGCTCAAGGTGTTCGCCCACTTCGCAGCCGAGTGCCGCCGCCGCGGGCTGCGCTACCGCCGACGGGTGGTGGTGCCCGCCGCCGTCTTCGGCGCCGCCGCCTGCACCAGCGGCGTCCTGCTGGACGCGGCCACGGCGGGTGCCGCAGTCGGCACCTGCACCGCCGCCGCCGCCGCCACCTGTGCGGGAGCTGGTGGTCTGGTGCTGTGTCCATTCGAGGGGCTGCTGGGGCGGGCGGACGAGTACGAGGGCGGCATAGTGCTCATGGCGGTGGACCACTCGGCGGCGCCGTGCGAGCACTGGTACCGGGACGACTGGGAGGAGGTGGTGGCGTAGCGGCGTGGGATGGGCCGTAGGGGCGTGAGGGACGGGTAAACGGGCAAGGGGCAGCGTAGTTGTGCACGATGCATGTCAGTGGCAGGAGCAGGGGCACGATCTGCCCCTGTTTAGCAGGCAGGTGTGGTTTGGGGAGGCGCGAGCAGGGACCGTGATTCCGGAGGTGTGGATGCGTGTGACTGACGGAGCGAAGAACTGCTGTGCGCGCGATGTGAGTGGTGATATGGATGAGCCGTCGAGTGTCAAGCGCGGTGTGATGAGTGAGAGGTTTTTTGCTCAAGCGCTTGCAACTTCGGACATGAGAAGCTTCGGAGCTGTGTGTGGAAGTATATGATGCGAGGGCGTGATCGAAGCGGCCGGCGGGATTGAGAGGCGTGCGGGAGACGGGGGCATGAGCATGCGAGCGCGGTGAGCCTGACTGAAGTGAAAGCAGTGTGCCGACGGTGCATGTCCAGGGCGTGGAGGATTCATGTACACGTGTTACGGACATGCGCTTAAATGCCATCCTGCAAATTGTGGATGAAGGTGAAGACGCAAGGCTGTTGAGTCGATGCTTCGGGAGCCTAGCATGCCTATTGAGTGATTGCGGAATGGCGCTGCATTCGCGTTTAGCCCACATTGGGTTGATGGCTGAATGTCAGTAGGACGCGTGTAACACCATACATGCACCACAACGGACCAACAACGAGCCACCGGTCTGTCACGACGCCGTCAACACCCAAACCCAACTAGCCCAACTGTGACCGGCCTGACTGTCGGGAAAGAAACCATCCTGCACTTTCAGTACTACCACTCGGCTACACCGCAATTTAGTACACCTAGTCACACCAGTCATCATGGGCCCCAGTCACACAATGGCATCTATGGGCCCCATACGGACCCAGCTGACCAATGGCCACACCGCACCTCCTTGCGCCGACTATGCACCAGCGCAGCCTGCGCACTAGCACTCTAGCAGTCCATCCATCACCTCCTCGCCACCGTTCAAGGCGTTGCGAGCCCTATCTGCCCCGTCCTCTATGTCGGCACATGCACCCCGCAAGCCCATCCCTGGAAGGTCTCCCCGCCCGCTACCCTGCAACCCGAACCCCACCCCATCCCCATTCGCCTGCCCTCCTCATTGCCCCCCTGCTGCCCCGCCGCCCACGTGCATCCCCTTGACGTGGTCCTCCAGCCCCTCCAGCTCGTCATCGTCGTCGTCCTCCTCGTCGTCCTCCAACTCCTCGTCGTCGTCATCATCATCGAACAGCTCCTGCGCCTCCTCTGAAGGTTCGCGGCGAACACATACAGCAAGGCACAACCAAGGGCGCAGGCTCACAGCCAGGACAGAAAGACATCGACGAAGTGCAGAGGCATCTAAGCAGAGCGGCGCGGTGCGGGTACAAATAGCGGATTCAGATAAGAGGCGCAGGAAGCGGCGTGGCGGGAATATGCCGCTGCAAAGTCAAGGGATACAACGAAGCATGAGCGCGACCGGCAGGTTGGCGAGCACTTACCGTCTTCTAGGTTGAGGTGCGTGGATGGCCCTGCGCCACTGCCGGATGGCCCTGCGCCCGCGTTCGCCGCCTCCGCCTCCTCTGCAGGGTGGAGAGTTTCAGGAAGCTTGCTTACTTCTTGGCAGCCAAACCGGTGTCACCGCGTTACCCATGACCCTGGTTGCCGCGCCCGTCCCTGGAAGCCGTTTTCAGCACCCTCCCAAGCCCGCCGCTTTCCTGCCTCCCCACCGTCCTATAGCACACGCGCACCACCCCTGCAAGACCCACCCTGCACCGGCGCCAGCTCCGCCTGCTGCCGCGCCGCCTCCGCCGCCGCCGCCGCCCGCTCGATCATTGACTTGATCTCCGCCTCCTCGTCCACCTCGAAGCCGTAGTCGTCCGCCGCGCTGGCGTCGTCGTTCGCCACGAAGCCCTCCTGCAGAGCGGGTTGTGGGGCAAAGGCGGGTGGGAAGTACCGTATTCGTTACGACGAAGGGTGATGGGGGGGGTGCGCTGCGGGTGGGGTGATGTGGTCAGGTAATGTCAGCTGGGGAAAGGCAAGGCGCATGCAAGTGCGGCCGCCTCCTGTTGTGAAGAGACAGCTGACGTTTGTGGCTGCGACACGTGGCTGCGGCAATGATGTCAGCGACGCCAACGTCCGGGGTGGGGTAGGCCGAACCCGGCAATCCCCGACAGTACGGCCCATGCCCTCAGCACGCCCGCCCGCCCACACGCGCCCCCTCCCCCCGCCACACGGCCGCCTGGCCGCACCTGCATGAAGATCTCACGGCCGTTGAGGATACCCTTCTTGCGGCGGTCCTCCTCGTCGGCCGCCCGCTTGGCGGCCTTTGCGTCGCGCTTGGCGCGGTGCCAGGCCATGAACGTCTGGTGGAGGCGGAGGCGGGCACGGCGCCGGAGGAACCAGGGAGGCAGGGGGCAGAGCGCGCGCAGGCGCACATGTCAGAGAGGCAGAGGGAGACAGAGAGGGCTTTTGAGCCGGAAAGGGAGCTGGACCATCCCCTGATGAAGGTGCTGGGCCTGCCCGTTAGGGCATGCGTTTTCCTGCCTTTTCAGAGCCTCACCTATAGCCCCTCTTGTCCCGCGAGCTGCAACCCAGCTTCCGCAATCCCAAGCTGCGCTGGCGCCCCCTCGGGCAGCACCGCCCGCCCAATCCCCGCCCCAAGTCCCGGTCCCGCATCCGGTCCTATCTCGTGCGTTGCCTGCTGCGCCCTCGCCCCCGCCCTCGCCCACCTCGTTGGTGACGGGCGTGCGCGCCACCACCTTGGCGCGCTCCTCCTCGATGGACTCCGCAATGTCCTTGGCGTTGCGGGCCTCCTGCGTGTGTGCGTGCACACGTACACGGCCATGTGCGCGCATGAGATGGAGGCACCAGGAGCGGATGCACCGGGGCACGGTAGCATGCCAGACGCGCTCCATGGAGTTTGTGGCTGCTGGCCCCTGGTTTTTGTGCGCCGCCACGTACGGTATGCTACGCAACCTAATTCGTCCAATGCCGCTCTTTGCGCAGCTCATCGAGTCATGACGCGCTCCGGTGCCCTCCCCGCCCCTCGCTACGCCCATTCTCCATCTCTTGCCTCCCGCTTATCCCCGCCCCTCACACCCCAGCGGAGCCGCCCCTCACCTCCTCCAGCAGCTCCTTCATCTGGCTCTTGAGCACGTAGTCCTTGGGCAACGCGTGCCGGTACTTGCAGTCGTCGCCGTTGGGGCACTTCCAGAACCTGACAGGCAGCAGGCGGGCGGCAGGAGGGCAGGCGGCGGCGGTGGTGGGCGGAGGCGGTCAGCGGGGCCGGGCGGGCATCCTGGTCCACAAACTGTCTACACCTAACAGCCACACCCCATGCACCGCGTAGCACATGCGCTGCCGGCCGTGTTGCCCCCTCACCCTTTTAAGCAGGTGCGGGCTCAGCCTCAGCGGTTTCAGTCTCAGCGGCTACAGCCTCAGCCGCCACAGCCGCGTCGCATCGCATCGCGTCACGACACTTAGTCCCACGCTTCAACCACCGCACCCACGCACCAGCCGTACAGCTTCTTCTCCACCGCGTCGAGGAAGAACTTGCAGATAATCTCGGTGGGCTTGTTCTCGTTGGCGTGCTTCTGCTTCACCGCCGCCTCCAGAGTGGCCTGGTCCCAGTCCTCCATGCCCTGTGTGTCAAACGAAAGGCAGGCAGGCAGGCGGCGAAAAAGAGTGAGGAGCAGCGGCGAGGTAGAGGTGAAGGTCGCCGGCGGAGCACTTCGACGGGGACTGGTTGCAGCCGCGGCTGCTTATCCTTAGCCGGTTTGCGCGCTCTAGCTGCACGACGTGAACATGTAGTCCCGCCCGACACAAGGCCGCACCCACCTCCTTTTCGCCCTCGCCCTCGCCCTTGCCCAGGTCGCGCTGGTCGGCATACAGCGAGATCTTGGGCCCCTTGCGCTCCACGCTCAGGTCGTGGCTGAACTTGCACTTGTTGCCCTTGGTGCACTGGTTGGCGCGGAAGAACTCACACACAATGGACTTGGGGTCCACGCCTGCGGTGCGCACGGGATGCGGGGGGTTGCAGGGGGCGCGTGGGGACCCGGCGGCATGTTGGCAAGGGTGGGCTAAGGACGGCTTGCGTGGCCATAGGTGTAATGTGTCCGAAACGAGCGGCGGCTCCAGCGAGGGGCGTGCAGAGCTGCCTGGCTTGGCGTCGCGGATCGAAAATCTCACGTGCTGCTGGCTATGTGTGCGGCGGCAGAACCGGCTGGCGACAGATCCCACACGGGACCCAGCTGAGGCGCGGCCCGGCTTAGGACGCTGTTGCGCCTGAAGAGGTGCGGGCACGCGCCCGGCCCCTGGCTGCCTGGCTTCGTGCTCCCACAGCGCTACTTGAGCGCGTCCGATGACGCTGTGACGAGTCAACCACGATGCGCATCCAGCCCCAGCAGCGTTTCGAAATAAAGCCACCCCGCGCGCAATTCCTCGTCGCCAGACAGACACGCTAGCGCCAGGAACAGCGCCAGCAGCAGCTGCAGCTGCAGGAGCAGTTACGCGCCAGGGTGCTGCTGCCTGGCGCTGATGTGCAGCTGCATTGCAGCGCCGCCGCCAGCCCCCTGCGCAAGGCCCTCCACCAGGCTCACATCTGCCAGCGCTGCCCAGCTGCAGCTGGCCTCTGTCCATGCCGCGAGGGCGTCGGCAGCAGCGGAGCCGCCAAAGTGCCTGGCAGTGCGCACGCCAGCCAGCCGTACGACATCTGTTGTGGCCGCCTGCTTGCGCTGATTGCATGAGCGCTGCAGCGGAGCCGCCTCTCGCCCAAAGGCTGCCACCCCTGCTGCGCTGTCTGTGTGCCTGCTAAACAAGTCCGCTTCTCACGCCAGACGTGCTGACTTAGCTCCATGCGCGCGCCTCCCACAAAGCTCAAGTGTCGTTGCCGGCGCGACCTCCTGCCAGGCCGTAGGCCGGTGGGCGGAGTCGGCCCACACCCCGCAGGCCCCCGTAAGCACCGGGCGACCGGGCCGCACGCGCACCACCAGGTAGCGTTCTTTCTGCCGATGTAGCCGGGGCTGATTGGTGGCTCCCAGCGCACGCGCACTGCTTGCAACCTTAGGCAGCCTTCGCAGACCGTGCCACAGGCGCAGAATTGTCCTTCGCAGCAGCACCGCGCTGTAGTACAGCCCGCGTCCTTCGCATCCCGATCCAGCTGGGACCCAGCGTGCATCAGGCCCCGCTCAGGACAGCTGCAACCGCATAAGCAGGCCGGCAAGCCGTCCTATCCGGCATTCAGGAGGCTGGCTGGTCCGGCTAGCTTTGACATCCTCCTTTGCTCCCTGGTACCGCCTTGCCGGCTGAACTGCTCGTGGTGCTGTAACCGGCGCCGCCGCAAGAGCTGCCATCTCCGCTGCTTCCGTGGCCATGCCTGCTACTGCGCCAGACTCTGCTTACATTCCCGGCGCCTCAAGCACAGGCGCCATCCAAGTCCAACGACACTCCACCAGCGCGGTTGCGGCGGCGCCAGTGCGGGCTCTCACCCTGCGCCAGTGCATGTCCGCCACCCCAGCCCTTCCTCCCTCCATCCGCAGGCCTGAAACGCACTTACCCTCCGGCACCTTTGGCTGCTTGATGGTCGGCACGAAAATTGTACCCAGCTCATCCACAGCCTTGTCCTTCTGCGCAGGTGAAGGAAAAACCGGACGCATGCGGTGGGCCCGTGCTCAGAGGTGGCCTGCGAGAAACCCCGACCCCTCGCGGCCCCGACCGGCACGCCAAAGGCCTGCTGGGCGCCCCGGCCCTGGCATATCAGTCCTTACCTTCTTCACCTCCACCGGCTTGTAGGCGCCCGGGAGGTTCTGCGTCGCGTTCGTCTTGACGTTCTGGACATACCTGTGTGCACACGCAAACACAGCACGCCAGGGCTGAAGTCGCGCCAGCCCTCGCCCGCACTATATAAATGCACTTCCGGGCGCAAATGGACCGAGCACAGGCGAGCCGCTGCTGCCTAGGGCTCGCCAGGCCGGCCCATGAGGATCGCAGTCGCTTTCACCGTGTCGCCTTACTTTTGCACCTTGGCCGACTTGTTCTTATTTTTGAGACCGAATGTCTTGTCCTCCGCGGCCTACGCGCACGGAACCCCCGTCAGCACGGCAGCAATTGCTTGCGGCGGCACGTCGGCAGACCGCACCTTCTGTTTGGCAGCCGCTTTGGCCTTATCAACTTTGGGCGCTGACTTTGGCGCCATCGTTCCGCGAGCGGCGAGCACGCAGCTGAGCTTTCAGTAGAAGCTTTGCAAGGGAACAGTGAAAACAAGTAGGGCCGCTTCCAATCTAAGGCAACATGTGGCAGGAATGCAGTAAAATGTCGGCAGGGGCAAACAGGAAGACGAAATTGCGCCGAGTGCGATGGAGGATTGATGCACCGTCTTGCCCTTGTGCCTCCTAAACTGCCACCCGCTTGTTATTTTACCAGGTATTGATTTGTACAGGAGACGGCACGTGTGTTCTTACAGAACCCCTTGGTTTTCGCTGAAATAGCTGGAACACAGAGGGCGCGGTTGTCGCCAACGTCTGGGCAGCGATGCTCCAAGGAGCAAACATGCAGCGTGCGTGCCGGCAGGCTGCACCCTTCAAGGGAGGCAGCGCAGCGCCTGCTCTGTCTCTGCGTCGCGCTCGTTCTTCCGTGCGCGTGAACAACAACTCGGGTGCGTCGCGCTGGCTGAAGCCTCTTTTAAAAGTACTTATGGTGGTGTCAGGAGATCTAGACGGGGTGCTGGAGTGCCGGCTCATCGGCAAGCATCCTCCTACGCAGCTGGCCCAAAATGCAGCGCCTGAGCAAGAACCTGCCCCCGGGCTGTATGTGGATATATACCGCACAGGGAAGATCTGGGGTGCCGAGGAGGAGAACGCGGCGCAGGTGCGTCGACTCATCAGCCGCGACCGCAAGGAGTTCCTGGGCAATGCGCAGAACGACATCCTGGAGAAGTACAAGGTGGAGCTGGGTGACGCTGTCGATGCGTCTCCCAAGTCTGACGGGCCCACTATTAGCGCCAGTGAGTATGCGCGGGGGCTTGGGATGGAGGTGGGGACCCTAGAGCTTGCAGGGTTTTCCGCACATGCGTGCCATACGTGCCCAGCGCTGCATCGTGATACGGCACCCCAGCATGTGAAACCAACCGTGGCTCCTTTGATTTCCGATCGTTTGCTGCCCGGCAGACACGCCCAACCCATTTGGCGCCGCGCCTTCTGCCGCCAGCCCCTTCGGTGCTGCGCCGGCAGCGTCGCCATTTGGCAGCAGCACAAGCAGCCCTGCGGGCGGTGCCGGGGCCAGCCCCTTCAAGCGTGACATTGAGCCCGCGGGTCTGCGGCCAGACATGTCGCCGGACCCGTTCGTGAAGGAGACGCCCATCAGCTTCCTCAAGAGCATCACGCTCACCCAAGTGGTCAGTGGCCAATACGATGCTGATGAGGGCCTTGACACCACCGGGGAAAGCAGACCGTGCATGGCCTCGCTTGTGTGAAAATGGATACGACCACGACCAACCACATACGGGCGCGCGCTATTACGTCGACGCGAGTTAGCGCTCTCTTCTGAACCATACAGGACTCACCTAGGGCATCGCGCGGCACGGGCCGCATAAGTCTCTCATTCCCTGGTTGCATTTACTGTCCGCATGCGCCCGACCAAAGTCCCGCGTCGCCTTACGCCTGCCTCACGTGTGCGACCTAACCACTCGCAACCTCTGTCCCGCCGCTCCTGCTCTCTACACAGGTGCTGTTCTGCTCCTTCACGCTCATCATCCTGTCCATGCTGGCGACTTTCAACATCGTGCTCAGCACTGGCGCCATCCGCCTGGCCGGCATCGACTAATGCGGCTCGGCCCCTCCTGTGCGGCTCAGCAGGCAGCAGAGCAGAGGAGGGAAGGCCAAGTGGGAGGATTAGCAGGCAGCAGAGCTACGGAGGAGATGGGTTTGTCGGAACAGGAGGTGGTGAAGCAGGAGGACAGGGAGGTTTGGGGCTGAGCCCCCCCCGTTTTTAGCGCATGTCGGTCGGGATATGCGCGGCTTGGCGTGACTGAGTGCGGCCGTGGCGGCTGGACAAGTATTCGTGGACATGGGCAGCTACAGCTGTCAGGCGGAAAAGGACTGCCTCAGACTTCACGATTGTTGCAATGACACCCGCAACAGAAAGATCACGTCCGGCTGCTGGCACGAGCTGTGACAGCGCAAAGGCGTGGGCGCCGCGCAGTAGTACTTCGCTGTACGGTATGTACGGTAGTGTCTGGGAGGCTGAGTACACGACACGTAACAATGGAGATGGTCAAGGTCCAAGGCTCGGTCCCGCTGGGGCCACGGGCCGAGGGCCGAAGAGTTGCTCTGGACAGAGTGTGTGAATGCGACACGCGGAGAAACGCGAACGCGCAAGCGGTGGGGTACGACGGCGTGGCGTTAAAAGGCTGCAAGCAGGCGGCGATGGTATCGTGCGTGACGGGATGATATACTGACACCTGTGTGCACAGTAGGGTTACTTGCGCTTTGGGCGTGTGCTGCTGACCTGACGTTTCGGTTGTCGAGAAAGCAAAAATGGCCGTCAATGCGTGTAAGCCCTGCAATCGGTCGACTCTGCGAGGCCTTGCAGCAACGGCACTTGTTACCGACCAGCCGCAAGCATGAGCGTCACTGGTGCTTGGTACTTATGTGTAACGGCAAGGTCAGCTGCAGGGCTCCACGTTGGCGGCGAGGAATGCATGGGGGTTGCGGCTGAAGGGCAGCAAACTACGGACAGTGCGCACTCTGGTGAGAGTTGCGCTGAATACGTTGTCGCATTCACGGAAGGCACTAATTGAATAATTTGCTATGCGATAGCCAAGCGCAAAAGCCAGTTTGGAGTTTCCAGAAAACACTCCTTTTATTCTCGGGCCCTTACCGCCGCGTAGTCTACAATTGCTAAGTGGTAATACTCAATCACCAGCTACGGCCTAAAACACAGCCCTGGCTTGAGTTTTGGCGTATCGGCCTGTCCTTATCTATATCTGCTGCAGCGAGGACTATTGTGTTGTTCTTGTTATTCACAAGTGGTTCCGAGTCAAATCGGGCCGGAATGGAGCTCGAGCAAGCGGCACTACGGTTGGGACTTCCAGACTAGTTGCTCGTAGCAGCTGCAGCGCCCCGAACAAAGGAGGTGGCAATGAGAGGGCTTACCAAATCACCGCGTATACTTGCAGCAGCACTACTGGTGCTGCCATGGATCGCCGCAGTCAACTCGGCTGGGCGCAAGCTATACACGGCGCCGGTCGACGGCATCATGAACTGCGCCACCGGGTTAGACTTGGCACGGGCCGTGGGCAATCCCGCAACCAGCATCGCGCTCATCTCCTCAAACCTGGCAGTCAGCCAGCAGGACTGGGCGATGGCCGCTGCGGAGGCCGGCACACAGCTTCCGCTGCGGTTGGCCCGGCCCCTGACCGTCCAGGTACCAAGGGGGGCAGGGGGTGAACGCCGTGCCGAAGGCCCCGGATGGCAGCGCTTGCTTGCTGGCAGTGCATGCTAGTTTTGGATGATACGTTCCATCACATGGGTAATGCGAGGCCCCGGGTCTGACCGGCGTGATTGCAAGAATCTGTCTGCTTGGTCTTCTGTGTGCTCCCTGTAGGGCGTGTTTGAGGACCCAGCTCTGTGGCCGGCCGTGGACCTCCAATTCGTACAGGGAACGGTGAGACGGATTCGGGTGGTGCTGTGTGGTGGTGTGGGGCTGCGGCACGAGCCTGGGCTCAAGAGTGCGGTATGGCGGACTTGCCCTTGCTGTTGAGTGGAGGGACGCTTGGCATACGGTAATAGCAGCAGGCACTTTTAGAGCAGTCGAAACTAACCGTCGGTAGGGAGGGCTCGTGCAGACCGAAGGCTTCTGATTTCATGCCGAGATCTACACGCTTGCGCAGGTGGCTTTGGATGCCGGCGGGGTGGCGAAGCTAATGCGGGTCGTGCTGTGGCGATGGCGAGTGGCGCCGCAGTTCATGGCAAGTGTGAAACTCTAGGAGTCTGCCATACCCTAGCTGGCCCTGGAACAGAGCGGGTATGCCCAGGGTGGAGGCGCTCTTTGCCGCCGCTTGGGACCTTCTACAAGAAAGGTGCTGCTCCCTAACCAACCCGTCTGCTTGACCTTGGCGCACTCAAATGTACATCCGTGCTCCTTGCAGCTGCCCGGCTTAGACATACTCGCGACAAGCGTGGCGCCTCCCAACAGCTTGGGCCCGGGCCCTGCTGGAACCGGGCCGCTGCTAGAGTTCCAGGACGCGGCCGTCATTCAAAGTGGGTGGTGCGGGTGTGCTGTGCGCACTGGACCCGTGCCAGCGTGTGTGTCTGCAACGGCGTGTTTGCCCCTTGCCCTCGCTTCAGCGGACCTGACTTCTGACCTGTCGCTCTGCATGCGTCCTCGCGTTACATGGCTCATGTGCAACCACGCGTCGCCCCGCAGGGAACTGCCTACCCACCACCGACACGAGCGCTTACAACAGCGTTGCGAGCCTGCCACGGCCGGCCTCCGTGCCCGGCAACCAGAGCTGGGAGCGCGTGGGCACGCTGCCAGGAGGCACGACCTGCGTGAACAGTAGCAGCGTGCCGGCGCTGCAGCGCTGTTGGCCCACCATGAGCATCTACAAGGCAGGTTTTCGTTCAGTTCAGGGCTTGCTACATGCGGCCATGGCCGCGAGATCTTGAAGTGAAACAGAGGTGCTGATGCATTCCTGTGCAGAACCGTGCTCACAAACCTTACGCGAGGCTGCGCCTTGTTTGTCACATCACATACGGTTAACAGGATGTTGCGGCAACCGGCATGAATGAGGACAGCGCGGGACGGCCCGTCCCGGCTGGTTACACCATCCACCTGCAGAGTGTGTACTCGGTGGTGAGCCAGTGCGTCCTCGTCCCCCTTCCTCGGACCATGGTCCTCATGCGCTGCCCTGCCAATGCGCTGCCCCGCCTCGCCCCGTCCCGTCCCGTCCCAACTCCTCCGCGCGGTCGCCCCCGCAGTGTGAGACGGTCCAGAACGAGACCTGCACGCAGCAGCTGGGCGCAGTGGGGTGCTACTTCAGTATGGTGCCGCGCTACCCCAAGGTGCTCGCCTCCGACACAGACGGCGGCAACAACGGTACAGACGGAAGCGGAGCCAGCAGCCCCTCGCCGCCCTCGCCGCCGCCGCCGCAGCCCTCCCCGCCGGCCGGCGAAGCAGCAAGCAGCAGCAGTGGATCATCCCTCGGTCTGGTGCTGGGTTTGATTTTTGGTGAGCGTCTCTTCGTTTGACCGTGATCGGGCTTGCAGTACTGCCTCGCTGTTGTCTGAAGCTTGCTTCACGCACGTGTGCCGCTTTCGAAGTTGCCATGGCATAAGACGAGGCCGCTCCGTGCTCCTGACCCGACTCCCTTACCTTAGGCCTGCTGGGTGCCGCGGTGCTAGCGTTCGTCATGGTTGCTGGCTTCTTCAAGTGGCGGAGCTGGAAGAAGCAACGCGACATGGATCACCTGGCTGCAAAATACCGCCGCCGCCGCGCAGCGGCCGCGGCGGCGGCGGCCGCGGATGACGATGAGGGCGGCAGGTGCGGCGTCCGTCTAGCACGTGTGCGTCCGCACGGAGGCTAACTGTATCGATGCGCCGCGAGAGCACGGCGTTTGCCTTGGACCTTGCCAACGGCCACCTGACCTTGTGTTTGTATGTGCGCGCGTACACGCAGCAACGGCGGCCCACACGAGAGAGATGGGGATAGTGACCCGGCTGACCACTGGGCGGTTGACTCGGACGGAAGCCCGGCCGCCGCAAGGCCCGTCGTTGACTCCTCTGCAGTGACGCTACAGCTCCCCGTCCATGTCCAGAAGCAGCTACAGCCACAGCCGCAGCCGCCTCAGCTGACGGCACAGCAGGGCGCGTCAGGCCAGACCGCGGTGCGCCAGGATGCGGCCTTGGAGGGCGGCGCAGAGGCAGCTGCAGGGGCGGCAGGGGCAGGGGCCAGGGCGGGTGCAGCAAGCGAGGTGGTGGGCGCCGCGGTGGTGGCGCTGGGGGCGACCACCAAGCGCAGGAGCGGGCCGGGCGGTGAGCCAGCTACGGGGCACACGACCGCAGAGACATTGTCGGACGCTCTCATAGGCACCACGGATGGAGGCAAGGAGGACGTTAGCTCCACGTCTGGGCCCTCGTGTCTGGGCCTGGGCCTGTCGTCGCCGCGCACCAGCGACCTGGCGTCCGCACCGCACGGCCGCGGCAGCGCCCACATTGCGGCGGCCGCGGCGCTGGTCAGCAGCGGCAACCTGGCCGGAGACGCGCCCGGCGCGCACGGCACGGGCAGCAGCGGCGCTTGCGGGACAGCTGCTGCAGGTGCGGCGGCAGCAGCTGCGGTGAGGAGCCAGGACTCGACGGGCAGGGACTCGGTGCTGACGGCGCGGCGCGATCAGCATCAGCATCGTAACCCGGAGCGGCCGCCGTTAACTGCTGAGGAGCTAACCACGGATCCGCTGACTGCCGCGGTGAGGAGACCCCGAGCATACAGGGGAAGGCGGTGGCGGCAAGGTTGAGTGATATGCAAATTGGATCAGGAAAGGGACGTTTCATAGTGCACATCAAGAGTTGGGTTGGCACTCCCTTG
This sequence comes from Chlamydomonas schloesseri, assembly GCA_016834595.1. Lineage (NCBI taxonomy): Eukaryota > Viridiplantae > Chlorophyta > Chlorophyceae > Chlamydomonadales > Chlamydomonadaceae > Chlamydomonas > Chlamydomonas schloesseri. The sequence goes on along the minus strand of JAEHOD010000023.1, from coordinate 518,949 downwards.
CTTTGGCGTGCGTGTGCTGTATGGCCGCGGCTCCCGCCCCCCTGCAACTACGGTACGCGGTATCACCAGCATGCTTAACTCAATGTGTGCTCCCTGTTGCCGCGCTGGTGCCGCTGTTTACCGTGTCTCTCACCCTCAGACGCCGCTGGCGCCGCACATAGACCTGCATGTGCGGCTGGGGCGAGGCCGCGGCGAGGTGGGACTGCTGCCCGTCACGCTGGGCGTGGGCGCGTTCGGGCGGGTGGTGCTGGGAATGTACCAGGGGCAGCGCGTGGCCGTCAAAGTCAACGACACGGGCCTGCTCACGCTGCAGCAGCAGGCGCAGCAGCAGCAGCAGCAGCTGCAGCTGCAGCAAGCTCAGGAGCAGCTGGAAAAGGAAAGCGAAGAGCACAGGGAAAGGAGCGCAGCCGCTGCAGCGTCAGAGAACCGTGGCATCTCGAACGCCCCTGCTGGTCTGCTGCAGCAGCTGGAGGAGGGGCGGCCCCACACGCCGGTGCCACTCAACCAAAGCGAGGTGGGTAGGGTGACGTCAAGTGGCATGCCCCTGGCGGCACCTGTGTGTCCGTCCCAGCGACTTGTGGCGTATCCGTGTATGCGGTGACTGGCATGGCTGATGTTGTGCCGGGGGTGTGCTGCCCCTGCTCCCCACCTCATCGGACTGCCCCCCTGACCGCAACCTGTTGCTGGCAGGTCAAGGCACTGGTTCAAGAGGTGGAGGTCCTGGCCCGCTGCAACCACCCCGGAATTGTCAAGCTGCTGGCAGCCAATCTCACGTGAGGAAAGGTTACTGAATCTTCACACAACCCCAGCTGTCTGGTGTAGTTAGTGGCATGCGGCCCCGAAGTAGCTAGTCGCCTTGTGCGCGCACATCATTACGCACACATGCAATACGCCTGCTCCCAGGCACGGCCCTGCCCTCGCCACGTTGACACGCACGCGGATACAAACCCTGAGGTTCGGTTGCCCCTCTTTCTTTTTGATTCCCCGTAGCCCCGGCCAGCCGCTGTGTCTGGTGGTGGAGCTGATGGAGACCTCGCTGGAGCGCCTCCTGTATGGCGGAGGAGCTGCTGGCGGCGGCGGCGGCGGCGGGAAAGGAGGAGGAGGCACCAAGGCAGGAGGCTCAGCGGGTGCAACAGGAGGGGCAGAGGCAGCGGCAGGCGGCGCGCAGGCGCCGGGAGACAACGCAGCTAGCAACGGCTATGAGGAGCGACTGAACAGCCGTGCTACGCGCCTGTTGCCGCTGCCAGTGGTGAGTTGCGCCTCAGTGGCTCATGCCCGTCATGACTGGTATGCGTCGAGGAGCACAACTTTTGACGTCTCCCTGCATCAAGTCCGATAGGGCGAGGCCGGTTGTCACTGGCTATCCGGGAGCTCTAACGTTGTTTTGCAAGCAACCGTTTGCACGAGTGTGCACCGCAGAGGACTACCGCTGTGCGCAAAACGCGCCTGCCGCGGTGTGCAGCCCACCTACCTGCCCGCCTGGCCCGGTACGTGCAGGTGGTGGACGTGGCGCTGCAAGTAGCTCGCGCTCTCTCATACCTCCATCCCACGATCCTGCACCGAGGTAGGTACACGCGCCTGCAACTTTAATATGATGGCTGCCTTCGCTGCGCGGATGAAGTGTGTGTGTGTGTGTGTGTGTGTGTGTGTGTGTGTGTGTGTGTGTGTGTGTGTGTGTGTGTGTGTGTGTGTGTGTGTGTGTGTGTGTGTGTGTGTGTGCCTCTGATTCGAGCACCTGCAGCTGCCCCACTTTGAGTGTGAGCCTACCCTACCCTACCCTACCCTACCGTACGCACACACGCCAAACTGCTTCCTCACCCCGCCTGTCGGCTGCTCGTTACCCCCTCCAGACCTGAAGCCAGCCAACGTGCTGCTGTCACACGTCGACAGCGACGAGCCGGTCGTCAAGCTGGCTGTGAGTGGGCCACGCGCGTGACTTACTGGCGTACTCGCTTGCATTGGACTTGACAAACTTGCGGCACGCTCCTCCAGTGCCCTTTGCGACTGCGAAGAAACGAACATGCGTTACTCCCCCCCATCTCGTGCTCAATACAGGACTTTGGCCTATCAAGGCTCAAGAACAGTGTGGTACTGACGGACTTTCCCGAGGTCGGCACGGTGAGAGCGCACAGCGGTCCACCCCCCCCCCACTTTGGCGACCTGGGCCTTCCACACGTTACCGCCTTATTGCTCCCCGAGCATGTGACAGTTACAGATTGAATGGTCATGTGAATGTGACGACTGCATACGCTGCATGCGCTGCACGTGCACCTGCATCCGCACAGGTTCCGTATATGGCGCCAGAGGCTTTTGACGTCACCCACGCCGTGGGGCTCAGCGACCGCGCAGTGAGTCTTGCGACCGGGGATCAGGCGGCTGACACACATCATACCACACACGTCGTACAAGCCTTCATGCACTTTGCTGGCCCGTCATCATGAGGGGGGCGCCTGTCATGGCTGGGGGGCTCCATTTGAGTTGGTACGGCACCATGATCCCCCAAACCAATTGTGCAAGCCCCTGGAGCTACCCCGTGCTGGAACTGGGATGGTTGTGTCCCTCTTGGCTCAAATCCGTCCAAGGGGTGCTTTTCCTGTCCTATGGAGAAAGCCTTGCTAACACGCGCGTTTGGTCCACATTGCCCCGCCAGTAATATAGCATATACGTTCCGCACTGGTCCCTGCTCGCCACAATTTCTGCAAGGAAACTTACCTACAAATGTATTTTCGCAGTAAACGTTTACAAAAACCTATATCAGGCTCAAGACTGCGCGGGCTAGACCTTTCGGCTTTTGAGGCCCATCATCATGCGCCGCCATCCCGCTCCCGCGCCAACATGCTCCAGATGCTCCACTTGGTGACCTACTCGGGAAACCCCAATGCGCACGCACAGGACATATACTCTTTCGGGGTGGTGCTGTGGGAGATGCTGACGGGCGTGCGGCCCTGGTCCGGCGTCAATATGCTGCAGGTGCGTGCGTGCTGTGGCGTATCGTTGGCTGGTGGCACAGGGCCGCACCGTGTAGTGATGGCATGAGTGTGCACCGATGGCTGATATAAGCACTTGCCGCCCCGCCTGCCGCCCCGCCAGATCGCTGTGGCAGTGACCATGCGTCAGGAGCGGCCGCCGCTGTCGCTGCTGGCGCCGCCGCGCTGCCCCGCCCGCCTGGCGCAGCTGGTGGCGCACTGCTGGGAGTCGGACCCGCGGCGGCGGCCGGCGGCGGCGGAGGTGGTCAAAACCCTGGCGCTGGTGCAGCAGGTGGGTGCTGGGCTCGCACATGTCATCCACGTTGTTGTTGGTGTGGGTGTGGATATGGATATAGATATGGATATGGTTGGGCAGGCTGTTTAATGAGGCTGTGATGATGAGGATGCCTCGTGGCTTGCCGTAAATAAGCGGCGGCATTAGGCCAGCAGCTCCATCGGGCTGCAATCACGCCTTCTCCTGTTGCGGCCTGTACGGGCAGGAGCTCATCATGGCGGCGCGGCATGCCGGCGGCGGAGGAGGGGGAGCAGGAGCAGGCTTCGCAGATGAACGCGCCGAACCGCACAGCGCCGTGCCGCACCAGCTGCTGCACCGCCAGCACCAGCAGCACGGCAGCTCCGCAGCGCCAGCGGCGCAGCAGCAGGGTGCGCGGGCGCCGCTGCTGGCGCCGGTGGTGCGGACACTGGCGCCTACCCAGGAGTGCGACCCGCCGCCGCACCACCACCACAACGTGTTGTCCTCCGTCGAGCAACATGGCGCATGGCAGTAGGGAAGGACCTTCCAACTGGCGCAGCTGGTGCACGGCAGCTGGCGACGAGGCTGCGGAGCCGGGGCGGCCAGGGTGTGGGCAGTGCCGAGTTATGTGTCTGCATCGTCGCCAATCCTGCAGGATCCGCAGCAGTGACCAGCACCGACTCGTGGGGATAACATCGCTAGCACGTGATGAGGAGGGATGCGAGAAACGAGGAGAGAGGGCAATCTGCATTCAAACATGCATTCATTTGTGCGAAGATAAGCACATGGTGGTGTATGAGCAACTGCCCAACTTTAAAACACATCCACAGCCTCCACGCCCGAAGTCCTTGCGCACGCTGACACGGACAAGAAAGGTTAGGTCGCATGTATAGCAGTGTACTGTAGTTGACATACTAGCTGTCATCGAAACTATGGCGGCGTTGATAGCATGTGGCATATGTTGTGATCGTACGGCATTGTGCAAGTTGTGCGCTGAGGCACTGTGCGTCAAGTATTAGTATTGGTTATGTAAGGTTGGTGACGCGTGGTCCTGTGCATGCATCCTGTTGCATGTTGTATTCTTTTGTTTATGCTGCCAAGTCCACGCTACCATGCCTTACGGTAAGGGTGCATCTTCAAGCATGATGTAAAGGGGCCGCGAACCAGAGCACGGAAGGAAGGATGGCCGATGCACTTGGCCCAGTAGGCGCTTTCTGTCGTAGCAATGGTTTGCATGTGCACTGAAACCTCGTATGCGTGTGCGCCGTCGATCCAAGCTCTTGCTTGCGGAATAAAGAGGATGGAAGACCGTCGTGTGCGTTGCCGTATGAATTTGGGCTTGCCAATACGTAAGAGAAAGGCAGGGTCGGTCGATGATCCGGTGGCGCTTTGGTACCGCCATGAACAAGCTGTGATATGGAACATATGGGTTGACGATCGTGGGAACATCCAGAAATCACTCAGGTACCGAGCTTCTCGTGACGTAGGCTGTGCACATCGCAATGCAAAGGTCCGCCACGTGCGTGTTACGGACATTAATGCGACATTACATAAAGGGACTATCCGACCAAGCAAGGGTGCCCCGCACCCACGGACATGCGGTAAAGTGCGAAGGCGAAGTGAGCGGGATGGTGTTGTCGGAACTAGCATGTGCTACCCCACCCTCCCTTGCGTGTAAGATCCCTTCATCAACATGACGACATCACCCTTCCCAACGATAACGTGTAGGCCGACGAAAGTGACAAGAAAAGGGGGTGATGCTCCAATGCGGATGTCAAGAGGCATTCGAGGAAGCCTGCAGGAGCTGCGAGCCTGCGGGGTGCATGTGACGCTGGATCCTTGGGGATTGCCCCCCCCCCTTTGTTTGGGGGTGCCCAAACTATTGAGGGATGATATGCAACAACTGAACGATGGCATGCCTCCAGGGGGGACTCAAACCTGAGGAGGACAGGCGGGGGTGACGGCGGCTGCGGACTGCCCCTGGCGCCCGGGACGGGACGGGGTGATTGCACGCACGCGACATGGGGCTGCCGAACTCGCAGATGGGCCACAGCACCCAAGCCAAGCGAGCTGTGAAGTAGGTATTAAATTAACACATGATAAACTTACATTCCACAATACCTACTAATTGCCAGCGTGCATGAGGTGCTAGTAAAATACTCTCTGACTCTCAGCGCGCTGTGCACCGCCGACAAGCATACAGTCGACAAGATGGAAGTAAGCAACAATTGTTCCTTGTTTGTTTTAGGAAACTGGCAAATGGTTCCAGCGCGAAGGTGTCGACACTTTTGCATGCGGCACGCAGGATGGCAAAGATGTCGGCTTCACGGAGACCTTCCAATCGGAGGGCGTGGAGTTCGATGCCACCTACCAGCGCAGCATCGCGGATAGTGGGTCATGATAGCGGCGCGGGGGCAGGGGTGCACAGCGGCGGGGGCATCAGGGGTCCTCAACCCGGGTTCGCGTGTGTGCTCGTGCCGCCATTCGGGCCCAGATGGGAACCGGGCGCACTGCGCCGACACCCCTCGCGATGATCCCCAACCCTACACTGCGAAGATAACGCAAGTGCATGCTGACCGAATACTGCCAATTGTCGTTTACTGCGGCTCGCAGTCGAGGAGCAGACGCTGGGCAACGGCTGGCTCTTCGGGCGCGGAGGTGGGTACGGCGCACAGCCGCGTGAATTTGAGGCGCTTCCTTCCTCTCTTTGAGCGCAACTACAACAGCAAGCTATGAAGTATGGAGCCCCATGCTCACTGATCCGCGCTGGTGTTGTGATGGAGTTCGCAGCCTTCGACAAGGCGGATGAGCAATACCTGCGCGACTTCAACCGGACCATCCGGAAGCAGGTGCGCGGTGCTATGTGATGCTTGGGACAGAACTGCGATGCCAGTGTAAGGTGCTACCAATAAAATGCAGATAAAGACCCAGCTAGGTATATTTCTTCAGTCCCTGAGCTTCTGTGCCCATACCCTTTACCCGTACGACTGTATGTACGCTCTGGTGTCGGGAGCACTATGTCCACGAGTTATTGTTGGACAGACGCCATCACGCCCATCACGTCCCGCCTCGCTCACTTTGTAAGTGTGTGCTGTCAACAGGAGAGCAAAATGGACGAGCTAGCTCGCCAGACGTGGGAGCGCGAGCGACTCAAGCTGGAGCGCGAGGCCATAGCCGCCGCCAACGCCGCCGCAATGCAGCGAGCCGCCAGCCTGGGAGAGGCCGCCGCCGCCGCTGCCGCCGCCGTCGGGGGTGGCGGCGGGCTGGGCGGCAGCGGTGTGCTAGGGCCGGCGGCGGCGGCGGGGCTGCCGAGCGTTGCGGGGAGCGCCAACAGGTGTGGAGGGATGGACTTGGGGTACGTATGTGCGCTGGGATAATGGTCTGTTACGGCATTGGTGACGCAATGGCGTCAAAACGTCTTGTCCGTTCGTGCCCACAAAACCCTGAACAACAAAATCAGTACATCCAGCGGCGCGCCGTGTAAGATGGGTGACCGGTCCCGCTGCAGGCCGGAGCCGCTGCTTCTGCAAGTGCGCGTCACGTCCAAGCACGAGGTAGGGCAAACGTGCAGGGTTGACGGCGTGTGCGCGCTACCCGGGACAGCCGCCCACTGGGGCTGGCGGTTGGATCTCAGGGCGGGGCCTCGCTGCTTCCTCCCACCCACCAACCCGATCATTATCCATCCGCTGCCTTGCGTTCACGCGTCCTGCAGCGCCGGAGCACATCTCCCGAGGCCGAAGGCCTGCCCGCCAGCAGCGACGGCGCGGTGCCCGCCTTCAAGCGGCCCAGGACGGCGGCGGTGGCAGGGGCAGGAGCCTCATCCGCACCGGGGCTGGGGCCGTCCTCCGTAGCACAGGCGGCGACCGCGGCGTCCAAGGCCGTTCGCAGTTCTAGAGGCACCACGATAGCGCCCGCTGCCGCGGCCGGATTTCCCTCCTACGGCAGCCAGGCAGGACCGGCAGCAGCGGGGAAAGCTGGTGGCCGCAGACCGGCAGGAGCAGGAGCAGGAGCAGGAGCCGCGGTCACGGGCGCATGGGCAGATGGAGGCAGAGGCGGCGGGGGCGAGGGTGCCTTGTTCGGTGGGTACGGCAGCGGCTCGGATAGCGACGCCTCCAGCGATGATAACACAGACGACGGCAATGGTGACCGCCAACAGCACCCGGGAGGAAAAGGCGCTTCAGCAGCGCCAGCAGCAACGCAAGGGAGAGGCGGCCGCGGCGGCGGCGCAGGGCGAGCAGCCGTGCACAAATCCAAGCTGCCAGCACCGGCGGCGGTGCTGCCGGCGCTTCCGCTGATGAGCGCGGACGCGCTCTTCGGTGATGACTCCTTTCTGGCTGGCGGCGTGCTGGCGAGCCGGGTGGCGGCGGAGGCGGTAGCGGGTGGCGACGGCTGGCATTGCGAGGAGTCTGGGTCGGAGGACGAGGAGGCGCAGGCGGCGGCCGCGCGTGCCAAGGCAGAGCAGGAGGCGCGGGAAGCACGGGATCGAGAGAAGCGGAAGCGTGCCAAGGCGCGGGAGAAGTACGGGTTTGCGGGGTTCGATGTCAGCAGCAGCGAAGACGAGGAGGCGGACGAGGGGGAGGAGGAGGAGGGTTACTAGGCTTTGGGCCTGCGCGAGTGGAGTGGACTGGAGAGGAGTGGTATCCTGTGGTTACAGCAGCCAGCCGCAGGCAGAGAGGGGATTGCCTCAGTATCATGACCATGATGCACTTGCATGCGTGCGCTGCTCTTTCGCTGCTGCTTACTACATGCGACATGATCGTCTCGACTGCCTCGCTTTCGCATTTCGCATTCACATCCTAGCGCATGTCGGTAACGTGCGGCTAGGCAGTTACGGTATCCGTACGGTATCCCGTTCATTCCCTTCCCCACGCCTGCTTCCCCGCTTCCCCGCTTCCCCACTTCCCGTCGACGTTAATGCACAATGGACGTAATGCACACGGCGCGACCGCTGCAACTTACATGTCGCCCTGCAACCGGGCCTGCCCAATACAGAAAATGTAAATTCTGCACCCCCCCCCCAAAATGCACGTTCCCCCAACCAAACCCGTCCTACCCCCCGCATACACGTTAGCTTTTTCGCGTGCCGCGCCCCGCCCGCGCTCTGAACGTGCAGTTCATCCTTTAGCTTCATTATTAATTCGAACAGTCTCTCTTTATCGACACATTCATCGTAGCAAACAGTCTCTGTACTTTGTGACTGGAAACTCAGGGGGGGTAGAATCTTCCCGATTATACCCCATGCCTCAATATTGAAGAGCTCGACGAGAGCGTTCGAAATACGCGCTTGAAATGTGGAAAAGGTTTTTGGGTGCAAAGATATGGGCCCCCAAAGTCGGGGGGACCCCCCACCCCCCCAGGGGCCTTCCACGGTTTCGTCACGGTCAGCTCAAGGTTTCGTTTTGTGCCCCAAACGCCTAACAGCAGCTACAGAACGGCGGGACAACTCCTAGGAGCAATACCAGATGCATAATAGATGCATGATTCTGAAGGAGCCGGCCCAAATCACACATTTTTGGGTACACATGCCAACATGTCTGGGACGGACATGCGCTAAGATGTGAATGTAAAGTGGGACATGTTGCCACGATGTCACTCGGCAGCTTCGACTTCTACAAGCGCTGACCGCTGGAAATGCACACAAAACTATATTACTATAGCAGCAATATATGTAGCCATGTAAAGGCGAGGTTTCGAGGGGTCTGGCACCAGGGCTGGTGTGGAGCATGGATGGCTGGAGCCATGGATGGCTAGGTCGGGTGCGAATCACGTGGGCTGACCGGTCCGCCAACCGCACAGTGTAATAGAGGATGGTGAAAGGAGTTAATTGGCATTTGCTTCGACAAAAATGGAGGGGGTTTTAGGGGTGTACGACAGGGGGGAGACCCCCCCCACCCCCCCCAGGCCCCCTCCGGGAGGTTTTGTGGCATGGGGTCTGAAACTTTTGTTTCTACCCCCCCCCCTGGGGAACTGGTGGCTTTGGCTGTGCGGCCGTTCCCGAGTATGGGAACCGGACATGGGCGCTTGGTGGCCGTTACCTGCCGTTACAAGGACGCAGACGTCGCATAGGCGGCATCCAGCGGCCAAGCCTTGCTTGCGCCCTGATGCGCGATCTATGCGTCGTTCGGTGCTACACTGCTACCAGTTCTGGCGCTACCACAGCCTCGGCGTATCCAGCCGCCAACCAGCCAGTGGCACGCAATGGTCATACGACTACCTGAGACACCGACAGGCCACAACGTCACATACGTACTCCATGAATAGCACACGTATTTGATTTCCATGTCCGGATGAAGCACCCGCTGCCGCTGCCGAGTGCCAACAAGGCCGCAGCAGCGGACGTTGAGAGAATGTCCCTCGATTGCCTGGTGTTCCCCCTACGTTCAACGGCAGCCGGGGTCGCTGTATCGGTTTCAAAATTCAGCGACGCCGCCGCCTCCGGCCCTCCCCGCCCCTCGCCTACCGCTTTCCTTCCTCGCAGCCTATCCACACCCCACAGGACCCCCCGCTCCTCCTCTACCTCACAATACGCTCGACCCGTTTACATTCTCTCATCCACCTTCCCAACGTGCTTCTTCCTCCCGCAGCCGCCTCACAGCCCCGGCGGCCGCAGCTGCTCCGGCACCAGCTGCCCCAGCCCCGCCACGTCCAGCGGCAGCGTCACCAGGCTGCGGAAGGGCTCCTTCATCTCCGCCTTGGCGCGCCAGGCGCTCCACCAAGGCCCACCACCCACCTGCATTGTTAAGAGGACAGAATACGTTAGCAAAAGATGTAATTTGATTGGTGCGAGAGAGCCCATCTTGTGTGTGTTCGCGTGGTGTGTGTGGATGTTGTGATGGCATGGGCGTGTTATGCTAGTGATTCGGGAAAAGAGGCTGGGTTGGGATTCGGGAACAGATGCTCCAAAGCGTTTGCCGCCGTGCCACCCTGCAATCCAACGCCGCCCGGGCCCGGGCCCGGAGCGCACGCACCTCCAGGGCGGCGGTGGTGCTTGTGGCGTCCACCAGCGGCGGCCCCTGCTTGGTGCCGCCCGCGCGGCGCCAGACCTGCAGCCGGCACTGGCCGAAGAAGGTGTCCTTGCAGAAGGGCGCCAAACCCATGGACGTGGTGGGCGCCCTGGTGGTGGTGGTGGTGGAGGTGGAGGTGGAGGTGGAGGTGGAGGGGAGGGGAGGAAGGGAGGGACACGCGAGTGGAGGGCAGGGCAGGGGTGGCAGGAGGTAAGGAGGAAGGGAGAGGAGGGCACCAGAGGGGAGGCAGGCTGGAGGCGCGGGGAATGCGTGGTCCAGAAAGCAAAATGTAGAAGCAGGAGCACTGTGGCAGTGAGTGAGGTCGGAATCCTGCAGCCGCGCGCTTCACGCCTCGCGCCCCGACCGCCACACCCCATTGCCTGAAGGCCGCACCAATCACGCCTCTCTTGCCCTCAGTCACCAGCCACATCCGCCGGATAGACATGAACTCAACCGTATGCACTCCATTGCCCCGCATTCAGCACCACCCGGCTAACCCCTCCCGCTGGCTGATTTGGGCTCACTTGATCTGCGTTTCCATTGGAGTGGACTTCCACCCCACAGGTTAAGGCCACACCACCTCCGCGCTCTGGGTTGGGCTGGTTGGTTCGGGTTCTCTTGGTCGTTTTGCTTCTGGTTTCTGGAATGAACTACCCACCCCACCCCACCCCAGCTCCCCACCTGAGCACGGTGCCCGCCCCGGGCGCGCACGTGGCCTCCACCAGCGCCTCGTAGCGCTCGCTCACGGCGCGCAGCCACCAGCGGCCCCAGGGGTCCACGTCCCACTCCAGCTCGCTGAAGGGGAGGGAGGGAGGGACGGCAGCGGGGGCGGGGAGGGGGGCGGGGGCGGGGGGCGGGGAAAGTATTCAGTTCACGAAGCTCCAAAGAGTAGCAGGGCGTAGGCGGTCTTGGGGGGCGTAGTGAGGCAAGCTGGCATTGCAAGGCGAGTGTGCGGGCAGATGTGTGCTTGAAACCCACCCCCTGCTACCACTCTTCCGCACCCCTACTCGGCCCACCCTTACCCACCCCCACCTGTTCCAGGGCACCAGCTCCACGAACTCGCCGCCCGGCAGGTGCACGCCGATGAGCCCCACGTCCTCCTCCACGCCCTGAAGACCCAGCAGCAGTGCCCGCCGGGCGCCCACCGCCGTCACGCTGAGGCCGGGCTGCCTGCGGGTGCACGTGAGCGTGCACGTGTCGTACACGTGTGGGTGTGTTGCTGCCATCCGCGTCTTGGAAAAGGGTGGGTGTGCATTGCGCACATATATGTGTGTGCGTGTGCGTGTCCATCCGCCTAACAAGCAAGGCGTGGCCACTCTGCCACCCCCTACCCAAGGCACTCCACTCCCACCCCGTCCAATCCGCCGCTCCTATGACCTACCGCACCACTAGTCCACTAGTCCACTACCACTGCAGCGCCACCGCCTCACCCCTCGAAGCTGTTGCACTGGATCCAGTGCCACTTGGAGGGGAAGCCGCCGCCCCAGTTCTTTTCCGCGTAGGCGGGCGCGTTCGTGAACTCGTACCTGTCAGAGAGATACAAACGACAGGGACAGATGATGGGAAAAGGTTGTTCTAATTCCCAAAACGATGGCGGTAGGTGGGAAGGGTGTGTCAGTGCCTGGCCAGGAGCCAAGCGCAGGGCGTACCAGGGCCAGGGAATGGACACAGCCGACCAGACCACCAAATGTCAAATGTGCCAAGTGAAGTGAGGAAGGGCCGCCCGGCGGAAATCGTGTGCTCGGTGAAGCGGCGTCGCCGCCCCCTGGTGTCTCCATCCATCTTACCACCCGTTTACCCAGACAGCCACGCACCTCTGCCCGCCCCACTGCAGCCAGCCGCTTGCCTCGCCGTGCGCCATCATGACCTGCGGGTGTTCGCCACCACAGAACAAGTCGGTCAGTCGTGCGGCGTGCGGATAACAGTCGTACACACTTTTGTATTGTTTGCATGAACTGCCACTCCCAATAACCACAAAGGAGCTGGCTCAGGTTGAGCCGCAACTGCAAAGTGATACCGCCACCGACAATCTGCCACCCACCTGCCAGTGCGGCTCAAAGATGGGCAGAACCGACAACCAGCCGGCCGTAGCCTTCTGGGTGGGACCGGAGGTCGAGCCCCAGCCCGCCTGCACGCTTGCACGTACGCATGTATGTGTGTAAGGGCAAGCGGGCGGCTAGGTAGCACAGGGCCAAGTGCGGGAGTGGGCCGCTGGGTAGAGGCGCAGGCGGGTAGGAGCGGGTGCGGGTCCGCAAGGCGCCAGGTGAGCAGAGCCGCTCAGCCCTGGCATGCCCCAGCCTGCCTGTCATGTTTGCCCCTGTCTTCCGCCCCCGGCCCCCACCAGCGCCACATGACTCACCTTTGGCTTGATGGTGAGGCTCCAGGAGGCGTTGGGCACTGTGGACAGCGGCGGGCCTGCACAGCAAGCGTTTCGCCAGCGGCACGCGCAGTGGGGCACACGTCATGCGACGTCGTGAGCTGGCCTTCGTTCCACGCCCCGTCTGCCCCGCCAGACACACAGCTACAACGCCGAGTCCTCCTGCTCCCCCTGCCCCTCCTCGTCCTCCTCATCCTGCATGGTCTCCGCCTGCTCTCCCGCCCACAGCCGCCGTCCCATGTGCAGCCCTCCCCCCTCACCCGCGGTGCCGCTCTCCGCCGCCACCATGCGGCCCTGCTGTGTGGTGTCACTGGCCTGGAAGCCCAGCTCCACAGCGGAGAAGAAATCCTCCGCGGGCAGCAGCCGCCGCGGCCCGCCGCCGCCGCCGCCCGTGGTGGTGCCCCGGCCGCCTGCGGACCAGCTGCTGCCGCTGCTACTGCTGCTGGCGCTACTGCCGTTGCTGTAGCTGCTGCCGCCGGCTTTGAAGGTGGCCCCCAGCGCCAGGCGGTTGCGTTCCGCCCAGAAGCCGGTGACGTCGGGCGTGAACTGGCAGATGTAGCCGTCATCGGGGCCCATTACCTGAACGGGCCACGGGCGCAGGTTGGAAATTTTCAGTGCGGATTGTAGACACAGCCCGCGCTAAAAGAAACCAAGGAGGACGTTCCACCGGCGGTCGGGGATTCAGAGATTGGCCGTATGACGTTGGCCGTATGGGGTTGCCGGAAGGGGCAACTTGATGTGCCCCATTTGCTTGTGCCGAGAGCCAGACGCCACCCCACGCCCGGAACTCCGGGCTGACGTTTCAGCTCCTTGGCAGCCGCCCCGCACCTGCAGCCCCACGCCCGCCTGTGGCGTGTTGCCCAGCGGGTCCTCAATGGAGTAGATGAGCGCAAAGGACTGGCCACTCTCAGGCAGCTGAACCTGTGTTCGGAGGGCAGCGGGTCAACGGCGAGCGTGTGTGTTCCTAGTCGTGGCACTGGTTTGGCGTGCGGGAGGCGTTATGTGCTGTTTTCGTATTGCACCGAGGGTTTTGTTCAAAAGATGCTATAAAGCTGCTTGCGGGCGGCGAACTGCGAGCCCGGCTAGCAAACGGAAGACCAATGCTTGGTTCCGTCCCGACTAACCTTCCAATACCAGCCCTCAAAAAATCTCCGCGGAAGGCCATCGAAATGGTATCCGCTGTGGGGCGTCGTCACTGACGCACGAACAGGGGCCAGTCGTCGCCTCCCATCAAGTCCGTTTCTCCGCCGCACAAGCGCTGAAGCCCGGGGCTGTCCTGTCAGCAGTAGACCCATACGGAAATGCTACTGCAAGCTCGTTGTCGTCGCGAGGCCTCTCAGTCGCAACGAAAAACCTTTGGAAGAAACGCCCGCGTACTCGCGAAGTGGTTTGCGGAAAAGAGAAGAGATACAACGAACAGCAAAATTTTACAAAGCGTTCTCCTTGCGGCATCGACGACTCAACGTGCAATGGTGCCGCAGAACGCCCGCCACACACGAGGGTGATGACCGCTCAATTTCCACGCGCACACGCCTTTCAACCCCCAGCAGCATGCGACCCGCACCTGTGATCAGATCCTACCTCGCTGCTCCGCCATAACGTTTCCTCCGATCTGTCCGCTGGACCAGGCTGGACCACTGCAACTCGTAACACGGTGCCTAGTCCTACCAGCACCGTCACCAACTGGGCCACAGCCCCTCTATTCCACGCCTGCACCACTTGACTACCAGCGCGGCGTCTTGGGTCGCCGCTCGTCGCCGCGGTCGCGCGCGCCGCCGCCACGAGGGAAGCTGTCCGGGGAGAAGGCCCGCCGCCCCGCGCCGCCGCCGCCGTGCCTGCGGTTTGCATGTACCGTAGCCGACAACGCGACACACAGCAGTGGAATGAGAGCGGAACGACAAAGCAAGGGCGGAGGAAGTCACTCAACATGCCTGGGGCTCTGCACCGCAGACTCATGTGGACAGCACGCAACTTGTGGGGGCACTGAGCTACCTGGCCGGGCGCACTCACCGGTCCGGCGCGCGGCCCTCGTAGCCCCACTCAATCTGCGCGCTGCGGCCTCCGCCACCGTAGCCTCCGCCAGCGCCACCGTAGCCGCCGCCACCACCGTAGCCACCTCCTCCGTAACCCCCGCCGCCGTACCCCCCGCCAAGGGCTGCACCGTAGCCGCCGCCCCCGCCGTAGCCCCCGCCCCCGCCGTAGCCTCCGCCGCCGCCTGCATAGCCTCCGCCGCCGCCTCCGTAACCTCCCTGGTAGCGCCCGCCGCCGCCGCCGCCACGGTCGTAGGACGTGTCATTGTACCGCCCACCGCCGCCGCCGCCACCGTATCCGCCGTACCCGCCACGGCCCTGCGACTCCCGCTGTGCACGCTGCTGCTCATACTCCCTGCATGCCAGTACAGTGCATTCGAAAGAGCGGGCATCGGCTTGCATTACTCGGACGGGCCGTAAAGCGCTGCAGAAGGGCCCTGTCACAACGCTTGCTTGCCTGCTCCTTTCCATGCCTAGCCCGTGCCCACTGCGAGCCTCCCTGTTCCTTCCCCCTCCCTTCCCCTTCTCTTCGCCCTCCTCTTCCCCACCCTTCGCCCTCCCTCCATGGCCCAACCGCCGCACCTCTCCAGCTCCATCTCGTACTCCAACAGGTCCGCTGCCGCGCGCTCCTCGTCGTCCTTACGCTCCGCCAGCAGGTGCGGCCGGCTGCCAGAGGGGCAGGACTCCCCGTAGTGGCCCAGCCGCCCGCAGTTGTAGCAGCTGGGAGTCACGGCGTCCTGGCAGGAGGGCGGGCGTGAGGGAGGGAGGGGCGGTGGGTGGGTGGGAGATATGTGGGGCAGGAAGTATGTCTCCCCACAGCTGTAACATACTAGGAAGCGATGGTTGAGGCAGTGGGACACTGTGTTGCCATTAATAAACAGGAGCGAGGTAGCAGCAGGCTGGTCACGTGCATTGGTGCCAGGTGCAGGGCCGTTGTTGGGACACGTGCTGCTGGCAGGGCCCCAAGGTGCCCCCAGCGGCTCGCGCCGCCAGCCGCCCGCCCGACGGCTGGTTTTGGGTCCTCTCGGTTGGTTTTGCTTTGGGTTGTGGAATGAACTACCGCCCCCGCCCCCACACGCGCCCCATGGCTCCCTTGGGGTTCTGTATTGAATGCCCCTGCCCCTCCTGCCCCTCCCGCCCCTCGTGGCCCCCTGCCCCTCCTGCCCCTCCCGCCCCTCGTGGGCCCCTGCCCCTCCTGCCCTTCCCGCCCCTTGTGGCCCCCTGCCCCTCCTGCCCCTCCCGCCCCTCCTGGCCCCCTGCCCCTCCTGGCCCCCTGCCCCTGCCGCACCTTGGGCACGGGCTGGCAGCTGAGGTGGCCCGGCTCGCCGCAGCTCATGCAGCGCGTGTGGCGCAGGTCGGCGGCCTGGTAGGGGCGCGAGCAGCCGCCCTCGTACCTGTGAAGAGGACGAGGGGCACGGGCCGCACGGGACGGAAGAAGGGGTGAAGGGGTGAAGGAGGGTAGCAGGGTCGAGGAGTTGGGTATGAACTGAAGGCAACGCACGGGGCAATGCGTCAGCGGCTCCAGCTTGCACACATGGCGTAGCCCGCCATGCCTCTCGAGCTCGCTTTTGTCGTACCAGTGTACAACCGCAGGTGGTTATTAACCACCACCACCACCCCTGGCCTCGCACGCACACACGTAGGCACGGGCGCTCCCGCTTTCGTTGCGTTACCACACGCACTGGCACGCAGGCCACACGCACCTGAAGTAGTCGCCTTTGCCCGCCGCCTCGCAGTCGCGGCGGCCGCAGCGGCGGCAGGGCTTGTCCTCGGAGGCCGCCGCGGGGTTCACCCGGCACTCGCGCACCTTGTGACCCGGCCGCCCGCAGCGGAAGCACAGGCCTGCAACCCCGGGGCGCGCGCGGGAATACAGTCAGGGAAGGGTCACGCAAAGGCTCTGCCCACGCCCTTGGCTACCTAGGCCCTGTGCTACCGTGCTGCGCCGCTGCGACACACGACCCCACCACGGCTCACGGAATCATGGTCCAATGCAGCCCCCACCTCCCCCTGCCGCCGGCCAAGTGCCCTCGTGCCGAACTACCAACCCCAGCCACAGGTCCACCCAGGGCAGCAGCCTCCCTTTCCCCCCTGGGTAAGCTGTACTGAGCTGGAAACAACAGCCCCCCACCCCACCCCTGCCCCGCCCTCCACGCCATGCCTGTCCCCGTGAAGAATCACTGAGGTTGCACAGCTCTCACCCCTACTCACGATTGGGGCAGTCGCGGCCGTCGTGTCCAAACTGAGCGCACAGGTAGCAGGGCTTGACGCGTGCCGCGTTGGTGCAGTCGCGCGCCGCGTGACCCGCCTGGCCGCAGTTGAAGCACCGGTAGGTGGGGGCCACCTGCGCGTGGGCGAGGGGGTCATGCGGATGGTCACAGAGAGGGCGGGTGGCCAAAGAGAGGGCGGGCGCGTGAGCCGCTGCCAGCCACCTAAGCAACGCCACTGCCAGCCACCCACTCGCCCCGCAAACGTCTGGACAGCCACCCGCCCACCTCGGTGTAGTCATCAAAGTAGCGGGGGTTGCGCAGCAGCTTAGTCATCTCAAAGTCCCGGACAATGTCGGCCGTGTCGTCCACAATCACAACGCCTACAGGCCGCGCCCCCGGCGCAGCCAGCGCCTGCCGTTTTGCCGCCGGCGCCGCGCCAGCACCGTTGCCGCCGGTTCCTGCGGCGCCGCTGCCGCCAGCCCCGGCCTCGCCGTCTGCTTTCCGCTTGGTCCCGGCCTTAGCTGGCTTGTCCGAAGGCGCCCCTGGGCCTGCAGCCGCCGGGGCTGGTGCAGCGGCCGCGGCCCGGGCTGCTGCTGGCGCAGCTGCAGCTGCTGCAGCCTCCGCACCCGCGCCTGCCGCCGCTAGTTCTGCCGCTTGCGCTGCACCGCCCGCGCCGCCGCCCGCGCCGTCCTCCTGCTGGTCGTCGTCACTGCCGTCGTCGTTGTCGTCGTCGTCATCTGCGTCCGTGCGCCCTAAGCCGCCCGTTTCCCCGCCCGCTGTTGTTGCCCGGCCCGGCACCGTGCCTGGCGCGTCCGCCCGGTCATCCTCCGACTGGTCCGCCCCGCTGCCGTCGCTGTCATCGCCATCGCCGTCACCGGGCGCCGCTGCGGCGGCATGTGCACGCTGCTGCCCCTGCATGGCGCCATCCTCCTGGTTGTCGTCGTCGTCGTCGTCAGCATCTTCGTCAGATATTTCCACCACCTCCACGCCAGCGCCGCGGCCAGCGCCACCACCACGGCCACGGTCGCCAGGCTGGCCCTGGGCACCGTCCTCATCGCTGCCGCTGACCTCGCCCTCCTCCCCGCCCGCCGAGCTGCTCACGCCGTCGTCGCCAGCCCGGCCCCCACCATCCGATAGCGAACCGCTCCCGTCGCCCGCGCCCCCGTCCCCGCCGGTGTCGTCATCCTCCCCCTCAGTGAGCTGCAGCTGCACGTCCTCGCCGTCGTCGTTCTCGTCGCTGGCCGGCGCGCCATCGCTATCTGTGTCGTCGGCCGCCGCTGACCCGGGCCCTTGGCGTCCACGTCGGGCCGCGTTGGCCAGGTACTCATCCAAGGGATGCCCATCATCGTCGCTGTCTGTGGACATGGCTAAATTTCCGGCGTTGTGTCCTGCGTTCTGTCTGGTCTTGGCGAGGACGACCCGCTTTCCTAGTAACTGAAGCTTATTATAGAAAGTATTCACTACGCAAAGTCACAAAGCTTTGTGCATTGCACAATTCCAAGACCAGGGCCGGCCCAAGCCCTCATGGCGCCTTATCGCTCGGCTTTCTTTGGTCCAGTCTATCCCAATTGATGCATATGCGAGTAACGCACAAACCTCAAATTTATAGCTGCCACAGTTGTCGCGCGTTGATTGGCAAACATATAGGGCTGGCTGAGCTCTGTGTTTTACGGCTTTTCCTTGTGCCAGAAGTGATGCACCTGCAGCGATGAGCTCATTCCCAGGGTTTGTGTCTGTTGCGCTTGAACGCTTGGAGAGCTGCCTGCGTGTGACGCCCGGCTTGACGGGTTACTGCCTCATTACTGTGAGCAATTGATTGGAACACCAGTTGATACGCAATTGCAATTGCGCTGCGGTCCGGACTCGCTCAGCTGTCGGCCTCTGCTCCTGTCGGGTTTTCACGGTCTTCCGTCGTCTTGGCGCGCAGAGCAACGGGCAGGTGTGCAGTCCGGCTAAGGGGCCACTGCTGGAGGATCTGCAGGCGGCAGAAGCAGTAAGTGTGCTGCAGCAGTGGGGTTAGGGCGCGAATTACGGGCGTGTGGGCACGGGGGAGTTGTGGGAGCGGGCATTGGGGAAGGGCGGCGCCTGCTAACTGCCGAGGGCGTTCTACACAGAGGCGCACACGCTTCCACAAGTTTCTTCTTGACCTTGTTAACAAGCTCTCCTCACGTGTTGTGAATGATGGTTCCAGGACCCAACGCGCGTCACGTCCACAGCCGCCGCGGCCGCTCCGCCGCCCGCGGTGGTGTCTCAGTTCCTCCGACCCTTCAACACGCTGCAGCCAACCGTCAGCTTCGCAGCTCTAGGTGCGCCGGGGCTCAGCAGGCTACACGCATTCAACCGCACTGCTACAGCAGCACGTCGACCTGTACCCTGACATTTGTTCGTTGCGCACAGGTGCTTGATCACACCGGTGTGCCGCATGAAGCACACATGCATCTCTGCAACGCTCGGTGCCGTATTTCTCACGCGCACAAATACGCCCCGACTGTCACCCAACCCGCAGGCACCAAGCTGCAGGTGGTGCACCAGGCGGAGGGCGCCGTCTTTGCGCTGGGGCCGCGGCGGCGGGTGGGGCTGGGCGTGTGCCTGGTGCCGCAGGTGAGGGGGTCGGGGCGAGGGGCAGGGCAGCCGGGGCGCGAGGGCGGTGAATTGGGGTTCGGTGGTCGGGGTGGTAGGGTGTCACCCGTGTCGGCCTTGCTGCGCAAATGAATAGGATGGCGCACATGACACGGTAGGGGATGAAGTTACGGTAGGGAATGAAGTTCATGTGCACACGTGGGGCAATGTTGTAATCGTGCCGGTGCGGCGCTGCGCTGTAGGGTGTGGTGGTGCTGACGTTTGACCGGTCGCTGTCACTACCCGCGGCTGTGGGCGCGGTGGAGCGCTGCGCGGCCGGGATCCGGGCGGCGTGTGCGGCGGCGTGAGCCACCTGCCTGCTTGAGTCAGGCCGCTACCGCGGCCGTGTGGCTACCGGAGGGCGGGCGGTGGCTGGCTCTTGCACACGTGCACACGTGCACACGTGGCAGCGCGTTGTTTGCGGTGTGTGTGTGTACAGCGGCTGCGAGCGTGCGGCAACTGAAGGCGGCTAGGCGGGGCAGGGGCGGCAATGTCGGTTCTGGCGCAGCGGCAGTGGCGGCAGCGCGCCCAGACGGCGGTGCGGGTGGCGGTCACGGCGACCAAGGAGGCTCGCAGCACCTACCAGGCCCTCAGCGACGGCGGCGACGGCGCCATGTCCGACCTGTCCAACGCGCTGCTGCAGCTGGCGCACCTGCCGTCGCTGCCGCTGCCGCAGCCGCTGGCGGCGCTGCGGCCGGACGTGCGTGCCGCGGCGGCGGCTAAGCTGGCGCGGCAGCAGGAGGCACTGGCAGCAGCGCTGACGGTGAGAGAGTGGGAGCGGCCATGTCACCATGCGTGGGCACATGAGCTTGAGGCGTTCAAGCGGGGGCACGTGGTAGGCTGTCAGCGTGATGCGGTGCTGCAGACGGCTTGCCGCGGGCACGCGCTCATGCGGTAACTGAAGGTCTCAGGGCGATGAAGGCCTTGTGTGCGGGTACCCCCCTGCCGCCGCCGTGCGCAGGCCCGGGTGTCTCAGATGGCGGCGTGTGTGGAGGGCCTGGGCCGGGCGGTTGAGGCGCTGGACCAGGTGCCGCAGGTGAGGCGGGTACATACTTCCGTACCCAGTGAAATGGGCTAGGGGTTCGGACGTGAGTGCGTGTGCAAAAACATGAATCAAGGCGACAGTGCGACGAGGTGGGGGCCTAGGGAGACCCAACCAACTACACAGGCACAAGACGGCACTGCAGTCCGCAACCCATGTCTTGCTTGCGCTCAGCAACACCCAACCGCGCACATCGCCGCCAACGCCACTGCGCAGGACGAGCCATGGATGCGGGCCAGTCCCGTGTTCCACACTTTCCCCCTGCCGCGCGTACGGCAGCTGCTGGCGGGCGTGTACGACATGTACCGCCTGGAGCAGGACAGCAAGGCCGCAACGGCCGCCGCCATCACGGCCCTGATGGTGGGGCCGGCTGCGGCAGCCGCCGCCGACGTGGCAGAGGCCGCGGAAGCAGCGGCGGCAGCGGCAGCGGCAGCGGGCAGTGGCGTGGAGGCAGCGCTTGAAACGTGGCGCTTGGCCGGTGGCGGGGCGGCGGGAGCGCCACGCGCGGACGCGCGCGGGCTGGCGGCGCTGGCGGCGGTGTCCGCGGCCGGCAAGGGGCCAGGCGGCGGTGCCGGCGGGGGCGGTGCCGGAGGCGTTGCTGGCGGCGGAGGCGGAGGCGGGGGTGTGGCGGGCGGGGGCAGGCTGGACGCGACGCGGCTGTCCGAGCTGTGCACCACCTACGTGAGCGTGTGGCTTCTGGCGCCCTACCTGGAGGAGCAGGCGGCGGAGGAGGCGCTGGGCGCACTCACCGAGGACATGGCTAGCTTCTGAGCGGTGGCGTGTGATGGGCGTGGGTGGTGCCGGCTTGACTCTGTGCTGCACCGGTAGCGGTGCCGGTGCTGCTGGTGTGCGGGTCTGGCCTGATTACCATGCGGGCGTGCAGCGTGCCAGGTGCTGCGTTGAGGAAGTCCCTTCGTTGCGGCACAGAGGAGGATATGGCGGGCTGTGTGAGTAAAGATGCTGCAGGGGCAGGTGTTTGGAAGGTCCGAAATGAATGATAGCACAGACAGGTTGCTTGCTGTACCGTGGTACGCAACACGGGCTGAGCTGCTACCGCAGGCAGGCAGGCATGCGGTGTGAACTGCATGTGCTAGTGCGGTCCTTGTTGCGGTTCTACAGACTGACACGGTGCGCCGTGCACTTTGCTGCTGATTGTGCAACGGGTACCAGGGTATGATGATCGCATGTGTAGTTTTATGGTGAATTAGCGGTGCTGCGGTACGGTGTTCCGGTGTTACACCTGCTGCTATGCAGTATGCACAAGCCCCGGAGCCGGGACAAAACCACAACAAGTTGCACAAATGCGTGCCGAATGCACGACTAGGGCTAGCGCTGACTTGCGCGGTCCCTTCCAGGGGCAAACACCCCATCGCGGCTACACCGCCAGCGCCTCGCGCCGCCGCGCGTGCTTCGCACGCAGCTGACCTCAAACTTTACGCAACAGAGAATAAGAACACTTCATGGCCGAGAGCGCGCACACGGGCGGTGTGCACCGGTGCGGCTGCCGGGTCCATGCATGTCCGCTTTCCTTGGCGTACCCGCGTTAGTCGCTACTAGTCCCACGCTACCAGACCCCATCACACATCCAACAACGAATCCGCGTGTCGGGTTCCCGTGCCCTGGGTCACGAGAAAGCCCAGGATTCCACCAGTCAAACAACAACGCATCCGGATGACCGAAAGATCGGCCTGGAGACAATCACACAGCCCCGACGCGTTCACATAATGAATGCGCGCTCACAGGATTTGGACGCTCGCTAACAGTACCAAGTGCGATCGATGCCCACATGCCACAGCTACAACCGCCCTGCCTGCGGCGTGACCCAGTCAGGCAGAGGCGCACCAGAGACAGTCGCGCAGTAGCACCGAGGCAGTCAGTAGCAGCAGCACCGGGTTTACGGCTGTAGCAGGACCGCTTAGGCCAGGTCCAGGGCGAAGCCGTACTTGGGGCCCAGGGTCAGGTTGGTGGCCTGCACCTGCACCGAGCCGGTCACCTGTGCGTGCGTGCGTGAGGGCGGGGCGGGGAGGAGGATTTAGGAGTGAGAAGCTCTCGCAAGGCTTGCAAAAGCAACGCAAGTGGGTGGTACTGAGATGCTCAAGTGTTAAGCAGATGCCATGGCATGCACCCGACAGCTGCTGAGTGGTTCCGGGGTACACAGCAGGAGCGCACAGGCCATGCTGCTTGCGCCCCTGGTCATCCCACCAAGCCAACCCGGCTCAACGACGCAGGCATTCACCAGCGTCACCCCTGTCGGTTTCCTTGCTCTCCTAAGACCTGGTAACGGGAATCCATACATGGTTCTGGGTTCCGGGTTTTTGGGTTGTAATGGTCGCTTTGGTTTTGGAATGAACTACCCCCCTCCCATCATCCTATGGATGGCTATCCCCCCCGCATGCGCACCTTCTCGCCGCCCTGCAGCTTGGTCTGGTACAGAGCGGTCAGCGCGCCGCTGCTCTCCAGCTTGATCTTGGACAGAGCGCCGCCGGCCAGGCTGCACGCGAGCAAGGGCGTACAAGGTCAAATGTGATCAGCCTAGTTGAGGAGCAAAAAAGGTCAGCAGGTGTGATTGCGGGTGCCAAGAGGAGTCGGGCTCCAAATGTGAATGACCTCCTTCGCACTGCCCCACGGCAATCTCCTCCTAACCTCCTCCGTCGCTACCGCGATCAATGCTCGCACCGCTGCTGCCATACTCACGTGCGGGCGTAGGCGAGTGCGAAGGTGGTCGCGCCGCCGTTGAGGCTGCGGCTGAGCTCAGCGCCCACGGTGGCGTTGGCGCTCAGGCTGTGGCTGTAGACTAGCTTGAGGGTGGACAGCTGGTCGGCCAGCGTGGCGGACGCCTGGAAGTCGGCAGCGTGGTAGCCTGTGGGGCGGATAGTGGCAGTGGGCGCAGTGAGAGTGAGCGAGCAAGGGCAAGGTGGCCACCGCGCGTACTCTGTGGCGTGTGCGCCCTCGCTTGCATCTCGGCAGGCGGTGTAGAGCACCGCCGACGCCCCACGCCCGCCCCACATCCCCAACCCATTAAAGAGGTGGTCAGCTTGCCAAGGCGCCTCGCGCCATACCCACCGGCCACGAAGTTGTACTTGGTGAGGTCGGCCTTGGCGGTGTCGTAGCCCACCTCGGCGCCCAGCAGGATGTTCTTCACGGCGGTAGCCTGGAGGAGTGAGGTGCGCAAGGGGGAAGGCAGGTCAGGCAGTGGTTTAGGCCGTTAAGCAGTGGGTAGCCACAACGCGTCGCTGCCCCTTCCCGGAAGGACCGGGTTTCGCCAAGCCCCCTCGCGCGACTGAAGTTTGCCCCCCCCCTCCACGTCAGCCTGCCTGCCGAAGCCCGGCGCTCCAGCTCTTTCACCCCCGACCAAGCCCATCCGCCCTGCGCAGCACGCACCACGGCCACATCCACCACGGGGCTGGCGTTGAGGCCCACGGTGCTCTTGAGCGACAGCGCGTCGCTCGAGTAGTCAGCGGTCAGCTTGGCGGACGAGGCGGGGTTGGGCAGCGACACCGCCGCCGTCAGCTGCAGGACAGCACGGCACACAGTACGCAGCATACGCACGGGCGAAGGGGGGGAAGAAAGAGGGGGTTGCCACATACAGTGTGCTAAGCGGACACGAAGGGGAGGTACATGGCATAAGGCACCAAGGCGTCGCGGCTTGGAGAGGGCGGGCCGCGGCGCACCTTGACGCCGGGGCCAACGTTGTTGACGCTGGTGTTGATGGCCACCTTGCCGGCGGGGTCCACCGTAACGTCACCCGAGTACTTCTTGTTACCGGTGGTGTAGGCGGCCTTCAGGGTCGCGTCGAGCTTGTCGCCCTGCGTTTATTACAACGGGAGCGCCGGGGCACGAGGAAATAGTAGCCCGTGTTAACTTGCAGCGATGCGCGGGCATGGCACGTAGCAGTCAAGAGCGGCGAGCCACCTATTCTGGCAGGGCCTGACGTCGCGAGTGGCGGCAGGAGCGTTCTTGGCGGGAAACGTGCTCCTGAAAGAGTAAACTCTCCTGTGTGCCGTCTACCCACGCCTATATATACAGGTGCGGTGCCACACATTCGTGACGTGAACTGTGGCTACGCGTTACGTGTGCGGTACGCCAATTTCGCGGGCCACGGGGCCCCCAACATGCCTGCCAACATCTGCGCACATGCCGGTGATAGTCGGCAAACGTTTCTGCTTGCCTTCTGCACGGCCGTAGCGGTAATGCCCACGCCTGACGCGGTGGTAGAGCTGATCACCAGCTTGGGTGCGAGCTGAAACGTGCCGGTTGAAGCATCGCCACCAAGCAGGCCCTGCGCGTGCGAGTCAACGGAAGCGGCATCAGGAGCCAGCGACATTCCCATGCGGATGCAGTATGGTGCCACTGGAAGTGGCCCCACGGCGAACTGGGACTCGCGCGGTTGCGGGATCACCTTGGCCTTCTTGGCAATATCTCCGTAGGCGACGGCGGGGGCCATTTTTATTATGAAATTGAATGACACAACAAACAACAATAACTTAAGTGTGGACCTGCGCTAATCGAGCATGTTTGGTTCCGTGGAAGGCTTTCCGCATTATGACGTGGCATCGCCCCAGATCTTTCTCCGCCGTCGCTGCGCAGCCCTGTCGTGTCCTCTAAAGTGAACATGGTGTGATGCCGTATGCACTAAGCGAGCGGCTGAGGCTTCAGTGCGCTGCCAGACCTGGCCGGCCTTCAAGCGCGCCCAGCTCGTCCCGTTTCCCCGGCGACGCCCTGGACGCGGTTGGCCCCAGCCTTGCTTACAAATCTTCCCCTCAGCCGCCACAATGTGTTACGATCTGAGCCCAATTCCACGACATCCAACCTAGCCATTCGCCGGCATCGTGCGTGGATGCCTAACGCCATCCATCACAGCCCTACTGCGCATCTACGCCGTGAAGGCGCTAGCCAACCGCGAGGAACCTGCACGCCGCCGCCTGGTACCTCTGCGCCGCAACCGGCGGCAACCGCAACTGTCACCATTTGTCCTCAACCCGTCGCAGATGGTGCTGCACCCATGCCATCCGGTGCCGGCACGGCGCCGGCGCCCGCTGCCGCCGTGGCGTCAGCTGCCACCGGCATCCCCGCCACCATACCTGCCATCCCCATCTGCTGGTACATCGCCTGCATGGCCGCAAACTGCGCCGGGTCCCATACCTCCGCTGCCGCTGCCTGCGCGGGATCTACCAGGCTCGGCACAGGAGCAGGCGGCCAGGTGCCGCTGGCAGCGGCGGCCGCCGCTGCAGCTGCCGCGGCTGCGGCCGCAGCCGCGGCGGCAGGGTCCTGCCCCGCGTCCGCTGCTACCGGTTGCGGCTGCTGCTGCAGCATCAGGTGTGGCTGCTGGTAGGCCTGCTGCTGTTGCGCCGCGTATAGGGCTTGCATTTCGACACCAGCGCCCGCAGCAACGCTGGGCAACGCGGCGGTGGCAGCCGCCACTTGCGCCTGCATCGCTTGCGTTACCTGCTCCATCGCCTGAATCTGGGCCTGCAGCGCCGCCTGCGCCTGCGCAGCAGCGGCCGCCGTCGCCGCCGCGTGCGCCGCTGCCGCCTCCTGTGCCTCCGGCGGTGCCGCAGCTTGGGCCGCCGCGGCGGCGGCGGCCTGCGCCTGCAGGTCGGCCGCAACCGCCTGCGCCTCCTGCAGCTGCATCTGCATCTGCGCCTGCATTGCAGCCTGCGCCTGCGCCATCGCCTGTGCCTGGATCTGCTCGTGTGTCAGGGCCGGCAACTCGCCTCCCATAGGCAGCGCCGGCGTGGCGGTGTCGCCCACAGCTGGCTGCGCCTGCGCGGCCGCCGCGGCTGCTGCTGCTGCTGCGGCAGCAGCGGCGGCAGCCGCCGCCGGATCATAGCCAGTAGCAGCACCGGCGAGTGGGTCCGCCTGCACCATTCCCGGCTGGACCGCCTGCATGGCGGCGGCAGCGGCCATTGGGTCAAAGCCCGCCGCAGCGAAGGCGGCCTGCGCCGCCTGCGCCTGCGCGAACGCCGCCACCGCCTGCGCGTGAGCCGCCGCCAGCTCCTCGCTGTGTCCCTGCGCCGCTGCCTGCTGCTGCTGCGTCTGCAGCTGCGCCTGCATCGCCTCCATGTGCGCCTGCAGCGCCTGCTGCTGTGCAGCCAGGCTAGCCATGTCTACCGGTACCTGCGCCGCCTCCACTGCCTGAGGCTGCAGGCCCTGTACCTGCGCCTGCTGGGCATCGACAGCCGCATGAGCATCCGGTGCTACTGTTGCAGCAGCTGCCACCTGCGCCTGGGCGTCTGGCTGCGGGACAGCCTGCGCTTCAGATGCCGCTGCTGCCGGCGCCGCAGCCAGGTCCGGCGCTGCCCCTGACGTGGTCAAGGGACCCGCCTGAGCGGCCGCTACGTAGCTGGCGCGGGCGTCGGCTGCTAGCACCGCTGCTGCTGCGTCTGCTGCTGGCGCAGCATCTGCCGTGACCGCAACCGGCTGTGCGTGAGTATTAGTTGATAGGGGCGCGGGCTGCTCCTGGGGAGTGCCAACAGGCCCGACAGCCGCATCTTCGCCAGTCGCCGAAGCTACAGCTGCAGCAACATCCTGCGGCGCGGCTGCTGGACCGGCGGGTGCAGCAGCAGCCGTGGCGGCGGCCGCAACAGGCTGAAGCGTGGGTTGAGCCGCCGTGACGCCGGTTGTAGGTGTCGTGGCCGCGGGCGCGGCAGGCGCATTCTGCGCGGCCGTGCCTGCGGGTGCAGGCCCCGCCGCGCCTACTACTTGCCCTATCCCCGCCGCCGCTGCCGCCTGCTGCTGCTGCTGCTGCTGTTGCTGCTGCTGGTACACGGTCGCCGCGGCCATGGCCAGGATCTGCTGCTGCTGTATGAGGTTGGCGAACACCGCCTGGCGCTCGTGGGCGGGCAGCGCCAGGATCTGCCGCCGGTTGGCCTCCGGCATCACCTCCAGCGCCTGCAATGGTTTGGGGAAGAGGCAGGAGGGCCACGGGGCCAAACGACGTGTCGGATGAGCGCTTTCCACAGGCGCGGCACTCGTGGCGGGCGATGTGGGTGGTTGAGCCCGGGCGTGCCACAATGCCCGACTTCCCTCCCTGCATACACTCTCACCCTGGTCATGAAGGCCTGCAGGTACTGCGCCTGGTTCATGCTGGCGATGGGCAACGGCGGCGGCACGACAGGCGCGCCGGCTGCGAGCCCCAGCAGCGCGGCTCCGCCGCCGCCGTTGGCCGTGGGCGGCTGCGGCCGCCCCGAGCCCTGGCGCTGCGCCTGGCGCTGCGCCCGCGCGGTTTGCTTCTGCGGTTCCAGGGAAACCAACAAGGTTGCAGCTCGACGCGAGGCGCGGACCTCTCTGCCGCACATCATGAATGCCGTGCTTGTTTATACTTGCTTCTCTCTGCGTAAAAAAATGATGCTGTTGTGGCATCCTCAAGTAACTCCTGTGCACATCCACACAGGCCTTCCCCCTCACGCCCCCCGCGGTCCATTCCCAGAAGCGCCTACGCAATTCTGTGCTGCATCAATTTGGGCAGTCATGCCAGAAATCCCTCTTCCTTTCCCCAAGCCCTCAGCGCCGCACCCACCTTGCGCGGCGCCTTGTATTCCTCCTCGTCCTCCTCCACCTGCTGCTGTTGGCGCGCCTTGGGCGCCGGTGGCGGCGGAGACGCCCCCGCTCCGTCGCCCTCCTCGTCGAGCTCCTCCGCCCCCTCGCCCTCGTCTGAGGAGAGGTTGCGCTTGGGCTTGCGCCGGTTGCGCTGCGGCCGCCCAGCGGGCGACAGCATCGGCTCCTCCTCCTCTGCTCCCGACCGCCGCCCGCGGCCCCCCGACCGCGGCCCGGCCCCCGGACCCTCCATCCCATCCATGCCCTCGCCTGCGCCCGGCTCCGACGTCGACGGCTTCATCTCCACATCCCCATCTTCGTCTTCCGTTCCCCCCATCGCTGCCGCCGCTGACCGTCTTGCCTGCGGCTTTCGCCGAGAACGCGACTGCGGCCGGGCGCCGCCGTCCTCCATGTCCATGTCATACTCGTCATTGTCGTCCTCCGCCTCCTCTGCAGCCCGCGCCGCGGCGGAGGAGCGCCGCGGCCGGCCCGCGCGCGAGGTGGGCGGCGGCGGCGACTGGGAGGCGGAGCCGGGCTCGTCAAAGGCGCCGCCCGAGTCGCGCACGCGCAGCCGCGCAGCGGCCTTGCGGTCCTCGTCTGCCATGCGCCGGGCTGCGGGTGCTACCCAGTAGGGCATGTCGCCAGTAGCACCGCGCGATGCCTGCAGGGCAAAAGGCAACAAGGCCAGCGGGCGTTGAGCAGGGGTGATGACGAGAAAGTGCGGGGTAGAACCGGTTTGGTAGCGGGAAAGTCACACAGAAGACGAAGCCGAGACGCTCATCACATAAGTGCGTATCACGAAGATGATATCAGACGCGGGCCCCGCACCGCCCTCGCCTCTCCCACCTGGATGAGTACCTCGTACTTGACACGCGGCCGGAAAATGTCGGCCGCGCGGGCCGCGCCCTCGCGCCGCACCACCGCCACGCCCTCCAGCGGCGACCACGTCTCCGGGTACAGCCGCACGTGCGGCGGCGCCGGCTCAGGCGGCGGCCTGTCCGGCTCCGGCGTTCGCTTGGCTTTGGGCTCCCGCTTGGGCGGGGTTTCCCGCTTGGGCGGCTGCTCCTTGGGCTCCCGCTTGGGCGGCTGCTCCTTGGGCTCGCGCACCGCGTCCCTGGCCTCCGCCTTCGCGCCCCTCGCCGCAGCCCGGCTGCTGCGCTGCTCCGCCCTCGAGCCGTCGCCAGCCGGCGCGGACGCGCGCCGCTGCTTCTTCGCCTGCTGCGCCAATGGCGGCGAGGGGCTGAGGTTGCGACGTGGCGGCCGCCGCGTGCGCTTCTTCGGCAGCTCGGCGTTGGCGTCGTCCTGCTCGTCGCCGCTGCCGCTGCTGCCGCTGCCCGACTCCTCTTCCTCGTCCTCGCCTTCATCGTCGCTGTCGCTGCCGCTGCTGCTGCCTGCCTCCGTGTTGGACTGGTTGGGCGCAGAAACACAGGGCGCGCAAGTCGGCATCGAGCCGGCCTTCAAGTAAACCACTGCCAATATCTCCCTGCCCACGCACGCACGCGTGCTCACTCACCCGCGGTTCCTCCGACCAGAGCCGGCCCTCCATGCGTGCCCGCATGCGCTCCTCGCGCGTGGGGCCCGACTGCGCGGTTATGCCCAGGAACTTGCGCCGCGCCTCCTCCATCTCCTTCAGCTGCGGCGGCATCACCAACAACAGACCGGACACACGGCAGCAAGCGTGCAGGCAGGCCGTCACAGGCAGATGAGATGGGGATGCGCTCCTGGATGCTCCCAAAACCGTGTGCATGTGCTCGCCCGCACACAGCCCACGACCCAGCCCGCAACTCACGCGCTGCTCGCGCTCCTTCTCTCGCCGCTTGCGCTCCTTCTCGCGCGCCTCCTCCTCCTTCTTTCTCCGCTCCTCTGCCTCACGCGCCTGCGGGATGTCCGGGCACAGATACGCCGCTGCAGTTCACCTCTGCCATCCGTCCGAAAGCAAGCGCCTTGGCATGCGCATACGGTACCTTGCCACCCCTAGCTCGTAGACCGCCCCACAATCCGCAGCCTCAGCCCCAGCAACAGTGCCCCCCCTCGCAGCCGCACCTTGCGCGCAGCGTCCTCCTCCTCCTTCTTCTTCTGCAGCACGTGCAGGCGACCCGAGCGCTTGGAGGGCAGGGCCTCGTATGCCGCCGCCTTCTCCGCCGCGCGCCGCCGGGCGTCCGCCGTCGACACTAGCTCGGGCACGATCTGCGCTCAGCCCGCAGCCCGCAGACCGCAGGACCACATGCATTGTTAAGCGCAGCGTTGGAGACAATCTGGGCACGTGCAATCAACTCATGCCGCCCCCGTGAGGCTGCGGCGCCGTATAACCTTTCGGCCGCTGGCGCGGTTGGCGGCAAGCTACCAGCCAGGCAACCTCCCCCGACTTGCTCTCTCCTACGGTGCATCTAGCTCTCCACCCTAAGCCCCTAAGCCCATCTACCCACCCTCCCTCCCACTCACTTCCTCGTCAACGAGCTCGCCCAGCTCCTTGTCCACCTTGTTGCGCGAGGCACCCATGCGCTTTACCAGCTCCTGCACCTCCTCCAGCGTGGTGCACTCGGTGAACCACTCCGCCTCCGCGTCCGGGGCCGGCTCGGCCGCGGCGGCGGATCCGCGCTTGCCGCCGCGCGGCGCCTTGGGCGGCACCTCCCTGCGCATGACGCAACCGGCACAGCCGCCCATGGCCAGCAACATCATTGCGGATTGCAGAGTGACAGTGTTAATGCAACACTAGGGCCACGCAAGTCCTCCACCTTGCCAGCTTGTGTCCCGGCGCCCCTCCTCGCATGTGCGCCCAAACGCGCCCGCCAACGCCGCCAACACTCGGCGCCGACAACCCCAACCCTCACCTGAACAGGTAGCAGTCCTCGTGCTTATCGCCGCTGAGGAAGTAGTAGCGCGCGCCGCGGCCGTCCTCGCCCACCGGCTCCGCCCGCATCACGTCCGCCGTCACGTCGGGGTCGTCCACCTGCAGGCAAGGCCGGCACGCACGCCAGCAGTGTGGCGACAAGTCAGCACTCAACCAAAGCACCGGCTGCGCGTACGCTGGCACTGGTGTCGCGGGGCTACACAGACAGCATCGTGGATGCTGTTTTTTGCCAGCTTCTAGGCGAAATACGGTAGCAGCACCGCCCTGGCGTCGCCCGGCTTGCCATGGTGCGCATGGTCTCCCGCAGCACCGGACAGTCGTGGATGCGCCAGTCACAAAGCGCATACAGCACCTCCACCTGCGGGCGCATGCGGCGCAAGGCTTCCAGCCGTCAGCCCAACACCGCGCTACAGTACAAACCACATGCCTCGTGCACATCAGCCGTGTTGCTGCGTGCTCAGCCCCGCACCCAATCCCGTCCTGCCCCACTCACCCGCTGCTCAGCCGACAGCTCGAAGTAGCCGCGCTTGTGCAGCGGGTTGCGCGGGAAGTACTGGCGCCACAGCCGGTGGATCTTGTCGGCCAGGCCGGCCTCCCAAGCGCCCTCCGCATCCCGCTCCACATAGTCTTCCGTAGGATCCTCCCGGATGAGCTGTCGGGTTGAAGATATGGCCATGGAGCATACATGGCACGCGTTGCTTCTCGGGAAATCAAGTATGAACGCAGAGCAAGTCGGCATGAATGATGGTTGAACGGATGGACACGCGCTGCCACGTCCACTGCACCCCGTACCTTGAATACAAGCTCGCCCAGAAAAGCCTGGTGTTCGGAGGGCTTTACAAGAGCCGACTCGAGCAAGTCCGCCGAGAAGCCCTTGAACTGCAGCGCTTCCGCAAAGATGCGCGTAAACTGCAGCACCGCTGCAAACATCCAGTTCTCCCGGAGCGCTTCCCGTGCCTCCTCTGTGAGAGCAGGCCGTGTAGCAGTTAAACACCGTGCACGGCACTACGGATCAACTTGAGGTCACATGCACGAGCCCTGATGAAAGCCAAACCACATGATGCACAGTGCGTGTGGCACGAACTCACGTCTCCCACCCAACCCTCCCGTGTCTCACCCTCTGTCTGTGGCTCTATTGCTTCCTCCTCCTCCTGGCTCTCCGACTCCTGCTCCTGACTCTGCTTTAGCTTCTCCTCCTGCTGGCGACGCTTTGCATCGGCCACGCTGTCGTCCGAGTCCTCAGAGCTGCCATCGCTGTCATCGCTGCTGTCGCTGCTTTCGCTGCTGCCACTGCTCGCCTCGGGCTTTTCGGGTGCCGGTGGAGGCTTGGGCTCCTCCTTCGCAGTCTTCTCCTCCACCTCCGGTTCGCTGCGCGGCTTTTCGGGCTCCTGCGGCTTGGTCTCCTCCTCGACGAGCTCCTGAGCCTTTGCACCCTTTGAGCGCGTTGCTCTGCCTCCTCGCGGCATCGTACTCGTGTATGCTACTACCTAAGCATGCTCTACCAACAAGTCCTTCACGCTCGGGGGCCTCAGTCAAGTCAGCACAGTCAAGTCAATCGCCTGCACATCGCGTTTGCTGTGAACGCTTGCGTGCTATGCGAGTTTTCGGGCAGTGTATATGCAGCATAGGAATAGCAATAAATTAGCGGCGATGTGACGCTGTCATTCTAGACACGGGATTGCCAAGACTTCGGCACGCCAGGCTTGCTTTCCCTGGGCCACCCCTTCCCCCGCGGCCCCCGCCCAACAGCATGCGCGCCCGAGGTGCCCAGCAAACCAGTGCCAGTCACCCTCATTACCATAGCAATAACCTGACCTGGGGGCTTCGTTCATCTTCTACACGGACCTGCGGCGTGTCCCCAGCTCTGGGATGAACCCCTGCCGGCCATCAAGTCAAACTACAGCTGTGCCGACTGAGCGGAGCAACTCTGTAAGCGCAGCCGACTTCCATGCTGCTGGTTGCGGCACCATGGCGAGGCAAAACCCCCATCATGATGTATCAAGCGAGGCGCCTGGCACACACGCTCCCACTTAGGCTTGCTAAGCCGTGAATAGGCGCCAACCTGTGCCGCTTTCACATTGCAGCGCTTTATCACACTGCGTTGCTATGACATACGAAATCTCTTTATTCGAGCTGCTGTAAGCGCGGGTCTCGGGCTATCCGCGTCGGGCAAAGCGTGCCGCGGGCGACCCACGAACGTGTCGTGTATGTGCCACTTGCCGTTTGGGCCAGGTGCTCACATCATCTGTATAACGTTTGCCGCTGTTTAGGGACACTGGGGTTTGCTGGGCTTGCCCAGGCGTGCATCGGCCCATGCCAACAAAATTATTTCCCCTAGTCCCGCGCCTACGCAGAGCGTCGCCTGTGCGCCAGGTGCTTGTGTGCGGCTAGAAAATTTTAGACAGCAACCTTTAGATTGCCGCTTCACGCCCAATGAGAACCTGCTGCAATGTCTTCCAACACGAATAGTTCAAGCCAACAGAAGAACCAGGCTCCGGCCAAGTATGCGAACAGCAATCTCAATGCGGTGTTTGCAAAGCCCTCGGCGCCGGCTGCCGCTCAGTCGTCAACGAGCGGCACCATCAATCGTATGGGCATGCTGGTGCTCTCCAAGGTGCGGCTAGCGCAGCGAGCTCGTTCAGCCCTCTGTGTTCTGCTTGGATCGGCGTTTGAAGGAGCTCCAGATGGTAGCGGGCGTGCCCCGCGTCTATTGCGCCAGATCGTGCTGGCCACGTTTGACGCCGCCCTTCCTCTGCCCCTCTGCACCCTCTCCAGCGCACGACCAGAGCAGTTTCTGGCGCTAAGGTAGTGGTGCCCAAGCCCGTCAACCTTCCTTCGCTAAAGAAGGTGCGTGTTTTGCCGCGCGAAGCGATGCGGCTCCGACCTGGCTATTTACGGGCTTGTGTTATGCTGCCTGCAGGAGCACGCTGGGAACGACCCTACCACACAGCTTGTTCCGACTGGCGCTAGCGCTGGCTGGGCGAAGCCCGAGGAGCCTTCTGCACCGGCGCAGCCTCAGGAGGTTCGGTCCGCGCTCACTGCGGGCAGCAACTGGGCCTCTCAGCCGCGCCTGGGCTCTGGTGCCTGGACTTCTGGCGGGACCGACTCGCCAGCGCCGGCTCGGCCGTCCTTTCCGCTTGACCGCCATCTCAACCCTGACGAGTACCCGAGCCTCGCTGCGACTGCCCGCAGCAGCTCTCAGCCTTCAAAGCAGAGGCCTGTACCCTACGAGCAGCCGCAGGTAGGGCATATGATGCCGCGCTCTGGAAACATTGCCATGCGCGACTGAACTTCGTTGCGCTGTTTGGACGCAGGACGCGCGCGGCTGGGCGGACGACGAGCGTGCACCCGCCAGGCATGGGGACTGGTAGGTCGGGCGCCTGGGATCGGTGATCAGTCCGGCGGGTGACTGAGCTGACGGGTTCCCCGTGTGCCGTCGCAGGGACGACGACCGG
This sequence comes from Chlamydomonas schloesseri, assembly GCA_016834595.1. Classification (NCBI taxonomy): domain Eukaryota; kingdom Viridiplantae; phylum Chlorophyta; class Chlorophyceae; order Chlamydomonadales; family Chlamydomonadaceae; genus Chlamydomonas; species Chlamydomonas schloesseri. Next base: position 484,609 of record JAEHOD010000023.1, on the reverse strand, counting down.
GGCCGGGACTGGGATCGGAGCGGCCGGGAATCGCGCTTTGACCCCTACGGCCCTCCCCGACCGGGTCATTTCGATGACTACGATGAGCACCCTCGGGGCGGCCGCCCACACGATGCTTATGGGCCGCCGGGGCGTGGGGGCATGTATGACTACCCGCCCCCGCCCCCGCCGCGGCGCCCTGGGTACGAGCGGGAGACCTATGAGCGGTCCTACGAGCGCTATGAGCGGCCGGCGGAGCGCTATGAGCGCCCAGCTGAGCGGTATGAGCGACCGGGTGGCTATGGCGGCCGCTTTGCGGACTATGATGACAGCCTCATCCCGCCGCCCCCTCCACCCCGCCCTGGCGCGGTGAGGGACGCGCCCCAGCCGCCGCCTCCGGCAACTCAGGAGGAGGAGGAGGACCCGGAGCGCGCTGCGTTTGAGGCGGAGCTACGGAACCTTCAGGCTGAAATTGGCAAGGTGCGCTGACAGCCCAGCTGTCAACGGTTTCGATCGCGGCATGATGCGGGGTGTCAAGGCACGGGGCATAGTATAAGTGCCGGTACAACGCTTGAAGCAGTACTTTCGCTCCTCCTTCCTGTCGCAGAAGAAGGCGGCCGAGCAGCGGGAATCTGGGGCGCCGCGTCAGGCGCAGGCGCAGGCGGAGCCGGCCCAGCAGCAGCAGGAGCAGGCCACAGGAGGCGAGGAGGCGGGCGCCAAGCACTCAGATGTAAGTCGGTGGGCTATATCGGCCCGCAAGGGTCAGGTCTCAGGTGTGGTTTCACACTGCCGCGCTTGGTCACATTTGACAGAACAACGGCTCCTGCTACAGTGGGCTCACCCATTTGCGCGCGCTTTTAATTGTCAACGCAGGCTGGATCGTCGGTTGGCAAGGGCCATGCAGCAAAGCCTTCTCCACGAGAGTCAGAAGAGGACGACCGCCGGCGCAAGCAGGCAACGACGGACAAGCCGCGTGCCATGGAGGACAGCATGGCGTCGCGCGGGCCCAGCAAGGGGAAAGAGGCGGAGTCGGACGGGAAGCCGCCGCGGCCAGAGCCCACCGCTGGCGGCCGGCCGGCGAGCAAGGCCATCGACATTGCGGAGTCCAGCTCGCGGCCGAACGCTTGGGGCAATGTTCCCAAGCCACCCACAACGGCCATGTTCGGCTCGTTCGATGAGCACCTACTGGAGGAGCTGCATCGGACGCCGGCGCCGGCGGCGCCGCCGCAGCAGCCGCAGCACGGGCACCACTCGCACCTGGGGCCGCACGGCGGACAACAGTACCAGCAGCTGCAGTACCACCACCAGCAGCAGTTCCAGGGTATGCCACCGCAGCAGGGGCAGCAGTATGGTGGCATGTATGGGCAGCAGCATGGCGGGCCGCAGGAGGACCAGGGGCGTTCGAAGCCGTGGCGGCCAGGTGCGCATGCGCCAGCAGGGCGGGCTCGTGCTGGACGTTGTCGTAAGCACGCATGCATTCGCATGCTACTACAAGCTTGTGATTGCGTGCACAAGTTATTCGGCATGGAAACTCGTACACTGACGTTTACGCACTGTATTCCTCTGCATTGCTTTCACAGCCGAAGGCACGACGCCGGTGCTGTTGACGCACGCCAACGCCCAGAGCGTGACGGGTCAGCAGCAACCGCCCGCGCAGAGGGATGGCCTGGGGGCGCCCATGTACGACCCCAACAGGTGCGGGAGATATATGCAAAACAACAGGGTTGCGCAGGGCACGCGGAAGGTTGGTGTGTGTCGGTTTTGCTGCCGCTCAGTGTTACGCTTACAAGTGTCGCGCTGACATTCGCACCTGCACCTCCGCAGCTATGACCGTCGCGCGCTGCCCCCCAGCGGCCGTGGGCGGCGGGACTCCGGCAGGGGCCGGGGGCGGGGCGGCGGCAGTGGCTATGACAGCCCCGCGGAGGGCCTGGCGCTTCAGGATGGCGCTGCTGGTCCTGCGGGAGAGGGCCCAGAGGGTGGGCGCGGGCGTGGTCGGGGTCGCGGCACTGCAGCCGAGCGCGGCCGTGGCGGCCGTGGCGGTCGCGGTGGCCGGGGACGGGGGCGCGGCGAGGACTCGGGTGCTGAGGACGACATCGGCGGGGCGGCCGCTGGCGAGGCGGGCGAGAGTGAGCCCGGGAGCCGCCGAAGCAACTCGGCGTTCTCCGGCCGTCAGGGCGACAGCGCGCCGGGCTCGGGCTCAGAGCGCCCGCCCACCGGCCGCAACAGGGAACGCCGCGAGGGCCGTGGCGGCCGCGGCGGCCAGGGCAGTGATGCCGCCCAGGCAGGTGCCGGCCAGCAGGCGCCCGCGGGCGGCGCTGCTTCCCAGGATCGCCCGCCTTCTGCGCACGGCCGGCAGCAGCAGGCGCAGCCGCAGAGCCAGCAGGCGGCACAGGCGCAGACCCAGCAGCAGCAACAGCAGCAGCAGGCCGCGAACCTTGCTGCTGCCGCTGCGGCTGCGGCGGCTGCCAGCGCTTCCACGGACCCCAACAGCAGCAGCTCTCTGGCCTGGGGCAGCAAGATTGCCACGGACGTGGCGGCTCGCACGCTGGAGGACCCGCTGGTGGCGGACACGCCAGTGGTCAACCTGCCCGCCTCGCTCGACCCCACGCCTGCCATCAAGCCGACCGGCGTGCTGGGCGTTGGCCTGGGTGCTCAGGCGTTTGACCGCTCCATAGGCCCCAAGGTCACCGCGGCGCCCTCGCAGCAGCAGGCACAGCAGCAGCATGGCATGGGCGGCCCCAAGCCAGGCGGCCCCGGCGCGGCGCAGCACTCGCAGCAGGCTGCACAGCAGCAGCAGCAGCAGGACCTGACCAGCAAGAGCGTGGAGATGCTGGACAGCGGCATGCCTGCGCTGCCGGCGGACCTTAACCTGGACATGCTGCCGTCCAAGCCGGCGCCAGCGGGCATGTCGTCCGGTCTAGGCGGTCTGGCGGGCGCTGGCGGTGGCATGCAGGGGCAGGATGCGCGCGGCCCGCTGGGAGGCGGTTACGGCGCCTTCGGCGGCGGCGCGGGCGAGCACGGCGCGGGCACCGGTACCAACGCGCCGGGGGTGGGCCCGGGTGGCATCTCCATGTGGAGCCAGGCCAACGCGCTGGGTGGGTTCGGCCAGGCCGGCAGCGGGCTGCAGCCGCACCAGGCTAACACCGCCGGCCTGACGGCGGCGATGCAGGCCTTCTACAACCCGCCGTCCATGTTCCAGAACTCCCCGGGCATGGGGTCCTCGGCCGGCACAAGCGCCGGAGGCGCGGGCTCGGCGGCGACGGGTGCCGCCACTGGAAGCAGCAACGCGCAGCAGGGCCAGCCGCTGATGCTGGGTCCGTTCGGCCAGGGTCCCTTTGGCGCGCCCTTCGCGCCGCCCAGTGGCATCCGCCCTTTCGGCATCCCGCCCGGCAGCCAGTTCGGCGGCCTGGGGGCCAACTTCCTCATGCCGCAGCCGTTCCTGCCCACGAACAAGCAGCCTGACTGGTCCATCGGCCTGGGCGCACAGAACACTAACCTGGGCGGGCCGTCCACGCTTGCGCGGGACCTGGGCATGCCGCCGCAGTACATCATGCAGGGCGGCAACGCCGGAGTGCCGGGCCAGGGCGGCGCGGGCGCGGGTGGGGCAGGGCCGGGCGGTGCGGATGGCGGTGCGGGTGCCGCCGGGGGCGCTGCGGGCTTCGGCGCGCTGCCGAACACGCTGCTGGGGCCGGGGTTGCAGTCCCTATCGCAGGGCGCTGGTGGCTTCGCGGGGCCCAAGCAGGGCCAGCAACAGGGCTTGGGCCACCCGGGCTTGAAGCCGGGTGTGCCGTAGGCGTACGGTGCCCAGCCGCAGCAGCAGCAGGGTATGGGTCAGGGCAGCAAGGACCAGCAGAAGCCCAACCTGCCGGATGACATTTTTGACATGAAGCCGGCACAGCAGCAGCAGCAACAGCAGCAGCAACAACAACACATGCACCACCAGCAGCAAATGCAGGCGCAGATGCAGCAACAGATGCAGGCGCAGCAGCAACAGCAGCTGCACCAGATGCAGGCGCACATGCAGGCGCAGATGCAGCAGCCCAGCAGCCGTGTGCCTGGCGGCCCGCTTGCACCGCCGGTTCCCGCGGCATCGGGGCCGGCCCGCCTGGGCCATGGCGCGTCGCCCGGCCTCCCTGTGCCGGGCGTGGGCCAGCCGCAGGCTGTGCCGCTGCCTCAGCAGGCGGCGGCTGGGCCGGCTAGTGGCCCCGTAAAGCCCATCCACGTGCCAGGGCCCGGGTCGGCGCCTGCACCTCAGGTGCCACAAGGCCAGGCGCCGCCTGCGTCTGGTCCTGTCGGCGGCGGCCGTGGCGGCCGCAGCGGCCGCGGTGAGGGCCGTGGCGCTCCGGTTGCCCGCGCGGTGACGGTGGAGGGCGGCCGCGGCCGTGGCTTCGCTGGCCGCGGCGGCCGCGGCGGTGCCAAGCCGGAGGACGGTGCCGCTGGGGGCGGGCCTGGTGTGGCTGGACCGGCGCCTGGCCCTGCTGTGCCTGTACCGATGGGCGTGGCGCAGGCCATGGCACCTACGCCACAGGGCGCGCCGGCTGGCAGCAACGGGGGGGCTCCTGCGCCCGGCGGAGGCCGGGGCGACGGCGGCCGCGGAGAGGGTCGCGGTGGCGGCAGGGGCCGGGGCGGCGGCGGCGGTCGTGGCGGCCGCGGCCGCGGCGGGGACGGCGGTCCGCCTCCCCCTGGCGGCCGCGGAGGCCCTGGAGGTCGCGGCGGGCGCGGCGGCCCTGGCGGCGCTGGGCCCGATGGCGACAAGAGCTGAGTTTTGAGCGGATTGGATCATGAAATTAACGGAGCGTCTGACCACGGATAACGAACATCATTTGGCAGGCGTCAGCTGTGGGAAGGCAGCTTGCAGAGCTTGTGGATTGGGGCGAACCAGCGGAGGGACGCGCGGGCTTCAAGCCCAGCCAACCAAGCGAGAGGCTTGGTATGCAAGAAGTTACGGCACAACTAGTGAGCCAGCAACGCGCTGGCCCCTGCGCATGGCGCACATGGAGCTGTGCAACTCAGGGCACTGCACCGAGGGGCGGTGGCCCAAGCGCTACGGCACAAGCATGGAATAGGCGGATGGCGGTCTTGGAAGAGGAGTGTCGGCGCGTCGGTAGAATTGGCCAGATACTGTTGCGTCCGGCGATGCCACAAGTTGGCAGCTGGCAGCTGAAAGCGCATGTGTGCATACAGCAAGCCTAGACGTAGCACTGGACTGCGCGAGGCGCGCAGACGGCGACCGCAGGCGACGCGGCACGTTTCGGGCATGGCAGCGGACACATTTAGGAGGGCACGGAATGCTAGGCCGAGCGATGAGCGAGAGCTAAGCAGGATGGCAACAGTGCGAACGGAGGTTAGACGTCACTCAGTCCGCGGTGTTCGATGCACAAATGCAGCTCTTGCCAAGGACACAAAGGAGAAGAGTTTGGAAACCTGATGTACGGAGGCCGCGGCAGCAATGCGGGCGCCACAAGCCGTCAAAATGATCTAGGCGCGTAGACACGTGCTAAGGGCGTGCATATGCTCGAGCTGCAATGGAGCGTCTGGGCTGATGCAACAGCTACAGTGCCGCCGGTGGTTTAGCACCGAGCTTCGGGTGCGGTCTCCAGAAGAGAGCACGGGTGTAGCGCGGCCTGACGGGTATGTTGGTTCCACGGGTAGACGTCGATGCGAAAGCCAGGGCTTACAGGCACGGCTTAAAAGGTGAGCCGTGCAGTGACTCACAGGGCATGGCAGCGGGTCTGTGCGTGGAGGGCACTGTAAATTGTGCATGTTTCTCTTCGTCAGGCGCAGGGGCGTCTTCCTGATTCCCAGCCCAGCTACGGCGGCATGCCCGCCGCCATGGGCTTGCGCCGTACCGCTGATGGAACAGGGCATGGGGCAAGAATGCGACGTCCCAGTCTGTGCCACCGGAACCTCCGCCTGAGGCATAAGCCGCCGCCAGTGCCGCCGCACTGCTCGTCGTGCTTGACCACCGCTTGACCAGTGCCACAGGCCGGATCCAAGGAAACCATGGCATGCATGCCGAAATGAATTCCCTAGGACGTGCAAGCGGGAGCGCTCTCAGGCAAGGGTCGGGGCCACGAGGCTGGTCTGGACTGCGGCAGGTAGGGTTCCATGCATGTTCCAGGTCCGCCCGGCTTTCCTGCAAGCTCACTAACACGTCATACTATCAAGCTTGATATTTTTTGAATCATGCTGAAAAGATGACGGAAGAGGCGACCGACGCCGAGAGAATTCGCGTTCTAGAAAAGAAACTGCGTCTGGTGGAGGCAGAGCGAGATGATCTTTCTGCCGATGTAGAGCGTTTGTGCCTTCAACTCGGACGCGGGAAGTTGGACGATGCCTCTGAGAGAGCGTATAACGCGGAAGCGGCCGCCCGGAAGGCCCAGCTTCAGCTGGCGGACGCCAACAGCGAACGCGATGCAGCTCACGCGGCCCTGGCAATAGCTGGCGAGGAGCGGGCGGAGCTGTCGGAAGCGCTCGGTCAGGTTCGCCGGCAGCTGGAGGCCTCGCAGGCGTCCGAGGCGCAGCTGCGGGTCGCACTCGCAGACAGCCAGCAGGCGTGCGAGGGGCTCAGCGGGCAGGCGCGGGGCCTGCAGGAGAAGCTGGATGCCGCGCGGGGCGAGCTGAAGGAGGGCCTGGTGGCCCGGGAGGCGCTGCAGTCCCAGGTTGCCGCGTTGCAAGCCCAGCTACAGGCGCTGCAGGCGGAGGCGGAGGCGCAGCGGAAGCAGGCGGAGGCCCGGGACCAGGCTGGATCCAAGGAGCTGGTCAAACTGCGGAAGACCGTAGCACAGCTGGAGGAAGCCGCGAACCAGACACGGGTGCGTTGCGTATGCACGGCCTGGAGCGGCTGTGCGTGTGGAGTCGGCCGCGTGCACACAGCCAGTCGTTGGCGGATTTGACTGCGCCAAACATCGTGCATCAGATTGGCGTGATCTCTGGAATACAGACTTGCTTGCGCAGCGTCTCTGTCAGTGCTGGGCAATTCGTTTCCACCTGCTAACCTTGCCGATCATTAGGCCGTTTTGCACTGTGGCTTGGAATTGCGGTATGCTGATGCCCCCTCCCCGCTAACCCGCACCCACACACGGGCACCGGGCTGCAGACCCAGCTGGCGGAGGTCCAGGCGGAGGCGATGCACACGCACAAGCTGCTCAAGCAGGCGCACAAGATCGAGGACCAGCTGAGCACGCAGGTGCAGCAGCTGCAGGTGAGGGGGCCGGGCCATGAGGCAGGGGGGGGCGGGTGAGGCACGCACAACGCGCCGCGTCAAGGCCCGAGGCGTCTCCTGCGCCTGTTTGCATCCCGCCTGTTGCGTAACGGAATGTCTGCCTGGATATCCCTCCTTCGGCCCCTGCAGGCGTCGCTGGCGGCAGCTAAGCAGGGCCAGCAGCCCACCACGCCTTGCAAGGTGAGCACCCACCCACGCACTCCGCTCTCGTGGTGGCTGCCGCGTCCACTCCCTGCGTTGAAGACTGAAGACTTAAAGGACGCGCATACACACTGCATGTCTGAGTCCCCACGCCACATGCCGCTGCCTTGTGCTGGCCCGACCTATCCGCAGAGCGGCGAGAGCATGTCTGAGGCGGCCTCGCCGCAGCCCGCGCAACCAGTGGCGGTGTCGCCGCCAGCTGGCCCGGCGGCGGGATCTCCCGCGCCATCGCCTCGCAGCGCCGCGGCGAGGTCATTGACAGCTGTTAGCACGGCGGCCGTCACAGTCACGGTTGAGGAGGCCGTAAGGCCCCATGCAGCTGACCTCGCCGCACCAGCGGCAGCAGCAGCCAGTGACGCAGTGGGGGCGGCACCAGCGGCGGGACCGTCTGACACCGACGCGCTGACGTCATCAGAGGCTGCAGCGGAGGCGGTGAAGGCGGAGGCTGCTTCGGCGACGGCCGCGCTGGCGGCGGCGCAGCTGCGTGTGAAGACGCTGGAGGTGCAGCTGGCGGAGGCGCGTGAGGAGCTGGAGCTGGAGCGGGCGGGGCAGTCGGACGAGCGCGAGCAGCTGCAGGTGCGGACGGCAGGCGGGGGCACGGGCAGGCAGGAGCTGTGGTCTGACGGCTGGGCCTGGTGCGGCCAAGCAGAGTACATGCCGCTTACAGCATGCTGCACGTGTTGGGCTCCGCCGCCCCCGCATCTTGGCGTTGGCGCCACGCGCATCATCCATGCAGCGCTGGCCTGACCGAACGGCTTGTCACGCGCTATTTACGCCCCTCCCTCCTTCATCTCCAATAATCTCCTCGCTGCGTCTTCCGGCTGCTCACGCCTGCCCGCTCCCGCCGCCTGCTGCCACCTTACTGCCGACTGACTGTTTCATCAGGTGCTCCGCACCATGGTGCACGAGTTCAAGATTAAGCTGGCGCAGGCAACGCAGGAGAAGGTGGAGGCGCTGATGCGCGCGGCCAGCGTCACGCAGGAGGCGCAGCAGCAGCTGCAGCAGCTGCAGATGCAGCAGGCCGCCGCGGCGGGAGGGGCCAGCGGCGGCGGCGGAGCCGCCGCAGCCGGTGGTGGTGGCGGCGGAGCAGGTGGAGTCGCTTCCTCCTCCTCCATACCCATTCTGCAGCGCATTGGGTCAACGCTGTCTGCCTCAGCGCGTGAGCGCTCGGAGGCGGCGGCGGCGGCGCAGCACTCACGGCGCGCCAGTCGCGATGTTGGGATCTTGAGCCGCAGTCCAAGTAGGTTTTGTTGAAGGGCACACACAGTTGCAGGGGTTGTGGCTGTGCTCTTGGGTGAACAAAAGTAATTAAATACAACGTGCGCTAGCCCGGTAAAATGTCCAGCCAACAACATACGTGCTGTGATACATGTGTGCAGGCACGGCGAATGCGCAAGGGCAGCCAGGGACCATGCCCTCGCCGGTCGGCGGCTCAGGGAACCGCAGCCTCTGGGCGACCTGGTTGGGCAGCGGCGGCGGCAGTTTCAGCAAGTCCACACCCGCAGCCGAAACAGGTGCGGCAGCGGCAGGCAGCGGCGCGCTGCCGCCGACCAGCTCGGGCGGCGGCGCCACAGCAGCCAGCCCCCGCGCCGCGGCTGCCGCCTCGCCCGGCACGCTGCCGCCGCAACACCCACCGGCCGGCCACGCGCACGCGCAAGGCAGCAACTACGCGGCCAGCGTGGCATCCGAGGAGAGCGCCGACCTCGACGCCTCCGCTTCCCTAGCTGCCACGGCCTCCGCCGCCGCCGCCAGCGTGGCGGCACATGCCGCCACCGTGGAGGCTGCGGAGGGTCGCAACCGGCGGCTGGCGGCGCAGCTGGAGCGCGTGCGGGCGCAGCTGGCGGCGGTGGACCGGCTGGCGGCGGCGGTGGGGCGCTGCCTGGGGCAGCTGGAGGGTGCGGCGGGGCTGCTGTGGAGCAGCCGGGAGGAGGACGCGCCGCGGCGCTGGGCGGCCCTGCGCGACCTCACCAAGCTGGCGGAGGCCTGCGCAGCCATGCGAAGCGAGGCAGGGCTGCCGCCCCCGGTAGCCCCTGCGGCGGCGCCCGCTGGCGTCGCTTCGGCGGTGGCTGCACCTGCGGCGCAGCCGCAGCCCGAGCCCGGAGCAGGCGCTGCCGGCGGCGGCGGCGGCGGGGTAGCAGTGGGGGGCGACAGCGGCGGCGAGAACGACGCCAGCGTGGTGTGCACGCGTGAGAGCGGCGGCGTGCAGCGGCGGGTGGCGGAGGTGCTGATGGGCGCGGTGGAGTTCGGGGTGCGCTCCTTGGAGGCCTACAACCACGCGGCGGCGTTGTCGTCCGTGACCAGCTACGGCTAGCTGGCAGCTTGCGGCTGCAACTTGCAGTGCGGGGCTTGGGGTAGAGGGAGAAGGTGTGGGCTGAAGGTTGAAACCTGAGGTCTAAGAGCTGGGGCGGCGGCTAGGGGTTGGGGTACAGAAATGGGGCTTCGGACGGATGCGCGTATGCTCGGCGTGGGTGCGTTGAGCTGTGTGGCGGCTTTCTTGTGATGATGGGGTTGAAAGGAAGGTATGATGTGAAATTGGGGGGGGTATGTTGGGCTTATTACCGTATGCGGTATGGTCAGGTCAGAAGAAGTTGGCCGTCCTGGTCCTCCCGCTGCTTCGGGCCAAGGCAGTTTTGTTTGGGAGGCATGGCAGTTTGTAGGCGCATGCCAGAGTGCCAGCGGTATAGGCAGCGGATGCGGGAATAGGTTGGAGATGCTTAGCTATATTACAGGATGCTGTTACTGGTAACTGAGCTTCACACGCGCACAGTAGTCGCCGCAGGCGCGGCGCCTGCTTTAAGGGTATGAACAGATAGAGTCCCACGCGCCATTTGCCACATTCACCGCTCTGTGACACTCAGCAGCCACAGCGCCACCGCAGCACCACGCCACCACCCTTCAACGAAGCCGCGCAATCCCTTAAAAGGATCGCCTTGACCTTTGCATGTGAACACAAAATACTAATACTAAGAGCGAGTCGCCATGAGCGTCGATGCTGTGCTCCAAAAAGGAGCCGAGCCGCTGCGATTATGATGAGGGTGAGGATATGGTCCGCGCACTCACCGGACGCCCGGACCCCATCCCACCTTTCATTTCAATTTACGGACATAAGTATGTGCCGAGGTTGGAACAACCTCGCACACAAGGCACATTTCCTCGACCATTCCTAGTAATTACGATCAATGCAAGATTGCAAGAACACCTGCCGCTGTCCTGTCGAGTCAATGCACCGTCACTGTACATCTGTACGGACAACACGCGTTCACGGGTACGTCAATGCTGGTCACGTCGATCTGCTCATTTTTCCGCTGCTTTCTTTCGAATCTCGCCATTTTAGGCCCTCACGCCTCCGTATTTCTGCGCTCCTGCCTTGACTGTCCACGGGCACCACACATCACCTGCACCGCGTGCATAGAGCTCCAGCGCAGCACACCCCCTGCAGCCAGCTCCACTCCGGCCTGCAATACGCAAGCCTGCAAAGGATGGACCGCCTCGCCCTCACGCCGCAGCACCCTGCGACATACAGGCCGTCGAAGGCCGTCGAAGGCGCGCCCCGTGCTCTCTTGCTCTCCGCCGCTTTGTTTCCTCACGCCGCTCACGCGGCAAAGCACAGGAAGCCCTTCTTGGCGGGCGGCGCCATGGGCTCGCCGGCGGCCAGCTCGCGGTACATGCGCATGAGGCCAGCGTCGTCCTTGCGCACCGCCGGCATCATCACCAGCTGAACAGGGGCGGCGGCGTGGGGTGGGAGGTGGTGTGTGGACACAAGCCCAAGCCATACTAAGGGTACCAAGACGAAGAGTGAGGGAAGCGTAGCGGTAGTGCGGGCGCACGCTACGCCGGTCTTGTGAAAGGGAGTCACACTTTCAAAGCCACTCACCGTCTGGATGAGGCCGGGGATGCCCACCCGCGTCATGGCCGCGCGCTTCTCCTCCACTGTCTGCGGTTGAGGATGGGGACGCGTCAAGCAGGTTGTGTGAGTATGCCCAGACGTGGCCGGCCCCGCCTCGGTACACCTGCCACAGGCTGTCCCTCACTCCCTAGCTCAAACGCTGCTGCTGTTCTGCCAGGCCGTGCCGCACCCATCCTCAAAAAGTCAACCCACCCACCCACAACTTAACCCCCCACCTTCATGGGGCGCAGGAACCACGCCATGTCGCTGGGCTTGAGGTCCGCCACGATTTCCTTCTCCGGGATCGCAATCTCCTTAGACTGCGGGGCCGTGCATTGTGTATGACGACATGCAAACATGTGGCACGTGGCGGTGGATACCAATGGTTACGCGTGCGTGGCCCCAACGGGCTCTCTCGAATAATGGCTGCCGCGCTTCCCACTAACAAGCAGTGTGTGAAACCGCCGCTCTCCCGCTCAGGTACCCGTGCTGCCAGCGGCTGTGCCCGCCCACCCGGCCCCAGCGCCACGCGCCCCTTGCCGCACCGCCTGTCTGCTGTCCTGCCAGGGCCCGACACAGCCCTTCTGTATGCCCTACCCGCCCCTGCCCGCCAACCGGCGCGCATGCACCCACGCCCCGGCCCACGCACCGTGAAGTTCTTGCGCATGAGCGGCAGGCCGATGACCTCCTCCTCCTCCAGGTGCTCCTTCATGTCCTTGCGCAGCGCCAGCACCGCGCTGTGCAGCTCCTCCACCGTGGACTGCGGCGGCACCGTTAGCAGGGTTGCGGCATTGGGGCAGGGGGGAGGGAAGGGCGCTTCATTCCAAACGGTGCGAGTCACAGTAGGTTTGGCTAGGATACCGTAGTCCATTCCCGTACGCAACCAAAAATTAGCGTGGTAAATCCTTTGTTCCATGCGGTGGTAACGTTGGGCGTCATGAGGGCGGTGGTATGCGGTAAGGGTGGCGGTGTGTGCAAACATGTCAGGCGTGTTATGGCCCCGCTGACCCGGACAGGGCCTTGCTTGACCCCCATCGCCGTTACTCCAGGCCGGACTCAGGCTTACGACTCAGGCTGTATAGCCTCACTTCCTCAGGCAACCGGGCGGGAAGCCGGGAACTCACCAGGCAGGTCTCCGGCGGCCCCGGCTTGAGGCTGAGCGCCAGGTCGCGCACGCGGTCCAGCAGCGCCATCAGCGTCTTGTGGTCGGAGCTCATCTTGGGGGGCACCGTCACCTTCTTCTCTGCAGGGGTGTGCGGGGGGGGGGGGGGGAGGTGATGATACATGTGCATGCGGACGTCTGCTGGCTGTGGCAACAACTTGCGAGGGCGTAACACGGCCGTGACGCTCAGCTTTGCAGGGCAGCGCGCTGTTGTCGTGCCCATTCTCCGCACATCCTCACAACTGGGCTGCGGCAGCGCCCCGCGACCCAGTACGGATGGCACTTCCAGTACACGTGGGCCTGCCGGCCCCCAGCCTCCGGGCCCCACTCCTCTCGGCCTCAACCTCACCCATGTAAGGGAAGAAGATGTCCTCCTCATGATCGTGGTGCATCCTGATCTCGTGATAGAAGTGCCTGGCGATGGCATGGATGTCGGTCACCTGCCAAGCCGCCAGAGGCTTCCCGCTCGCCAGCTGCAGCACACGCGTTATAAATGTGAGTTCAGGTGAGCTGGGGTGAAGTTGTGGTGGGGGGATGCACCTGATAAATGCATCGATGCAGCTGAAACTTAATACAATATCTGTAAGCTGAGGCAGGGCAAGGTGGGGCGACAAATCAGATGAGGGGTCGGACGTGCCCCTGCGAGACCGCGAACAGCACTTGGCCTCACCCCCAAGCGAGGCACTGTAAACATCAATACTCAAGAACGTCCTAAGCCAAACAACACTCAACGCCAGACTTCTTGTCGGCACGCGCACGTGAGCTCGCCCCCGGGGCGGGTCACCTTGTCACCCCCAATCCTCCCGAGTTTTGCGTCCAGCTCGCGGCTTTTCAGCGACCGCGCCATGGGCAAAACACAGCACACAAAGCGCGGCCGCAGTCGCAGGAGCAGCAGCAGCCCCGCAGCGCCAGCGGCAGCAACGGCGCCGGAGGAGCCCGCCAAGCGCGTGCGCAATGAGCCCACGCGCTTGGTGCCCGCCAGCTCGCTGCGCGACTAGACGCTGAAAGGCCAGACGGCTAAGAACCACCGCTCTGAAGACACTCGACATGCTGTACACGCCCGTGGGTATTGTCGTATTGATACGCATTTGCATTGCAACAATGAGCTGTGAGCACAGAGCCCGTAGCTGTCCTGTGCCACACACAACTCGAGCGCAAATGACAGGGGCGGCTGTGCCCGGGCGGAAGGGGTGCATGCAGGCGTGACCCACATCGCAGCCCGGGCGTGACCCACATCGCAGCCCGGGCGTGACCCACATTGCAGCCCGGGCGTGACCCACATCGCAGCCCGGGCGAATGTCCCTCATCTCCACATGTTCCCAAACTGCAGGAAAGACACGAGCCAGTGTGCCTCCCCTGCCGTGCTCACCAGCTCTTGCGTCTTGGCAATTCCGGCCGCAAGGTTGTCCATGTCAAAGCGGATGGCGTCGTGTGACAGCTTCCAGCCTGCGTGTGCACACGTGCAGCAAGGCTTACAAAGTAGGGCTACCAATTCGGAGTGCGAAACACGGCAACGTGGACTAAACAAAGAGACACACGCCCGCAAAGGCCCCTGGTCTGGGGGAGGTGCTGTTTCCCTGGACCGCTGCTGATTCATCATGCTGCAACAGGATGGAGTGGGGCCACTGGGGCCGACTTGCTCACCATCCTGCGAACCAGGCCAGGCCCAGTTCGCGTTGGGGCTCATGGTCGCATCGAACTCGGCCTGGGTCATGTTGAGCGTCTTTAGGGCGGCGTCCATAGTAAGCTGCAGGGGGATGTGGTGGAGGGTGGGTGTGGAGCGAGGCGAGTTGGCTGCCGCACTCGCAGGCTTATCCCAGGCACACACAGTGGTCTGGCAGGCCGCGCCCCACGCCCCCACCCCATCGTGGTGTGTGCGCCGCGCCGCGTCGGACGTGGCACTCGAGGCACTCACCGTGTTCAGCTCGATGCCATGCACGAAGGTGGGCTTATTTTGCGCGGGCGCCTCTTGAACAACCACAGCGGATGGAGCAGCGACCTCGGCCATTTTATGCAGGCTACCTGTGTGGGTTATCAACACGTAGGTCGCTTTTTGTTGGCCGCGGTCATTTCAACTGCGCATGTCTGCACCAGCACTAGCCAAGCACGGAGATGCTGGGTCGCAAGGCCAATTCTGTAAGAGGACTCTCAAGTTAAAACATGAGCGCATAGGCCGTTGCGCCGCTGTTCCCTCGCTTCATCCCCAGTCCTTCCCCGTTCCCGTTCCGCGCAACGGGCGGGCCAGCGCCAACAGTGCTCTTGGGTAAGGCTTCGCTCGCAAGGTCCTATGGATTGTTAATCAGCTTACCGAATGAAGAAGGGAAGGACCAGAGGGGCAGTCGCGCGAAGTGGGGAAGCTGACCGAGTCGACAGCGTCTGGATGGACGCAGCAAGTATGCAAGCACCCTGCAGTACTGAGAATATATTGCGACTTCGTGGAAGGCCCACGTTGACTCTCATTGCCTCATTCCCATCGATCAACCGCCAGCCCATGCGCTGGCACAGGGTTTTAAGCCGCCCCAGCACACTGGTGCATAATATGCCAAATAGTCACCAGTTACCTACTAGCCGAAATTACTCCCGAGCAGTCCTCAGCGAGGCCGACTCGCAGGAAACGTATGAGCGCATCAACTCATGGAGTCCAGCGCGGAGTCCGTCTCAGAAGCTTGCGAAGGGCAGGGTTAGGGCTTCATTACACATGCGCTGAATCAGCGGCAGCTAGTCACATACGCGTTCGTCACACCGCACACGCTGGTGGTGTTCACACCGGAGAGTTCGGGTGCGGGGGGCGGGCGTTTTGCGCAACGCCGCTGTCCGACGACTTCCTCCAGCACGTCCGTGGAATAAGCTGCAGGCTGCAGCGCTTTACGAAAGGACGTGTCTTAAAGCTAGGGCTCGGTTTGTACAGGCAAAGATTTGGAGACGCTGGCGTTTGGATGGCTTGGGGTGTCGGGACCCAATGCGGGCATGTGCGTTTTACGGGCTGGAGAGAGCCGCGCATGCCTCCTACAGTGCGGTGTGCTGTGGGCATGCGGGCTTCGGAACCTGGCGGTTGCTACATGGCTACGTCTTGCCATGGGCCATTCCTGCATGGGCGTCTTACTGATGCAGCTGCGCTGTCTAATGGCGCGGGACACCCGTTGTGCGGTGTGCGACCGCTCTGCCGCGCCATCCGCCTGCGGGTGCCCCGGTGATGTGCGGCGGTGGTCGATGAAGCAGCGCCCCAGCAGCTCCGCGAAGGCGCCTTCAAACTCGGCTCCGTTGTCCGTCAGCACCTCGGCCGGGGCGCCAAACCGCGCCAGCACGTTGGCCAGCGCCTGGGCGGTGCTGGTCGCAGTCCGGTCAGGCGCCAGCGGCACCAGCTCCAGATGCTTGCTAAAGTGCTCGATCACCACCATCACGTAGCGGTTGCCGACGTGCCGTTGAGGCGGTTGAGCTTCGAGGGCGGCAGGGGTCACGCCAAGTCGACGCCCAAGCGGTAGAACATACGGTAGTTCCATCCCTGGTGTCGGTGCTTTTGCAAGATTGCGTTAGGGCCGCCCGTCAGGGGCAGTCATAATGATGTGGGTTGTCCGTCGCGCTGGGGCCACTGAGTGCCTCTGCAGCTCTGCTCACAGCAGGTCCCTGGCGCAACTTGACGCGCCAAGTAATGAGAGCCTTCTGGAACACGCCCCCCTAGCTGCTGCCACGGGCTAAGGCAGCAGAACTTCAAGTTCACCAATTCTTGACCTTGACTTTCGCAATTGCATTTTGCGCATGTCCGTGACAATTTTGCTTTGGCGCACGACGGACGGATGAAAGCTATGATTGATAAATGGGGTCGATGCCGCCATGGCAAGGTACTAACGGATGGATGAATAGAGTGTGTGGGAGTGCGTACGTGCTGTCATTGCCATCCAGATTTTACAGCCTCCGTCCCTCAGCGCGCCCCCTCATGGGCTGCACGCAGCTGGGATGACGATACCAAAGGAATGTTCGTATACGTTTCGTCCTCATGTGCATCCCATGAATTATTATACTGCTTACGGGCACCGTTCCGGCTTTAGCCATTGTGCCCGTACGCAACGGCCTGTGAGTTGCACTACTGCCAGAACTGCATACACCCCCGCAATGCCGCGGCTGTCCGTATTTGTATAGGAAGTCGATTCCCATCACTCAGCACATTCACACGCACACACAAAGTGGTATAAAGTATAATTAAAGGTGCAAGCTAGGAATACCTTCTTGCCACCTTGACAAAGAAATGGACAGTATCCACATCCAGGCGCACTGCATCATGGTCCCCTCCCAACAAGGTACCCCACAAGCATGACTGCATGAAGGCTGTCTTATTCATCATCAATTATATCGAGCTGCGTATATGGACCGCTATGTACATGTCATGATGTTGGTGGCGGCTCGCAAACAAGTAGTACGGGCAGTGCGGCTACAAACTCAGCCTACGTACGTACCTCGCTGCTGCGCACACGCCCAGCATGCCCCCTTCCAACACCACCCGTCCACCCCGATCTCCTAACCTGGCTATGCATCCAAGGCCCTCCCATCCACGATAACAAGCCCGCTCACGCCGCGAAGCAGCCAAAGCCCACCCGGCCGCCCTTCCGCTGCTTAGCGGCGCCGTTGTCCAGCGGCAGCGCCTCGCCCGCCACCAGCTGCTTGTAGGCGTGCACGTACAGGTGGCTGTCCTTGCGGATGGCGGGCAGCAGCACCAGGCGCTGCACCAGGTAGGGGATGTGGTGCTGCTTCATCATCTCCACCTTCTGGTCCATGGCCTGTCCTCGGCGGCAGATGCGGGTGTGCGTGTGTGTGGGGGGGGGCAGAGGCATGAGGTTAATAGGCGCCGCGAGGTCTCCGAGCGTGTGGCAACGATGCCCCGACGACCCTCACAACCAAGCAAGACCTCAGAGCTGGCACACTGCGCATGCAGAAGGGCCACTCACCAGGCGGCGCACGAACCAGGCCATGTCAGCGGGCTTGAGGCCCTTGAGGATCTTCTTCTCCGGCACCTGCGTCTCCTTGGCGCTGAAGTGCTTGCGCAGCAGCGGCAGCCCCACCGCCTCCTCCTCCTCCAGGTGCTGGCGCATGCACAGCCGCAGCACCGCAAAGGTGTTCTGAAGGTCGGCGAGCACGGGCTGCGGGGCAAGGCAGGGAGATAGGGGGAGATCGGGAGATAGTGAGCAGACAGCAATCACCTTACTGCGCAATTGCGGAATCGCGGGTGCAGCAGTACATATGAAGCTGTGCACGGCCATGCATGCCTGCCGCAGGTGCGCCACCAAGCAATAAGGCGCTATGCCAGTAACGCACACGCCAATGTGCATACCTTGGCAATGGCGCCGTTGTGGCTGGGCCGCAGCGCGTTGGCCAGCGCCAGCGCCTTGTCCAGCAGGGCCATAAGCGTCTTGTGGTCGGCGCTCATCTTGTGCGGCACCACCACACGGCTGGTCATGAAGGGGAAGAAGATCTCTGCAAGGAAGGGGCGTGCGGGGAGGAGGGGATAAAGGAGGCAGCCCCAGAATTAGACGAGGACTCCCGGAAGCAGGCAGCGCGCTGCTGTCGTGAGCGCGCTGTGGCGCCGCGCAGCACAGCACAGCACAGCAAAGGTCCGGTGCGGTGGCATATTACGTACAGGCAACCAGCTGGGCACCCAGGCGGCACCGCTTAAGTAAGGACATTGTACTCACCCTCCTCGTGGTCGTGGTGCTTGTGCACGCCGTGGTAGAAGTTGGCCGTGACCAGCTGCAGCGCCGACACCTGCCACTGCTGCAGCCCCTGGCCGGCCTCTACCTGCAGTGCAGTGCAGTGCAGTGCAGTGCACGCAGCAGGCCGCGGTGGTCGCGGTGGCGGTGGAGGTGTTGATGGCAGCAGGGGCGGCGGTGGTGGAGGTGGGCAAACATCCGCACGTGTTGGGGGATGGCTCGAGACCCACGAGCTTGGCAGTAAGCTCAAGGTCATTGAGCTCACAGATTCAAGGTCGTGCATATGATGGCAGGTGGTGATTGCTACTTTGCTTACCACAGCACTCCGATCCCGCCACCACCACGCACCGCCCCCCCCCCCCCGCCCCCGTCCACCACGTCACAGCCAAGTCACCCAGCCACCCACCAGGCTTCGGGTCTTCTCGATGGCCGTCATCAGCGTGTCCATCTCAAAGCGGATGGCGTCGTGCGCCTGCTTCCAGCCTGCGCACATGCGTGGGCAGCGGCGGGGGGACAAACAACTCCATGAGTGGAGGACAACATCACACATACATCTTCACGTCGGCGCGCAAGCAAGGCGGCACTGCACGCAAGGTGGGTGAGCAGGCATGCATGTAGCTGCGTCGCCTATCCTGCCAGAGCCCCGGCTAAGCCACACAGAAGTATGCTTGCGCACGCACCGTCCATGTGGGCGGGGAAGGGCCACTTGTCGTTCACCGCCAGCACCGCCTCCAGCTCCGCCACCGAGCTCATCTTGGTGCCGGCCAGCACGGAGTCAAGCGACGTGTACTCAAGCAGGGTGTTGGAGCCGGCGATCAGCACGGGCTTGCCGCCGAGGGGGGTGGGCGCGGTGACGGTGTGGCCCGCGGCAACGGTGGTAAGAGCAGCAGGAGCCGCGGAGGAGGAAGCAGAGGAGGACGACATGGTTCGTTGGCGGCTGGGTAGGTATGTGTTGGAATGAGTTTTTGGCTGCTTTCCAAGCTCGAAGAGCAAGCTGCTGGAAAGAAGGTCTGGGTTGGGCACTGGTGCAAAAGCCGCAAAAGTGGGTGTCGATGGCGTTGGAATGCCAAGAGTCTGAAGGTATGGGCCGCTGCGCTGGTTGCTTGTGCTGCAGAGAACAGGTAAGGGTCTTGAAGGTTTGTTGTGTTGTGTGCTGGTTTCAAAGCCCAACGGCCCATTTATTCAAGCGCCGTGCGTGTCCACGGCGGTTGGCCGTACGGCAGCTGCCACAGCTTCCCAGCTTGCCTGAGAACCTGACCGGCGGTCCGTGCCCTTCTCGCCAACGAACGCCCGTCCGCATGAGTAATATGTTTTAACGACTGTACTTCGATGGCCACGTCATTCGAGAATAATAGAAGCTGTCGATAGGCTCAGTGGAAGGCCGGGATGGCCGCGGAGGAGCGGCCAGTCCTGCCGCAGAGCAGACGGCGTCTGTATGCCATTGGATTCCTGGCTGCTTATGTGTTGGCGGGTGAGTCAATGTCCGAGAAGAAAGAAGTCTCGATTCTTCCGCAAGAAATGCACAGTGAAAGCTCTCGCTGTCAGCATGTCCATAATAGAAGCTTTGCACATGTTTTTAGTATGAAAGGAGAAGCCGAATTGGAGAAGGAGTTGTGCAAGGCGCGAAACTAGCCCGCTGGAACGCTTATGCATTTATAGTTTTTGCTATTAGCAGCACTGCTGTGCTGGTATGCATGTTAAACTCAAATAAGGGCGTGGGCAGCGCCAGGCTGTGCAGGCGCCAGTGCCACTGGACTCACCCGGTCCCGTGTTCTCCCAACCCCACCTACTAGTCTTGCCCATCTGGTATGAGGCTGTGCGCGTGCCGCGCGCCCCTCTGCCTCATGACGACATCCAAGCACTGGAGGAGGAGGTGGCTGCACCGCTAGCTGGGGCGCTGGCGTCCACAGTGACGGTGTATGTCCTATGTGCAGGTGGGGCATGCTGCGCACCTGCGCGGCTCGCTGGGTCCGGAACACCCACGCTTGTGAGCGCACGCCATGGATTCTACAACGCACTTGCGTGCGCCCATGATATAAACAGGCGGCACCTACCCCTGCTTTAAGTACAATGAACTGTCGCCGTACGCGGAGGCGGTGGGCGAGGAGATCCTGCGGCAGCTAGGCAAGACGTCAGAGCAGGTGGGGCTGGCCAGCCGGCCTAACGGGTCTGCATCGCTGCGCGCTACGGGGGAGGCTTCTATGGTGACGTACGAGTGCTGTGTGCATGGGGGCATGTACGCGCCTGATGGCGCTGGAGTTGGCGGCACGGCGGGCACGGCACCCTGCTGTGGCGCGCCCTCATCCATCGCCACCCCGCCTGTGGCACCCCGCTGCCCGACACCCCCACCCCTTTCACCTCCGCCGCCCTTCCCTAACCTCCCCTTCCTCTATCCCATGCCTCCAGGTGCCGCTGGTGGTGCGGGTGGTGCACGACGAGAAGGGCGCGTGCAGCACCTCCTCATGGGACAGCGAGGGCCTCATGGCGCGTCAGCGCCGCAGCAGTCAGCGCCGCGACAGCGGCAGCGGCAAGAAGGCCAAGGCCGGCGCAAAAGGCGGCCGCGTCAGCAACAGCGGCAGCTACTACGACGCTGCTGCTGCAGCCAGCAGCAGCTACGTGGGCTGCCTGAGCCTGGCCAGCAGCCAGCAGCGGCTGACGGGGGTGCTGAGCGCGGCGGACAGGGCGTTGGATGACCTGGCGGCTAAGGAGCTGGGCGGGCAGGGGGACAGGTGAGGGGTGGGGGTTACTGGTAAACAGTCCCGGTGAGAAACAAACAGCGAAGAACATAGCTGCGCTGCAACTGGGAAACGCAGCCGCCTGTGCAAGCTACTGAACATCACCGTATTTGGCCGGGCGGGCTTGGACCATGAAGCGGCAGGTGGGCGACGGAGCCCAGAGCAGTCTTGAGCCATGTCGACCTTGCAAGCCGCGCGCGGACCCCATTACCGACTAAAGTCCCATACTAGAATACTCACCTGGGCTTGGATAGACTATGGGGGCTTAAGGTAGCTCAAATAAACGTATCCCAAATACACCGACAGGGTGGAGGTCCATGGGTTGTGGTGTAGGCGGTGGGGAAACGTGTCGGCGCGGTGGCGTGTTGGCACCTCACAACCGCAAGTATACAGCATATCATGACTCAGATGACCACGCATGGATGCCCCTCGTCTGTTCTACGTCTACCTCGTCATTAACTCATATGCATGGAACCCCCCACCACAACCTCCCTCCTGACCAGGCCCGGCCACTACGTGCTGTTCATGCTGCCCGACCTGTGGCGCTTGGGCGGCGACCTGCCGCTGGGCGCCGTGGGCCGCCGCCGCTTCGGCGTGGTGCGCTACCCGGCCGGCGGACTGCCCTCCGCGCCGGCGGCGGTGCGGCTGGTGGGCCTGCTGGCGGCGCCCGCGTTCGCGTCGCACCTGGGAGGTGGGTCGGTGGGCAGGCTGGGGCTGGGCTCCAAGGAGCTGGCAGCCGCAAACTGTTTCGCAACCGACCCCGCGCAAAATGTTGGGTGCTGGTCAGGCAGAGTAGCGATTATCCGCACCTTAACGCCCTGCAACATGGATTCAACAGCTACATCATTTGCGCTTCACGGTCCGTGTTTGACCACATGCAGCTGTGCGGCGGTCGCCGAGCACTCAAAATAGCGCGCGCCGCTCACACCACCGCGTGATTCATGCCCCATGCACCAAATGCGCCCCCATGGCATACTGCGTCTAAATCTATCGGGTACGGAAGTACATAACGCCTCCCCCCGGTCCTCTTGGTCGTTTCGCTTCTGGTTTCTGGAATGAACTACCCCCTTCCTGCACGACCCTCCTGACAGACCCCCTCGATGAAGCCGCGCTGTCTGCTGCCCGGGCTGCCGCCGCCTCTGACCCGGCCGTGGCGGCGCAGCTGGCGGACGAGGCCTTGCCGCTGCCGGTCAGCCCCGCCGCGCAGCTGCACCTGTCCTTCAGCCTCTGCAACGCCCACCCCTCGCCGCATTACCCGTCACACACCCTGCGAGCGGCAGCCCAGGCCAGCGGCAGCACTGCCAAACAGGACCAGGACAGCGGAGCCAGGCCGCCGGCGGCGGCCTCGGGCTCGTTTGCGGCGTTCGCTTGGGACTTCGCCGCCTTCGAGGCGCAGTTCGTTGGGCCCTGGAAGAACGCGCTCAGCGCCGCGGCCCGACTGACCGTGTCCAGCCAGGTGCGGGGCAGTGCGGTGCGGGGCAGTGTGGTGCGGCGCTGCGAGGAGAGCGATACAGTGCAGGCAGGAAACGCGGGAGCTGGGAGTGGGAGGCGATGCGGCAGCATTATCAAGGCTGGCTCCTCCTCGCAGTTGACGTGGCCAGTCAAGGCTTGCGTCCCAGCAACTCATGATGTCCCCATGACACACACGCCCGGTTCGCCTGCCCTCCGCCTCCCTATTTCATGGCCACCGCCCTATTTTGCACACCCACGCACGCCACAGGTGCTGTACTTCACGCCCGCGCGCGTGAACGGCAGCTGGGACCCCCAGCGCGCCGCATTCACTGTGCCGCACGCGTCCCTGCCCTTTTTCGTGGACAGCAGCTGGCGTCTGGACCCCAGCCGCACCGGACTGCCCGCCTCAGCCGCGGCCGACGGCGCCGTACCGTACGACCTGGCCACCATACACTCGGGCGACCGGTCAAGCGCTATCGGCGAGGTGGTGCTGCCGCCCATGCCGCCGGCGCACGCGCCCGGCCGAGCTGTGGCGGAGGCGGCGGCGGCGGCCGCGCTGCCGCGGCTGCTGCCGCCACGCGCGGCAGGCTCGCTGCCGCCGGCGGTGCTGCACTTTGTGCTGTTCGCGCCGCCGCCGGCGCAGCGGCCGCTGCTGCTGCTAGGGCCGGATGGGGAGGCGGCTCCTGCCAACTCCTTTCATGTGCCTGGGTGGGGCATGCTGCAGGTGTGTGGGGTGTTTCAGACATTAGCCCAAGAGATGGGAGGCTTCTCAGGTAGTGCGCGTGGCGGGTTGTCCGCCTCAATGCCCACCCCCAAGCATGGGGACTGCTGCAGTTGACGGTATTGCTTTGCGGCTGCATCTCTAGCATCACATTACACCTGTCGTCATACAACAAGTCGGATAGGCATGATGCCCAGCCGCGCGGTGCGGTGTACCGTACCTCACAACAGTGCCGCACTCAACACTGCAAACAGGTGCTGAACCAGGTGCCGCCGTCCGGCGCCATGATGGCGAACGTCAGGGAAGACAATATGGAGGTGCGGGCGTTGCGGCACAGCGTTGACCCTGCAGCGAGTGCATCCATGTGGGCGTTGTGCGTTCCGCCGCCGCGGCAAGATACGGCGTGGGGGCGTGCAATTGTCCGCCCACCGCATGTCGCCTTTGTCCGCGACGGCCTCAAGTGCCGCCGCCGCACACGCCGCCGCTGCACTGCATGTACACAACCACGCGCAGGAGTTTGCGCGCGAGGCGCTGACGCAGCTACGGTTGCTGCTGGGGCTGGCCGCGGCACGGCGGCGCCTCATCCAACACAACGAACTTCACGCTGCCAGCAGCCCCGCCGCCAGCACGACCAGCAAGGGCAGCAGCAACGAGGACGCGCCGCCGCCGGTGGGGCGCATAGAGCTGCTCACCGATCTGCGGTCGGGCCTGGCGCCGTGGGAGGCGGACGCGCTGCTGCGCCGCCGCACAGGGGCCGACGTGGCAGCGGCGGCGGCGACGCTGGGCTCGCTGGCGCGGCTGCTGCGGCAGGTGCCCACGCTAGCGCTGCCGCCGGCGGCGGGGGCGCTGGTGCGGGACGCGGTGGCGGCACTGCGGCGGGCGCTGGCAGCGGTGGAGGCGAGCAACTACATGGACGCCTCGAAGTGGGTGCGGATGTGGCGGCTGCTTGTTTGTTTGGGGGTTGCAAGCTGGTATGATGTTAATCTTGTGTTGCAGAACGCAACCACAAGGGCAGCGTGACAGAGCACACAGCTGCCGGAATTATAGCCCCATGGCTATAGTGTGCTTCCTGGCGGACCGCTTCTATTGGGTGCCAAGACCCTTGCCCGTCTCACACCATCTTGTGTGCACCACGGCATGGTATCAGGGCGGCGCAGCAGGCTCGTTCCTGGGCGGAGGCGGCTTTCTCAGACCCGGCCCTGTCCACGCGCCAGAACGTGCCCGACACCCACCTGGTGGGGGTCTACCTGCCCTTCTGCCTGCCCGCAGCCGTGCCGCTGCTGCAGGTGAGGGAGTGAGGGGCTGGCCGGGCGGGAGGTGGCGCTGTTGAAGGAGGGGGCTGGGATCACGGGCGGCGGCGATGGCGAGCTATGTGTGGCGTGGTCTCGCAGCAGTCTGGTGGCATGTGGATCTCTTCGGGCGTGTTGCCTTCTGCCACGAGAGACCTTACAGGCCCTAGTGGCATGCATGCCTTGTGAGTGCCTGAAAATTATGGTGCAAATTGCGCAGGCCCTACTTCACGAAATTCGGCGGCGGCGGCGCAAGCCCACGGCCGGTGTGGATGCGCAGGGCACAAGTGGCGTGGGCCAGACCCTCAGCGGGGAGATGGAGGCCTCGGAGGGGGAGCAGCTGATACACACAGAGCCGAACACGCCCGTAAAGGCCAATGACAGCTGAACGCTGGTATAAGGATGTTTTGTGGAAGGAACGGAAGAGCAGAGTAATGACGGATGGGCGGCTTGGGAGCTTGGCTACGGGCTGTTGTGCAAGTTTACCTTTAGGCGTCCGCGCGAATGAATGTGCTGATGACTTAATGCAATCTAAAAGTTTGCAAGCAAATTGCTGTTGCTTTCCGCGCCCCACGAAGTGGCGCATGGAAATGAAAGCCCCATCAACCGAAAGCCATCCTGATGCTTTGCGTCTTTTAGCCCAGCCCCGCTGCACTCTGGTCTTTATCCAAGCGAACAGCTTGCATCACTGCGCACACTTACCACCACCAGCTGCCAAACCCAGCCTCTGCAAGCTTTCGGCCGATTCTCAGAGTTGCGACAAGGCGGCCTATACTGCCCTAATTAACTCCTGATTATATCACAGACCAAGAATGCTCGCCCAGGCTCGTATCTTCACCCAGCGGCCCGCCTCCTCCGCGCGGCGCTGCGTGCGACCATCTCGGGTCACTGTCCGGGCGGTGGCGTACTCGTCTGACATTTCAGAGGAGTCATACGTATGCCTGGTAAGCATTCTGAAATAGAAGATCCTGCAACGGTGCAAAGATCCGGAGGGACTTGCGCTCAATTCCGCTCCGACACCGGACCCGCTTTTTCCGCGGCTGCTATCCGGGCTTGCAGGGCCTGGCGCAGTGCTTTCGCAAGGGCCAAGGTGGTCTAGTGCCCGTCAACGTCATCGAGCCCCTGTCTGCGTCCTCGCTGGAGTGCCTTGCAAACGGTGAGAATTAAAGCACAATCGCGCGTGCCTTTTCGGTCAGCAGGCCCACCTCTTGTTCGTGTGTTCTGCAGGTGCGCGCACCTCTTACAAGGCGGTTACAGGCGTGACCTTCGGCGATGCCATGCGCCGCAAGCGCGAGGAGCTGCCCGAGGTGTTCCGGTGAGTGCCCTGGGGGCAGCAGGGCACGGCAAGGGGGACGGCCTAGCCCCGCGTCCTCGTTCAGGATCTGGGTCGTGCTGGCGGCATGACACCCCGCTGTATGTGCCTTCACTAGCCACGTCTGTGGGAACGCCAGCCCCAGCTCAGCACGTCATCACATGCCTGGCCACGCACCGAAGCTCACCTCCTTGCACCCCGCATTCCCCCCCCCCCCCCACTCCCGATCCTTCCCACCCTCCCTTCCCTCAGCGAGGCGCACTTCTGCGAGAACTTTGAATTCCGCTGCGAGGCCGCGGCGCGCACCTGGTCCCGGCCTCACGCGCAGGACAACCTGATGGACATTGTGCCGCTGGGCAAGTCGCGCAGCAACTTCAACTTCAGCC
Organism: Chlamydomonas schloesseri; assembly: GCA_016834595.1. Taxonomy (NCBI): domain Eukaryota; kingdom Viridiplantae; phylum Chlorophyta; class Chlorophyceae; order Chlamydomonadales; family Chlamydomonadaceae; genus Chlamydomonas; species Chlamydomonas schloesseri. The sequence continues at coordinate 458,562 of JAEHOD010000023.1, read as the reverse complement.
TGGAGGACAAGCGCGTCCTGGTGAGACAGGCAGGCAGGCAGGCAGGAGCAGGGGGTTGGGGGGGCGAACAGGTTGACTGGTTTGGCTGGTGGAGCATCAGGGAAGAGGGAAGGATCTGGAAAGCAAGCAAAGAAGAAGGCATGGCGGAAAAAGCAAGCGGTGGGAGAGGGCCAGGGGTTGCTTGGCTTCCTTTAGTGCTTGGACTGGCAGCAGTGACTTGATTTGTGCACGCATTTTAGACCCTGCCACGCAACCCACCTCGGCCCAGGCCAACCCACATGCCATAGTATCCCGCACCGCGCACCAATCCAATTGGCACATGGTGCTGGGTGTGCGCAGGATAATTTTACTGCACAGAACTACTCCGCGCCTCACTCCCCACTTTCTACTCCCACACCGCACAGAACATGGAGAACGTGGTCAACGACTCCGACAACATCAAGCAGGACATGTCCATTGACGTATACGGCCGCAAGAAGGCCGACGAGTACGCCGCCAAGCAGGTACGTGCGCTCGGGTGGCTGGGTGGTGATAATGGGCGTGGCGTGTGCGCGGTGTGACGACGTGCCGTGCGGCCGCAAGGGGCGCGATATGGGACCTCACCACAATGACCTCTTGGAGGGCCGCATCCGCCCAACGGTCAGCCATTACCTCAGACAGGCAGGCAGGCAGGCAGGCGCAGTATCCTGTGGTTGCCAACGCTCCGGTCCACTGCATGGTGCTTGCTCTCGCACTGGTGTGCATGCGTGCGCCCTGCCTGATTGTCGGTGCCTCCTCCTTCCCCGCCCCCCGCTTCCTTTAGCTTGGTTTACTTTGGGCTGGTAACCACAAACCCCCCCCCCACCCTCAGGCCGCCGACAGCGCGGCCAAGGCAGCCGAGGCGGCGGTGGAGGACAAGAAGCGGCGCGAGGAGGAGGACCTGGACATGCTGCTGCTGGCCTAGCTAGGGAGCGGCTGGAGCAGGAGCAGCGCGAGCTGAGGCCGATGGCGTACCTGGAACTGGAGTTGCTTGGGCTAATTGAGGGCTAGCTGGGAAACGGGTATTGCAATATCCTGCCGAGACGGAGATCACGGAGGTGCAAATTACAGCTTCGTAGGAGCGTTTGGACTTGAGAGCAGCGCCCATGATTGGCATCGTACGTACGTGTGGGCACTATGACGTGTATGTGCGGGGCCGGAGCGGACCAAACAGAGCCGCGTCGCCTGCTGTTGACGCTTTCACATTGAGGCGGAGGGCTTGGTGATGAGCATCCACGGGGCTAATGTGCCTGGGAACGGCAAAATAACAGACCTGAATCCAACCCGCACAGGCACTCGAATAAGGTGGTATTTGATGGTTATGATTGCGTGGTTACAAGAGAGGACACGCCGAGCTCGCAAGCGGGCAAGGGGCATACGCGGGCCCTGGGCTGACATAAGCCAGAGGGATGGTTATGGAACCGTAGGGACAAGAAAAGGTGGTCCTCCCATGCGGGAAAAAGTGGGCTGAGCCCACACCACGTGTACTAGTCTGAGGCCGAAAGTTCCGAAACGTGCCAAACCGGATCTGTCTGGCACCGGATCTGTCTGGCATACAATAAAATGTCTAATAAAATCTAAGAGGCGCACACGAAATGGTGTCGCGACGTGCTCTAAGACAAATCTTAATGGTTGCCAGCGTGTCCACGCAGCGTGTCCTTGTCCTTGCAAACGTTGTGCAGCGGCACCTTTCTGGTGCTTGGGGGTGTGGGACTCGGCCCACACACGCACACCACCAGTGAGAATGCTTGGTCTCCTGTGCCTAGGTGCTATATACAATAACGTGATACTGTTGGAGACGTAAAATACGTTTAGGGATGTGGTGCCAGCACGCGAAGCCATTCAGGGCGAAGCAAAGGGCCCAGAAGACCAGCGGCCAGACAGGCCAGATGCCAAGTCGCTTCTCGCTCCGGCCGAATTTTCATTGCCACACGTGCCCCAAATGTCCAGTGGGCGTAGTGGGCGTTCAGAGGTCGATGAGCATCTCCTGGTTCGAGCCCCCCTATCCCGGCGCGATGGGCACGCAAGAGGGCGACATTCGGAAGAAGTGAGGGGGCTTCGGCAGCTGCACTAGCGCACCACCTTGCGGTGCATAGGGCGTGCCCCGAAGTGGAGATGAGAGACTGCGATGTGAGGTAGCATGCACCGTGTTGAGCGGGTACGTGTGCGCCGCGCCATACAGGGGCCGCGGGGCAGCACGTCAGTTGTTGAGTTTGGCATGGGCAGGCACGGGGTTCACTTCCTTTGCGGCGTGCACGTCCACGCAATCAGTATGTTGGCCTGAGCTGTCAGTTGCACGCCAGGACGTCGCTATCTCGCCCCTTGCCATGTTCCGCCACACGCCTGACCTGCCAGTTGAATGCGCCTGCTGCCCCCTGGCCACCCCAGCCCCACCCCCGGGCGGGCTTCATAGTCGCTTGTGTTGATTCAGCAATCGGCACACCGTCAAGATTGGAGTCAAGGTTGTCCCCCGTCAACCTGTCGATGTCGTCATGTGCCCCACTGAACCTCGTGACTGAACCTGCTGTCCGTGTAAATGGAACGCGCTGCCAGGTGCTCTAGTGTCGCAACCGGCACGGCCGAGGCTCCACAACTGGCACCCCAGAGTGCAAGCCTGGTCTTACACCATACCTCGCAATGCATTACAGCATGGTACAGAACGCGCAGCCATGGCAACAACTTCTGCGTGAGTCACGATGAGAAAGCCGCCTGCTGCAAACCCTGCCGGACCCTGCTCTTACTCGCTGACTGTCTGCCGTTCGCATCGGTCCCATCATCATACAAGATAACCCGAGATGACAGCATACAAGTCACGGGCATCAATACCAATATTGCTGAAATGTTCCTGAATCCGTGCGTGCAACACACCTAGCCCCAACTGTCGGGCCCAACAACATCATCCCGCCCACACCGCATTTGCATTTTAGCGCATGTCCAACAGCTAGCATCATCTACTGACCCTAGCAATCCCATCACCATAGATACTCATTGGTGCTCTGGCGAATGATTTTTAACCCAGGCCAGCAAGTATCGCTGCCAGTTGCCCAGGGCGCATCAGGCGCTGGTGACGCGGCGCGATACCGCTAGGAACAGCGACGCCATAAGCTCGGGGTGCGCCGCCGCCAGCGCCGCCACCTGCACCGGCGGCGTCACCGCCGCCACACGGGCCGCATGCCTCTCCATGCGCTCCCGCACCGCGTCCGCCACCTCCGTCAGGCTGTGCCGCCAGGCCCAGTTCAGGTCGGCCACCGCGGAGAAGGGCGACACGGACGCCAGCAGCCGCGGCCGCAGCTGCGCCGCCGCGCCGGGCATCAGGAGCCGGCCCGCCAGCTCCGTCGCTGGCCGCAGCTGCGCGGCGGCCAGCTCCCCAAGCACGCCAGTGTACATGAACGTCAGCAGCGTGCCAAACACGTCCGGTTCCGCCACCTCCGCCAGCACCACCTCCTGCTGCGCCGCCGCGTCCTGCCACAGCCCGCTTCCCAGCAGCTGCTTGAAGTAGTCGGAGTGTGCCTCCAGCACCGCCCGGTGAGCCAGGAAGGTCGCGGAGCTGGCGGCGGCGGGTAGAGCAGGGTTGGTGTTGTTGGGGTCAATGCGCAGCAGCCGGACAGTCACCATGCCGGGGGCGTCACCGCTGCCAATCCTTCCGCCGCTGCTGCCGCCGCCGCCGCGGCCATGGTCGCCGCCGCTCTTGTCCGCCGCGCCTTTTACACCTTCGCACTGGTTGTCGGGGCTGCTGCCTCCGCCACTGCCGTTCTGCACGGCACGCATAGCAGCGGCGGCCGGAGCGCGCAGCAGCGCGCTGAGCGCCTTCGCTCCTGCGGCCCTGCTGCTGCCGCCGCCCGTTCCTGTCGCGGCGGCGGCGGCGCCGCCGCCGCTGCTGTTTAGCTCAGGGCCGCGGAATGCTGTCGGCGCCGACTGCCCGTCCGCGGCATGGAAGACGGCTAGGACACCGCCACCGCCGTCGGCGCCCTCTGCGGGAAGGTGCACCAGGCTTGTGAAGCGAGTGGTGCCGGCCGCGTATGTGGCATCTCTATACAGCTCGACGGCGGTGTTGCTCCACGCGTCGATGCGCACCAGGCGGCTGCGGTCGGCCACCAGCAGCGACCCGCCCATGGCTGGTAGCACAAGCAGGCTGCGAATGTCGGCATAGCTACTGCTGTTCAGCATGCTGAAGCTACTGCCGCTACTGCTGCCTCCGGTCATGACCATGCAGTGCACCTGGGTGGGAGTGGCGGCGTAGAGCACGTCGCCCTGCGCATCGTAGGCCAGGGCCGTCCAGACAGCGCCGGCCGGCGCGCTGCTGCCCGGCACGGGCTCGGCGCTCGCCCGCTGCTGCTCCTGGTGCTGGTGGTGGATGTGCTGCTGCTGCTGAGGGGGCGGCATGGCCGCCGTGTCCTTGCCCTTGGCAGTACCCGCGCCGGCGGCGTCACCTAACGCTCCGCAGGGCTGTTGCAGGAGCGTAATCCTGTAGATGCAGCCGCCGGGGGTGGCGCTGTCGGCCGCGAAGACGGCGCCCCTGCCGTCTGCGGCCAGGGCCGAGATGATGGCCTGATCCGGCAGGCCGCTGAAGGTGGGGTGGGGGCTGATGACGGTGACACTGCCGTCCACGTCCAGCTGCAGCAGGCAGCGGCGGGCGCGGCTGTACAGCAGCACGGTGCCGCTGGCGGGCTCGAATGTGGCCACCTGCGGCCGTGCGGCGGGATGCACACAGCAGGCGGGCGCAGGCAAACATGAGGCCGGGCTGCTGGGTTCAGGGGTCAGCAGCGGGGCCGGGTCAGGCTGGGCCGGGCTTGGCCAATCACGGGTCAGGGGCGCCTCGTGCAAATACAGCAACCGCAAGCAAGGAAGCCACCTAACGCATCCTGCAGATGGGCATCGGCAGGTTATATAACGGGGCAGGCCTGGTGCACACCGCGCACGCACCTCCGGCGGCGGCATGTCCCCTAGGTCAGGCGGCAGCACAGCCGCCACACGCTGCTTCGCGGCGCCTGCGCGCGCCGCTTCATCGTCAAATGTGGCAACGGTGTGGTCGGTGCAGTAGGCCACCACCTCGGCACCCGAGCTGCCCTTGTCGCGGCGCTCGGCGAGCACCGAGGCCGGCACCAAGCTGGCAGGGATGTTGCGAACCTGCAGCGGCATTACTGCTGTTTATGACGGTGCGTGGTGCTTTGAAAGTCGGCGCTGACAGTGCGCGCCTCCATCTAGCAAGGCTGGTGCCGCGGCAGCGAAACCGCGGCGGCGGCTTCCGAGAAAAACAGAGACCCTGTCACCAGCCAAACGCAATCCTGACCCCACCCGGCCGCCATCCCAACCCCGCCGGCCGCCATCGGGATGCCGCGCGCACGGTGATGCGTTACCACCCAGAAGCTTTAGGATGCCTAGCCGTGGCATCAGCGTGCCACCGTCCTCTCGGCATCGCCGAAGGGCATGTCATCCCTCCAAGAGACCCGGAGAAGAGCTTGGGTCGCATGGGTCATGGATCCGAGGCGTTACAGACACGAACAGTCCACCTGACTTGTTCACCTGTTCTGACTCAGGAGCACAGATGCACCAGTGAGTCCGCCTGCTGACATTGTTGAGCATGCAAGCCGGGCCCACCTCACCAAACGCTACTGTCACCACCACATCCCACAGCTGATCACCCGGCAAGCCACACGCCCTAACGTGCGTAGGGCGGCGCCCTTACTCTCACCGCTGCTGCACTTCTCACCAGCACCTCACACCCTAGGACTTCCCGGCTACGCCGAGGCTCCCCCTCGCTGCTTCCATGTTTACTGCGCCGCCTCGCCCCCGTTTACACTGCTCCCAGCGCTGCTGCCGCCATTGCTGCTGGCGCCCGCCCCCGCCGCCAGGCCGCCGCCGCCAATGTCGGCGGACACGCTTGAGGGCACGCGGTAGCGCTCCATGATGCGCGCGTTGGCGTCCGCGGCCAGCGACCTGCAGCCGTGTGTGTGTGTGTGTGTGTGTGTGTGTGTGTGTGTGTGACGGGCGCGTGTCGGCACGTGTGTGTGTGTGTGTGTGTGTGTGTGTGTGTGTGTGTGTGTGACGGGCGCGTGTCGGCACGTGTGTGTGCGTGTGTGTGTGTGTGTGTGTGTGTGTGTGTGTAACAACGGGTTTACAGGCGGCCTGACGAGTCTCGTGAGCGAGTACTCGGGACAGCCAGCGACAGCGAGGCATTTAGGCCACACGCTGCCGCTATCACGTGTCTCCCCTGCCCAGAGCGCAGCCAAGCTCTGGAGTCCACCGGGGGGACGCTCCAACCAACCTGGACCACGCCAGTAACCTCAGAAGGGTTACTGCTGGTACTACAACGCAGGGCCCAGCGGGCTCACAAAGCTCTAGGCTGGAGGGCCAGCACCGCAGCAACACGAGCACCGGACAGACGACACACCGCACGCAACAGCACAGCGACAGGTGGCTACGGGGCTGAGTCCAGCGACCCCGCAGCCTTTCACAGCCTCGACAACAACCTAACCAGCACTCGACGCCAGGGCAGACTATGCCAAAGGGCAGCCACAAACGCGTCAGACTACCAGGCCGGTCTTGGCCGAGAAACGCCCGGGGTGCTCCGGCACCCAACCCACCCTCAGCTCCGTTGACCCGAAACCCTGGCGCACACTCCCCTTGACCCTCCCAACCCTTCCCAACCCTGCTGGTCCCTAGATTCAGCCGCTATGTCCGCGGCTCATTGCTATGGCGATTCTTCTACTCGAGAAGGCTGATCCCGGTCACTCCTCCAGCTCCAGCTCCATAGCTTGCGGAAGCGCGCAGAGCAGCATCCCGTCCACCACCGCTAGGATCGGGTGGGTGGCGTCAACACCTTCCCAGCCCTTTCGGGGCACACCGAGTTGCGCGAACTGCAGCAGCCGCGACCAAAAGTCCGCGACTGCGCGAGCGCACGCAAGCTCGATGGGGTTGACGCCTGGCTGCGGCGGCGTCAGCTGCGTGGGCGGGACCTCATCTGGGTCGGCGTCCGCCCCCGCTGCTGCCGCCGCCGCTGCCTCGGTGGGTGCTGCCGCCGCTGCCGCCGCTTGGTCTCCCTGGGCCGCTGCAGCGCGCGTCATCCCGCGCAGCCGCACCCGGCCGTGTTCTATGGCGGCAAGCGCCGCCATCGCCACCACATCCCACACGCACTGCTGGATGCCCGAGGGCGCCTGCACTAGCCACAGCTGGGCTTGGCTGACGGGCTGGGGCCCCGGGGTGTGTGCGTTGATCTGCGCCACCACCGCCTTTGCCACTGCGCAGCCCCAGAAGTGGTGCTGCCGCGGCGCAGACGGGGTGGCGGCGGCTGGCCCCGTTGTGGCGCTGCCATGGCCGTACTGTCCACAGCCGCACGGCTCACGTCGAGCCGTGGGCATGTGAGTGTTGCCCGGCAGCGGCACGGCATCGATGGCCAGCCGCCACAAAGTCTCGAAATGGCGCCGCTCCCACCGGACGTGCTGCCACAGGCGCGCAAGGGTGCCCCGAAGAGCGCCGAGCGCCGCTGCCGCAGCTTCAGGCAGGTCCTCACGCCGTGCCTCCGAGCGGGGCGGCAGGCCAAGGGCCGCCCGCTCATAGTCCTCGTGGAGTCCGGCACGGCGTGCCGCTATGCTGTCCAGCTGCAGGGCTGTGGCCATGCGGACGGTCAGCTTCTCCAGGGGAATTTTGACGGACTCGGTGCCGGGCAACACCCATCCCATGCGCGGCATGATGATGGTGCTGATGACGGAGGAGGTGGAGGGGGCGGGGGGCGGGGCGGGGCCGGGGCCCGCAAGCTGTGCGGCGTGGGCCCGTGCGGCGTTTATCCACGCTGGTGGGATGTCATCAACCAGGCCCTGGAGGGCGGCGAGCGTGGGGCCGCGGCGACGCTGGCGTGCGTCTGTTGGGCCCAGGTGGGCTCTCAGCCACCCTGCCCAGTCGACGATTGCGGCCGTGTCGAGCGTGTGTGTGTGTGTGTGTGTGTGTGTGTGTGTGTGTGACGGGCGCGTGTCGGCACGTGTGTGTGCGTGTGTGTGTGTGTGTGTGTGCGTGCGTGTGCGTGTGTGTGTTAGAAAAGCACAAGGGAAAGGGTCGACACTGTGCGTGCGTCATGCGACAAGCAAACAGTGCGCCGCGTTCGGATTACCTCAGATTATCTCTTTACCATGTCATCGGGCCGAAGGAGCTCCACATACTTACCCGATAATTACCCTTATCGCGTAACCCTCACCGGGTGGGGCTACGGCCCGCGCCCCGGCGTTGCTGTCCCAATGCACCGTGATATGCGCCTGAAGTCGCCCCCCCAACCCAGCCCCGCCACAGCTAAGGTCCAGCGCGGATGACCACCACTTATGCTCACCTGAGAGCAAGGGAAAAAGGGAGGGCGGCAATAGGGCAAGGGCCATGTAAGTGCCTGGTGTGTGTGTGTGTGTGTGTGTGTGTGTGTGTGTGTGTGGGCCATGTAAGTGCCTGGTGCGTGTGTGTGTGTGTGTGTGTGTGTGTGTGTGTGTGTGTGTGAGTGAGTGAGGACGGTGGAGGTGGCAGCCGTGGCAGCGGCGGGCAGGGACGCAGGCGGTGACAGCACGCAGCTGACTTTCCCCCGGGCGTTCCCCTGCATGTCGGAATGTACAACCCCGCCCCCTGCACCTTGGTTCCCTTGCCTCCATCAACCGCTTCCGCCTGCTCTGCCCCTGCTTCCCCCGCCGACCGCCCTTGACCCCAAACCTGCCCCCCACCTCTTTCCCCCTCCCCTCCGGCCTATGCCCTCCCATCCCTTTGGGCTGGAAGTTACCCCTCCCCCTCCCCCCGGGAACCTCGTGCCTTTGCATTGGTTATTGGTTTACTGGGCTGGAAACAATAAACTCCCGGGAACCATCCCCACCGTCTCCCTCCCTCTCCCCTTCTGGGCTTTTGGGTTGCAATGGTCGCTTTGGTCTCTGGAATCAACCACAACCCCACCTCCCCACCCACCTGTCCACCACCATGACCCGCTCGTCCTCCAGCTCGAAGCGCACGAAGCGCTCTGCCGCGCCCTCCACCAGCTCCTTGAGGTGGGCCAGGTTGAGCACCTCCACGCCGTTGACGCGCAGAACCTGGAGCGCGCGCGCGAGTGTGTGTGTGTGTGTATGTGTGTAGGGGGGGTAGTTCATTCCAGAACCCCAAGCAAACAAACCGATAGGGTGGTGGGGGTGGGGTTACACGCATTGGTGGGGTTACACGCATTAGAGTTAGAGGGAGAATGCGTAGCCAGGTACACGGAGGAGCACGTGTGCGGGGTGGTGGTGGGTGGTTGGGTGGCGGAGGTGCGAGGATGGCAGGTGGGGTGGAGGTGCGGGTGTGGATGAAGGTTGAGGTGCGGGTGGAGAGGCACAAAAAGGGGTTGCAGGGATTCCAGGGGCCGTGGATGTGGGCGGGAACGAGCGGGTGTCGGCACACACGCACTCGCAGTCGTGTGGGTGGGCACTAGCAGGACGTGGAGAAACGTGGCCTGGTGGCAGGAAGGCGTGTGAACTAACTAGGCTGCGGCTGCTCACACACAGGGAGACCACCCGGGCCCGCACACTCCCCCCCCCACCCCAACCCTGCACCGCCTGCCCTTCCTCGGCATCCGGCAACCCTCCGCCACCACGAGGCACGTACACAGCTCCTGGCTCCTCATAGGCTTGTACTTCAACGGGACTCCTCCGGCCCCCGCGCGCCCGCCCGCCCGCCCCCCGCTCCTGCTCCTGCTCTTACCTGCAGCGTCTGGAACTGCTGGTAGCCGGTGTTCACGTCGTCTACCAGCACCTGGCGAGCGCGCAGGTGAGGGGACCGGAGGTAGGGTAATGACAAGGCGTAACAGGAGGAGAGCAAGCGCTGGGAGAGAAGGAAGGAGGCTAGCCAGTCTTGAGCATGGAGAAGTGTCGCTTGCATGGAATGTGGCGGAAGTGCGCAGCGCTTGCTTGTCGCACCGGTCTCTCCCATCGCTACACATACATCCTGCCCCCGCCACACACGCCCCGAACACCGAACCCCTCCAACCTCCACAGCCTTCCCGCACCTCCCCCCCGCACCTCCCCCCGCACCTCCCCCCGCACCTCCCCCCCCCCGACACTTCATTATTGATTAAACACCATCCATGGATGGCTACCCCCCCCCCCGCACCTGGCTGAGGATGACGATCTGCTGGCGCGGCTTCTGCATCATGCCGTGCATGGCCTTGTCGTACAGCCGCCGCGGCGCGGTGTTCATCCAGTCCTCGCCGTACTCGTGCAGGTAGGGCTGAGTCAGCGGCACGAACACAAGGCCCGCGTACCTGATGGGGGGGCGGGGGATGGGAGGGCGGGTCAGGCGGGTGGGTCTGGAGGGTGGGTCGGGAAGCACGTCAGGCGAGAGAGGCGGCGCTGGGCTGGCGCAGGGGCTGGCGCAGGGGCTGGGCATGGCATGTTTCAACACAAAAGCCAGACATGCACGGCCCACGCTTGATGCTGAGCCCAATCAAACACGTCAATCCCCGAGCCCGCTGCGCGCCCGCAGTCAACCCACTTCCCTTCCCTTCACGCCCAAGCCCACGACCACGCCCCCCCCCTTTCCCCCTTCTGCCCAGCCCGCCTGCCCGCCTTGCCCGCCCGCCCGCCCGGCATCTCACATGAAGTAGGAGGGCAGGCGGTCGTAGCAGTGCACCGGCACCAGCAGGTCGTTGGGCGTCACCGCCATGTCGAACACCAGCTGCTGGCCGTCGCGCAGCACCTGCGGCGGTCCGCATCGCGTTTGGGGCGCCCATCGCCACCAGCCACCAGACATCAGGCATCAGGCGTCAGCATCACCATTCCCACACAGCAATCGGCAGGGCGGTGGGTCTTAGGATAGCACAAGGAGAAAACCAACAAAACAACGACCGTGTATGCGATGCGATAAACGAGGGCAGGGTGTGTGTGTGTGTGTGTGTGTGTGTGTGTGACTGAGCATACGGCACGTGGGGGCACATGGGGGCACGTGGGGACACTGGGGGGGCGATTGGGCGCTCGCGAGGCGAGGCCGCTGCCGCAGCGGGGACACCACCAGCTCCGCAGCGGCCGCGCAAACACGGGCGACAGTGGCCACCGGTTAGTACCGGCTAGGACGAGGCTGCCACGCACTGCAAGGTGCTACGGAAAGCTGGCCGGAGCTGTGCTGCGGATGCCCGCACCAGCTGCCCACGTGCACGCACGCACGCACGCGCGCGCGCAGGCATGAACCCACCTTGAGCTTGGCGGTGCCGGCGGTGGGCTTGAGCGTGATGAGGTAGGAGAAGTAGATGCGCTCGCGCTGCCGCAGGTGCACCGTGCCGTCTGTGTGGCGGTGGTGGTGGTGGTGGTGGTGCCGGTGCCGGTGGTGGTGGTGGTGGTGGTGGTGCAAGTTGGTTGTGGTACGTGGGGCGGGTGTGGGTGTGGGTGCAGACACAGGTGCGAGCACAACGGGTCCGCTGCGGAACCTCACCATTGGCAATCTTGACGCCGTCAAACTCCAGCAGAACATCACCCGGCTTGAGCACCTGATGAGGGCGCGTGGGTGGGCGTCGCGTGTGCAGGCAGGCGCGGCGGTCATTGCCAGCAGCGCACGACACGAGCCATCACGGCGTGGCGGCCTGCCGGCCGGCCTGACCAGCCCCAGCGCGAAGTGCCACCCGCGCCTCTGCCTCCAGCCCCCTCTTCGGGTTGCAATGGTCGCTTTGGTTTCTGGAGTGAACTACCCCTGGGCTAGTACAACGCGCTGGAGCTGGAGCTGGAGTCGCTCGGCCGCGCAGACGGCCGGGTCATCGGTAACGAGTACCATGTTCGATTGTTCCCGCTGTACCACGGAGTCCAAGACTACTGAACCCCCCCCCCGCCCTGCCATCCGCGCCGCCGCCCCCAGGCCCCACACCTTGGCGGCGTTGCTGGTCTTCTGGATGGTGTTGACAAGCACGCCCGTCATGCCCTCGCCCATGCCCAACGCCGCCCGCAGGTGCGGGTTCTCGAGGTTCTGACACAGCACACCCAGGCTGCAGTAGCCCTGGGCGCGTGGGGGAGTGGAGAGTGGGCACGGAGGAGGTGAAGGCGACAACCAGGTGTGTGAGGGTGCGGTGGCGAGCACAGCGTGAGGTACCGGGCATTGTGAGGGGGGGCGGGGTTCCGAGCACTATTGCTGCTCAAAAAAACACAACAGTTTCAGTGCGCGATGGTTGGTAGCAAACAGGAGTCCACAGCGTAGGCCCACTCCAGCAGGGCGCGTGCCCCCCGTGCCCCCCGTTCCTGGCCTCTCTCTCCCGCCGCCCACACTTCCCCTCCTCGTCTCTATCACCCATCCTCTTCCTCACGCTCCCTCTCACCCTCACGCTCTCACACTCACTCACCTGGTAGCTGCCGTACTTGCGCACCTCGGACAGGAAGTGGCGCACCACGGGCGTGGGGATGATGTAGCCGATGTTCTCCGCCCCCGGCAGGTTCTGGAAGGCCACGCCCACCACCTGGTCGCCCTGCAGCGCCGGGCCGCCTGAGGGGTGTGTTAGAAAAGCACAAGGGAGAGAACTATGAAAGACTTGAGGTGTGTGTGTGTGTGTGTGTGGTACAGAGGTAGTAGCCATCCATGGGATGGTATGGGTCAAATTGATGCGATCAAAAGTGCCGATACCCACAGGTACAGGGTGGGGGGTTGCAAGGATATGTTATATGTAGCGACGGGTAGCAGGGGTAGGGCGGGGAGAGGGTGTTTGTTTTGGTAGTCCATTCCCGTTGAGGAAACAAGTGCGCTGCGAGGAGAACCGGCCGCTGCGTGGTGTGTGTCGTGGTGGTGGGGGTTACACGCATTCAGATTAGGGAAGGCGTATACCGTAGCCAAGGGGGGGGGGGCGCGGGTGAAGGGGGCGGCGGATGGCGGGGATCGTGCAGTTCAATACTCCCATGCCTAAATGTGAACCCAAGACAACGTTCAAAAGAGACGGAGCGAGGCAGCACACAAGGTTGGGCGGCAAGGTGGGCAGGTGGGTGGGGCAGTAGCAAAGGACGACGTGGTGGGACGACGTTGCCGACATGATAGCGCAATGCTTGCGGCGGTGGCGCAAACCCGCGCTCTGTCACCATTTGCTATTCGACAGCAGCAAACACCACAGCACTCGACAGCACAGCCGCCACCGCACGCTCGCCCCCTCTCTCCTCCCCTGCCCCCTTACGGTATCTTCCCTGTCCCCCTGTTTCTCCCTCACCGCTGTTGCCGGGGTTGATGGCGGCGTCTATCTGACACGCCATGAGGTGGCTGGCGGCGTGCGCGTACTGCGCCACCTCAACACGGCTCACCACGCCCGAGGTCACGGACGTGTTGTCGCCGCCCGTGGGGTAGCCCACAACCACCACGCCCTGCAACGTAGGGAAGGGGAGGAAGAGGCAGAGGCGGAGGAGGAGGCGGAGGAGGCGGACAGGAATGGGGTCAGGTCGCCGGTTGCCAGTGCCAACAGCTCCGCCGCACCAGCGGCAGGGAGCCCCTCCACTCCGGGACCTATTTCGGGACCGTCAAGGCCCGCCCGCGCCTGACCCACAACCACAGCATGTGTTCGCAACCACCATCACCAACATCGCGATCACCACCTCGCGCCGCTGCCGCCGCCACACGCACGCACCCACCCACGCCCACCCACCCGCCCACCTGCTGCAGCTCCGGCACCTCGCCCAGCTCCAGCGGCAGCATGGAGGTGGGCGAGCTCCAGAACGCCTCGTCCGCCACGGACAGCAGCGCCAGGTCGCAGTCGTGGCCCACGGCCTGCACGTCTGTGTGCGCGTGTGTGCGTGTGCGTGTGTGTGCGTGTGGTGGCAGCAGGAGGCAGCAGGACGCAAGAGGATGAGGATGGGGCGTGAAGGAGTCGGGCGTCAGGAGATTGCTGGCCATTCCAAACCCCCCAGGGACCCTGGGCCTATCCATGCACCCCACCACCCCCACCCCCACCCCCACCACCCCCACCACCAGCAGCACCACCACCACCAACTGCCCCGCCCACGCCCCCACTGCCTCCACCTGCACCCGCCGCCCCCAGCGCCCCTCCCCCCACCGGCCCCCCTACCCGCGCGGTACTTGGTGCCGCTGCCGTGGCGCTTGACCAGCACGTAGGTCGCGTCCGCCACCACGTGCGCGTTGGTCAGGATGAGGCGGTCGTGCACCACGAAGCCCGTGCCGGTGGACTCGCGCTTGGGGTGGTTCTGCAAGTAGAAGGGTTGTTATTGAGGGGTGGAGGGTTAGTATGTCGGACATGGGGGACTTATGAGGGTTATAACTGTTAAGGGGCGAGGAGAGGTAGGGATCAACGGCCGGCGCACACAGACACGACGTAGAGCTGCTCCGGAAAGGTACCCAGCGTGGATCCAGACCCGCATGGGTTCTGACATGCACAGCGCGTGCCCGTGCACGCTTGTGCCACACCTACCACGCCCCAGCCCAGCGACAGCGAGGGCGACGCACAGGGGCCGACGCAGCGTCGCACACTACACCAATAAACACCTGACGGCATTGACAACGAGCCGCGGCCGCGGTCGGATTCTGTGCATCGCCCCCGCGACAGCGACAGCCCAGCCCAGCCCGACTCATCGTCTTCACCGGACACTTCCCCATGTCACATCACAATCAAGCTCACCACCCGCTACACGACCGACGCCGCCGCCCCTGCTTTCTGCACCCGCACCTTTGACGCCTTGCTCGCCCGCTTGCTTGCAACACCGCCAGCCCCCGCGCACCACGGCCCCCACCCACGCCTGCCTGCCTGGCTGCCTGCGCGGCTCCCCTCCCACCCCGACCCACCTGCCAGGGCAGGGTATAGTTGGGCCGGCTGTGCACGGTGTAGATCTTGATGATGCTGTCCAACACGCTGCCCATGCCCTCCGCATACGCCAGCGGCGCCTCCGCCAGCGCCGCCAGCAGCTCGCCGTCGCTCTTGATGTGCTGCGAGTAGCTGCGCGACGGCTGGAACACGCCCGTGTGCCGCGGCGCCGGCACCGTGGCCGCCGCCGCCGTGGCGGTGGCGGCGGCGGACATGGGCGGCGCCATGACCGCCGGGGGCGGCGGCGGCGGAGCCGCCTCCGCGCCGTCGCCGTCGGCGCCGCCTGCGGCGGCGGCGGAGCCTGACCCCGAAGCCGCGGCGGGGGTGGCGGCTGCGCCGCGGCGGCGGCTGCGCTTGGACGGCGCGCCGCCGGCTGAGGAGGTGGAGGCGGTTGAAGAGGCGGCGGAGGAGGTGCTGGGGGCCGCTGCTGGCCCCGCCCCGTCCGAGGACAGCAACAGGTCATCAGTGGACACACGCGGCACCACCGACGGCGCCGCATGCCAGGGGACGGCTGTGTGGCCCACGCCCGTGACAGCACCCGTGCCCGCAGCCGCGCCGCCGCCACTTGCGCTCAGGGCCGACGGCTGCACCGCAGACGCCGCCGCCGCGGGCCAGAGGCCTGCTGGGGAGGCGAGCCCCTGCGGCAACTGTGCGCGAGGCTGCGGCGGGCTGCGGTCATGGCTGCTTGCAGTCGAGGACAGCGGCCAGCCAGCGCCCCCAGCAGGCTGCGCTGCGGAGCAGAACGCCCGGTGGCCGCGGCTAGCTCGGAGGAAGCAGGCTGCTGCGGGGGAGGGGTGCGCCCCCGCAGGCGCGCCGTTGGCGCCGAGCAGCCGGCCTTGCAGCGGCATGCCGGCGGTGGATCGCCCGAAACCCTGAGCGCTGAGCGCTCTCAGCGTGGACCTAGCCGCCGCAGCGCCGTTGAGGGCGCTCAGATGCGAGATGCTGGTGGCGCTGGATGCCGCCGAGACCGAAGTAGGGCTAGACGCGACGTGAGCGGTCACGTGTGTGCGGCACCAGGTCGATACTTGGGCCAGGAGCCTATTGCGAGGGGTACTCATAGACTAGCGAACTCGGAAAGGAGGGCCTGAACCCTGCCTCTGTAAAACACGGCCTGACAATGATTAGCGCATGAGTATAAACGGACTGCACGAAGTGACTATTAAAACTCACAAGCACGAGAGTCGCGCGATCAACGAAATCACCAGCTCTGACTCCGCAATGAGCGGCCTGCGTCGCGATACTACATGTGCAAAAACGCAAGAGAGGTCTGCTTAACGTGTTTCGTAGATAAAATATGCTGGCCGCCTGAAGGACCTCGTTTGCGGACTCTTGAGGAGTCGATATTAAGCGATTCTCCGCGAGCACCCAAAAGTGCTCCCGCGCGCGTCGCCACCATGGTGGCAAGGGCGCTACTCATGGTAAGTGAGCGAAGGGAAAGAACCTGGCGCGAGGAAGCACGTGCATGAGGGCGGGAATTCGCGCGCTCACGCCCAACGGAAAACCGCCAAGCCACCCTTGCCGCGCTCACCCGTCCCCTCATGCTTTGCGCGCCCAGGCCCGCAGCGGCGCTTCCCAGTCACCGGAGCAGTTGCAAGCAGTTGCCAGTCAGCTAGCGGGGCTGCGCTACGGGCTGCGCTGGCTGCTGCCAGGGCTGAGCGGTCAGGCGGACTGGCCCCAGGGATGGGACACCACCTCGAGAGCCGGCTGCGGTGCGCTGCGCCGCGGGCTGTCTTCGCCGGCATTCAGCAGCCCTTGCCCAAGCGGGCCCCCCGCATTCAGCTTTGACATAGGTGGGCACAGTTGCGATTAACCGTTGTACGCGAAGGAGGACACTGCTCAGTGCGCGCACGTGCAAGAGAGCCAACAAAAACGATGAGTGCAGATGGCGTCCTGATCCGTGGCAAGCACGTGCTACCAGAGGCGCTAGAAGCCGTGAAGAAGGTATGGGCACATGCGATTTAGCGTGCGGGTGAATAGAAACCCCACGTGAATGAAACGTCCGCAAGTGGCGCAGGAGCTGACACACATCAAGAGCGGTGCCCTCTCCCCCTTTGCCTCCCGGCTCATCCCGCCCGCAGCTTACCGCGCCGGATGGCCGCTGGCGGTACCCAGTCGTCTTCATGACCAACGGTGAGCATCACAGCCATTGATTCTGTGGTTCCGCCATCCGCCTGTAGCTAGCTAAAGAATCATTCTGCCATCCCTTCTTGCACCTGGCCTGTGCTCAATGTCCCGGAACACGCCCCCGGGACCCCAGGCGGTGGCGTGTGCGAGGCACGCAAGGCGGCGCAGCTGTCTTCGTGGCTGGGGGTGCAGGTGGCGCCGTCGCAGGTAGGAGCGACCACAGCTCGTGTGCACAGGCCCACAGCCCGTGTGTCGGAGCCGCTGGGGGGGGCGTGCTCCCCGTGTTAATTACTTAATTAACGGCACCGTTGAGCAGCCTCCCGGTCACCCACCCATACAAGCGACTCCTCTACTCGAGGGCTAGCCCTGAAGCCCTCACCGCGTCACTCCCTCACTCCTCCCGCCCGCCCAGGTCATCCTGTCGCACACACCCATGCGCGACCTGGCCCCGCAGCTGGCCGGCGCGCCGGTGCTGGTGTCGGGGCGCGGCGATGTGCTGGAGGTGGCGCGGAGCTACGGCCTGGGGCGGGCGCTGCACACGCGGCAGCTGGGCCGGGCCATGCCGGCCGCCACGCCCTTCTCCACCTACCCACCCTCGCCATCGCCAGGTGTGTGAATGAGATATAGATGCATAGATGCACAGGTCAGTGGGTAGGAAGGGGCTCAGGGCTGCTGGAGGGAAAGGGGGAAAGGGGAGAAGCGGCCGTGTGCAGGAGCTCACGCGGGGTAAGCGGTGCGAGAGAGACTAAATCTGGTGCGGCTGATGCCGTGACGGTGTGCGTTTGCAGCGTCGTCCAAGACCGTGCCTTCAACAGCGGCGTCAGCGTCAGCGCCCGCGGCGTCTACATCCACATCCGCATCTGCACCCGCGGCTGCAGCTGCAGCTGGGGCCCCCATCCCTACCTCCGCCCCCGAGTCCAACATCACCGCAGCCGCGGCCGCCGCGCAGGTGCGCCCCTCACCGCTACCGCCACCACAACCACAACCACAACCACCCAACTACCACAACCACCTGCACTCGCCCATGCTGAGCCTCCTCCTCCTCCCCATGCGGACCATCCCCGCGCACAGCGGCATGCGCCGTGTTGAAGTGCAATCAGCACCGCTATCAACACGCCGCATCCCAATTCTCTACCACGCTGCCCGCCTTGCACCCACGTTCCTCACCACAGCAAAAGCCCACACACGCAGCTCTCTCCCTCTCCCTCTCTCCGCCTGCTTTACTCCACTCCCCCTTTTCACTCTCCTGCCCCGCCCCCCTTTTCAGTACGCCGAGCCCTGCCCGGTGCGGCAGCAGGGCCTGGGCACCGAGGAGGCGCCCATCCACACGGTGCTGGTCATGACCGACCCGGACGACTGGTACCGCGACGCGCAGCTCATATGCGACGTGGTCAGCGGCGCCGGTGTGCCCGCCCGCTCGCCGTCCGCGGCGGCCGCGGCGGCCGCGGCGCCGGTGCGGCTGGTGTTCTCCAACCCGGGTAGGTGAGGGCGGCTGGTTGAAGGGGGGGATGGCGGGGAGGGATGCAGCGCGGGGAAGGGTGGGCGTGAGTGACAAAGGCGCGTTGGGGTGTCCCACGCCGCAGGACCTGCTGAGAGGGACGGGTCTGATCCTAGTCCTGGTAGCCAACCATGGCACGGAGGAGCGGCGCTCTGCCCTGGCTGCCTGTGGATGCGCGTTGCCGTGGACAATCGCAACGCCACCGCTGACGCCCTCTGTTTGGTTCCTGGTGGGCTGCCCAACACTTGGTGGCAGACCTGCTGTGGGCCAATGAGTTCCCCAAGAACCGGTTCGGCCAGGGCGCCTTCGCGCACATGGTGCTGTCGCTGTACTCGCGACTCACCGGCGGCGGCCGCCCGCCGCACGTGACTTTCTACGGCAAGCCCAACCCGCAGCCCTACAGGTGCGGCGGTGATGCGCGTGGTGCTGTGGTGTATGTGGGCATGTGCACGCCCACGTCCGCGGCCGCTTGCCAGCTGCACGCGCGCCACGCTCTCCCGCAGCCTGCAATACCGGGCCTTGCTCGCCCCCGCCCCGCAGGCTCGCGGAGCGGCTGCTGCTGGCTCAGGCCCTTGAGTTGGGCGTGCCGCTGCCGGAGGTGCCGCCCGGCACGCTGCCCTTCAGCGGCATCTACGGCGTGGGCGACAACCCCGCCGCCGACGTGCGTGGGGCCAACCAGGCAGGCGCGCCCTGGGTGTCGGTGCTGGTGCGCACAGGTGAGCACGAGACGTGCGGGCCGGGCTTGGCTGGGCCGGGCCGGGCCGGGCCGGGCTGGGCAAGGCACCTATGACGTAGGAAGCGTTGGAGGCAACGATGCTACTAGTACCGTACTAGCATTGTCTTTGCAGCATTTACCGTGCTGCCGCAGTCCCGCTCTCATCCTAATGCTCATTCCGGCCCCCCCTTAGGCGTGTTCCAGGGCCCGGGCCCCAACTGCGACATCGACACGGCGCGCATCGCGGTGGACGACGTGGAGGCGGCGGTGGAGGCGGCGCTGCACCACACCCGCAGCCTGCGTTGGCACAGCATGCGCTGACATGTACGTACATCCACGGACGGACGGAGGCGCCTGGGCCGGCGCCAGATAGGACCAAGGGGCCAGGGCGGCGGCGCGGGCGGGGGCGTACTTCCCCACGTGCTGCTGTGAGTGATGTGGCCGGACGGGCTGTGTCTCGAGTCGCAGAGGCGCCGTGAAGGGGACGGCATCACGGTATGCAGCGGTCGGTGCGGTATGTGGTCGAGTTGAGCAACTGGTTGTTTGTCCAAACTCTTTTCCAGCTGTACACTGCTGCGCAATGCCGCTCGGATGGCCTGGGGATGTGAGCCTATGGCAGATTGGCAGGATGGGTATGTGGTCGACTTGCGGGCGCCGATGCTGAGGCCCAGCAGGGCCCAGCAAACCGTCAGGCCAGCAGCTGGCACGACGGACTGTTAATCACTGTCAATCGTACTATGCATGATACGAAGACGCATCAAATGTTGTCACAGTGTCATTGGCTCGCCGCGCTTGGAAGTGGCTTGCACCAAGACGCTTCGGCGCGCCGCGCCAACACGCGGCATGTCGTAGTACCAAATGCGAGCTTCCAGAACCGGCACCGAACATGCCACCCACAGATTGTCCCCACCAAAGTGCCTTAATCCGTAACAAATTGCGTGCGCAGCAACCATGCCCCCCCCCCGACACAATGTCCGTATACAGTCCTGCACATTCCACCGCTGCCGCATCAATGGTCCGCAACTTCCAGCGACCGCAGCGCCGGTCCGCAATTTCCACTCGTCAGCTCCAGCATCGTCCGTTTCCGCTGCTGCACACTGGGCACTGCGCACGTCCGCACTCACACCTTTGCGCGGCGTATTGTGCTCCGCGGAGTGAGTGCTGTCGGTCCTTCAGATCAATGCAATGACACACTCGATGGAAACACAAGCACCAAAAACTGCATGGTCACCACATGCAACATTCGCGCCTGCCGACATGCGTGCCGCTGCCACACAACCCGGAGCATACGCCCCACCTCCTCTTCTACAACCTGAATCCTGGCTGCGCTCATAACTAAATGTGGGCAGCACAGCGGCACTGCATCGATGCGAAACACGTACAGCTCGCCTCCTTCGGCTGCTGCATTTGGGCCGCCATAACGGTGCCCACACCTCTGCGCATGTTATGTGTCATTGCCGCCTCGCCGCCCCACCGCCTCGACACCTCACACCTTGCCCAGCCGTGCCTTCTGCTGCGCCGCCAGGATCTCCCGCGGCGTGCGCCACTCAAACCCGGCGGCGCCCTTCCTCGACGGCTCCCGTGAAGAGCCCGCCGAGCCAGGCACCCACTTGCCGCCGCCGCCCCGCCCGCCGGGCACGCCGCGCCGGGTGCGGTAGAGCAGCCAGGCAAAGAAGAGGAAGGCGATGCCGTGGCAAGCCACCAGGACAACCACCAGGTCCAGCTCGAAGATCTGCCAGCCATCCTTGGGGTGGTGCTCGTGCTCCTTGCCCAGGATCACGTGCTTGGCCATCCCTGCTGCTGGCTGGCGGCCCTGTTGCAGGACTCAGGGATGCCGGGTCTCAGGGCTCAGCACCGCGTGCTGTTACGCCACGTCGATCTGGCGCTGCTGCTGCTGCTGCTGCTGCTGCTGTTGCTGGGCCTGCTGCTGCTGCCGCTGCGCTAAGCTGCGTTTAACTCTGGGGTGCCGCCTGTCCGAGTTAAGCGCACCACGAGCACTGTGGGCGGTGGGCCTTGCGTCCGGTCTCGTGTGCACTGGCGACGATGAGCTGCGTCACGACGGCAGCTCCGCTGCCCTGCTGTCCACGCCCGCAGCCGCGCCAGGTGTCCCCTCTCAGCTCTCGCTGTCTAGTCCTGCTTGTCGCTGGGCTTGGCGTCCTTGGCCGCGGGGTTCACTATCACAAGAACAATCCAAGCCAGCAGCGCAAGCAAGTGCAGGCCGATAAGAACCGCTACGAGCGTCCCCCATCCCTGAAGCATATCGCCATGGCCGGGCGTGAGTCGGGTGGCATGGTGGACGCCGCTCATATTATTGTAAGGCGGTTGGCGTGTTGAGGGGGCTAAGTAGTGGGCTGCAAAGATAGCGGCAACTTCAGGCTGTTGCGCGGGAAACAAGCACAGTATCTAAATGACCCGCTTCCTGCTGCTTGTTCGTTGTGTGAGCTTTAGTTTTAACTTTAAAGGAAAATGTGCCCCATTGATGCCAATTTGTGCATGGGACGCGCCGCGGCAAGGCTGTCTTTGGCTAGACAAGGGCTGCCATAGCGTTTATTTCATCTTGTTTCTTGAAACTTGCTCGGCCGACCCCGGCGCGATAGTGGCCTTGCATTAGGATGCTTGCTTCCCGCTCCGTTGTCGCCCACCGGTGGGTCTTTTAAGATTATCCATATTGCTAAGAGGGCAAACAATTTCATAAAGAGGCTAGCTTGAACAGGCCCTGACAATGACCGCAAGCGCGGGGCGTGGAACCTTCTTGATGGATGGTGCTAAACTTGCGTGTGCAGGCCGTCGCGCGCTCAGGTGCAGGTCCGGGCCTCTGCCAAGGCGGCCATGAAGATCGTGGTGCAGCGCAACCCGAGCGAGGAGGTGCTGAAGGTGGGCAAATGGGCGGGCGGTGTGAACCGCGGTTCCGGGGTTGTCGGGGAGGCGTGCCTGCCCAGGCCACCTTCGAGGCTGCTAGGTGGCACGTAAACGGGACGCTGCCAGCACATGCCACGCGTGCGGCATGGCAGCCTGTTGCGCACGGCGGCATCGCCACCATCAGCTTGCACCAGTCCCGGCTGGATGAAGCTGCCTCATGAATCCACATGAATCCGCCCCCTGCCCCGCATCACCCTCCCTCGGCACAGGCCAAGGGCGTGCACGGCTGGCCCACCTGGGGCTGCGGCGTGTCCAAGTTCCCCTGGTGCGTGGCAAAGGGGGGTGCCATGATCAGCCCACACTTGACCGCACCAAATACTAAAGAGCGAGGAGTATGGCCATGCTTATGCTTTGGGGAAATGGTTATTCCAGAGACTACCGGTATATCGACCATTGCAGAGGGGGCCCCTTCACGGCGAGGACGGCCGGGCGGGAGAGATCACGCTGGAGGGCGCTGGCCGCTGCCAGGGCCACTGGGGTCCGGGCCGTGCTTTGGGCAATGCACGCAGCCGAGGTCGCGGCCGGCAGGCGCGGGTGCGAGGGCTGCACTGCAGCGCACAATGCTGTCCGTCCTTGGCTTTTCACTGACGCCGCTTTTCGGCCGTGGCCTATGCACTGGCCCCCTCCCGCGCCGTGGCCACGCAATGCTGCATTCACATCGTCTTCATCGTCTTTGTCGTTGTCGTCACACGCAACAGGACCTACCAGGTGAGGACCGGGGAGGCTGCGGAAGGCGTGGAGCCCCACATAGGGGAGGACGTGTGTACATGTTGGGAACACGAGGCTGTCAAAGGCGGCATCAAGGTGTCCAGGGGCCGGTGGCCACTTCGGTGCGGCCACGGCTGTCTGGGTACCCGCTATGTCGTGTAAGGAAGGCTAGGTGTACCGATGTACCGGTACAGTCGGGTCGGGTGCTTGGTGCCACACGCCACACACCGGCTGGCGGTGCCGCCACCACGACACGCCCCCGACGCTCAACACCATGCACACGGGCGCACCGCGCGCTACTGCCACTCACACCAGCCCGCCCGCCCGCCTGCCCGCCTGCCCTCACATCCACACGCCCACACGCACGCAGGAGAGCGAGACCTGCTATGTGCTGGAGGGCGATGTGATTGTGACGCCCAACGGTACGTGTGACGGACGGCAGGGGCGCGGCGGGGCAGTGCCACAAACAGACAATCCAACTTCCGCACAGAGCCCGTCCTCAGTCCGCGCCTCGTCCACAGTCTTCCTGGCATGCTACCCACCTGTGATGGGTACTACATGCTGCTGCAAGTGTGTTTGTTTGTGGTGACGGTCCGTGGTTGCACGCCAGCATTCAGGGCGCCCAGGCGCTCATTCACGTGTGTGTGTGAGGTGTGCTCATAGGCTCCTGTGGATTCTCACGTGCCCCATCGTGGCGCTTCATGCTTGAGTGAAGTGGCTGCGCCCAGTACTGCTCCCAGTGCCTGGCGCCATTCCTACCCCGGTGTGTTGCTGGCTGCCGCTGCTGGCTGCCGCTACTCGCTGCTGCTGCTACTGCTGCTACTGCAGGCGGCGAGCCGGTGCAGATCAAGGCCGGCGACATGGCGACCTTCCCCGCGGGTGAGCGACAGCAGTGGCAGCAGCCTCAGGGGCTGAGGCGAGAGTGCTGCGTGGGGCATGGTCAGCCGTGAGGTTGGGGGCGGCTTGCCATTAAGAAGGCGGGGGAGTACCAAGCAAAGCTTGACCAACTGACCCAAGGGGAAGGCGCCATCCCTGGATGGTGTGCATCAAATTTGCGCAGGGGTGGGTGGTCGGGGGCCGGCCAAGGGTTTTAATCGGCGCTCCAGGACGAGTGCTTAGTCGCTAGTGCTGCTACCTCATACGTAATAGCTGTCCCCGGCAAAAAGGCAGGAGCTGAGTAATGTCATGCATGAGTGATGATTGATGAACGCCCCTCCCCTCACCGATTCGCTCTGGGGACTCACATGCGCCCCCCCCCAGGCATGTCCTGCACTTGGGACGTCAAGTCCCCCATCAACAAGCACTACAACTTCCACTGAGGCCCTGGAGCTGTCGCTATGTAGTTAGCACGGGCCTGCGCGTGGGCCTGCGCGTCTGGCCAATGTAACGGGCTGTTCCTGCCTGTTTCTTGGGGCGCCGTGCTCCCGCCGGCTGACCGGTAGGCATCTCCTTAAGCTTTGACAAAGTTGCGTCGTTGATGGGATTGGCACAATGTGCCACGTGTGTGCTAAGGGACCTGTGCATAGGCGCTCGTGGATGGTGAGAACAGGCGCAAGGCGCCGGGCAACGACAGGTTGTTCGTCAGCGTCGTATCCGAGGTTTCCGCATCCGCGCGGAGATGTTATTCTGAATGATAGCGCGCTGTCTGAGGTACTCTGTTTATGGGCTGTGTTCGCAGATGAGAGGTGGAATTTTGTGCTCTTATACCGGAAAGCGCCCAGCTGGTCGTTGAACGATTGGACTCCGACGGCATCTTGCGCACGTACAAGCCTTGTAGCTATTTGATTACTTGTAGCTGGATGCAGATTTTACAGGTCCCATTCAAGAGCAAGGCTGGTGGCAGTACGCAGGCGTCGACGATGAAGCTGCGCGGAGACGGACTAGCGCTAGCCGCAATGGTCGCTACCGCACCGTCATCGCGTTCGACCTCATTGAGTATTTGACTCATGTGGAGTCTCGCACATGTAACAAAGGGAGCCCCGCTAGTAACGCAGCTTAGAAACTCGACACGCGTTTTGCCCTCGCGGCCCGGGGACAGGGTGGTTTTTGTTGATCACGTTGTAACTCGTATTTCTGATTCATCGCCGGGCAGACAGTGCTGGCGCGGCTTAGCGAGGACTTGAACCGGATGCAGACAGACAGCTCGAGCTGTGCAGCACTACTAAAGCCGACTCACATATTCCGTTTGTGAGTGAGATCACGCGACACCACAATATATAGATCATTGTCATCAGACAGATTTCCGCGGATACACCAATAGCTGTTCAGGAGGTAGCCCACAAGCGGGTCGCTCGGCGCAACAACAATCGGGGCCGCTAAGCGTCGCGCGCCGCCGTCGACAAATATGCGTCTGGCGCTGCTACTTCTTTTTGCCCTTCTGGGTGCTCTGTGGGCGTCTGCCGCGGGTAAGCGACGCAACGACGCAATGAATCGCGCTGATTGGGTAGGCGCGTGCTGGTTTCCTGGCTGAATAGCCTCAGGAAGGCACTGGGGTAATAGAACACGTTCAAATCATAGCAAAAGTTCGCACAGTGAGCTGGGAGGGCTCGGCGGCGCTCGCGCGTGCATGTCCAAGGTCGTTTCCACGAAAAAGGGTTCAAGAGCAATGCGTACTCCAGAGCCACGTAACTGTTGACCGAGCGCAATGCTCGCAGATGCGAGCTGTAATCTGGGTGTCTGACACACGCCGTGCGTGCGACGACTGTGGCTGACACAAACCTTGAACCACCACGGCGACGGAACACAGCATGGGTGCATATGCAAGAACGCGACGTCCTAATAGCATGCAAAGCCCCCCACAACCTGCATGTGCAAGCAAACAGTGACTCGGGGCGCATAGACAAGAAAGCGCGCAGCAATTGCACCGACGTCAGTAGCTGGCTGGAGGTTGCTGATGCGTGTTTGCTGGCGCGCATTCCTCAAGCTCCGGGCGCCCGGCAGGCGACAACACCGCACACAGATAATGCAATGAACCCTGCACACCACTACCGCTGCAGGCCAAAACACCAGCCCCAAGCCGCCCAAGCCACGCCCTCCCCCGCGGCCCCCGCGGCCGCCACCGCGTCCCCCGGCGCTTAAGCCCCCGCCTCGCCCACCCCGACCACCGCCGGTGCTGCTCAGGGGGCCCCCTAGGCCCCCGAAGCCCCCGCCGCCCCCACCCCGGTCGCCACCGCAAAACACTGGCGCGCGTGAGATTGTCGCACCGCCCCCTCCCGTTGGGCGGCCCTCCCCTCCGCCGCCCATCCCCACTGCTGGTGGCGGTGGAAGCGCCCTGCTTGGAGGTGCGCACTCTCACAAATCTGGGCGGCTCGGGCACCCACGAACCATGCGGATACCATACCCACCATTCCACGGTTCTAGCTTATGCGGGCAACCTTACCTTCGCGGTAGGGGCCTTGGGCCGTGCACCTGTTGCAGCAGTTCGTGCGCTGTTTGCCCATCAGCTTGACTCACGTGGTATGATCTTGTATAAAACTTCCTATCCAATCGTTGCCCACATACTTCCTACACACACACACACACATTGCTGTTCTCTCCCTTGTGATCTCTAACACACACAGGCGGCGGCTGCCCCGACGCCCAGGCCGTGTTCGACACCACCAACATGTACCGGGGCTGGCACCAGGCGCCGCCGCTGACGTGGAGCGCCAGCCTGGCGGCGGCGGCGCAGGCGTACGCCGAGGTGCTGGCGCCCAAGGGCTGCCCGCTCATCCACGCGGGCGTGGGCGGCGAGAACCTGTACACCACCACGCAGTGAGTGCGCTCGCTCACCAACTAGCAGCCGCCGGAACAGACACCGCAGCTACCCATGGCTGGGCCTTCAGCCCAGTTCTGCCCCGCCGCACAAAAGGAATTACGAAGTGCAGAGCGCAAAGAGCGCAACAAGTCCAAGAACATTTGTGACTCTGTACTTACCGGCCAGCTCACGTACGCACACCGTCTCGCCCCTCAACTCTCACCCCGACCTACCCGCACCAGGTACCCTAAGCCCGACAATACCTGCCTGCGCGCCATCACCGCGTGGTACAGTGAGGTACGTGCGTGCGTGCGTGCGTGTGAAGCATGTGGCATTTGCATGAGCGGCCAGTGTATGCGCACTCTACCTGCCGGCTGCGTTGGGCGCTTATTTGCAAGCAAAATATGGGTGGGCGGTTGTTTATGGTTGCGCCGCGACCAGGCGCTCAAGCAAAAGAGCCGGTTGGTCGATGCGCTGGAATCCTGCCTGTGCTCGACCGACGTAGCTAGCGCCCGGCGACCTAGCTGCTATCATGTCACATGACATGATAGACACACACTCGCGCCACCCTGCCACCAACAGGAGCCTTATTACGACTACACCGTGGCCAACGCCTTTCAATACAACTGGCCGCGCGGCATTGGGGTGAGTCGCAGATGGACGGACGGACTTGTTGTCCTCACTGTCAGCTACGGCCGCTCGCAGCACGTGCAAGCAGCAGATGTAGAAACTGGCCCGCTAGCCTCAGGTCTGTTCAGGTGCTGATGCCATTCCTTACCATAATCATTTCCAAACGCATCACTTGCACGCGCTGCAGCACTTCACGGCCATGGTGTGGAAGAGCGGGCGCTCCTTCGGCTGCGGCGTGGCGCGGGCCGACGTGCCCATGTCATCCATGCCCGGCGGCTTCGCGGGCTGCAAGGTATGCCTACGTGAACGTGTATGGCGTGGGTAATGCACCGGCCATGCACTAAGCACGCGGGGGCAGGGCCGGGCAGGGCCGGGCTGGGGCGGCCCGATGTCCAGTCCTGAGCTGGTGCGCCTCGGCATACGGTACTGATGGAGTGCCGGGACGCAGCAGCAGGATAGGTTGAAGAATGCCCCGCCGCCCACTGCCCGTGAAATCTCTTTGCCAGAGCTGCCCAACCTTTCGATGCTGACGGGCTCCGGGTTCGTGGCCTGTGCCCTCTGCCGCACATCTCCACCAACCCGCAGATCGTGGTGTGTCGTTACTCCCTCCCCGTCAACTTGGCCGACAACACTGCATTCAAGCAGAACGGTGAGCACATGTGCAACGAGTGCCATCAGGATCGTTACGGTATTGTAATGCTTGAAAGGCTGGCCATTCTCACAGCACCGGTTGACATCTTGATCCCTCCTCACACGCCTCTCCCTGCCCCATGCATGGATGGTGTCCCCTTGGTATTGCAGTCCTACCGAAGGTGTGATGGCGGCGCACAGCCCAACATACGGCCGCCCATAGGAAGCGCCTTGGGTGCTGCTTCAATCCCGCTTTGCCGCTGCAAGCTTTGAGAGCGGCACAAGTTTTGCCCGGACGAAGAACAAAAGCTTCATCAGTTCAACCGGATCATGTCATGAGCATACCGCCACGCAAGTGGTGCGGCTTTCGGAGGCGGGCGCTGCGTGCTGTGTATGGCACGCGTGCCAGCCTGTTTTTCCCGCTTTTGCACAAGAAGTTGCTGTTGGCCTGGTCTGGTTGACTGCAATGTGTGGCAGATAAGCACATTGTGTTTGTTTTGCACCGCACTGCGTCCATGTTTATACGAAGCTCTGTATGAAAGGGCCGTGTGAGGCGCACGCGTGGCGCCGTGTTATCCGCCAATCAGCCCCAGCCGGGGCTGGGGGCCGACTAAATAATTCTTTGCGCATCTGTGCCCAAGTAAGAGTGTGCGTGGTCCGTGGCGCGGGAGTGCGCTAGCATGCGTGAGTGGTTATGTGAAGATGCAGGGGGCCGGGCTAATTCATGAGCAAAAGCATCGTATGTATGACCATATCGGAAGGCGGAGCGGCCGTGGGGCCCACGTGCTTAAAGATTCCAAGCACCTAACTGTATTCATCTTGCCGTGTCCGTGTTGCGCTGGGCCCATCTGCAAAGCCATGGGTCCGCGGCGTCACGGCGCACGGCAGGCAGGGACTCGTTGACTCGCTGAGTGCAATGTATAGCGACGTGACGTGACGTGTGGGCTGTTACGCTCGATGGCTGGGTTGCCCATGCCATAATGGTGCTCGGACTAGGGCTAGCAGCTGCTTTGGAGTAGCCGCGGTGGGTTACGGTTTCGGAGGTTGAGGTTGGGGGCACTGCACATGGGCTCAAAACGGTATTGAGCATAGGCAGCGCTAGTTGTGGGGTCAGATGCCGGAAGGTGGTTCTACTAATTCTTTATCGCCAGCCTGCCGTATGTATACCAGTATGCGCCTATGACCGCGTAGTGTGCCTGACGGTGGTCTCGGTGTTGCTGCTGACAGTGGAAGGTGATGAGGAATACGCCGGACCAAGACACAACTCTGTACAGTTACCATATAAGCTTTTGAACAGACAGGTCCGTGAAAGCAAGGTAGGGGCTGGCTTTGCCCGGCTGCGTACCATCTTGCCCTGGGCCGGTGGTGGGTGGGCAGCGGGGCAGGCGCGGCGCACGGGCGCGGCGTTAGTGTCCAGTATGTTGTGGATTCACTTTAGAGCGAGGGTATTATTGCTGCAAGTTTTAAGCGCATAGTGGCGAGACGGCAAGCAGCTTCAGGGTGGTGGCTTTGAGTTTGCAGATGGGTAGCGGAGGGTCAGTGGGGCCCAAGGCCGGACGCCAAGGAGTGGGATGTGACCGCGGGTGGGCATGTGGAATGGCAATGTGTGGTATGGCGCCGACTGGTTGTGATGGGTGAGCTCCGTGGGTGTGGCTTGCGCTGATAGACGGTGTTTGCGTTGATGTTCGGGCGGTGGTTATGATGCCTTTTTGTCTGCCACCTTTCCACAGAACGGAGTTCATGCGAGGTGCTCGGTGATGCTGTGATGGATGCAGTTGTGCGACGACGATGAGGATGTGCTAGGGGGTATTTTTGGGGGCGCGTCTGGGACTCTGGGTCCCTTCTTACAGAGCGCTGTTTGCCGGTGCACGATCTATCTACATCTGCGCCCGACGCCGTGGGTCTGCATGTCCTGACGTTGACCTGCACACACTTGCCTGGACATGGTGCAGCAGTCATTGCCGGCACAATCACAAACCAACATGCGTTTACACACCTGGATATAACGCACCTCACTCGCATCTGGCAGACGTGTAATGGCAACTCCTTGAGTCCAGGGACATCCCCGCTTCATGTGTGCACATCCTGCGCGCGTGCCTCCATGCACCACCCAGCTTGAGCTATTTGAGCTACTTAAAGTACAGACAGACCCGCCGTAACCATACATCCCTAAACTCGATGCAATCATGCACACGCTTACATGCTTGCCAAGCGCCGGTGCCTGCTTTATCCCCCTCCTGCTTGCACGGTGCACACCTCACGTTCACATGCTGGGCCGCCTGGGATCACCCTGTTGCTCCTTCCTGCCCTTGTGCTTGCCTGCTGCTCATATCGCTCCCACCAGCCAACAGCAAGCACGTTCCCGATTGGCTGCTTAGAACGTCCACGCCTGGTCCACAACCCTACTGTGTGCCGGACGCTCCGTCTTCCAAGTAAAAAAACCCTATGGCCACCCGCAGTCGTCAGACCCACGCCCCGCGGCCGTCAGCCATGGACACTAGTCCTCCTCGGCGTCCGCGCCCTCTTCGCCTTCACTGCTGCCACTGCTGCTGCTGCTGCTGCCGCCGCCGTCGCTGCCGCCGGTCTTCTCCTCCTCCTCCTGCTCCGCGTCCGTCTCCTCCTCGCCCGTCTCGTTGGGGTCATACTCCAGGACCACCGGGCCGTCCTCATCCTCCTCATCCTCCTCATCCTCCTCATCCTCCTCATCCTCCTCTTCTTCTCCATCTTCTTCCCCCTTCTCACCATCATCGTCACTGCTACTCTCCCCCTCCATCTCGCCGATCAGCGCGGCAATGTTCAGGTCTCCGCCGCCGTCGTCGTCGTCATCATCGTCATCGGTCCACCCCGTGTGGCCGCCTCGGTCCTGGCCGCCGCCGCCGTCGTCGTCGCTGCCCAGGCCCTCCTCTCGCGCGTGGTTGCGCAGCAGTCGGATCGCCTGCATGTGTCATGTGCATGTCAGCATGTGCATGTGCATGTCCGTTGCGTGCAAGTGGGCATTCAAGAAGTAAGCGTGTCCGCCGATCGCCACACAGAGGATAAGCCAGCAAGCAGTGCTGACCCATGCCGAACCTGTCGCCTGCTGAGACGAGCTCAATGCGGTCAGCCCCGGGGCCCTCCGTTCCAGCCACATGCACGACTCCCTACGTGCCAATCCCTGCATCCTGCAACCGCCGCAACCGCCATCCTTTGCACCGCCCCAACCTCTCCTGCCGCCGCTGCCCACAGACCCCCTCCCCCTGCCCCCCTCCCCCCTCCCCCCTCCCCCCGCCCCCCTACCCCTCCCCCATTAATTGATCATGCATGGCACCCCCCCCTCCCCGCTCACCATCATGGTCTCGTGCATCTGCCGCACCAGCGCCAGCGGCACGTGGCCGTTGCGGTCCTCGCGCTCCTGCGCCTCGCGCATCAGCCTGGTGGAGGTGGAGGTGGAGGTGGAGGTGGAGGTGGAGGTGGAGGTGGAGGTGGAGGTGGGGGGAGCGAGAAGCGTCGCAAGACAGGGGTGAGGATAAGGGCAGGTGGCGGGGCAGGTGGTGGCTAAGGAGCGGAGTGGATTGGGGGGGGGCAAGCTAGCCCGCTTGGCTACACCATGTCGCCCGCTCCGCACTAATTAAGCTGCCCCCAAACCTCTGTGGCCTCACGTGTAATAGCGTGCGATTTTGGAGCTGAGCATCTCCGACAGCTGCTGCGCCGCGTCCGTCACCGGGCCCCGCCGCGGCCCCGCCGCCGCCGCCGCCGCACTGCCGCTACCTCCGCCACCGCCACTGCCACTGCCACCACCGCCGCGGCCGGCCGAGATGCCGTGCAGGATTGTGCCCAGCAGGCCCATAGTGCCGCCGCCGCCGCCGCCGCAGCCTGACCCGGAGGCCCCAGAGCCGCTGGCGCCGCCGGCGTTAGCATTGGCGGCTGCGGCCGCCGCCGCGGCGTCGGCGCGCGCGATGAGGTCCCGCGCGCGCTTCACCTCCGGGGCGGTGAGCAGCAGCTTGTAGCGGTGCAGGTCGCCCATCTGTGTGTGTGTGTGTGTGTGCGTGTTCTCTGGGGTTGCTTGGCCACGCATCGGGGCCCACAGCCCCTCAAATGGGTGCTACCGAGCCTGTGCAGCTAGAGGCTACACAGCGGCTCCACACACGCGTTTCGCGTTTCGTTCGTGTTTACCCCCTTCCGCCCTCCCTACACTACCCCATCCCACCAGCCCCTGTTCGCCCATCCGCTCATCGCCCAGCCCCGAAGCAAAGCCCCAAGCCCCACCCACGCACCCACCCACCCACCCACCCACCCACCCACCCACCCACCTCCCCGCATCCACCCACCCACCCACCCACCCACCCACCCACCCACCCACCCACCCACCCACCCACCCACCCACCCACCCAGCCACCCACCCACCACGCACCCACCCACGCACCCACCCACCTCCCCGCACGAGTAGATCCAGCCGCCGTACACTAGCAGGTCGGTCCGGCTGAGCGCCACCACCGCGCTCATGCGCTTGCCGGGCGGCGCGCCCAGCACGGCGGCGGGGTGGCCCCACAGCGGGGCGGGCGACGCGCCCACGTCCAGCCTGGGAGGAGCGCGGGGGGGGGGGGTAGCCATCCATGGATGGTGTTTAATCAATGGGGGGGGGGGTAGTTCATTCCAGAAGCCAAAGGGCGGGGGGAGGAGGTGGGGGCCGGGGGTCCAGGAAGGGCGAGCGGGATAAACGAAGTGGAGCAGACGGCGGGCGGCAGAGCCTGCAGGTGTGCTGCGACTCCGTCTCTCGCGCTGCGTGGCGTCGCCTTTTCTGTGTGTTGCTGTCGCCTGGCCGGGCGCCCGGAGCGTGAGTAATGCGCCTATGCGCCCAAGTCTCTGCCTGCTTGCATTTGTGGCGATGTGGGGAGCTTCGGACACTATTGGGACGTCGCACTCTTGCCCCATGCCCGGTTCCATCGGCGGGCGGCAGAGCCGGAAACAGGCGGGCTGGGAAGCGGAGGTTAGGCGCTCATGGATGCTCGCTGCCTTGCCTTCCCCCAACCCTGGCCCCCAACCCTCAGCTCCCCTCCCCACAATCCCCCTGAAACCCCCACCCCCTAAAACCCCCACCCCCTCAGCACCGCTCCACCACGTACCCCCCCCATACACACACACACGTTTCCCCTTCCCCCTCCCCTTCCCCCTTCCCCCACCCACCCACCACCCACCCACCCACCCACCCACCCACCCACCCACCCACCCATGGTTCTGTACGCGCGCGAGCCTGGGTGCCATCCATGACTACCGACAACACCGACGACAAGACTGAAGACTCAAGGCTCAAGGGCGCCCGAGACCTAAAGGTTAAGGCCATACCACCTCCGCGCTCTGGGTTGGGCTGGTTGGTTTGGGTTCTCTTGGTCGTTTCGCTTTTGGTTTCTGGAATGAACTACCACCCACCCACTTACCAGGTGATATGGTTGCCCAGCTCCAGCGAGCCGCCGAACAGCACCAGCTTGGAGCCCAGCAGCGTGGAGGCGTGGCAGCGGCCCATCACACTGAGGAGCGTGGAGGGAAGGAGGAGGAAGCAGGGGAGGGCAGAGGGGAGGGCAGGAAGGAATGAGGGGGAGGAGACGCTCGGGGTATGGTTGGAGCGCAATGCTGGGTTCGTATGTGTCAGGTGACACTTGCGCAAGCAGGAAGGGCGCTGCCCGCTGCCCGCTGCGCAGATCCACGCCCGCCCAGCTCCCATGTGGCTCACTTGCGGTCGTGCGGCTCGTTGGCGGGCGTCACCTGCTCCCACTCCCAGGTCTTGAGGTCCAGGCGGTACATGTCGTACAGGTCGGTGCCGCTGCGGGCCAGGTCCGAGCCGTTGCCGCCGCCCACCACCCACAGCTGCATGCATGGGGGGTGGGGGTGCCATGCATGTTTGATTAATGACGAGGTAGACGGGGGGCAGCAGCAGCAGTGGGAGCAGTAGTAGAGCCGCAAGGGAAGGGGCAGGGTGGGCGCCAACAAGCTGTACTACCACTGCGTATGCGTGAAGCACGCCAAGCGAGAAGGGTAGCCAGTAGCCAGCTTTCAGCCGCACCGCACCGCACCGCACCGCACCGCACCGCACCGCACCGCACCGCACCGCACCGCACCGCACCGCACCGCACCGCACCGCACCGCACCGCACCGCACCACGCAGCGCCTCGCGTCGTCACATCCAGGTTCCCTACCTTGCCGCCGTAGCAGAAGAGCGAGCAGCCGAAGCGCGGGCTGGGCCCGGTGCCAGTGGTGTTGGGCCGGTCCACGGTCATGGTGCGCAGGTCGACCACTGCGTGGAGTGGGGCGGAGCGGGGGCGGAGTGGAGCGGAGTGGAGTGGAGTGGAGCGGAGCGGACGGCTGGAGGGTGGAAGTAGTCAATTCAACGCACCACACGCCTCTTCACCTCAAGTCACGGTTACGCAGGCGCCGCCATGCCACCCGCATCACCAAACCGCCACACCGCTTCACTTTCATACAACCTACCGCCACCACCAACGCCAACACCATACCATACCACACAACACAACACACAACACAAAACCCACCAGACAAGCGCGTGATGCTGTCTCGCCGCGCGATGCCGCCGAACACGAACAGCTTCATGCCGCACTCGGAGGCGGCGGCGGCGTGGTAGCCGCGCGCCCCCGGGTCCGCGCCACTGAGCTGCGGCAGGTACCACTCGTACTCGTAGTCGGCCGGGTCCAGGTCTGTGAGGGTGTGGGCGGGGGGTTGTGGTTACCAGCCCAAACTAAACCAAACCTAACGCATAAGAGGGGGTGTTAGGATTCACAAGGGAGAGAACACATGAAAGACTTGTGCATGTGGTCTGTGTTAATCACAAGGGAGAGAGAACGAACACAATCAGGTCTATGTGGGTGTGGGTGTGAGTGGGTGTGGGTGGGTGGATGATGGGTGGTGGGCGCATAACCACGCATGGCAACACGGTGCGGTGTTGATGTGTTGTGGCGTAGCATGCTAGGATGGGGCATTGCCATTGATGCATCGGCATGAGTAGGCTGGAGCGGGCGACACGCTTGGCGACAGCGGTTCTGGGGCCGACAGGGGTGTGTGAAGGGCGGCGCGACTACCAAGGCGATGCGACGACGCGTAGAGGCGAAGAAAGACATTGATTCCATTCGTCACAAGGGGGAAGAGCAAGAGGGAAGAGGAAGCACGGCCTGCCGGCGTATAACTGAGATGAGTGCAAGGGAGGAAGGGAGGCAGGCAGGAGGCCGCAACAAACACACCACGTCGCACATGCAACCAGACACGAAGGCCGCGCGCGTAGGGTAAGAGAGGCATCCCTGACGTGCAAGGCATGCCCATGCATGCCCCTTAGCTCTTGCTTCCCGCGCCCCCGCCACCCTTTTCCCTCCCTTTATCTGCCGTATCTGTCTCTCGCGCTGTCTACCTCACCCACCCTCCGTTCCCGGCAGCTCGCCGCTGAAGGGCCGCAGCAGCGCCAAGCTGGAGATCTCAGCCGCGTAGCCGCCGGCCTGGGGGTCGGGGGCATTGGGCACATCCAGGCGGGTGTGCCAAAGCGGAAGGGCGAGCTCGGAAAGGAATGGTACCGCGGGGCGCAGCCAGTCTACCGTAACCCCTCCTATACGGCTTTACACACCTTGTCTGCGCGAGTGCCGGAATCCGTGCAGCTCACGCCCGCCCGCCCGCCCTTTACCGCCTCGCCCCCTCCCCCCCCCGCCTAACATGAAGCCGCTCACCTGCATGCCGCCGTACACCGCCAGCCAGCCGCCGCCGGGGCCGCACCGCGTGGCGCTGTGGCCGTACCGCACCGGCGGCTTGCGGCCCGCCACACGCGGCACGCGCCACTGCCAGCCGCAGGGGCCGTCCTGGCCGGGCAACAGCCAAGGCGCGGGCGGCAGCGGCGGCTGCGGCGGCTGCGGCCCCTTCTGCGGCCCCTGGGAAGCGGGTGATGGCGACGGGTCGGCCCGTGATACTGGTGCGGCAGCGGCAGCGGCAGCGGAGGTGGAGGTGGAGGTGGAGGGAGCACCAATGCCGGACGGCTCAGCTGCCGCGGCTGCGGCTGCGGCTGCGGCTGCGGCTGCCGGGCAGCGTGAGCGGCCGCCGGCGTTGCTCCGCTCCTCCAGGCCGATGCCCCGCGCCGCCAACGACTCCGGTCCCGCAGCGGCGGCGGCGGCAGTTGGCGGTTGGCCGTTAGGCGCCGGCGCCGTGCGCTCCAGGATGAACAGGTCATTGCGGATGCCGCTGCCCCAACCGCCAAACAGGATCATGGAGTCGGCACCCCAGCTGGCAGCGGCGTGGCCCTCACGCGGGCAGGGCCGAACCTGCAAACCACGACCGACACACGGCAAGAGCACAATGAGCAATCGCTGCCGATACTGTTTGCCGAACGCGCTTAACAGCACTGCTAGCCACCCGGAAAAGCCTCCACGTGCAACAACAGGAGGAAGCAGGTATGCTCCGCAGGCGGCACGGATCAGGGCGGCGCAGTAGCAGTAGCAGCAGTAGCGGTGCAGACCTGTCGGTTGGCCACCTCCGGCTGTAGCCGCTCCCATCCACCGTACGGCAGCTCCCGCAGCAGCAGCCCGCGCACCACCACACCCCGCCAGTCGGTGATCTGTGTGCCAAGGGAGGGAGGCAGTTTCACAGGAATCCATCCACCAGGGACGTGCAGTCACGTGGGGCAACCGCACGCCTCCCTTCCCCGAGTGACTAGGCCGCAGTCCCTGGATTCTCATACAGACCCATGCCTGTTTCATTCCCCAAGCCCCGACCGCCTACGGCCCAAGCGGCCAAGCCCACCTCGCTGGGCTGCGGCAGGTGACGCTCCTTGACGCGCGGGCACAGCGCGCTGTCGTACAGCTGCCGCCACAGCACAGGCGCATCGGCCGCCGCAGCGAGCTGCTTGCAGGCCAGGCTGGCGGTGATGACCTGTGGTGATGGTGCATGGGGGCGGGGCAAGGTGTGCGTCCGGTGAGGGAAACATGGCTCGGCTCGCTGGCGACGTGGCACTTCGTCAAGCCCGCGAGCGGCCCAGCGAACGTAAATTAAGGGTGCTACATGAAGGTTCATTTTGACACTATGCATCTCCTTTGCAGTGGATGTGCTGCGCCCCCACGGCGGTCGCGCAAGAGGCCCGTCGCGTGCTGCCAAAGCCCTTGTCCTGGGCCTGCTCGGACGCGCCTCCTTCATGACAAGAACGGATTCTCATGTATACTTAGATGCACACGCGTGCATTTGAGCTAAAAAATACTCGACCACCACCAACCTCCGAGTCCGGAAGAGAACATTGCTTGCGCTGCTTGCACGCACCTCCCGTGGCTTGAGGAAGCTAAGAATAGAAACCAGAATGTTGCTATCCAGACGGTCAAGCAAACACGAGGTGCTTCCATCCGCGGCAGACGCGTCTTCGGCCATTTTGACGTCGCTTTTGCTGCGCTTGTGCGGCGAGCCCTGCACCCTGCCGCTCATCGCTTTGTATGTTATACACCAGCGCGTGTGTGCAAGATGCTCGTGCCCGCGTTGCTTGCGATGGGGGCGCCTGGAGATGCACGGGCTAGCGACACGCTTGCGGCCTGGCCACGCCGCGTCTTGGTCGCCCGACCGCCGAACTCGCTACCTGGTCAGGCATCCAGCAGCAAGACTCGCGGCCCGGCAACATTAAAGCAGTCGCTGCGGCTTTTACACGTCCACCGGCATGTCCCACGGGTCTGCTGCCGGCGAGCCGTGACCGTTATTAGCGGGCAGCGCTGCAACAGGCAAAACCAACATCTGTTTCTCCGAGCCAGCCATGCGACTTCAGCACATATCGGCGGAGCCGCCGGGGGGCGGCGCGGGTCCGCCTACAGCGACGTCCCCAGCTGCAGCTGCTGGTGCCATGGCTGCAGCACCGCTACACGGCCTGAAGCTGCTGCTGCACCTGCACTCGCTCGGCGGCGCGGACTGGGCAGCGGGGCTGGTAGTGGCGGCGGCAGCGGGCGGCTTGATCCCCACGGTGGCGGCCACCGGAACCGCAAGTGGTGGTGACGGTGCAGGTGACGGCGGCGGCAGCCGCGGCAAGCGCGGCGGCGCAGGCGGGGGCGGCGGCGGCGGCGGGGGCGGCGAAAGGCCGCAGCAGGCGGCTGCGGCTGCGGTGGAGGAGAAGGAGGCCGCGCTGGGGCAACTGCGGTGGGTGGTAGTGGACCGACTGGGAGCGGCCGCGCTGCTGACCGAGCTGCGGCCGCCGGACCGGCCACAGCAGGTGCGAGGGCGGGCAGGGGCCACGGCACGACACGGCACGGCACGGTGGGTGGTTGCGTGTATGGGGGCGTGGGTGGGGATGGGGAGTCCGGGTATGCATGGGGAGTGACTGTGAGTACTATCCAGGGTGCCGCCGCTGCTGTCCATGTCGCGGCGTGGGTGGGGTGTAGGTCACCCACGTGGTTGCGGGCGCCGAGGCGCTCAGGCGGCGGCCGGAGCTGCTGCGGGAGCTGGCGGCGGAACTGCAGCCCGCGCTGATGGTGGGTTTGCGTGCCGGTATGGTTTTGGGGTTGGTTGGAGTCGCGAGGCGGGTGCCTCACTCGCGGTGTCGCGTCAACCACCGCCCAGCAGCTTTCCGCACGGGTGGGGCTGTGGCATGCAACCCCACAGCCCGCACAGCAGATGGCGTGATCCATGCACGACATGCGCGTCTCGCACGCCTCAGGCCATACACGGCGCGCGCCCCTCCGTGGAGCTGAGTCCTGAGGAGCTGGGTGTGCGCATGCGGGCGGTGGACGGGGCGTGGCTGGCGGCGGCGCTGCAGCAGCGCAGGTGCGTTCACGGGTTGAGAGCGGCGGGTTGGGTTGTGGGTTGTGCAGGGGTAATGTGATGGGCGTGAACAAGAGATACGTGCAGGCCGGGGCGAAGCAAACAAAGTGGCATTGACCAGTATTCGTGACACAGGGCCTGCTGCTGCATGCTGGCTGCTCGCAACACGCAGGCGTGTGCCCGCCGCGCCTTACAGCATGCCGGAGGTGCTTCATGCGGCAGGTGAGGTGTGGCGGCGGAGGCGGCAGCAGCAGCAGCAGCAGCAGCAGCAGCAGCAGGGGCAGCAGCAGCAGCAGGGGCAGCAGCAGCAGCAGCTCGCCGCCGCTGAGACCAATGCGGGTGCGACCATCAGCAGCGGTTGCGGCGGCAGCAGCGGCGGCGCAGCCAGCAGCAACAGCTATGGCAAGGCGCAGCCGCCGCCCCACACACCCGTGACTTGCTGCAGACGTTCCGCTGGCGCTGGCGATGCGCCGCAGCAGGCGAAGGTGGCATCATTGGCGGAGGGACAGGAGGCTGCCGCGGGAGAGGCGGCTGGAGCGCCGGCGCTGCCAGCAGGTGCAAGAGGGCCACCGCAGGCCGCAGTGGTGGCAGCAGAAGCGGGCCGGCAGCCAGCAGCGCAGCAGGCAGCCGCCTGGCAGCGCCGCCAGCTGCTCGCGCTGCCACCGCGGGCCGTGTGGCCGCTGCCCGGGCCGGCGCCGGCAGCGAACGCGCCCCTGGCCAGGTGTGTCATGTACGTGGGCGGGTTGCCTCGTCATGCTCGATCGGTGTGAGGTGATACTACATGGTGTGAGGGGCACTACAGGGGGCATACGGGCGTGGGTATCACCTACCAGCACCACACGCAAGCGCTCATCGCAGGCATGGCAAGAGAGGTCGTCACAGCCTCTCTGGCCCCATCTGACCCTGCTACAATGTGTTTTCCGCCCAAGGCCTGTGTTTGAAGCTCGCTGCATGCATCGTACTCTCCACGAATCTTGGCCCCTCATCATCATACGCAGGTACTCGCGCTGGCTGGGCTTCTGGGATGCGGCGCTGGACAGAGTGGAGCGGGTGGGGGAGCTGGTGCTGTGGGGGCTGTACGACAGCGCCCGCTGCACTGCGCTGGGCAATGGGGCGCTGGACGGCGGCGTGCGGGAGCTGATGCGCTTCGAGGAGGCGCTGGCGGGACCGAGGGGTGGGTGAGCGTGTGGGTGAGCGTGTGTTTATATAATACACGAGGAACAGGGTGAGCGTTTGTGTGTGCGCGTGAGCGATGTGCGTGTGTGTGCGCATGTGTATGTGGAGCGGCAGGCTGGAGTTGGAATGGTCAAGGCTGCACCCGTGGTTAGCTCGTTTGACCGCCGCCCCGTCACCAGGGGTTCGCGCCCGCAGTAACGGAATGATTGCACGCATCCACAGACAACACGGATGCGCCGCCGGACGCTCGGGGCGGCCGCCGCCCCAGCCTCCGCCCACCTCCCGGTGCACTTTCTCGGCAGCAGCACAGCCTCCAGGCGCTCAGCGGCGACGGCAGTAGCACCAGCACAAGCACAAGCAACGGCCTGGCCGGCGGGCAGGGCGGGCGCTGGTGGACCGCGGCCGGCGTGTCCACCTCCACCTTACCTGTCATCAACCACCAGGCACGTCTTCCCGTCACCAGCGCGGTTCTCTGCATCCTGGTGCCACGCGCAAGTGCAACATCCAGACAGGCACATGCTTTTTGTCAGGAGGCCGGCGGGCTGCATTCGCCAGGGAAGGCCCAACTCAACCAAATTATGCTTGATCCCCGTTTCTTTGTCCGGGTACATATGGTTTTTGATACATGTACGCAGGCGCTGAACTATTCTCACGTGGCCGCGGCGGTGCGCGGCGCGGCCTTCCACATCGCGCCCGGCACTCCGCCGCAGCAGCTGCAGCGCGAGCTGCCCTTCGTGGGCGCCTTCAGCGCAGCCGTGCTGGCAGCGATGCTACAGGCGCCACAGCCGCCGCAGCGGCTCCCCACCCCCGCCGCCACCGCTGCCGTCACGGGCACCAGCATGCCAACCTCCGCCCCTGCCACCACCGATGCTGCTGCTGCCCGCTGCACTTGTGCGCTGCTGGAGGCGTTTCGGGCGGACCGGCCCGTGGCCGACTCGCGGGGGCGGCTGCGGCCCGGCACCGAGGGCGCCGCGTGAGTCCGCCGTAGGGCAGCCGTACGGCAGCGGTTCACGGCGGTTTCCGTTGTGAGCCCGTGCAGACTTGGTAGCTGGGGTGGAAGGCAACGCATTGCAGCCTCCGACATGCACACGCCTTGCCGACCAGACTTGAACCCCGCTTGACCTTGTCGCAGAGTTGCTTCCGTCACCTATTTATGCCCACGCCCCTGTGCGCCCTCGCTCTCTGCCGCCGCACAGCACCCGCCGCCTGTTCGCCGCGCTGCCCGGCTGCGGCCCCGTGCTGGCGCGGCGGCTGTGGGCGGCCGGCTTCCGCAGCTACGGCCAGCTGCTGCTGCACGGCGGCGGCGCGCGGGCGGCGGCGGGGCTGCCCGTACTGCCCGTGACTGCTGACGTGGCGGCCGAGCTGCGGCGGCTGGGGGTGCCGGGGTACGATGGCGGCGGCAGTGGAGGGGGGCCGGCGGGAGTAGGACGGGATGTGAAGACGTGGAAGCGGCGGCGGCGAGAGGGGTCGGGTACGGCGGCAGCTTCGGCGGCGGACCGGGAGGGAAGAAGGCGGTTGTGGGGAGGGGAGGGTGGTAGGCAGGAGGCCCGGAGGGAGGAGGAGGAGGAGGATGGCACGCCGCCGCGTGAGGGCGAGCCAGGAGAAGCCGG
The DNA here is from genome assembly GCA_016834595.1 of Chlamydomonas schloesseri. Classification (NCBI taxonomy): domain Eukaryota; kingdom Viridiplantae; phylum Chlorophyta; class Chlorophyceae; order Chlamydomonadales; family Chlamydomonadaceae; genus Chlamydomonas; species Chlamydomonas schloesseri. The sequence continues at coordinate 417,291 of JAEHOD010000023.1, read as the reverse complement.
AGGGGGAGATGGTGAGCAGCCGGAGGAGGTGGGCGTGTGTACGGCTCTGCATGGAGGAGCCACAGCCGTGTCTCCGAGCATGGAGAATAATGATGGCACTGACGACGACAACGAGGCGGAGACCGAGGATGACGAGGGGGAACAGCGGGCGGGGCGCAGAGGCGGTCGCTTCCTCGGTCCTGTCCATAACGACGGCGGCGGCGGCGGAGGCGGCTGTAAACGGAAGCGATCCGTTCGCGGCGGCGCTCGCAGCAGTGCCGGCGGCGGCGGCGGCGGCATGGCTGCTGTTGCCGCTGGGGCGGAGGGCTCCTGGTGGCGGGGCGAGGTGTGGTACTCGCTGGTGTGGCGGCGGCACCTGGTGGGGCAGGAGGCGCTGTGCGGGGAGGAGGTGGGCGAGATGCGGCAGGTGGGCAGTGGGCGTGGCCGCGGGCGGGCGTGACCGGGGCCGGGCGCGCGAGTGGGTGTACAGGAGGGGACTGAGGAGCTACCAAGGGGTCATTGTCATTGACGGGCAGGGATGTTGTCACAGCGGATGTGTGGTGCGAGCGAGGTTGGGCGCCGCACCCAGCAGGTGCAGGTAGCTTGCATGGCGTGCTGACATGCGCCCCTCCTGCGTGCATGCGTCTTGGCTTATTTTCAAACCCTTTGGCTTTTGTAAAACCCTAAAACCCTTCCCCCGTACCCTCCCCCGTAGATCACGGTAACGCCACCGGCCACCACGGCTGCCCATCCGCCCATGCGTTCCTGAACCCCTGCGCCCCAGCCTGCCTATTCCCTGCCTCCTGTGTGCCCGCCTGCAGGTGCTGCTGAACGCGCTGGCTGCGGTGTCGGGCCGCCCCGGATGGTTGCTGGTGCTGGCGGGCGGCGGGCGGCGCGGCCGGGCCACCGCTGACGCCGACTTCCTGGCCACCCACCCCACCTACCCTCTCCGCCGCAGGGCCGTCGGCCTTGGTAGCCGCGGCGGGGGCGGCGGGGGCGGTTCGGGTGCGGGCAGCGAGGAGGCGGAGGAGGGCGGCGAGGAGGGCGGCGAGGAGGGGGGCCAGCAGGATGGGCAGCAGCAGCAGCAGCGGGAGCAGCTGCCGCTGGTGGTACGGCTGTACGAGGCGCTGGTGGCGGCGGGGCGGGTGGTGCCGCTGGAGGGGGGCGCCTTCCTGCGCATCCAGGTGCGTGCATGCGCGGGGGGAAGCGAGTGAGGGGCCGGGCAGGGGGGCGGGGTAATTTCCGGGGTGCGTGAGGCGGACCTGTTGGGTGTTCGTGGCCTGAGAGCAGGTCCCAGCTGAACGCTGCACGACCCCGCCCGCCCCCTGTGTCGCGTGTCCCCCGTTGTCATTATAGGCCACGCTCCCCTTCTCGCTCTTTTTGCGTTTGGTATGGTTTATTTGGGCTGGTATTTACAGCCCCCACCCCCCAACCCCCAACCCCAGCACTTCACAAAATTTGACCCACACCATCCCATGGATGGCTGCCCCCGCCCGACCCCAGGCTGACAAGGAGCCGGGCGTGTTGGACAAGATGAGGGCCATGGTGGCGGAGGGCCGCTGGTCGGGTGGGTGGATGGGTGGGTGCGCAACTAGGCGGACTAGCTACGTGCCTGCCTGAGCATATGGCTGCACGACCGCATTGTTACGGTATTCGGCTAGCACTTGCACACGTGCTCAGACACACTACGATGCGTCTTCCAGACATCCGCACCGCTGCCCCCCCCCACACACACACACCGCCTGCACCTGCGCTGCCCCTTTCCAATGACCGACCCTGCCTCCGCCAGGCAGCGACGAGCAGATGGACCGATACGACCACCTGTGGGCGGTGTGGGTGACTGGCGGCGGGCGGCGGCGGCGGCTGGACGTGATGCTGATTCCGTACGACAGCAGTTGGCCGTACGCGGTGGTGGGCTGGACAGGCAGCCGGCAGTACCTGCGATTCCTGCGGCAGCACGCGCTCAGCTGCGGGTAAGAAGAAGGGGGCGGCGGGGCTGGAGGCCAGTTGTAACTGTAGGTTGCTAAGCAAGGAGCCGGTGGGTGAGCGGTGAGTGGTCACGGCTGCGTGGAGGTGCAGTGGAGTGGTGCAGGTTTCGGAAACAGCACTCCGCATGCACATGCACGCGCTGCTGCACCCACCACCACCACCACGTCCTCTGCCGCGCACACCACTTCCCACATACAGGATGTTTACGAACGCGCATGGCACGCTCCGGTACGTGCGCCCAATGGCCCCGCAGCAGCTGCAGCGCCAACCGCAGCCATCCATGCAGCAGCAGCAGCAGCAGCAGCAGCAGCAGCAGCAGCAGCAGCAGCCAGGCGCCAGCAGCGGCGGTGCCGGCATGAGTGCGCGGGCCTGGGCCGGCGGCGTGTGCGTGGTGCCGACAGAGGCGCCGCCCACGGACTCGGCGGGTGCGGAGTTTGAGCCGCCGGGGTGGCGGCGGCGCGGCGAGGCGGAGCAGCGGGAGGTGGCGGCGCAGCAGGCGCGGCAGGCGGCGGCGGGGGTCGAGGTGCTGCGGAACGGAGGGCAGTGCGGCACTGCCAACGTCACGGTGGCGGGTCCCGGGCGTGGCGGTCGGCCGAGCGGCAATTCTGGTGGTGGCGATCGCTTGGGTATTGGAGCGCAGGGTGATGCGGCTGGTGCTCGTAATGGGGGGCAGCAGGAGGAGGCGGTGGTGGGCGGTGCCTGTGTAGCCGCAGGAGGGGCGGCCAGGTGCGGGTGGCTGCTGCGGCCGGTGTGCAGCGAGCGAGACATCTGCGACCTGTTCCGTGTGCCCTTTCGGGAGCCGCACCAGCGCAATGCCTGACAATGCGCTTTGGAAAGGAGCGGAGCTAAACCCTTGGTGTTGAACACATGCCTGGTTTCGTGCATGGAGCGCTTGCGAATGTACTGTACGGCTCAAGGATTCAAGGAATATAGTGAGGGCGCACAGCCTGCCACGCAAGATGTGCGCTGCCAGGCGCAGCAGTGCACACCGCATCCTCACGCCCCAAAGCATGCAAATTAGCCGGATGCGAATCTCCTCTGCTCCAGTCCTACTGGACACCGGTCCTCCTGTCTTCCTCTTCCAGTGCCTACCTTGCTGTTCACACCTAAAACTCTTGTTGTATAACCTGTAACTAAACCAACCCTGCTGGTCGGCTGCCCCTGGCTCACCCAACGTTTGCTGCTGCGTACATGGACCTAGACATTCACCACAAATCAAAAGTCATCATCGTCACCACCGTCGCTAGCGTAGGCGCAACACACCCGCCGACCGTACCGACGCGCCCACTCATCCTCGCTGCTGTCCGTGCTGTCGTAGTACTCTGGGCAGCTGTCTGGCTGTTCCGGCAACTGCACCCGGCCCCACAGCCTCCGCAGCTGACTGTCAAGGGACAGAAGCGCCCCCCACCTCGCCAGCTCGGCCTCATTACCACCAGCACCGTCACCGCAATCACCGCTAACGCGATCACTGCCGCCACTGCTGCTGCTGCTGCTGCTGCTGCCTCTGCCGCTGCCATCGCTGCCAATGGGGGCGGCGGCGGCGCCGGCCCCCTCAGCTCCTCCAGAAGCCTGTTGCTGGCCGCTTGACTCAGCGGGCTGCTGCCGGCCGTCACAAAGCACGGCGCGTTTCATCATATCTTGCAGGACCTGCGAGGCGGGGCACGGCGCAAGTTCACTGGTAAATTTCACATCAAAGCGCCAAAGGCATGGCATGCGCGGTGCCGTTGTGAAGTCCACAGATCCAAAATATAACCGTGTGTGTGGAGGGCGCGCACGCATATCCCTGCACACGCGTGTCGCATCCCGCTTGACGGTCCTTGACACTACGCGCACTTTTGGGGCCCAGATCTAGATGACCCCGCTCGCCAACACCACCTCCGCTCACCTGCTGCACCGCATCCGCAACCAGGTGCCCCACATCGATGCGCGTTGGCCGCGCCACCCGCAGAACCAACGCTTGCGGCTCGCCGCCGCCGCCGCCGCCGCTGCTGCTGCTGCTGACGGCGCCCGCGCCCGCGCCCACGGTCGCCGCGCCGCCCGCGGCAGCAGCAGCGGCGCCGGCCACGGCCTCGACGGCGGCCGGCTGTTGGCCCTCTGCTGCTTCTCCGCCGCAGCCATCCGCTCCCTTCTGCTCCTTTGCGCCTGCTGCTCCTGCTCCCGCTCCAGCTCCCGCTCCCGCTCCAGCTCCTGGTCCTGCTCCTCCCGACAGCAGCCGCGCCAGCTGCTGGCCGTTCTTGGCCGAGGCGACCTCCAGCAGCAGCACGCCCTGGTCCGGCGCCACCACGTGGATGAGGTCCTCGTCTTGCAGGTAGTCGAGGGGGCTGCAGTAGCTACTGCTGGCACAGCAGCCCTCCACGGTGCTGGACAGCCAGTCCTCCAGTACCTCGCCGTAATCCCAATTGGACAGCTGGCCCAGCATGTCCGGCTGCCGGATGTCGAACGGCATGCGCGGCAGGCTGGGCCTCCGGACCATCACCAGGCGCAGCTCATGCATGCGCGTGCGGCCTTGCTGTTCGGCGGCAGTGGTTGCGCTGCTGCTGCTGGTGGTGGTGGTGGTGGTGGTGGCGGGCTTGAGGACACGGCCCCGGCTGCGCACCGCCGCCGCCCACAGGCGGTCCAGGGCCTCCTGCAGCACCTGCTCCGGGCTGGCCGTGTGCAGGCAGAGCTGCTGTCCCTCACGCGGCCGCTGCCGCGTCAGCCGCAGCCGCTTCTCCGGCCGCCGCTCCTCCCCTGCCTCCTGGCGCTGCTCGTGCTCAGCTGGCGCCTGCTCCTCTGGTGCCTGCTGCTGCTCCGGCGGTGCCTGTGACCCCCCAGCCGCTGCACCAGCAGATGCAATTGTAGCAGCCGCCGCCGCCGCCACATCAGCAGCAGCAGCAGCAGCAGCAACAGCCCCTCCTGTTGCAGGCCGCAGTGGGCGCGCCGCCGTGGGCCTTGCATACCGGTCGCAGTCCCACGTGCCGTGGTTCAGGTCCAGGCGCAGCGGCACACCCAGCAGCCGCAGCAGCGCCGCCAGCGTGTCCGGCTTGCTGCCAGGAATCTGGTGGGCGAAGCAATAGGCCGCCACCCGGCCGCACCGCGCCACCAGCCGCGACAGCGCGCCCTCCGGCCCAAGCATCGTCGGCACGCGCCATTGGTACTCAGCATCCTCCACCGCCAGCCGGCCATCCACCAGCAGCTCTGGGATCAGCCGCTGGCACAGGTCATCCGCCGCGCCCAGCAGCGCCCGCGCAATGGCGTCCAGCTCCGGCAGCACTTCAACCGCCACGTAGCAGCGGCTGGACACCTGCCGCGGCGTCATCCGCACGAGGCGCATGCCCCAGCCCTCGCCGCCATCGCCATCTGCTGCTGCTGCTGGTGGTCGAGGTGCGCTGCCGGTGGCGCGGCCAACGCCGTCAGAGTTGCCCCCGCCGGACGCTGGCGGCGGCGGCACCAACCCCGGCCGGTAGGCGACCTCCAGGACCGCGTCGTCGTTGTCGTGCGCCCCCGCCAACACGAGCTCGCGCAGGCGCGGCGGCCGGCGGCGCCCCAGCAGCTGCCGCAGCAGCTCCACCACCTGGTCGCCGCTGCTACTGCTGCCGTGGCTGCTACTGCCGATGACGCTGTAGCTGCGGCTGCCGAAGCTGCTCAGGTCCAGGCAGCTAATGGAGAGCTCCTCCAGGGCCGTCAGCTGGCCCAGCGCCTGCAGGCCGGGCTCTGACAGGGCCCCCACACAGCTGCCTGTGCTGGTCGTGAGCGTCAGCTGCCGCAGCTGCGTTAGGGCAGCCAGCGGGACCAGGCATGCCAGTTTCACATCGCAGTTTAGGTGCGGCAGGCTCAGCTCCTGCAGGCGCGGCGCCGCCGCCGCCACAGCGCCCACAATGCTGGTCAGGCGGTTAGCTTTGCCTGCCGAGTAGAGCTGGAGCTCGTCCTTGCTACCTCCCAAGTCGAGCGCCGTGAGTGACGGCAGGCGCGTGCCCAGCACCTCCGCTACCCCCCGGTAGTCCACCGCCGGCAGCCGGCTGGGTGCCATGAGGCGGACAGTGGTGACGCGCTGGAGCGCGTCGGGCCCCGAGGCCTCCAGCAGCGCCTCTAGCGGCCCGAATGCGTAGTCGTGCTGCCCGGGCAGGCGCAGGGAGAGTCCAGTGCAGCCGGCGAATAGCGGCAGGGGCGACGCGGGCGCGTTGCTCGCGAGCTGACCACCAACCTGCACCTCCAAGTGTACAACGCAGCTGTCGCATAGCCCTCGCATCTCCATGCTGGTTTGGCGGCATGCGGCGAGGGTCCTGGAGAAGGTGTCGCCGAGGACATTTTGGCGCGCATCCAGTGGCAGTGTTCGCAGCAGCTGAGGCAGGGAGACTGCAAAGGTATCAGAGTTACTGCTAGTATCCATATTCAATGCTTGTGGGAATCGTTTGTTGAGGGTTCACAAGAGAAAATTCCCATACCGCGATGTTGTATCAGCGCATGCGTAAGCAAAAGTGAAATGCGGCTGACACTATGATATCATGTTATGACAACTACGGAAGCCTGAGTTGTGGATCGCCCGCCCAATCACCAACTGCTCGTCCAACAATCGCTCGGTCTCCATCACCGGCATTGCCAATGAGTTACAAAGCTCCAAAACAACGCCAGGCCACGAAGGCACAGGCGTGAAGGTTGCCTGCCAACACCAAAGCCCGCCATCAGGGCTGCCAATCACTGCAGCGTCCTGCCAGGTACGGCACCAAGGCACTGCAGTTCAAGCAGATTATCACTACGTCTTTCCTCCTACTTCCTAAAGTTCACTTCACCTGTGCCAACAGCTCAACAAGCTGGCATGGGTGCTGTGGCGCTCAATATCGTATTCCCAGCACATGACTCCTAGCCTAGACCCACCCCAACCACCTGTATGCACTGTATACTTACCTTTGCCCCATTACCGGACTCCTTTTTACTAGCAATGACCGCGTGCACACACAACCGCTGGCCCCAATATACCGTGCTACGGCTCTGACATTGTGGTATGCAGGTCGATACTATCAGCAGGCAGTCAACATCTTGGGGACATTGCACGCCGCCGCTGGTCTCACAACGCACCAGGATACAACGCCAGTACGCCACCACAATACTCATGGAGGCAGCAACTTGCAACGGTAAAGCCGCCGCCCTTCCAAACGCGCGCACAGCTCTGTAAATGCGCCATGCATGTCACACTCAGCAGATGACGCAGCTGCAGCCCTGGCTGGCCGGCGCCGCCGCCCCTCTTGCACCCACAGCTCCTTTTGCGCCTTCGCCACCGCCAGCTGCCGTAGCTGCCTTCTTCTTGAAGCCCCAGCCCCGGCCGCTCCCCGCCTCCGCCTCCGCCAGCGGCTCCGCCAGGTCCTCAAGCGCCTCCACCACCGTGTCAATGTCGGGCCGCTGCACCGGGTCCTGGTGCCTGTGTGGGTGGAGTGGGGTGGGGTGGGGGTGGTGGAGGGTGAAGGGCCGGAGGGCAAGGAGAAGCACCAGCTTGCATTAAGCGGAGGGGGGCGGGGCGCCGTATGGCGGAGGCTTGCGAGGTGCGCAAGAGATTGCGGCGCCCATTTGACAGCCCTCGCGGCTTTTTAAGTTCCAGGTTACACAGCCCAGCTCCACGGCGGCTTATCCCATTCCCTCTCCCCACCAGCACCACCAGCAGCAGCACCACCACCGCCACCATCAGCACCAGTCCAGCGCCTGCTGCTCACGCTCACCAGCCCGCCTCGATGAGCTCCCACAGCTCCGGCGGCAGCTTGTCCATGGCCTTGGGCCGCGGCGGCCGGTAGCCCGCCGCCACGCGCTCCGCGAACTCGTCGGGGTTGCACAGCATGCGGCTGAAGGCGGGCAGCTTGGTGGAGATGTGGGTGTAGGTGATGCTGGTGCGGCCGAACAGCTCGTACATGAGGATGGCAAGGCTGTACACGTCCACCTGGTGTGACGGCGGCGGCGGCATGGATTTGTGTTGGAGATTACAGGGGAGAACAACAAAACATGGCGGCATGTGTTAGAATAGCACAAGGAAAGGAAGGGTCGACACTGTGTGTTAGAAAAGCACAAGGGTCGACACTGTGTGTGTGTGCGTGCGTGCGTGTGTGCGTGCGTGTGTGGCAGTGCGGGCACGGCGGCACAGGCAGCTCAGTTGCAGAGGTCGTTGCGCGCAGGCGGCGTGGTGTGGGTTCGGTAGGGGCCACCTGGTCGCGGCCAGATTCGCTTAGGTGTGAGCTCATCTGGGTCCACCTGCCTCCACCTCCACAGTCCGCACCCGCCTATGGGCCGCCCAGCCACCGGCCGGCCGCACCCCTGCACCGCACCTTGTCGTTGTACGGCTCGTTCTTGTAGGCCTCGGGCGCCAGGTACACCAGGCTGCCGGTGCGGCCCGTCAGGCTGAACACCTAGGTGGGAAGGGCATTGTAGGATGAGATGAGCAGGCGGCAGCGGCAAGTGGCAGACTTCGGAGGCGGTCGAAAGCAGGGAAATGGTGGAGAGTGCGACGGCTTGAGAGACACAGACACAGTCGCCGGGCACACCCAACCTGGGCCCAAGGTCTGCTCAACATATAGCGTCAAACCCCTTCACGCCATTTGCTCTGAGAATAGCCAACCGCACCTCATCAAACTCCGCCTGCGGCTTGCCCCTGAGCCCAGTCGCCGAGGAGCGCCGGCTCCTCGTGGCGCCCGACACGCTGGCCGCGCGCGCCGCACCCGCGGCCGCACCCGCGGCCGCGGGCGGTGGAGCGATGCCCGCCCGCGCCGCCGCGGCCGCCGCCACCGCCAGGCGCGGGCTGCTGGGGGCGCTGCCCATGGCACGCTGCGACAGCGGCAGCATCATGCCGCTGCCGCTGGCGCGCACGGAGCGCACGCTCACGTTCACGGCGCCCAGGCGCATGTGCAGCAGCTCGGTCATCTGCAGCGGCGCAAGCGGCGCCGACTGAGCCTCTGTGCTGCCGCCGCCGCCGCCAGCGCTGCCGCCGTTGAGAAGCAACTGCGCAACATTGGCGGGGGCTGCCCTGCTGCCGCCGCCGACCGACTTGTGGGTTGTTAGAGCCGAGGCGGGCGCGGAGGTGTTGCTGACAGTGCCTGTGCCGGTGGTGCCGACGCCGGTGCCCCTGGCGGCGGCGGTGCCGCCGTCCGTCGCCAGGCCCGCCGCGGTGCTGAACTCGGCGCCGTTGCTCGTCAGCGCCAACTCCAGGTCGCGCGCATGCGATGCATCCTCCGAGGCTCTTGTGCCGGCGGCCCCGGCCCCAGCGGCGCTGGAGCCCGGCGCAAAGGCTGCGGCCGCCGCCGCGGCGGCTGCGTCGTGCGGCTTCTGTGCCGGCTCCGCCGCGTGCGCGTTGCCGCTGTGCACCGAGCCGTCGCCCACGTGTGTGGTCTCGCTGGAGTCCACGTGTTTCATGCTGCCCGGCAACAGCTGCCGCTGGCCGATGCTTAGCAAGCCGTCGCCAGCAGCGGCGGGGTCCACGGCGGAAGCGGCTGCGGGATCCCGCGTAGCGGCAGACGCATCCTCGCCAGCCGTCGGCAGCGGCAGCAGCCTACGGCTGCTCCTGCTGCCAGCGCCCGGGACACCATCGCCGGCCGGGGCCGTCGTGGGTGAGGTCTGCCGGGGGCTGAGCGCCCGCGCGGCCAGCGACGCGGCGCCCGAGGGCGACGGGGCCAGCATGGCCCCGGCGTCGATGCCGCCTCCTCCGGTCGTGTTGCGGGTGCTGCCGCTGACTCCTCCCATGCCCCCTGTCGCATCCAGCAGGATGTCGCGGCACGACGCCACCGAGCTGCGCCCCTCCGGCGGCACGGTGCCGCTGAGCAGCGCGCTCCCAACGCCCGCGCCGCTCACGACGATGCCGCTGACGCCGGCGTTGCTCACCAGCCCTACGGCTCCAAGCGACACGGCCGTCGCCACTTGACCTCCCGGGGCCATTGCTGCTGTCGGCCCCGGCCCCAGTCCCAGCGCCGGTCCCGGCCCTGACCCCGAAACTGGCGCTGCCGCTGCCGGCGTCGCGGCCGTAGTCATGGCTGCGCCCAACCCCGATGCCGCCGCCGCTACCGTCGCCGCAGCGCCGTGAGGGCTGAGCGCAAGGCTGCTAGCGTTGATCCGCGCCAGGGACTCGCTGATGCTGTTGCCGCTGCGCTGCGTCTGAATGGCGGGGCCGGCCTTGGCGCCGGTGCGCACGGACACCTGCGAGCCGCCGCTGCCCAGCGGCGACGGCCGGGTCAGCACCGCAGCCCCGGCGCCGCCCGCCAGCAGCCCCACGCCACGCGGCGAGGCCAGCACGCCGCCACCCACCGTCCGCGAGCCGCCGGAGATCGGCCGCCCTGTGCCGCCGCCTACCGCACCAGCGCCGGCGCCGCCCACCATGGCCGCCAGCCGCGACGGCCCCACGCCGCCAGCGCCATTGCCACCGCTGGCACCCGCCTCGCCCTCTTCCCCCGACCGGCTCAGCGTGGCGCGCCCGCTCTTTGGCCGGCTCCCGCCTGCAGCCCCTAGCCTCGCCAACAGGTCGCTTGCCTCTGCCTCCCCATCGTCCCCAGCCACCGACGCTGCCGCCGCCGCCGCCGCCGCGCCGTCCACCTCGCCCCGGTCTAGCGGCTCCAACATCACCTGCGGCATGCTGTGCGAGCGGCGCGCCAGCTCCAGCGCCTCGCGCACACGCTCCGCCGGGCCCAGCATGGGGCCGCGCACCGCGCTGTCTCCATCCGGGTCATATGGGTCGGCCGGCTCGCACGGCGGCGGCAGGTTCAGAGGGAGCAGCCCCTTGTCGTCAATGGCAAAGAACGTCGACTCGACCGGCGCGGAGAAGAGCCCCGCGCCGTTCGCCTCCACGGAAGCGCGGCCGCTGCCGGCCGAGGCGGCGCTGCCCACGCGGCCCAGCCGCGAGGAGGGGCTCTCCAGGCCGCCGCCGCCGCTCAGCATCGCCCCCGTCGTCTTGGCGGCGCCGGCGGCGGTCATGGAGGCGGTGCGCTGGGAGTTGCGCTCGGCAAAGTCGGGCGCCATGCGGGAGGGGCCGGGCGTCGTGCCACCAGGCGACAGCGGCAGGGCGGAGGCGGGTCGCTGCGAGCGGCGGACCAGCACCGGAGCGTCCGTCTGCTGCTCGGTGAAGATGGCCTGTGTGGGCGAACACGCGAGTGCTGCATGGATGAACAAACGAGCAAGTTCTTTCCAATTTAACCAGGACCCGTCCTGCTTCCGATATTGCTCCTGCACTCCCTGCCGCACAAACCGAGGTGTGTCTGCATCACTTACGCGCTGTAGCCCGAAGTCCGCCAGCTTGGCGACCTTGCCACCGTCCGTCAGCAGCACATTTTCAAGCCTGCGTATCAAAGGTGGTTCTCAGCGCCACGGCACCTTGGCGCAGAGCTTGCGTGTCCACGGAATCCGGTAAAGCATAATCAAGAGCTCAGCCCCAGACCCTGGCATGGCTGGGCACTATACTCACTTGACGTCTCGGTGGATACGAGGGAAGCCGTCCCGCCCTCCCGCGTGCAGGTACTGAAGCGCTCGTGCCACGTCCAGACACCAGCTCAGCGCCTGCGGACCGAGCGTGTGCGTGCGGTGGCTATGGGCGCAGCTGTTGAGCGTGCGGGCAGCCGCGGGCTGCTTACTGCCGGGGGCCCGAGCCTAACGCATCACATTGACCTGGCAAGCTGGCTCGGCACACGCATCGTCAACCGCTATCTCTGTAACGGCACCCCTGGCGCACGTATAAGAATAGTCATACGCTCCTTGCTAAAATTCGTACCTGCGAGAACGTGTATTTGGGCGACGGGCCCGCCAGCAGCTGCTTCACAATGACATTGGCCAGCGACCCCCCCTGCACGCGGAAACCCGCACGGCGCAAGGGCATGTGCCATGGCCACATGGGGCGGCGTTTGTTGGTGCTCGCGACATGTGTGGCTGAGTGGTACGGTGCCCGGTCCCACACCCGTCGGCCAGGACTGGCTATGCACACGGGGATGCAGCTTGTGTGGGGGGGCGTAGAGGCCGTGGCCTTGGCCCCTACGTTGCTATCCCCTGAGCGCTACCCGCCACCAGTACGGGCCAGGTTACAGGGATGCCCCCTCACCTCCATCAGCTCCAGCACCAGCGCGTATGCGGGCTGCGTGAAGCCGGTGAGCCCCGGGAACTGCGGCTGCAACTTGAGCAGCCCGTACGCGGTGATTATGTTCCTGTGGGGCCGCAGTAGGTCCATATCTGTTGACGAAGCCACTATGGCATCGATGCCCTTGCGTGTCAGGGGCGCTCGGGTGCGCAAAAGCCGGGTTCACACACGCCCTTCGACGGGCTTGTATGCCAGCCTGCCGTGTTTACTCTTCGTCCCCGCGGGGCTTCGACACGGCGGTGCGCGCTGCCCTGGAAACTCAAGGTCATATCCTGAAAACATATCAAGACCGCCAAGAGAAAAGCCGCGTGTACCAGCAAACTGCAATTCGTTCACGTGAAGTGATGGAGGCTCACGCTTACCCATGATCCAGCTGCAGCATCAGCTGTGCCTCCTCCTTAAAGAGCCTTAGCTCTACAGCGTCGTCCGCGGAGTAGGCGTCGTGCAGCAACTTGACCGCACAAGCGAGGCTCTCGCCATTCTCTCGCTTAAGCGACCCCGATAGCACCGTAGCAAAGCCTCCTCGACCTAGCTGCTTTGATAACTTCAAGGTCTCCAGGCAAGCCGACGTAAAGCCCGACCGCTTGGATACAACCTCCAGCAGCGCCATACTGTTTTGACTAGTTGCACATTCATATCGTCATGATAGGATTGGCGCTGCTACACTACTAGACCCAAGAGACATCGTGAAGAATATAGACATTAACATTCGTCGTGGGGGCACCCTCGCTGGCAAGAAGGTTATTGGCCGTTGGCATACGTACATGGCTATAGCAAGCAGTTGTGCGTGGAGCCTGTATGCGGCTGCCGCACGGCAAACACAATCGGCCGAAACCGACGGAAGGGCTCGTTTTTGTACCCCGTCAGATGGAGGAGGTTGTCCTCGGTCTCCATGTGCCAAGGCAGATTGTGTAAGGGAAGGGGTGATCGCTGAGCAGTACGGTGCTGCTGGCAGGACAGGGAGGGGCGGGGCGGCAAGGGCCGCCCGCCTGCGCCCGCGATAAGACCCCGAAGTTGGCGGAGCAAGCTCCGGCGCCTGGGTGCCGCAGGAGGGGCAGGGAGATTTATCGTAGGTGGTCCCGGGGCAAATCCTGCTCAGCGGGCGACTCACCCAGCTAAGTCCGGAGCCCGATAGCGTCACCGCCCTGCAGCAGGCGGAGGGTGGGAAAGTTGCCGAGCAAAGGCACCTGGCGGTGTGGGTCTGGTCTGGCATCTGGGTTCCAGAGGCATCTGGACCTCCGCGCGCACGCATTTGAAGTTGCGGGGGTGGCCCCGCACAGGCATCTGAGGTGCCCGGCGCACGCATCTTGGCTGGCGGGGGCGGTTGTTCCCGAAATCATAGCAAAACGCGTAGTTTTACACTGGCTGGGCCCTTGCTACGTTAGCTGTAATCAATATCAGCGGGCCAGCCTACAGACCAGGCCATGTGCCAGCACGATGGTGGCCCGGTAACGTACAAAACCCACGTTCCAGCTTACGCAACGGCCTGAATGGATCCATGTTATCATAGATGTGTGACTCTTTTGAACGCGTGTCATGTGCACGGCTTGCGCGGGCCCGCGCAGCTGCCCCATGGCACCCCTGTCCCATGGCCATGGCCGTGCCAGGCCCGCATCACTCCCCGATTGATTCCTTCGCCAGGGTTGATAATTTGTTTTGACATCCCGTGCAATAGTCTCTCGCTGTTGTATGTGCTCTTCTTGACAAACACGGTGCATAAAGTTGCTGCAACGACATACCAATACGCTCTTGCAACACACCGTCAACTACCCTGTTTCATTTTTAGTCTTATACATCTTTTGATTATAGTGTTTCACCGGCATCAGAGGAGCTGCGCGAATTTAGAGCAAAATATCAACTTTGGTGAGGGGGGGTTCTGACTTGGTGCCAATCTTTGCTAGGTCTTGCTCTAACACATTGAGGGAGATTGCATGCCAACCTATAGCCATTCGCATAGATAGTTGGCATGGCGACCACGCATTCACGTTCCGGACGTGCAGCGTGCGACAAAAAGAGATTCGCATGAAACCTTGCGATATTTGGGTAGATGTGGTGCTCATAAGGGGGAACTGGCTATCAGGCAGGACACAGTGTGAAGGCAAGTGCCGACATTCCTGAGTGAAATCCCAGCCCATTCCCACAACGCCCCTGCCGCAGACTTAACACATGCTGGCTGCGGCGGAACCCCTGAGGCTTCCATGGGATGGCATGGGCTCCGCGTGCGCAGCTAAGCGTTGAGGGTGCCTGAGACGCACCAGACTTGGCGCTGCAGCCCATTGCGGCCAGAGCCTGCCGCTGTGAAGGGGGTGACAGCAAATCGGGCTCAGCTGTCACGTGCGCGTGCCGCCCTGCCGGGGTGCGGGCCGCCGCCCCGGGGACTCCAGCCGGCGCCAGCTTCACACCTTGGCCACGCAGGTGCCCCGGCCCCTGACCCCAACCCCGGCCCAAGCAGCTGTAGCCTCATCCCCCAACCAGCAGCAGTAGCTGGCTGTCCCATTTGCCAGGCGCCCATCCTGAAGCAGCAACAGCCCAGGACAGCTCTCGTGTGACGCGCAATCTCGGCGGCAGATACCCACAACATGAACTCCATCCTGCTGCGTACGCTGCAGCCGCCGCGCACGCCCAGCCTGCTCGCGTTCAGCGACTACCGCGAGGCGGAGCAGGCCAACGCGCGGCACAGCTCCACCACCGCCAACGGGGCGCTACTCGAGTATGAGACGCTGGAGCTGCGAGTGCATCCGCCCAATGTGCGTGGGCAGCTGAGGATTTTGCTGGGATTGGGGGGATAGGCGGCAATGTGCGGCATGTGTTTTGGTTGTGATGGTGAGCGGCATGATGCAGCTACGCGATGGCTTTTCATGTGGGTCGGGTGGCATGCTGGTGACACGCTATCGGCTGGACGGCTGCCCCAACCCAGTTTACTCGCCAAGTCTGCCGCTGTACCCCCACCCACCTCAATGGCCAAAATGGGAGTTGGAATGAACAACCCACTTCCACCCCACGCCTCGTTTGCCCGTTATTACGTGCTCCCCACACTGGACCACAAGCCTCTCAACGCTGCCACCTCCACGCCGCGCCCGCTACCGCGGCGCCTCCCCCCCCACACACACACACCTTGCAGGTGGTTGTGGACAACGACTCCTACTCCGACCGCACGCTGATCACGCTGGACTCCGCCAACCGGCCCGGCACGCTTGTGGAAGTGGTGCAGCTGCTGACGGAGCTGGGGCTGTGCGTGACCAAGGCGCGCATCAGCAGCGATGGCGGCTGGTTCGTGGACGAGTTTCACGTCACCGACGGCGGCAAGAAGGTCACCAACGAGCGCAAGCTGCGAGCCATACGGAAGGTGGGGTGGGGCAGCTGGGCAGCGGCGCGGGCGGGCGGTGCAGGGCTGGACTTGGGGCAGCGGGCTAGGCATGGGCAGGGTGGGACGTAGCGTCCAGCCCACGCAGAGCAGCCTTGCAACCAAGGCTATGAGGGTATGTTAGAGTTCACAAGGGAGGGTGTGTGTGTGCGTGTGGTTGTACCTGGGTCAACGTGACTCTGCGACTGGCTATGCGCAGGTGCTGTCTGTGGATACGGACCCGGGAAGCGAAGCGGACGCGGGCGATGTGAGCGTATTCGAGGAGGCCAGCCAGTGCAGCACGGTGTTCGAGCTGGCCGGCAACGACCGCATCGGGCTGCTGGCCGAGGTGATCGCGCTGCTCAAGAACAACGGCTGCGAGGTGGGGTGCGGTGGGGTGCGGTGGGGTGGGGTGGGAATTAGGATGGTGTGGGTAGGGGCGTTTGGTGTGGGGGTGGGGTGGGGGGAAATGGGGCGGCGCAGCAGGGGTGGAGAGAAATGAAGGGATGCATGAAAAGGGGGCGGTGGGCTGCGTGGGGGGAGGGTCCAGGGGTGGTACTTGTGCGGAAGTGCCTTGGAGGTGGGCCGGGCCGGGAGTGGGCGCAAGCAGTTGCTGCCGCGTTCCGACCCACATCAACTTTGCTGCAACCATCATCATGCTGCATCTCCCTGTCTGCGCCCTTACCGCGTGTGACACCCCTTGCGCCCGCACACCGCACCCAGGTCCGCTCGGCAGCTGTGTGGACGCACAACCACCGGGTGGCGTTCGTCATATCGGTGTTGGAGGCGTCGCCCACCGCCACCGCGGGGGCGGTGGCTGCGCCGGGGGTGCACCACACGCACCTGCACAACGCCGCCACACACCACCACGGCATCGCGGCGGCGCCTGGCGGTGGCGCGGGTGGCGGCGGCAGCTGCCCCATCAAGGACGGCATCAAACTGGCGCGGCTGCGGCAGCTGCTGCTGGGCATGATGGACCCCAGCGGACAGGACTCGGTGGTCAACGTGGCCACCACCAAGGTAGGGCGGGAGAGCAGAGGAAGAGAAAAGGGTAGGATTTTGGTCATTGGTGGCGGCGTGTCGGAATGCAGGAGCTCAAGCTGAGGAATATGGTACATGCCGATTCTGACGCAGGTTCGGCGACGCAACCTCGCTCGCTCTCTTGATGCTTCGCGTCACCTATGCGCACGCCGCGCTGTACCCATCCCACCATCGCACACCGCAACTAATGACACCACCTGCTGCCGCTGCTGCTTCTGCTGCTGCACCGCAGGGCCTTATCCACTACGAGCGGCGGCTGCACCAGCTGCTGCTGAAGGAGGAGGAGGCTCAGTGGCGGCGCGCCGGCGAGCTGGCGGCGGCCTACGAGACGGAGCTGGCTGAGCTGCAGGTAGGGCGGATGGGTGGGAGTGCGTGTAGGTGAGAATGGTGATGGCGCGGCTACGGGGGGCGGAGATAATGGTAGGCGGGGGCGGGGGATGATGGAGGTGGTTCATGCAAGAGGCAACCAGCAACGTCAAACCAAAGGAACGAGCCCTGCCGGGAACTCATAGAGGAGTATG
Organism: Chlamydomonas schloesseri; assembly: GCA_016834595.1. Lineage (NCBI taxonomy): Eukaryota > Viridiplantae > Chlorophyta > Chlorophyceae > Chlamydomonadales > Chlamydomonadaceae > Chlamydomonas > Chlamydomonas schloesseri. The sequence continues at coordinate 400,352 of JAEHOD010000023.1, read as the reverse complement.
ACTGACGTGGCTTCTTGGCAGGTGTGGCCATGACGCAGGGGCCAGAAAGCAAATCTGGGTTTGCCACCTCCTCCTCCTCCTGTTCTTGACCGTAGGCGCAACAGGAGCGTCGCTGGGCCGGCGGAGCCTGGTCCAGCAGCGCGGCGGCGGCGGGCGCGGCGGCGCTCACGGCAGCCACGGGGAGGACGCGGCCGCAGCCCATTACGATATACGGCGGCATCGGCGGCAGCGCGCAGCCGTCACCAGCGAGCCTGCTGTCGGCGGCGCCCTCGCCAAGCATGGCGGCCATGGGGGCAGCGGCAGGGGCAGGGGCAGCAGGGGCGGCGGCAGCAGCCGCGGGCGCGGGCGCGGGCTCGAGTGTGGCGGGGACGCCCGGTGCAGGTCCGTCCACAGCCACCACGCCAACCGGGGCGGCGTCAGAGGCGGCGGCGGGGCGAGGGCCCGCAGCAGGTCCGGCTGCGGCAGCGGCTGCGGCTGCGGCCGACGCGGCGGCAGCCGTGGCAGCGCAGGTGCAGAGCGCGCTGGGGTCGCCGCTGCTGGGCAGTCCGGAGAGCAGCGTGCACGGGGGGCGCGGCCCGGCAGCGAGTGGGGCTGCAGCCTCGGCCTCGGAGGGCGGTGTCGGCGCCGCTGCCGCAGCAGCACCCGGCGCAGGGCCTGACGCGGGGGCCTCGGGCGGGAGCTCGGCAGACTCGAACGGGCAGCCGTCGGTCCTGCATGCGTCCTCCGTCACCTCCACTACTGCCACTCCTGCCATGCCCAACGGCGCCAATGGGGCCGGTGCTGCTGCCGCCGAGGGCGCGCCAGCTGGTGCCAGCGCCAGCGCCAGCCAGTACGGCGGCAAGTCGCCCGCCGCCATGCTGGCGGCGCCGCCGTCGCCCTCGCCGCCGCCTGCGCCGTCGGCCTCCAGCGCACACAAGCCGGAGGTGTCCATCCAGCACACCAAGCAGCACAACTACTGGATGATCAGCATCCGCTGCCGCGACCGACAGAAGCTGCTGTTCGACACGGTGTGCACCCTGGCCGACCTGAACTATGGTGAGCTAGGTGGAGCTGCAGATGGGCAGAAAGGCGTCGTAAGCGCATGGCAGCATGAGCGCGATGCCTGCATGCTTCAACCCAGGGCCCCAAGAGAGCCCCACGAGAGAGCCCGGTGCCTGGTTGGCTGTGCGTGATATCGTAATCCTTTACCGCGTTCCCCCAAACAGACGTGTACCATGGCTCGGTGGACTGCGAGGTGGAGCGGGATCGCGCCAACGGCCAGCCACTCAGCATTGCTGTGCAGGTGCGCTGTGTGCCGTATTGCTGGGTTGAGGTTTGCAAGGGCATGCACGTGTGCACATGGCACGTTGTCAGGCTTGCTGCACGCCGCCTGTCCACCCCCTGCGCACAGCCCATGACTTGCACTGCTCACGATTCACGAAGGCCGGCCCGTATGCCCGTATGCCCGTATGCCCGCCCTGTCCGTGTCCGCATGCGCACACGCACTGATGCAGACCTTCTACCTGCGGCCGCGCTACGGCGACTGCGTGTGGGATGCCAAGCGCGCCGCCAAGCTGAAGTACATGCTAGAGGTGGCCATCCAGCGCCGCCAGCCCACAGGCACCAAGGTCCACATATCTGGCGTGCCTGCCTCTGCCGGCGCCGGCGGAGCCGGAGGCGGAGGTGGCGGCGGCGCGGCTGCCGGCGCGTCCGACCTGCCTGCGCTGACGGCCGTGTGGCGCGACTTCGGGCTGTGCATCAGCCGCGCCAAGGTGCGCGCGCTGGCAGGCGCGGCGGGCGAGCACACCTTCTACCTGGTGGACCGCAACGGCCTGCCGCCCGCAGACACCGTGGTGCAGGTGAGGGGGGCTGGCAGGGGCAGGGCCACAGGGGGCAGGGTTGGGGGCGCGGGGCTGCAGGATTAGCGTGGCGTGGGGTGTGTGTGTGTGGAATGGGCTGACAGCGGGCTGGCGTGCGTGGGTTGCTGGCAATGGCGATGGTGCCGCGCGGTGGGTTGTGGACAGGGTTATGTTGTCCATTCTTGCAGCACCAATTGTCGACGCGCTCCTGTGTGGCCCCCACAGGCCGCCTGCCAGCAGATTGGCGGGGTGCGACTGGCGCGCCCGGACGCAGCGGGCGCGCTGGGCAGCAGCGCCGGGGCGGACCGGGCCGGCGTCGCGGGCGGCTCGGTGGGCGGCAAAGCAGGGGCTGGGAAGGGGCCTGCCGTGCCAGCCATCCCGCCCGGGGACTACAAGTTTGGATTCACGGTGTACTCGCGGGCCGGCTGGGGCGGGCGCGACGCCATCAACGGTGCCGCAGAGTCAGTTTGAGGACGTGACGCTGTGGTAGGCATAGGGGATACGGCATCAGGCTAGCAGACAGCAGGTTGCATGCAGCATGCGGCAGAGAAGGCAGGCAGGGCGAGTACAGGCAGGGCTGGTCGATGCACTGATGTCGTGTGCGTCTGCTCCTGGGAGCCCGCTAGGAGTGGCAGGTAGCAGGGGAGGGCCTCCCCTGGCAGGTAGTGTGGCAGGCATTCGAAGAATAGTGCGGAGAGCCAGGCGTCAGGGGTCGCGTGGAGCAAGGAGTTGGGGATCGCTAAGGCAATTCAGCCAGCCTTCTGGCGCTGCCTGCCCAGTTAAGTTTTCGCTTAAACAACGTGATACATGTTGGAGGATGACCTTGTATGTGGTGAATGGGCGTGCTGCGGGGGCTGGTGCATCGGGAGTTCGGTGGTGCATGCTACGGCCTAACGGCCTCTTTTTGCTAATAACGGCCTGCGTGCAATAACGAAGACAATCCGGGACAGGAAGTGTGGTGGGGCCGAAGGTATGCACGGATGTCGCACGTCCTCGCGTCAGAAGCCGCGGTGCAGGGCCCTTAGCGCCCAAGACTGGCACGTGTCATTTAGGATACGGAACAACAGTTGTTCGTATAATGCAGGTAGGCGGCCGCCTGCGCGAAGCGCGTAACGGCACGACCTGTTCGTAGAAGACCAGTCCATGTCCCGAGTCCCGACGCCGTAAGGAGTCGAGACCCTCGAGCCTTGCCGCCAGATCGCCAGTATACTTATGCATGTCACGCCTATCGGTGCACCATCGTGCAGTCGGTGTTCTAACCTGGGCACCCAAGTCAACCCCTGTCCTTCCGTCTGCCTTACAAGCATGGATGGCTACCCCCCGGCCCCCCCCACACCCACACACATCAATAGACCGCAGTCATCTAGTCAGTGCAGAAATGAATGGGCTCCAGCAGATAAATGGTCAAGCATCCCCAGAGTGATTAAATCAATACAGCACGCTGCACGCTGCACGGATGTCCGAAGCCTGGTCCACACGTTATCACGGCCAGGGGCTCCCAGGGGTGCTCCCGCTCGCAGCAATTTCAACGCCGTGGCATTGTGGCAGGCATATGCGCAACTGCAACAGCTATCACGGCCAAGAAGAATCACATGCCCAACAGCTGAAAACGCGTGTCAGGCACTTAAGGCGGGCCCTTGACACGACATCAGTATCCATGCAAGGCGCGTTTGCCCTGGAACGCACCAACCCTCGTCAGTTCACCATTATGAGTGTTGTGCTTTCATTTCACACTTCTAATCAATCCCGCCATCAGTCCCGCCCCAGCCCCACCCAGAATGTTGCCATCCGACCCACGAGCAAGCATAAAACACATCAGTATCCGTGGCCAAACCCTCTCAGCGTATTGGCATATCACCATGCTAGCAAGTCTCCACCTTCCCAGCCACACCCATGCCTAACATGTCACGACTTACGAGCACCAGGGCTGTGGCGTTACGTGCCTGTCAGCGAGGTCCACAACTTAGGCCTTCTGGTCCTGATTCACCTGTGCAGACAGGCGCGCACCATTCAAAATGGCCTGGGAGGAACCGCCGCCCGTCACTGCTGCCACGGCGCTAGGGGTTGCTGCTGTTGCCTAGAGCATCAGCGCCGAGCCGCGGCGGCTGCCCGCGCCACCGGGGCGCCCCGCCGCTGCCGCTCCCGGTCCCAGCGTGCTGCTGCCGCCGAAGCTCATGCCGCCTCCCATCCCGCGGCCGTTCCTCAACCGCGCCGACAACGGCCCCGACCCGCCGCCGCTGACCAACGCGCCCCCGTCTCCTGCCGCCGAGTCCGGGCCCCCACCTCCACCCACTGTGCCGCCTCCTCCGCCGCCGCCTACTGCACCGCCGCCCTCAAACAGCGTGGCGCTGCGCCGCGTGAAGCTGTTGGCTGCCGCCACGTAGGACAGGATCTCGTCGGGGGCGCCCACCACCGCAAAGCTATTACCACGCGACCGCGCCGACAGCTGCACCTGGCTCACCGACGCCGCCATGGAGGGCGCCGGCGAGGGCATCTCACCCGACACGCCACCGCCGCCGCCTTCCTGCAGAGCCACCGGTGACAGCGGGCTGGTGCCACCCCGCCGCAGGCCCTGCTGCAAGCTGTCCAGGGCCGGTGCCGCGCCGCTGTCTGGAGCGGCCGCGGAGGGCACGACAAGCAGCCCGCCAGACGCGCCGGACACGCCCACGCCGGCAAACCCACCAGCGACCGCCGGCTGAGGAAGTACGCCTGAGCCGAAGAGGCGCATGGCGGCGCCACGAGCGGCGCTGCTGCTGGGCCGCGGGCTCTGCACGCGCCCGCTGGCGGTGCGTGCTGCCATGATCTGGGCAGGCGGCGGCAGGTTGAGCATGGGGCTGGCCGCGCCGGTGGCGGCCCCGCCACCGCCGCCGCCGGACAGGTGCAGGGCAGGGCCGCCCACGTAGCACGCAACGCCCGTCTGGAACGGGCTCGAGGCCGCTGCCGGCATGGTAGCAGCTGCGGCCGCAGCGTACTCGGCAGCGGACGCAATCTGCGCATCCGCAACCTGCTTGAGCGCACTCAACGCACCCCGAGCCAGGCTGCCGCCGCGCGTGGAGTTTTCGGGCGTGCCAGGCAGGTTGTCCCAGCCGCTAGCCAGTGCCGTGGTCACGCCGTCGTCCACGGCCACCATGGCTCCACTGCCGCGCTTAGGCAGCGGTGCGGTGGAGCTGCCGCCGCCCACGGCACCGCCGGCACTGGCACCAGCACCGGTACCGGTACCGGTACCGGTACCGGTACCGGCAGCAGCGCCGCCGCCGCAGCCTGGGAAGCTGCAGCTGGACACCGTGTGGCCGCTGGTCGAGGCAGCCGCCAGCGCAAGAGTGGACACTGGGATCTGGGCACCCAGGTGGCTGCGAGGCGAGGCAACACCGGTGCCGGACGCCGGTCCGCCCAGCGCTGGCACGGTATTTGTCGAATCGCCGCCACGGCATGCGCCTGACCCGACGGCGCGATGCATGGCGTCCAACCCTGCTCCGGGCATTGTCTCGGCAGCAATTGGGTCGTCTGCCAATGCAAGACCTACGATAGGGGCACAGGGGCATCACACTCGCTGAGGTCATACCTATTGGTACTCAAAAGTGGGTGGTCGATCAAGGGACTTGTAAGCGCCCACCTTGCGCATCTGCCGGTGGCGCTGCTGGCGGCGGCGGCGGGGTATCGACCGGGCCCCAGCGCAGTGCCGCCAGCACGGCGACAGAGCCCAGCTTGGTGCCTGTGGCGGACACCGCCCAGACCAGGTACTCGTGCACCGCCCGCACCCGCGGCTCGCTGGGCTGGGCCCCCAGCGCCGCCTCCGCCACCTGCAGCGGCGTGCGGCCCGCGCCGTCCACCGCCGCCAGGTCAGCCACCGCGCCGCCCTGCTCCAACAGGCGCCGCAGCACCGCAAGGTGTGCGTGCTCCGTTGCCAGGTGCAGCAGCGTGCCGCCACCATTCGCCCTGCTGCTGCTGCTGCTGCTGCCACAGCTGCTGCCGGTGGCTGCTACACCCGCGGTCAGGTACGCAAGCACGAGTGCGGCGTCACCTTGTTGCACCACGTTGCGCAGCTCAGCCTGATGCATGATACGTCATGTCCAAGGGTTGTAAGGCAATTGAGGAATATATTACTAAATGAAGACTTGGCAGTCGTGATCGAAGCCTCGTGTCGGCTTGCACTCTAACGACGTCCTTACCCGCAGGTGGGGTGCCATCGGGTCCTTGAGCGCGACCCCCACCGCCCGGAACGCCGCCACTGTGGCCTCGTGGCCCACACGCGCCGCCTCCAGCATTGCGGTGGGCGCGGTGCGGCGCAGCGCATCAGGTGGCATGCCAGCCAGGAGCGCCTCCACCGCCGCCGTGTGCCCCTTGCTCGCCGCCAGCATCAGGCCGGCAAAGGCGCAGCCCGCCTGCTCGCCGGCCGCGTAGCCGCCCGCCTCGCGCAGCTTGGCCGCGTCGCCCAGCCCGCACCAGCCCATGAAGTCCCGGGCGGCCTGCTGCCGGATCTTTTCGGCGTCCTCTGCTGACACGTGCCTGTGGCCCTTGAGCAGGCCCTCCAGGTAGGCCACCACGGGCGCGGCGCCCACCCGCCGCGCCTCGTCCAGCGCCGTGTTGCCCCAGCGGTCCTGTTGTCATCCGCGACGATAGCCATTGATGTCATGATTTGATCCATGCGGCGTTTCGGCTATGTGGGCCAGGTGGCTGTCCCCTCACACACGTTGACCGCCGGCTGCTGCTGCATGTCACTTGCGTGCCTACCTGGAAGGCCACATCCGCGTTGCCCTCCTCCACCAACAGCGTGAGGGCCTCCAGATTGCCCTCCGAGCCGGCGATGTGCAGCGCGCAGCGGTTGTCATAGTCGCAGGCGTCCGGCGGCGCGCCCGCCCTGAGCAGCCGCCGCAGTTTCACGAGGTCGTTCTTGTAGACCGCGGTGCACAGATCCGACGCCACGGTCAGGCCGCCAGCGCCAAGTCTGCAGGAGCAACAAGCGGCTTCATGACGAGGCTACCAAACCTCTACCGAGGAGGGCAGGCCTGGGCTAATAGGCACAACACGCATAGGGCCAATCATGGAGGAGCTGGGAGGTGTGATGTGGCTCAGTGCACGCACTCACGAGGCGCCGTAGTTCAGCAGCAGCTCCACAATCTTGTCGTGTGCGCCCTTGGCCGCCTCTGCCATGGCGCTGTTGCCGAAGGCGCTGCGTGCACAAGCAACCAATAAGGGAGCGAGGAGGTTGCCAGGGTGAGGTAATGCGGTCAACGTGACACGCGCCTGTTCATCACTTCTAGCACCGTTGCACTTACTCGATACGGTTCATCTCGCATCCCGCGTCCAGGAAGAGGCGAACAGCGGCCTGAGCGGGCGTGGTTTGGTTGCATAGCAGGAGCTTATCAGCAGGCAGCAGTGAAGAAGCGGGTGCTGCTAAAAAGAAAGGAGGCCCTTGCGGGCCCCATCTCTACGATACAGCAGTGACCCACCTCGTGGCCCTTAGCCGCCGCCAGCATCAGCCCCGTGCGGCCATCATAGTCTGAGGTGTTGGGGCTCAGGCCCTGGCGGAGCATGGTCCGCAGAGACTCCAGGTCGCCCTGAGCCGCCGTGTTTAAAAACTCAAAGGTGCGTTTCTCATCCACCTTGCGCACGTGGGCGGAGGTGGTGCTGCGCACGTCCTCCAGCCGGGTCAGCATCTCGATCTGGGACTGCGTCATCGCGTCTGCAGCAATGAACAAACGGCGGGGCACATCAGCGCCAGAATGAGCGGGTGGGTGGGTGGGTGGGTCGGATTGGGCGGAGGACAACATCTGGGTACAGCACGCAGTAGGTAGGGACAAAAAGGCAGTCGCCTGCATGAGTGGTCAGGCCGGATGCCCCCGCTGCGCAGCGCACAGCACGCGGCCGCCCCATAGTACACCCATTGGAACCTTATCACACTGCACGGTATGCGGTTGCGTCCTGCTACGTGCTGCAACAGCTCTCGGTGGACGCACCGCGCGTGTCTGCCAGCAGGAAGACCTCGGTCTCGTCCAGCACCGCTTCGTTGCCGGTGGCCAGCGCCAGCGCCACGTGGAGCTGCTCGGGCGTGAGCTGCTTGCGGGCGGCCGCCGCCTTGAGGGCCTCCTCCGCGCCCGCCTCCGTGTGGCGCTGCAGGTTCTCCAGCACGATGCGCGCCTGCAGCATATCGACACCAGCACCAGCAGGGCGCGGGTGCCTGGATGACGTGCGTGGGGTTGCCAGAGAGGAAGCAACACAGCAAGCAGCTTTGCCCACGAGCCGGCGGCTACACCTGCATTCCTGCCAAAGGCAACCTACCGTATTGTAACCCGCTGTACCTTTGATTCCACCCACCCACAGCAGACGCACCTGCTGCGGGAACTGTACCACCAGCAGCTCCCAGGCGGTGCGCGGCAGGCTCAGCACGCGCACGGGCGACGTCCCCACCACCGCCTCGTGGCTTGCACCCTCGGTGAAGAACGCCACCTCCGCCAGCGCATCGCTGGAGCCGCGCTTGAAGGCGGAGAAGCGGCCAAACTTGGGCTTGGGCGCGCCGGCGGGGCTGAAGCTCACCGCGCCGGGTGACATTGGCGACAGAGGGTCTGCGTGCGGGGGGTGAGAGCATAAGCAACAAGTTCGGCGCGTGTTTGGTTGCGTGTGCGAATTAATTGGGAGAGCGGCAATGATGCGTGCAGGCTATGCAGGCACGGTAGAAAGTTCCGCAAGCAGGCAGGCTGACGGGAACGCCCATTGCAATGCCGCAGCAGGCAAAGCACGCACCGCCGTGCAAACTGCCGCCACCGCCGTGGGAGCTGTCGTCGGGCAGGGCGCCTGAGAAAGACGCGGAGCTGGCCCGGGGGCCGCCGGAGAAGGACACGCGCTCAGAGCCCAAGCCCATGGAGCTCGATCCAACCATTGAGCCGGAGTAGGAGTTGCCGCCCATGCGGCCGCCGCCGCCGGTGGTGACCATGACCTCGCCCGCCACTATGATCATGAGGTCCACCACATTGTCGCCCTCGGTCAGGATCTGAGGGACAGGAATTTAAACATGGGGCCACGCACAGAGTTGTCAAAGGCTTGCGCAAGGACGCCAGTTCCAAGCCGCCGCCTGCTTGCCCTGCCGCCGCGCGGCGCCAGCTGCGTGCACGTGCGGCGGTGCACCCAGCCGAGCCGCGCACCCACCTCCACGCCGGGAAGGAAGAACTCGACGCGCGCGGCGGTGAGGATGGCGTCCAGGAAGCGCTTCTGACAGCCCTTGAACAGGAAGCAGCCCTTCACGGGCTCCATGTATAGGTGCCGCAGCGCGTGGCGGCGAATGGTCACGGGGTAGATCCCTACGAGGGGCAAGGCAGCGGGCGCGGAATGCAGGGCAGCAAGCGGCGGTCGCCGGGCGGTTGCGGTGGCGGGCAGCGACGCCATATGCACACGAAGCGTTATACCGCAGCAGGGGACATTGGGGTTTCGGACACGGAAGTGCGTGTGTATGGAGACCCCCTGGAGGCACGAACTCACTCAGCACGTTGTCGTCGTTGGTAGCCTGGGCATCAAAGTTGACCAGCAGGTGCTCCTTCATGGCAGTGTGCAGCTTCTGCGGGGCGGTTGCCGTTTCAGTGTTGCGCTCAGCTTCGTGTTCTCTCACTCCGCCACTCCAGGGATGCATTGCCTCAGGGCGCTTGCGCCATTCAATGCAGCTGCAGCTGCAGCTGCAGCTGCAGCTGACCCATCCAAGCCGCAATAAGCCCACGCACGCACCTCCGGCAACTCGTTGTCTTGGCTGTACTCGTTCAAGTTCTCAATGCTCTCTCGGAGCGCCTGGCTGTGCTCGTCCTGCTTTACCATCTGTGCACGGCAATTTGTTTGGGTAGGAAGGGTGTATCATCATGTCGCCGCATTCCCCTGCCCCCCTCCCCACGGGGCCCCCATGCCCCGTCTGCCTGCCCAGGCCTTTCTGCCCCCACGTGTGAGCCCCCTGTCACCTACCATGATGGTCACGGTGCCGATGATGTATGCCGCCAGGAACAGGTTAAACATCTGTGTCCGGCCGACATGGTGGGGGCAGGGAGGGGGGGAGCAGAGCACTGAGTCCAGCAAGGCCGGAGGAGCCTGTCCTGCGGCAGCTGTCAGCAAAGGCACGGCGCAACTCGAAGCAATGGACCGCGCAAATCCACGAAAGTATACTTCCCCCCCTCCACACACACGCGCGCGAAGCGCCGTACACTGCACGGACGTACGCACCAGGTATACGATCATGGTCGCCATCTCCGCCACCGTGGTGGGGAACATGGCCGCGTCGCCCATGGCCGTGAACACGGTCACACTGAAGTACAGCGCCATGACGTACTGCTGCCACACGCTATGGTGCACAAAGTAGTCTGGGTTGCTGCCAATCCAGGTGTCGTCACTGAAGCCCTCCTCGCGAGCGATCTGATAGAAGATGCACGACGCCCAGCTGCGATCGATAGACCAAGCCGGGGGCCGGGCGGTGGCAGTCCGTCGCGGCACGGAGCGTATCGTGGGTGTGGTCACGGCAATGATGGGGAGTGGCGGCAGCGGGCCTGGGCCAATCTTGCTGCTGCTCGCCACAGCAGCTGCAGCGTAGGCAGCAGCCACTGCAGCAATGGTGCGCCATACGTGGCGCTCACTTACTGCGTGGTGAAGAAGACGTAGGTGTAGTTGCGCAGGATCATGAGCGCCCCCTGGCTCAGCATCATGCGGTAGTCAAGCAAGGTGAAGAGGTCGAACACGCGGTACACCCGAGCCTGCGCGGCGACAATGCAGCGTAACACATGGCGTTAAGTGGCAAATGCATGCCGTGCATGCGCACTGCGAGCGTAAGTCGGTCCCATACGCCTGTTGACCAGGATGGCCGTCCCATACGCCTGTTGACCAGGATGGCCCCTGGCTACGCATGCACGCACCAGAGTGAGCAGCTTTAGCCAGTTGAGGGCGGTGAGCACGTTGGGGTTGGTCACTCCGGAGCCCTCGGCAATGCGGGTTGCAATCGTGTCATACGGAAAGCAGCCGAGGACGTCCAGCACGAAGACCCAGCTGCAGTGGACATGCATACATAGCGGCATGAGGGCGGGGCCTAAGCAGATAGATGCACATCAGGGGTGATGATGGGGGGTCCCAAGCGGCGGCCGTCGACACTTCGCAGTAGTGCACGAGGCGGCGCCTACCTTTTCACATAATGCATGGCCATCTTGGGCTGTGTGGTTACGAGCTGCGCAGACAGGTTGCACACAATCAATGCGAACACAAAACATGAGAAGTGTGGGGAGCGCCGCCATAGATTGAGAAATGTTCGGAAATTATGCGCACCGTGAGACCATGCATGCGTGTCCAATCATGGCCCCAAGTGACAGGCCAAACCCACAATGCCGGTCTCAGGGTCATCATAGGTCACGAAGAACTTGAGCACAAAGTCCAGAAGGAAGGTGGCCAGGATGATGTCCTCAATGGGGTCCAGCCACGACATGCTCCTGTGCAGCAGAGAGGTGATGGACACAACTTTTGGGGGTGGGAGGGTGCCAAAGCTCATTCCTCGTTTCTCGTCATCATGTGAACCGCCTGCTGGCTCGTTCCCTGTTGTGGTACTCACCCCGTCACCAGCGGTGAGCCCACAAACGCCATGTTGAAGGGCTCGGTCCAGCAGCTGACCAGCGCCACGCCCACCGCGAAGAAGAACCACCACTTGCTGTACCACGCCGCGTCAGGGCTGATCACCAGCATCGACAGCCAGCGCTGCAGCTGGGCCTTGGCCGCAGCCAGCGCCCGGCGCACCCCGCTGCTGGAGGCGCGCGCCGCTGCCTCGCTGCCCGCCTCGCCTGAGAGAGGCTCGCCATCTCTCCCCACGCCGTCAGCGGAGGACTGGGCAGTCGCAATGGCGCGGCTGTGCAGCGACAGCCCTCCCGAGTGCCCGCGCTTGCCCATGCCGCCCTTCATACCCTGCGCACGTGCATGGCACGTGGAAACGAGTATCGCAGTGCGTTAGTAACTACCCATCCAGTTGTCACGCTACCCAAGCCTGCGCGCAGCAGCCGCGTCGCCCTAGTTGGCCACTTCATCTATCTCCAGTGCCATCCAGCTGGTCGGCCTCGCTCCGGGGTGCACTACCGTATCATTCCCGCGACTCACTCCCAGCGCAGTCTTGACCTTGACGGCGGAGTTGACCTTTTTCCACGGGTTGGCGCGGGCCGAGCCGGCGCCGCCATGCAGCGAAGAAGAATTCGCGTGCATCAGCGGTCCGTCCCCATGGCGGCCGTGATGGGATGAGCCGCCGCCGTAGCCTGCGTCAGACTCAGCGTAGGCGTCGGCGGCTCGGTGGTGAGACGCGTCGCCGCCCAGCCGTCCTAGCTTCAGCGACGCATCGGCGCTGCCGTCCGACAGGATGCTCAACCGGTGGTGCGCCTGCTGCTTGCCGAGCGGCGCGCTGCCGCCGTGTGACGTGTTTGCCGGCATGTGGTGCCAGGCCGTGGTGCTGGTGTCGTCGGAGGAGCGTGCCAGGTCCGTTGAGGTGCGTCGCCGGCCATCTTGTGGCGCCTCCGGCGCTGGCGCCTCACCGCTGGCGCTGCCGTGCCTGGAGCTCGCTGCCTCATCCAGGAGGTCCGCAATGCGCATTTTGCGCCGGCCGGCATGCGGCTGCGTGTTGCGGGGAGAGCCATGCTGGGAGGCCTGCACGGAGCCAGAGAAACCCAGCACGTGTACAGCCCGTGGCCAACGGCAACTGGCGGTTTCAGCGGGCCTCCAAACAACAGGCGCAAATCAGCGACTTTGAAGCATTAGCAGTGGTGGCAATGCGACCCCAAACGTGCGAGGCGGCTTCCCATCAGCTCGCCTCAGGCGCCGAAATGTCCAGATGCCTCACCTCTCGTGCATCCACGCCTGAGTTTTGCAAAGCTATCATCTTGACAGCAGCATTGAGGTCCATCGCTTTTATGGCTGACGCAAATAGGACCGCCAGCGCCTCCGCCTAAGTTGCTTGCCTTTGCAGTGGCACTTGCGTAGTGTCCGGCGTACGCGAAATGATATAATTCATATCAGTGTCAAATGAATATCATTCTCTGGCATGTTGTGTATGACCAAAAGGAGAAGTTCACGCCCGCAATACGCACCCCCTTTACGCGTGAAATTCGCCGGCGACAACGCCAGCGGTGTCTATCTTGATCGGCAAGTATCGGCTTATAACATCAGGTGAGGAATTGAAGCCACGCGCGCTGAACCATTGGTGACTGCTTTCCACGGGCCGAACCCTAATCACATGCAAATGGCGTCGGTTTCCAGTGTCGTTGATCTCTCAGCTGCTTTTAGGTCAAAGATTGCACACGTCAAGAGCCCATGGCGTGTGCCGAAAAGGAGTGCGGTGGCCGCGGCCGGTGCCGCGTTCCGCCGCTCGCACTGCGAAAAGCAGCGGTCCTTGGCGACGGGCGTAACGGCGAGACAAATTGATACGACGTGTTATAAGGCTGCTTATGCGCATTCGGCGCAGGCTGGGAATTGGCATGGGATTGAAACCCCTGAGGAAACCCGTTACATGGCCAACTCGCGTGCCAGTTTCGTGCTCCGTCCAAACTCTATTCCATGCAAATGTTTATATTTGCGTTGTTGCAGGAAAGTACACGCCAAGCTCGCAAGCGGGCAAGTGGCATACACGGGCCCTGGGCTGACATAAGCCAGAGGGCTCCACCCAGGGCTCCACCCTGCGACCGGAAACCACCGCCAGGTTTTGCTGCCCACTCTCAGGTCCTTAGTCAGTTGTTTATGCTGCCTTATGTATAAACGAGATGGACGACCGGGCCAACTTCGGGTCTGCTCGCCCCCTTTCTTGATAGCTTGTTTCGCGAGCGCCGAGCGCGAGCTTGCAATCTCGAAACTAAGGCCGCGTTGCGCAATCCCCCAAAGTCGCGCTGGTGTCGAAGATAAGCGAATTTGTGACAAATTAATCTGCTGCAGCGATTATAATTGCAGGCCCACCCTTGTGGGCGGTGCCTCAAGATTGTCATTTGGACGGGGGTGGGCGGTGACAGGCGGTGATCAAGCGTTCGTACGGTATGTTACTATTGCAGGGCTCCTGCTCAGCGCCATTTGCTACATCCTGATATCACATGTACATGCCTATCATCTGCCACGCGCGTCCATCGTTTTAGTAGGTGCAATCACCGGGGCCGGGCCTTGCCCACGGCGCAAGTCGCTCACAAGTACGGCCGCTACTTTCCCTCACAACATGATGTCCGCCGCTTGCCGCCGGTATGCCGCTGCGGGCATAGAACAACATAGGGTCACGGGATGTCAGACCTGAACGGTGTTGACGTGGTGTTACTGACTTCGCGGAGAACGGTCTGCCCCTGCCCCCACGCGTGTCAAGTGGGATGAGGCCTGGGCGCGTACAGGACCGAGAGCAAGCCCGGCCTAGCCTAAACCACGCAATATATACCGTATATATCGTGTAGCGACAGGCCACTGGACACGACGCGCTGTGTCAGTCTGTCCTATGGTGACCTGAGCGATTCTAGCGTGACCCAAGCAAGTCCTGACTAGTCTCTACACAGCCTCAGTAGTGTCGGAGTACCGACTAGCTATGCCCAAACGGAACCGTGCAAACCCCACGTTACGCCATGGACCTTCCGCCTGCTTGGGGTTACCCGCAGTCCATCGGACACTTGCCCTCCTAAACGTACCGTCACTTGCCCCCACAGCAATGTCGTGCATCACCGTATCGCCCCCAGCCCGCACAGGCAGGTCCACGCTCCTGGCTGCTCCTGAGCCCCGGCTGCCCCGCCCGCACCCCCCCAGCAACGCTGTGCCCGCGCACTCACTCATGTAAAAGGTTGGCGGCAGCAGGTACTGCTTCATGCCTGCTTGCACCGCCTTGCTGCTTGTTGTCTCGTCGAAGAAGCGGCCGTTGAAGGCGCCGGCGGTGCGCACGAACGCCTCGTAGTCGGTGCCGCGCAGGCTGCTGCCGCCGCCGAAGGGGTTGGCGCTGCTGCTGCTTGTGCCGCCCGTCATGCGGCCGGTCGCCCTGCGGGCAGGTGGTGATCACGATTGAATATCGGGGGGAGCACGGCAAAACGGCGATCAGGCACAGTATGCCTCATGCCCCGACGACGCCCGCGTGGACACAGGCTTTCCCGTGACGGTGCCGTGGTGCTTTCGTAGGGCACCTACCCCAGCTAGCCAAACGCCCCTGAAACGCTCCACACTGCGCTCACCCGGCCGGGGCGCCGCCCTCCAGCTCGTCGAATCGGAACGTGGCCGCCACGGACCGCGGCACCACCGCGCCCGCCGGCGGCACATCGTGCACGGCGCTGCCTTGGCCGCTGCTGGCGGTAACGGTCTGCGGCTGCAGCACCGCGTCCGCCGGCAGGCCCATAGACTTGGGGTCCAGCGCCGCGGCGGAGCAGAAGGCAAAGAAGCGGTCGGCGTAGTCCACGGCCTGGGCCGTGCGCAGGTTGTACCGCCTGGGCACCATGAGGTCGGCAGAAAGAGAAGGGACGTACTTCGTAAGGCAAAAGCCTAGGCTGGCGCAACCGGGCAGAGCAGGCCGCGGAGCCTTACAAGTTACAGGGCTGCACGCACATCGGGCCCCGTCAAGCCATGTTGGACCCTCTCAGCACCCTGCAAGTGTTCACGCGCGCTCCGCCACCCCCAACCGGTGCTGTTGCTGTCGTGACCTTTGGTATTCTCCTTGGGTCTGCCGAGAATATGAAGGAAACTCTGAAAGAATAGTCCCAGACTCCGCCCCAACCGCCCAGACGCACCCCCACATGACGTCGATGCCCGCCACGTAGCCGCCACCGTTCATGAGGGCGCCCGCCAGCTCGGGCAGGCTGCTCACCGCGCCACCCGCGCCGCCCGCCACCGCGCCTGCCGACTCGGGGCGCAGGAACAGGAAGGGCTCGGCCACGCACATGCCCGGCCCCGCCTCGCTGTGCGGCACCAGCTGCTGCACGCGCGGCAGCGCGGTTTCGTCGCCCGGCACGAAGACCGTGTGGCCCTGTGCGGGTTGTGGTTGGGTTGTTGCGCTTAAGCAGGAAACCCTGTGGGCAAGCACCTCCAGCAGGACGACTGACCAGAGCATCAGGAGTACAAATCATCACGAGCACCCACGCCGCGTCGCCGCTGCACCTGTTCCCCGCCGCCATCAATCCGTGTGTGTGTGCCGCTCCCGCCTCCTACCTCTGTGCCCAGCAGCGCCACGTCCACGCCGTTGAGGAAGCTGAAGCCCAGCGTGTCGCGGCCGCGCAGGTACGAGTGCTCCAGCAGCCGCTGTGGGGGTTGCAGGTTGGAAAAAGGGAGACGTCTTCGTCAGTTACAGGTTGAGTTGCCGCGTGTCGTAGCACCACCGTGTGTGGGCGGAGTGGGCTAACGCGCATGCTACTTGCCAGGTTGCCCTATTGTCTTTGCTCACGCGCACTCGCACGCAGCCCGCCACTTCTCTGCTCCCTTCCCGGCCCGCACATGCCCCCCTCCAGCCGCGCCCCACCCCACCTGCAGGTTGTATGCGGGCATGAACGCCAGCTCGCTGCTGATGGCCGCCACACACGCCCCCGCGCCCCCCTGCAGCGCGGCCTTGAGGCCGGTGCGCAGGTCCGCCACCTCCCCGCGCCAGTCACCGGGGCCGGTGGCGCCGTTGCTGACAAAGTTGACGGCGGGCAGGCCCAGCTCCGCTGCAGGGTAGATGAGCATTGCGCGGCAGGTCACCGTGCAGAATGCAGTGGGAGGGCAGGCATCGTGCAACATGACCGTACAACATGGGAGCCCAACCAGTGCGTGGCTGGATGCCCAGAAGGGCCACAAATGTGCACGGCCAATGCCAACGCAGACTCACTCTCTGGCGCCACGGCGAAGATACCGCCAGGACCCTTGATGCGGTCAGTGTCTGACCCGTTGTGCACGATCCACACGGCTTCAAGCCGCACACGCCGAACCTCCTGCACACGACACCCAATCCCCACACGTGACTGCGCGAGAGGCTGCGCTAGCCAAGTGCGGCGCGCTACACATGCCATATGCGATGCCAGCAGCAATAAGTTGCATCCACACCTTCAGGAGCTGCAGTGTCCGTACAACCGCCGGCGTGCCGTCAAGCGGAATGAGTGCAGGCACTGCCGCGGACGCCGATGCCACGGCAGACAGCGCGGCGCCCACTGGCCGCGGTGTGGTGCGTGCACTCCGTGGCGTGCCAGCGGGCAGTTGCGAGGCAGCCACAGCGCTAGCAGCGCCACGGGCAACGTCTGCCGAGTAGCCGCCCGCAAGCAGCACGACATGGACGGACTGAGGGTGGTCAGCAGGTATGGCTGCGGGTTACTACTCGTGGGCGCGGATAGGCCGCCGCGCCGTCTGACGTCGCATTTAGTAGGAATTCGAAGCCTAGCCATACAAATGGCCTAGTTATAGCTAATTAATGAAAGCCCTGGGCCCGACTGAATTCCGCATTTGGTCCCAGCTTTGGCACGCACCTTGCTCATGCTTGCACAAATCCAATGTCCAGGTTGTATGTCCACGCTGCTGCGTCCTTCTGCTAATGCCCAGCTGCACAAGGCAACCTTCTTCGCCGAGTGCAAGTCTGAGTTGGCGGTATTCTAAGTTGATCGGTCCCTTCTGCTATTTATTTATTACAATTCAGTCAGTATTTCATGAAACAGCAAACAAAGCACAGTAAAGCCTGCGTCTTGACTCTCGAAGGGCCTTGC
The DNA here is from genome assembly GCA_016834595.1 of Chlamydomonas schloesseri. Lineage (NCBI taxonomy): Eukaryota > Viridiplantae > Chlorophyta > Chlorophyceae > Chlamydomonadales > Chlamydomonadaceae > Chlamydomonas > Chlamydomonas schloesseri. The sequence continues at coordinate 382,861 of JAEHOD010000023.1, read as the reverse complement.
TCCTGCAACTTCGCTATACTGAAATTTGTGAAAGAAATTTCGACGGATGGCTGAGTGGCATGTTATGAGTATTTGCATTAGGAGTCAGCCCACACATTGCCACGATCAACCTGCTGCGTGTGAGCCTAGTGTGTGTTTTTCCTCTTTTCCCGCCCCACCTCCCAGTGGTTGCCCTGCGTGCGCCGTGCTCTCGGCCCCACGCATCAGGCCGATAGGTTCCACGTCTGTAGTAAGTTAGAAGCTCCTTACAGATGCGATCTAGCTCAACCGCCACCACATCGCACGCTTCACCACCGAGCGTTGTGTCGCGGGCTCGCGGTCAAGTCCATTTTGAGTTTGCTGCGGAGCGAGACGTTAGCCTTCAAGTTCGCAAACCAGGCGCTCGCAGGTTCTTAACATTGCGATAAAGAATACTCTTGCACCATGACACTGCATCATGGGCGCTTTCATTCTTCCTCCGCAGACCTTGCCGCAGACCGTGTCACACGCGTTCCCTGCACATGCTTGATGATTTGACCGTGCGTGGTGCTTATGCGTCCCTGCTCCCTCCTACCTCTCAAAAGAGCCTATCGCATTTCAACTACTAAGCAGACGGCGGCCTCCGGCAGGTGCTTGAGCCGGACACCAAGCACTCAACGTGCCACTCGAATGGCAGTTATTGGGCAGCCCCACGTACGGTGTTTCGAGGAGTAATGCCCAGCCAGTGAACCGTGGGTGGCTTGCCCCTGCCTTCAACATCTCAAATTATGGAAGGTTTCAACTGTGACGCTTGCTCCCACCCCAAAGTAGGCATGTCTAAATCATAAGAGCGTGTGGTGCCTCTGCACCTCTGGTGCATGCGAACGCCCAGGTGCTGTAAGCGTGTGCCCCACGTTATGCTCAGTACACAGTGTGGAGAGTTACGCCCATCCAAAGCCACACAGCATGCGCAACCGTAGCTGCCCACATCAGTTACATCGAGCCCGCCAATTAGTAAGGACAGCGCCACACAAATATCCATGGCAGTGACGGGGTATTACAAATCACGATAAATGTAATTATGCAACCCTAGGGCCCACAGCTGGATAACCAGGAGTGCAACTCTCCCTACGCACCATTCGCCAGCAACCGCCCAATGCAGACCAACATCAAACGCAGGTACACAAGGAATGGAGTCGTGTGTTGTAGTTCGTACATCTTCTGCGCCATGCACGTTTACGTGTGCCGCTTTTGCACTACCGGTATGACACAGCTTTGAATGCTACGAGAATTATTGCTTGTGGAGATGCCAAATGCAATGCGCCGAGCTTCTTCAAGGATAAAGGGTTCTTGCATTCGCCACTATTATACACGTGAGCCAGCGCCCGGCGCGACGGGTGACAGAGGTCCTGCCGCCGCAGCGGCGGCACCCGCAGCGGCTGCAGCACGCAGGCCGACGTTGCTTCCGCTCACCGGCGACATCAGGCCCGCGCTGTGGGTGCTGTTGCTGGTGCGCCGGAAGCTGCCGCCGGTGGTGCCGGGCGTGCTGCCACCTGAAGCTAAGATGCTTGCCGCGACCGTGCCGGCCGCACTCAAACTGACAGGAGGAACCGCCGCGCTGCCGCCTGCGGCTGCCACGACACCTGTGCCACTACCGCTGACGCCACCTGTGCCAGCAGTTAGGCTAGCTCCGCCGGCGTAGCTGAGGCGTGATGAGTCACGGCGCATGCGAGACAGGGTGCGGCCCCCGGTGCCGCCGGCGAATCCGTGCCCGCTCAAGGGGCCGCCGCCGGTGCCAGCAAGCCCCCCATCGCCCATCAAGCTCGTGCTTCCCGCCGCAGACAGCGACGTCTCACTCCGCCTGGCAAAGCTGCCTGCGCCGCTGCCGCCGCCGCCGCCGGCGCCCGTGATGACGGACTGGTGCAGGTAGGCTTCGATCTCGTCTGGCTCCCCTACCACAAGCGTGCTGGACCGTCGCGGGCTGCGGGGCATGAGCAGCACGTTGCTCAGGGACGCCACTGGGCTGGGCGCGGCGCCGCCGGCGGGCCCCACCGGCGACGACAGCAGCTGCTGCTGCTGCCGGCGAGTTGTGCTGTGCAGCAGGCGGGCGCTTTGGCCTGCCGCCGCCACACCGTGTCCGCTGGCGGGGCGTGCCATCAGGTCTGAGGCGGAGACCTCGCTCCCAGGCAACGTGCTGCCGCCAATGCGGAAGCTGTTGCGCCTGCTGCCGCCACCACCCACAAACACCCCATCGCCGGCGGGAGCTCCTGGCGGCATCACCGGCAGCAGTGGACTGCCCAGGCTGCCCACACTGGGCAGGGCGGCACTGTACTGTGGTGTGCCGGCTGCGCTGAAGGGCCCCAGGTGGCCGCTGCCTGGCTCTGACGCCCGTGCGTCATTGTCACCTCCGCCTAGCTGCCGCTGTTGCAGCTGCTGTTGGTGTCGGGCCATGCTCGCAGCCAGGCCATTGAGCCGGGGTGTTGATGAGCCTCGTGGCGTTCCAGGCAGGGGGCTCTCTTCGTCGGTCAGGCCTACACCACTAGCTAGTGCATCCGCAATGGCGGTAGCCGGAGGCATGCCGGATGCTGCAGCATCGGCACCAGCCGCCAGCAGCGTGGCAAAAGGAGATGACTGCATGCGGGCGCCGCCATCTGCCGCTGCTGTGCCGGCAGCAGCGGGACATGGCTTTGGTCCATCCAACGACGTCCCAGAAGATCGCACGGCAAGCGCTGGCGAACCCAGCCGGCTTTGGCCTGCGAAGTGGGAGCACGTGGGTGGCGGCGGGGAATGCAAGTTCAATTAAACTGTAAAAAGAGCCAGAGGTTCATCATACAAGCGTTCCATCGAAACACGCTTTTGCAGGCGTACTCACCCCGGGCGGCAGGGAGTGGAGACGCCAGGGGCTCAGCCAGGCCGTTAACGTCACCGGCGCCAGAACCCTGGCGGAGCAGCTGTGAGGTGCCGCGCTGCAGCGCCACCGCCGCAGCTGCTGCGGATGCGGACATGGCAGCGCCGGGCAGCTGCTGCTGCCCCAGCAGCCGCTCTCCGCCCGCGCCGTCGCTGCTGAGCGACTGCGTACCGCTGCTGCCAGTCTCGGTAGCGATCGGGTCGTCTGCCAACGCAAGGCCTGAGGGCATAGAGGTCATGGGGCGCGACGAATGTACTTTTTAGAGTGGCGCAAGGCTCACCTCAGTGGGTAGTCCATCTAGGGATTTGCAAGCACCCACCTGCCGGTGGCGCTGCTGGCGGCGGCGGCGGGGTATCGGCGGGGTCCCAGCGCAGTGCCGCCAGCACGGCGACAGAGCCCAGCTTGTTGCCTGTGGCGGACACCGCCCAGACCAGGTACTCGTGCACCGCCCGCACCCGCGGCTCGCTGGGCTGGGCCCCCAGCGCCGCCTCCGCCACCTGCAGCGGCGTGCGGCCCGCGCCGTCCACCGCCGCCAGGTCAGCCACCGCGCCGCCCTGCTCCAACAGGCGCCGCACCTGGAGACGCGTTGTCAAGCGACAGGTTGCACCATGCGTGGGGGCCGCCGTAAGCATGGGCAGAGCCGCAACCGCATCCAAATGCAATGCCTTCAATCCCGCAGGGCTAATCTCACCACTGGCAGGTGAGCATGGACGGTAGCGATGTGCAAGATGGTGCCCTTAGGCGCCCTGCCCTTTAGCTGGGACGTTGAGTCGCAGGTGCAGATGCCAGTGGCAACAACGCCCGCAGTCAGCATGGCACCAACCACGGCTGCGTCCCCTTGCTGTACGGCGTTCCGTAGCTCGGCCTGTCGATGGTAAACACCAACACATAATTAGCAGTTATGTTCTTAAGCCTGATAAATCAAAGCAACATTCACGCCGGCGGCCCATAGTAAAAGCAGGCGCCGGTTTAACCGCAGGACATGCATTCCCCGTGCAGGAAGCAAGCTCGCGCTTGACTCACCCGCAGATGCCTTGCATTAGCGTCCTTGAGCGCGACCCCCGCCGCCCGGAATGCCGCCACAGCGGCCTCGTGGCCCACACGCGCCGCCTCCAGCATTGCGGTGGGCGCGGTGCGGTGCAGCGCATCAGGTGGCATGCCAGCCAGCAGCGCCTCCACCGCCGCCGTGTGCCCCTTGCTCGCCGCCAGCATCAGGCCGGCAAAGGCGCAGCCCGCCTGCTCGCCGGCCGCGTAGCCGCCCGCCTCGCGCAGCTTGGCCGCGTCGCCCAGCCCGCACCAGCCCATGAAGTCCCGGGCGGCCTGCTGCCGCTGTTTCAATTCGTCTTCGGTGCTGGTGGCGTTATGGACGCCCCGGCGGCCACGCCTCTTTTGCTTGGAGAGGCCCTCCAGGTAGGCCACCACTGGCGCGGCGCCCACCCGCCGCGCCTCGTCCAGCGCCGTGTTGCCCCAGCGGTCCTGGAAGCCGGAGTTGTTGGAAGAGGTCAGTAACTTATGGCACTCCGAGGTGGGTACCGCGGAAGAGCTGGCAGTTACGGCCGCGACCACAAGCATGACCACAGCGCGTGGCAAGGCAAATCCCCTTCTTTGTGGCGCTCGCTTAGGGTCCGCGCGATCACACGCACCTGGAAGCCGGGGTCGGCACCGCCGTCTTCGATCATGATCTTGACTGCCGCCAGGTTGCCTTCCGCGCCCGCGATGTGCAGCGCGCTGCGTCTGTCGTAGTCGCACGAGTCGGGCGGGGCGCCCGCCCGCAGCAGTCGCTTCAGCTTGACCAGGTCCTTGCGGTACACGGCGGTACACAGCTCGGAGGCCACCGCCAGGCCCTCGGCGCCCAGCCTGCAAGATGTGAGTACAGATATTACTCTGTACCCTCGGAGATATCGATAAATGACCGTGGCAAAATAGCGATGAAACGCAACGCGACCCCGGGGCCATGTACATAGAGGACGTGGTGTGAGCACCTGTGAGCACTCAGTTGCTACCGTAACCAAGTTTGCATTCGCAATTTAGCGCATGTCCGTAACCAAGCGCTCACTCGGCATCAAAGGCCAGCAACAGGTCCACAATCTTGTCGTGTGCGCCCTTCGCCGCCTCTGCCATGGCGCTGTTGCCGAAGGCGCTGCGTGCATGAAGGGAGCGGGTGGCGCGGCTTCAGTAAGATGGCGCGCACAAAATGATATTGGTATACAGAGACGCACACACTCCAACCGGTTTGATTGAACTGATTAATAAAGCCATGAGCCCCGTTGCAGGTATGATACTCACTCGAGCCTGTTCTTGTCCGCTCCCACCTGGAGCAGGAGCCTTACACACTCCTGAATGCACATATGAACACACGGTCTGCCTGCTGGGTGCACCAGCTACACCAGCATGGGTTATCGAGCACATATCCGGCTGTGCAGCTGGCTACACCCTCACACTCGCCCATCACACCAAGCAGCAGACCTGGCCTTGACATGCACGCCACACAGCATGCATCCCACGCACCACGTGGCCCTTTGCCGCCGCCAGCATCAGCGCCGTGCGGCCGTCGTAGTCGGCTGTGTTGGCGTTGATGCCCTGGCTCAGCATGGTCCTCAGCGACTCCAGGTCGCCCTGGGCAGCTGTGTTTAGGAGCTCAAAGGTGCGTTTCTCATCCACCTTGCGCACGTGGGCGGAGGTGGTGCTGCGCACGTCGTCAAGCCGCGCCAGCATTTCAATCTGGGGCTGCGTCATGGCGTCTGCACGTAAGGAGAGTGCGGGTGCGTTGTGCAGTGATGGGGGACGTGTTGAGGAGAACACAACCAGCGAACCAGGGGGGGGGGGGGGTTGAAAACAAAGTTCCTTACCCCATGCTCTAAAACGATAGAGCTCAACGAGATAATAACGCACGTGCTTTTAGTTTTTTCAGGGGATGTCTGGTGAGGAAGTTCTGGGCCCCCAAAGTTGACGGTCGGTCGTCCCCCCCGGGGGTCCGTGGGGTTTCGGGAGCCTGACCTCAGGGATTTCGGAGGAGACCCAACATGCCCTAAATCAATCCTACGGGGCCCAGACGCAGCAGTGATGCACATATGCTTTTGGTGCAACGTCTCACATGATTACACGCTGGGAAGGCCTAACTCGGCGCCTGGACGTGGACATGTTGGCATATGCAATTCACACACATCGACCAATGCGCATGTCACTGGCGGGGGACTTGAGAACCAGAACGGTCTGGTAACACCCAATCAGGTATCACCGTAGCATTAATACAACAAGTAATGCATTTGGGAGTGAATACGGGTCCGTTTACGTGGCGGGGGTTGGGCTGGGAATCTCAATGGATGGAATCCCGCTCGTGTCAAAGTTGTGGAACAGACCCGCAGATGGCATGGCGTGATCGAGCACGCTGAGAGGAGTCAATCGGCACCGCTTTGGAATTAAGTGGATGGGTATGACCCCCTTTCTGAGACGGTTTTGTCCGCGGGGAGGGGCTCCCTGGGGGTTTCGGGGCATGGGGTCTGGCACTTTGTTTCCTACCCCCCCTGAGCGAACAGCCATCCACACATGGATACGGGGTATGGCCACGCATTATCCTCCCGCCCTTCATCTAGCCTGTAACTGAAGTTTGCCTGCACCATGCGCCACGCACAAAAGCCACGCGGGAGAATGGTAACTTAGTTGTCACAAGGCGTGTACCACCCGTGTGTCACACGCACCGCGCGTGTCTGCCAGCTCCAGCGGGTCGAGCTCGCCGACGGCGGTGCTGTCTCCCTTGACCAGCGCCAACGCCACGCCCAGCTGCCCCGGAGTGAGCTGGTTCTTCAAAGCGGCCTTTCGCAGATTTTCTTCCACCGCATCCTCCGTGGCGCGCTGCAGGTTCTCCAGCACCAGTCGGGCCTGAGGTGGAAGCGAGGTACGGTGGATGGAGCGGTTAGGTGAGCAGTTGGAGAGGGGCGGAGATAAGGGTGGATGGGACAGTTGACTGAGCCGGCAAAGTAAAGCGGAGTTCACCCGGCGGCGAGCGAGTGCGCATGCAAAAGGACCCCCAAGGCATGTGCGTGACCGCAGTCGCCCGGCAGTAGAAGCAGTAGCGCCGATCACGCTCACAACGCCGTACGTGCATGGTGCCTCGCCCAGTGCGGGTATGCACACCCCTACCTGCTGTGGAAACTGAGTCATCAGCAGCTCCCAGGCAGCGCGCGGCAGGCTCAGCACGCGAACGGGCGAGGTCCCCACCACCGCCTCGTGGCTTGCGCCCTCGGTGAAGAACGCGATCTCGGCAAGCGCGTCACCCGTGCCCTTCTTGGCGCTCACGAACTTTCCGAACTTCATCTTTGGCCCGCCCGACGGCGCCATGCCACCACCGGGCGTGCTGCTTATGTCGGGGCCGCTGGGCGACATAACGCCTACAGTTTTATTTGAAGTTGCAGCAGCATTCAGCATCGTCCATAGTTTGCGCCACGTGCTCAGTTCTCTGCCACGGTGTACATGCTAGCTACCGAATGTCGCCAGAAGGCTGCAGATGGATCGTACGCATTGGTGTGCTCCCTCCGAGACGCCTTACACGCCCTCGCACCACGCTACAAACACAAATGACCTACCGCCGCCGTGCATGCTGCTGTCTTCGAACACCTTGGCCGGGTTCTGACCGGCGCTGAAGGACACGCCCAGGCCTCCGCCGTGCACGCTGCCGGTGAAGGACATGCCGCCGGCGCTCGCCGCGCCTGCGAAGGACGCCGACACGCCACTCATGGACGCGCCAGGCGCGCGGCCGCCGCCGCCGGTGGTGACCATGACCTCGCCCGCCACTATGATCAGCAGGTCCACCACATGGTCGCCCTCGGTCAGGATCTGAGGGCGAGGAAAGCCAGGCGGGGAGTTCCAGATCCAAATCAAGACGCCATTCATCAGGACATGATAGAGGGGTTTTGGTTGCAGTGGCTGCCTTGCAGTGCTGGTGCGTTAGGCGGCACGGAACTCTTCCCGCCGGTGGGCTCGACAAATACACCCGGCGGGCACTGCTGTGCAATTCTCACCTCCACTCCGGGCAGGAACAGTTCCATCCTTGAGGCCGTGATGAGTGCGTCCAGGAAGCGCCGGTCGCACTTGCGGAACAGGTAGCAGCCCTTGACCGGCTCCATGTACAGATGCCGCAGCGCGCGGCGGCGGATGGTAGTGGGGTAGATGGCTGCGCGGAAGTTGCATGGGATAGATGTGGATGTGAGCAAACATTGGCCTGGGATGCTTCCAGGCACATTTTGAGCGGCAACCGCGCGCAAAACCATTCCTTACACAGCACTTTGTCATCGCCGGCGTGTGCCGAGTCGAAGTTGACTTCCAAGTGCTCCTTCATGGCCGATTGGAGTTTCTGTAAATAAGGATGAAGAAATGAATCTTGCATAGTCGTGGTGCATTGCGGCTGTCGTACACACGCACCCAGCCCGTGCGCTTGTGCCATGACGACCCCATGCTGTCGCACCTCTGGCAGCTCATTCTCGTGGCTGTACTCATTCAGGTTCTCCATGCTCTCCCGAAACGCCTTACTGTGCTCGTCCGCCTTGACCATCTGCGGTTCAACAGGCGGAAACCACGCGTAAAGTAGGCAGGGCTAAATCCCCCATACTGTGGAGGTTTGCCGCAGGCGCACGGCACACTGCACACGCACATGCGATGAATCGGACTTCCTCCGTCCCCGGGCCCAAGCCTGCAAGCTGATGACAGCGCTCGCGCCTACCATGATGGTCACGGTGCCGATGATGTAGGCCGCCAGAAACAGGTTGAACATCTAGGTGTGTGCGGGGGAGGCGCATGGGAGAACCAGTTGCTTGAAAACCGAAGCTGTGTGACGCAGGAGTGAAAGCAAGCTAGCAGGGCACAAGCACGCATGTACACCAGCAGGGACTACATGGACAAACATGCACGCACGTGTCGCACCATCCACGCCACGCCACGCCACACACCGCCACTCACCAGGTACACAATCATGACCGCCATCTCGGCGGTGGTGTACGGGTACAGCGCGGCATCGCCCATGGCCGTGAACACGGTGGTGCTGAAGTAGAGCGCCAACAGGTACTGCGCCCACACGGGCTTGCCTTGGAACAGCTGCGAGTTGCGGCCGATCCAGGTCTGCGGCCCGAAATTGCCCTCCTGGTGCGCGATGTGGTAGAACACGCACGCCGCCCAGCTGCACAAGCAGATGGCACGTGGGGAGTGGGAGTGAGGTTCCAGGGAGTGGCGGGCGGCTATGACAGCGCGTGCACTGCGGGCAGCTGCTTGGGAGCGCTGGTGATGATGAGGATGCGGCTGCTGCTGGGCCTCTCTAAAGGGTGGCCAGGTAGACCCAACCCGGGCTCACCCGTGTCGTGCCCATACGCTTGGCGGTGTCCAAAGCCCAATCGCTCCCAAATGCCTAAGAATGTTATAAGTATGCTGTTGCAAGTCGTTTTGCACTCTTTCCCGGTAGTTCGGCTTGTCGCGACTGCCAAATGCCGCGACATTTCCCGACCTTGAAGCAGGAAGAGCATATTTAGCCAGCGCGCAGCATTTATATCCGCTTCCTGTAACTTGAGAATGACACGGCATCGGTCTTTGGGACTTAACAGGCACTTTCTGGGGGTCCGAGCTCGCGGAATGCTGTTCGACAGAACCTCGCTGGGAAGCTCCAGACCATGCGCAATGTCATATTAGATGTATATATAGTATACTAAACTAGTCCATGTGGGCAAATGTGCGATTTGGCTTGACCGTGCCGACACGTACCCTCCTGACCCAACCCGGGCTCACCCGTGTCGTGCCCATACGCCCGGCGGTGTCCAAAGCCCAATCGCTCCCAAATGCCTAAGAATGTTATAAGTATGCTGTTGCAAGTCGTTTTGCACTCTTTCCCGGTAGTTCGGCTTGTCGCGACTGCCAAATGCCGCGACATTTCCCGACCTTGAAGCAGGAAGAGCATATTTAGCCAGCGCGCAGCATTTATATCCGCTTCCTGTAACTTGAGAATGACACGGCATCGGTCTTTGGGACTTAACAGGCACTTTCTTGGGGTCCGAGCTCGCGAAATGCTGTTCGACAGAACCTCGCTGGGAAGCTCCAGACCATGCGCAATGTCATATTAGATGTATATATAGTATACTAAACTAGTCCATGTGGGCAAATGTGCGATTTGGCTTGACCGTGCCGACACGTACCCTCCTGACCAGCTGGCTAGCACCACGAAAGCCACGAGTCCTGCACGCTAGCGAGGTCGAGCCAAGCCCCAACTTGGTAACTTTCATGTTGTAAGGTGTATGGGTGCAACTGCATAGCGGGGGCAGCGTTCGGGGCCCATTTGTGTGTCGGGGGTGCTGCCCAGGCATCGTTTAGACCCCCCGCACGGGAACGGCCGTACGGCAGCGTAGGACATCTCGGACTAGACTTTTAACACGCCAGCCGGGATCACCGGGGGGGGATAGGTGCGGTTTAATGTCTAGTCCGAGATGTCCTACGCTGTGTATTTTGGCTCTCTAGTTGGTGCATGTTTTGGACACCGCCCCGGCCACGGGTGAGCCCGGGTTGGGTAGACCTTCGCTCGCTTCCCTTGATTGCCTCTGTCAGCGGGTGCTTTTAGCCCATATCACCAGCTCACTGGATGGTGAAGAAGACGTAGGTGTAGTTGCGCAGGATCATGAGCGCCCCCTGGCTCAGCACCATGCGGTAGTCCAGAAGGGTAAAGAGCTCGAACACACGGTATACCCGAGTCTGTACGTGGAAGCAAGCAGGGCGGGATTGTGTTGTGTGCAGTTGCACCTGGTCCATCCCACTGCCGCACTCTGTCTACCTTTTCTCTCTTGTCACGGCAATTGAAGCACACGGCCCTGACGCAAACACCAGTGCCATGCATGTACGCACCAGTGTCAGCAGCTTTAGCCAGTTGATCCACATTTGCGCATTTTCCGACACCTGGCCGCCGTTGCAGGCGGCCACGATGGCGTAGGTGATGGAGTCGTACGGCAGGCAGCCCAGCAGGTCCAGCAGGAACTTCCAGCTGCGTGCAAGCATGTTTGGGTTGTAGTGGGGACAGCATGTGCCAGCATGCGCTGTGTGTGATCGGGCACAGGTACAACAGCGCGCGGCTAAAGGTGCGGCATACGTATGTACGCCGTGTGACCAGGGGGGGTACAAACAATAACTCCATACCCCATGCCACAAAACCTCCCGGGGGTGGGGGGTGGGGGGGCCCCCCCTGTCGTACACCCCTTTAAACCCCTCCATTTTTGTCCAAACTAGTGCCAATCAACTCCTTTCACCAGCCTCTATTGCATGGCGCGGTTGGCAGACCGGTCAGCCCAAGGGGTGCGGAGGCAACTGACGCATCCATGGCTCCAGCCATCCATCCCAGCAACGGTCCCAGACCCTGCAAAAACTCTCCCTTACATGGCTGGTGTATCAGACATAGGTTAGGTGCTTTGTAAGAGCCTTTCAAGATGGTCGGTGCGCGTCGTTACCAATAGTACCGAGTGACATCTAGGCGACATGTGCCGGACATGTCGGCATGTCGACCCACACCCCACGTGAGATATGGACCGGTTCCTCTATATCCATGCATCCATGCTGCATCTGGTATCGCTTCTACGTGCTACCTCGTAGTTCTGCAGCTACGGCAAGGCGTTTGGGGCCACGGAACGAAATCTCCGAAGGTGGTGACGAAACCTTGCCAGGCCCAAGGGGGGTGGGGGCCCCCCCAACTTTGGGGCCCATATCTTTGCACCCAAAAACCCTTTTCAAATCCTGAGCGCGGTTATCGAACGCTCTCGTAGAGCTCTTCAATAATGAGGCATGGGGTATAATATTGCAGATCCTACCCCCCCTGGTGTGACTGGCCGCTAGCTAGTGATTGGCAGCTCTATCTGATGGTCAGCAAAGCAGCCGTGGATGCGCATGCACGCACACGACGCTCTACCGTATAGAGCCACGCACACATCAAGCAGACCCCAAGCCACCTGCGCATGTAGGTGATGGCCATGGCCGGCTGCGTGTGCACGGGCATGCCGGTTTCCGGGTGGTCGTAGCCCACGAAAAACTTCATGGTGAAGTCCAGCAGGAAGGTGGCCAAGATGACGTGCTCCATGGGGTCCAGCCACACGCCCAGGTTACTGCAAGAATTGAGAGCGGTTTAGTGTGAGTGTCACGTACGTGCGGTTCTGCCGTTTCCGTACGTGTACTCCAACCGTCCCCTAGTATGTTTTACTTTCCCCGCATTACCCACATACAACACCCAGCGGGCGGTTTGCCCAAAACGGCCCTTGCGCTGCTACCGCGTTTAGAGCTTCAAGTGCCCTCTCCGGCAGCAGGCACCTCACCCGCTGACGTAATCCGAGTCCCGGAAGGCCAGGTGAAAGGGCTCAATCCAGCAGCTGAGGATGGTGACGGCCACCGCCCACAGGAACCAGTAGAGAGCGTACCACCGCGCATCAGGGTCAATGGCAAACCGTGAAAGCACCGCCTTCAGAGCCGCGATCACGCGCCGCACCGGACTGGCCGCCTTGGCTGCCTGCGCCTCGGCCGCCGCCGCCGCCTCCTGCTCAAACTGGATGATGGTGCTGATGGCCACGCCGCCGTGGCCATGGTGCGTGCCAGTGGATGACATCTTACGCGAGCGCGCAGCCTGCGTGCGGAACAGCAGAGAGGTTTGAAAGCGGTACAGGTGTATAAGTCAAGCAACGAGGCCGGCGCGCCTGTCACCTGGTGCTCCTTTCACCGCGCCGCCTCTTCCCAGCCGGCATTTTACAGTTGAAATGAAAATGTTCAAAGACCATCTATAGCTGTCCCGCACCCCATCAATTACTACGCAGCCAACAAGCCGCCCGCCGCGGCCACGCACGCACCAAGCTTCGGCCAGCCATTGCAGCGTGGCCGGCTTTCTTCCATGGGCTGCGCATGCCGCCGCCATGCATCGAGCCGCCGTTTTTTGCGGAGGAGGAAGTACCGCCGTGCAGCGAGCCGAACACAGAGCTGGGCGCGGTGCCGCCACCATTGGTGCCACCCCGTACGGATCTGTCCTTGCCGCCGTCATCGCCTGCCTCAGACCCCGCGCCGGAGCGCAGCTGCCCGCCACCAAAGATGGATCGAGAGCTGGTGTTGGCGCTCATGCCGTGCCGCCCGCAACAGACACGTCCATGGCATCACTGTCCAGATTCAGCGGTGGTGGCTTGAAACTGGCATGCCCGCTGGCGTGTCCGTTGGTACCTAAGCTCAAATTGCCATTGCTGCTGGGGTTGGTCGACTCGGTCGGCGGCTCCCACGCGCGGCCGTGGCTGCTGCCGCCGTTGCGGGCGCCAATGGCTGCGGCGCTGGAAGCCTCCAGCAGCAGGTCCGCCACGCGTGCGCTCTTGCCAAACCGCTTGGAATGCAGCGCGGCGAAGGATGGCGGCAGCACCATGGCGGGGGAACGACTGACGCCCGTATCACCTCCGTTACGCGCCACCGAAGGGCTCTGCGCGTGTCGGGGCGCGTCGGGAAAGGAAGCGACGCGGTTTATACTATTTGCCCACGTGCGGGAAACTCTCCCACGCGCAATGGCACACACCTCAAACGTGCTTCTTGCACACATACACTTCGACCTCGTCACGCGTGGACCGCGCGCTTTCGTTGCCGGCTCACCTGTGGCCGGCTCGCGGCGTCGAGCTCTTCATCGTCGTCTGCTGCGACAGCTGCTAAAGCTTCCGCCGCGGCGCGCTCTAGACTGTTCATTGTTATCGATATATAGAGGAGTGGCTACTCCCGCTATTAACAACCAAGGCCGCGTAAAAGGTGGACAGCAGACTCAATCGAGAGCCGGCAACGCCTCATTGCTCCATCACCACGAGTTTTCTGTGCCTCAGTTGCATACTATGCCTGGTACTAGTGTTCTTGTGGCCAGTGTGTGCTGAAGGATGACTGTCGCACTTTGGTCAGGGGTTTTCGACCCGTTTTAGAGCCGATAATAACATCGTAATTGGTGATCGATACCTGATGAAACAATCCTTCAACGTCAGAGCTGCCCTATTGGTGGTGTGTGAAGCTTTGTGTCGAGCCGTGAGCTCGCGGACTCCTTATATCATGCAGCAGCCACTTGTTGTGCAGCCTGTACATATGAATCCTTATTGCAATGTAGATCACGAATTATGCGTTGAGGTTGTGCACGCGTACTTGCAAGCGAAACTGCTGGCGACGCGGCGCGCGATTGCGTGGTTTGTAGGGCTCGCGAACTGGTCATCCTGCGATGCCACGGCATAACATATGCAATAAACCCACGCGCGTTGTTACACCCCTACTCCCCTAGACGCCGACGTGACCGGGGGACAGAGGCCCTTCGCGCCGCGGGCGGGGTTTGGTCTCCGCGCCTGGGCACGGTTGTCCCCTTAGGACGTTGGTTGCCCGGCGGGGTCAATCCCACCGCAAAATTTTGACGCCACCTTTTGTAGGTTTATACATGATAGCATTAATTGGCAGTAGCGCTTGGTAAAAGGCTAAAATATGGTGGTCGGAGCTCAGGATGTGAAATTGACCGAAGCCAGTATCTTGCATAGACGTTGTATGAGGCCTAAATCTAGTGACATCGACTTGGTTTCATTTAAAGATGTAATAAACGCAGCTTCGGACTAATTTTGTGGAGCCCTGGCGAGCGCGCCATTCAGCATGTCCACTTCGCCTCTCGCCCGACTTTATGCCCGGGAACCAGTCGGACACCTAATATCTTCATTAAATGCCATTTCGGTGGCCTAGATTTATAGACTCACGCAGTCCCTACTGACTTGCCGGAGTGAAACCCGCGGGCGTGAGGCGCGCGCCCTTTTGAGATAGGGGCGTGTCTTTCGCAGAGCGGCGGACCACCGAGCTGCACGATGGTGTTGAGCAACACCGGTTAGAAAACAAACATACCACAAGCAATCACACACGCACACACAACCACACCACACACTGTCCGGGGGAGGGCAATTCATAAAGGGGGATAATGCCCGACGGTCCGAAGACTTGAGGCCGCTTGCGCTCAAGCTTACCGGCCGTAGGCAAGCAGCAACCAGGCTGCTGCTTCACACTTGGTCTGCCCGGTTTGGATACTCAGTCCACACCCCGGGCAGCAACCACCCCCCCGGACCAGCGACCAACAACAACCAACAAAACAACAAGCATACTTCTCGCACCAAAAACGAGTCCAAGGCCACACGGCCGACCCTTCACACCACCCAGTCAACAGCCAGCAAGGAAAAGAGGGGCGGGTGGGCGGGGAAACAGAAGAGAGCGCCAGCGCGCGCACGCAGCCACCTAAACTGCTACGAGCTCAAGCTCAGAGGAGGAACAGCAAATAGGACCTCCGAGCTATATCAACAAACAAAAGCGAACGCCAGAGAAATTACAGCAGAGAAAAGGCTAGGACCGCAACACGAATAACGCGGAACGACACACGAACCCTGGCCCTGACCCCCTCTCAACAGGCGCCTCCCGCTCCCACACTTGCCCCTTCTTCAAAACTTATTTTACGCTGCGGCCAGTCGGCAAGCTCCTGGGTCCTTCGCCTAAAATGGCCCTTTGAGATAGGGGCGTGTCTTTCGCAGAGCGGCGGACCACCGAGCTGCACGATGGTGTTGAGCAACACCGGTTAGAAAACAAACATACCACAAGCAATCACACACGCACACACAACCACACCACACACTGTCCGGGGGAGGGCAATTCATAAAGGGGGATAATGCCCGACGGTCCGAAGACTTGAGGCCGCTTGCGCTCAAGCTTACCGGCCGTAGGCAAGCAGCAACCAGGCTGCTGCTTCACACTTGGTCTGCCCGGTTTGGATACTCAGTCCACACCCCGGGCAGCAACCACCCCCCTCACCCATTCCCTCCAATCGTCAGGAAACTACCAACTACAGCAAACTGCTCACGCACACACACACACACACACACACACACACACACACACACACACACAAGCCACACTCCCCCAGCAGACGCGGAAAACCACATCGGGGAGCATACGCCCGTCCACCATGCCGTCTGCTGGCGTAACCCCCCCACCCCACATCCTGCGTACTGCATTGCTGCTCCTGTGCGCCGCCAGTCCTAGCAACTGTGTGCGTGCCCAACGAGCCGGGGAGCTCCAGTCCCAGCTGCGGCAGTAAGCACCGCCGCAGCTGCCAACGCGCGCGCCGTCAGCCCCCTTGGTCCGCCTTCCCCCTGGCCACGCGCCAGAGCTGCGGCAGTGAGCACCGCCGCAGCTACGTGGCCAGGCCCCCCCACAAATCCCGCATTCAAGAGGTTGCAGCCGTGCGCACCGCTGCCGCCAGCACTACGCCGCCCCAGCTGTTGCGACCCCCGCCCCGCCTGCTTGCTGTGCTGGTGGTCTGCGGCCGCGTCTTCCCATCGGGTCCTCCGTCAAGGGTCGGCAGTTGTTCACCCAGATGCTGAGCTGGGGGCGTTTGTCACCCGGGCGACTTCCTGCCGGGGGAGTTCGTCACCCAGACTCCACCTGGGGCGCCAGTCACCCAGTGCGGGGGAGTTCGTCACCCAGACTCCACCTGGGAGAGTTCGTCACCCAGACTCCACCTGGGAGAGTTCGTCACCCAGACTCCACCTGGGTCTGCGGCCGCAGAGTTCTGCCCTCGACCCTGCTACGCCATGACGGTCCGAGTTCCTGCCCCCTCTGCTTTCTTGATCAAGCCCTGAACTGCTCTGGGCTGGCTCGCGCTGGCTGCTGCTCGCACCGAGCTGCGATCTCCTGGCGCCGAGACCTGCGTGCACTACAAAATTTCGCGCCCAGTGGCCTCGACAGCTTACCGATCACACGTACATCCAAGCAAGACACAAAGAAACAGAAGAGAGCGCCAGCGCGCGCACGCAGCCACCTAAACTGCTACGAGCTCAAGCTCAGAGGAGGAACAGCAAATAGGACCTCCGAGCTATATCAACAAACAAAAGCGAACGCCAGAGAAATTACAGCAGAGAAAAGGCTAGGACCGCAACACGAATAACGCGGAACGACACACGAACCCTGGCCCTGACCCCCTCTCAACAGGCGCCTCCCGCTCCCACACTTGCCCCTTCTTCAAAACTTATTTTACGCTGCGGCCAGTCGGCAAGCTCCTGGGTCCTTCGCCTAAAATGGCCCTTTCATGCCTCGGAAAGTGTGGCGCAATTCTGTGCGTCGTCGCGTACAGGGCGATTTAGGCAAAACATATTATCATGATCGACGAATGTAGCTTCGTATATATGTGATTTACATTCCAGGGCGCGAGAGCGCAGGCAGCGTATGAACGAAGCGAGTAACTGTGGCACTTCGGCCGGCGAGAAAATGCGCGTCGCGGAAAATAAAAACGCGATATATATGCTGCATTGCCCGGCTCTGCGCCACGTGCAGTAGCCCGCAAAATGTAAAGGATCGTGTGCTATCGGCTGAAATGAATGCTGTCGCAAAATAGCGCAAGTGTTATACCTGAAAGCATTTGGCGGGCCAATGCTGGTGCAAAGTTGCGAAACAGCGGGAACTTCGGGAAGTTGCGGCAGCTCGGCGACACCCCCTCCCCTTCATCGCCCCATCCCCACATTCACAACGTTCTTTGACGGCTTGGCGAATTACTTGGCGGAGTATTGTACAGTGGCAGCGGCAGTGGCAGTCGCGGCAGTTGCGGTGCGCCAACCGTGTCGTGGCTACACGGTGCCCATTCTTAGTAAGCACGTGGCTGTTAATAAAACGCATAGCATGACAGTCAAGTCACATGGCTCAAGGCATCCGGCCACACGCCAATAAAGTTGCGCCGGTATGTGGGCAGCGGCGCGCTGGTCCGCTAGGCCGGCGACGTGAAGTGCCATACCGGTAACAAACTCAGCATCGCATGGCTTCAACGGAACCCCACAATTCCTACTGACAAAAACAATTACCATGCCGTGCATGCATTACTCCGTTTTCGGCCCGGGTCAGAAGCCTCCCCACAGCTGTAACACAACAACTACTCCGCTGATAGCAAGCCCACGTGACGGGTATGCACGGTCCATGAATGTGCGGCACCTCCATCACCCAGCGGAATGCAGTATGGGAAGTCTGCTGACAGCAGGCCCAAGGTCGTGGCCCCAGGTAGCACTTCTTAACACAGCCACATCGCGCGCTAAACTATATCCAAATGCCCGTCTCTGGATTCACCTCACGGATTCACCTCTGAGCTCCACGAAGCTAGCGAGGGTACCTCTTCACCTCACGTAAAGCAAAGTTATCAGGTGCTCCGCATAAATATAAAAAAGAGTCAATGTAATCCCGACTTGCTTGCCGATAATGAATTCGGTACCCTGTTCTGTAAATGAATGCTCAGTATAAATGCATTTTTGCGTCGCTCTTCAATAATGTTAACTGGATGGATGGAGCGCACGCAGTCGGGTGCGCAGACGCGGCGGCTACCGCTAGCCTGGCAGCCCCTGTACATACAACCAGGGGAGGGCCCACGGGAAGGGCCCCTGCACGACTGAACCGCAAGCGTTTTCCTGGCCTTCCCAGACAAATTGCTGATGAATTTGAGTGCATGACACATACGAGGGACTAAATCAAAGTACGTGCAGCACATACAGTTTCACGGTCCAGCAGGTCCCAAACCACCGCCGTATGTGCGGCGAGCAGAAACAGCAACAAGCAGACGCTGCCGTATACTCATACGAGTGCATGGTCACAGAAATGCTACCAAAGCCGACACAGGCTGGAACTACACTTCCACGCCTGGTGGCGAAAGCTCATTCAATTCCTGCTCTAGAGAGCTGGTGCGGCGGTTGACCAGCAGCCTGCCATCTGCAGCCCCTGGAAACGGTGGGGGCGGCGCGGGGCCCATGGCCGCTGCCGTCGCGGCAGTTGAGCCCCCCGGTATACTTGCCTCTGTGGGCTTGGACAGGAAGCTCTCGAGGTCGTCATCCTTCTTCACAGCATCAGCAGCAGGCATGGTGGACGCAGGTGTACGCGGTGAGCGCATGGGCGCCGTGACACCTGCTATCGGCGGCGCAAGGTTGCCGCTGCTAGTCATGGGGCGGCGGTTCGAGGCTGCGGCAAGCGCCGCCGCGGCTGCATCTGTCTCAGCCGCCAGCTGCAGCATTGCCGCCCCCGCCGGAGTAATGGGCCTGCCTGTCGCACTGCCGCTAAGGCTGAGCGCTGGTGGCAGCGCAGCTGATGCGGGAACCACGCCTGAGATGCGGTAGGCCGCGAAGCTGCTGGCTGAAGCAGCTGGTGCGGTTTCCGCCGCTTCGTCATTTAACGGGACGGCGGTGGCGGCCACAAGGGTGGTGGCGCTCCCGCTGTCTCCGGCAGTGTTTTGGTCGGCGGTGTGGTTGCGGCTGCGCACCGAGCTGCCCAGCTCGGTGCCCTCTTCCTCCATAAGCACTGGCAGTGCCAGCGGCCGCAGGGCCGTTCCGTGCTGTTGCAGCTGTTGCTTTAGAGTAGCTGCCGCGGACAATGAGGCGGCCGCCGCCGCGCTGCCCGCCACCGCAACGATGGTCGAGGCACCACCAGCGGCGCTCATGCCGGTGCCGGTGCCGCCGCGCTTCTGGGCCGAGATGGGACGGCTACCACCGCCGTTGACGTAGCCCTCGCCAGTGACTGTGGAAGGAAGGACAGGCACAGGGGAGGGGAGGCGCGCAGGTCATCGCGCTGGGGGCCAGTAATGCACTGTCAAGCATGATGAGGGGGCCGAGGGTTTGCATGCAGATCTGATTGCGTAAATTGTTCTTGAGCAAACAACAGACAAGACCTCAACAGGGATTCCTGAACTTACGCCGAGTGCCATTGGTGAACGCGCGCAGCGAGGAGGAGGCGTTGCGCATGAGGCTGCGGTTGCGCTGCATGGACGGCTGGTGAAAGCCCAGGCCGGCAGACACCGCGGCGCCGCTCACGCCGGACTTGAACGAGGCGTGGCCGCTGGGCATTTGTGCCAGGAGCATTGGCACGTCTAAGTCGTCCTCGTCGTCATCAATGTTGATCTGAGAAACCAGCTGCCTCTGGGCAGCAGTCATAGAGCCACCTGTGGGCGTGAGGGTAGCATCCGAGCGCGGTGCACGTCAGCAGGCCAGCAGCGTATGAGCACCGCTGGCAAGCCAGGATTGCGTCTCGAGGTATGATATGCCCCGCCGACAGGTGCCCCACCCACCCGCCCACCCACCTGCTGGGTTCGTGCCCTTCTTGGGGCTGCTGCCGCCCGCAGTGGCATCACCGCCCGGCGTGTTGTTGCCACTGGCACTGCTCGCGGTCAGGTCAGGCAACGCGCCGAAGCGGCTTGCCGCAGCCACGGCCAGCTGCGCCGCGACGCTTCCCGCGCTCGCCCCCGGCGTCGACGCGGCAAGGCTGGCCGAGGTGACGGCCGCCCAGCGCAGGTAGTCTGCGACGGCGCCGTGGTTTGTCGCGTCGGCGACCGCCGCCGGCGTCTTGCCGGCGCCGTCCTCCTGCGCGGGCCGCATGCCCGCCTCCTCCACCAGGCGGCGTACCAGCGCCATGGAGCCGGTGGCAGCAGCGGCGTGCAGCAGGCTGCCGCCGCCAGGCCCCGCCGCAGCGGCGGCGTCCACACCCGCAGCCAGCAGCGCCGCTGCCACACGGACGTCGGCCTTGGTCACGGCGGCGCGCAGCGCTGCGGCGAGGGCGGGGTCAGATGGATCCGGCAGCCGCACACCGGCGGCACGCAACACGGCCACGGCGCCGGGGCTGCCCATGCGGCCCGCCTCAGTGAGCGGGATGAAGCCCTCGGCCTGCAGCACCTCGGGCGCCACCCAGCCCACCAGCACCTCCACAACGTCCTGTTTTGATGGTTGGCGGTGGCGGCGTGGAAGGCACAAGGAAATCAGCAGGGCCGCAGCGCATGCCGAGGCGCTTTACATATGGTAGGTTGGATGTGCGGCAGCCGACGGAAGTCAGGCGACTGCCCGCCCGCCCGCACGGACGCACGCACGCACGCACGCACGCCCACACGCACGCCCACACGCACGCCCACACGCACGCCCACACGCCCGCACGCCCGCACGCACCTTGTGTCCCTTGGATGCGGCGAGCACCAGGCCCGTGAACACGCAGCCGGGCGCGCTGTGGGCGACCATGAAGCGCACGCGGCCGGCGTCGCCCAAGCCGCAGGCGGCCAAGAAGTCAGACGCCACCTGCTGCCGGTGCCGCTTGCCCGCCGTATCCAGCTCGTCTCCCTTAAGCAGGCCCTCCAGGTAGGCCACCACGGGCGCGGCGCCCACCCGCCGCGCCTCGTCCAGCGCCGTGTTACCCCAGCGATCCTGGAAACCGGGGTCGGCGCCGCCCTCCTCCACCAGCAGCTTCACGGCGGCGAGGTTGCCCTCGGCGCCGGCGATGTGCAGCGCGCAGCGCTTGTCGTAGTCGCAGGCGTTGGGCGGCGCGCCCGAGTGCAGCAGCCGCTTCAGCTTGACGAGGTCGCCCTCAAACACGGCCGTGCACATGGTGCTGGCCACAGCCATCTCATCCATGCCAAGGCTGCGCGTAATTTAGGTGTGAACGGCACAAAACGAGTTTGCGACAGTGAGAAAAACATTCCGCTAGGACAGGGCCGGCGGATTTCGCTGAGCTGAGAGCAACTTGGCATAACAACGGGTCTGCTTCAGCAGTCTTCCAGCACTCACGTGCCACCGTAGCTGAGCAGCAGATCGATCACGTTGTCGTGTGAGTTCTTGACTGCCTCGGCCATGGCGCTGTTGCCAAACGCACTGCGGGTGTCGCGGGAGGTCAGGTAGGGTTACGCAAGGCGGTGTCAGGTAGCGGAGAGGTAGAAAGCAACGGTGGATGCATGCATGCAGCGGGCGGACTGGCTGGCGATCGAGACATGAGCACGTATAACTCACTCGAGCTGGTCGCTCTTAGCGCCACTGTCCAGGAGCAGCCGCACCACCGCCTGTGCGGCGCGGTAGACAGGAGGCCAACGCACAGTTTGACACACGACGGGATGAATCTCAAACGTGCTTCACTCCCAATTTAACCGGCATGCCGGCTCTTCCTAACGACGCACGCACCTCGTGACCGCCAACAGCAGCCAGCATCAGCCCGGTGCGGCCGTCATAGTCAGCGGCGTTGGGGCTCATGCCCTGGCTCAGCATAGAGCGCAGCGTCTCGAGGTCGCCGTCCGAGGCAGCGCCCAGGAAGTCGAATGTGCGGACCTGCAAGGGAAAGTCAGGCGGCGGCGGGTGGCAGTGTTGAAAAATTGAGCGACAGGGGCGGCGGAGCGGCCAGCTCCTGTACCCAGTGGCCCATAGTGCAGTTGCAGCTCGCTCGCTGTTTTTATTGTTGGCGGCTCCTGGCGTGCAAGCACGCACTCACCTGGTCCACCTTGCGCACGTGCGAGCGCGCCAGCGAGCGCACATCATCCAGCCGCATAAGGTGGTCAATCTGGCCTTGCGTTAGGGCTTCTGCGATGTGTGGAGTGAAGGATGCGTGTCAGACAGCAGGCTCATGCGGGTGGCACGCGCACGTGAAACGCACAAGTGGCCATGCGGATGCACGTCCCGGCGCTTCCCCCAGCGCCTCTAGTTCATTCCGTCGCACCTCGCGCCTGCTCCATCAGCTTGGCGTCGACCTTCTCAATCCCCTGCTTGTCGCGAATGCCCTGTCGGTGTGACGAAAGGGGGCGCGCGTGCATGCAGCATCGTCAATGATGGGGGCATGGACAAGATTTTAAAGCTGCATATTAATTATCCGCGGCGATGTGTGGCACGGCACACCGCGCCGCGCGCCCGGCAGATCTTAGCCGGCGCTCACGCACCCGCAGCGCCGTCCTCAGCGACTCCAGGTGCATGTTGGCGGCCTCCGAAAGCTCCTTGAGCTCCGCCTCCAGCTCCTGGTCCATGTGGTTCTGCATGGAGATGATTGTGTGCACGGCACGGCACGGCGCGCGGTACACGCATGCGGCGCATGGGGTTGCTCAGATGTATGGGTGCGGGGGACATGTATGGTAGGGCGGGCAGGCACGGCAGATGTATTTGGGTGGCGGGCAGCATGGAACACAAATAAATACACGCACAAGGACAGAAACGGGGGCATGTGTTCAGAAGTGATGCTGGAACGGACGCCCCTACCTACCTGCATGTTTGTGAGCACCAGACGCGCCTGCTGCGGGAACTGCTGCATGAGCGATTCCCAGGCGGCCTTGGGCAGGCTCAGCACGCGCACCACGCTCTGGGACATCACCGTCTCGTTGGAGGGCACGTCTGCAGGTGAGTCAGTTTCATTGTCGGGCGTCTCCGTCACGGCATGGCCTTCAGAGTTGATCCCCAGCTTGCCTCCGACCTGCTGCGGACCCCACATTTCCCAACGCTGTTTCCCTGCTGTCCACCATCCTGAATGGCACCGGCCAAGCAACACCGCCTCGCTCTTTCTCTCACCTGTGAAGAAGGGCACCTCGGCCAAGGCATCGCTGCTGTAGCGCGCCGTCACCTGCTTGTTCTTGGCCAACTCTAGGAAGTTGCTGTGCACCGAGAAGTCCATGCCGCCGCCTGACGAGTGGAAGCAAGGTGCGTGGCGCACGTGAGCCACACGATGACGTGATAGTGCGCGCCTCGACGCAAGCCTGCCAAACCATCATACAATCCAAAGTCACGATCACCCAAGTCCCAGCAATCAAGCAGCTCACTCTTCATGCTGGTGGCGCTCATGGTCCGGCCGCCCATGCTGCCGGTGCGGCTGGCCACGGAGCCGTCGCTCTTGCGGCTGTGGTTGGAGCCGTCGCCGTGCTTGCTGCTGCCGGCGCCGCCCTTGAACTGCTGGAAGGCGGCGGCCAGGTTGATGCCGGCCTCGCTGACCAGCACCTCGCCCGACACCACGATGTTGAGCTCGGTCACGTTGTCACCCTCGTTGAGCAGCTGCGTGCGGGATAGGTCCCGAGTTATGCGGGAGAGCCAGACGGTTTCGTTACAAGGGTTGTGAGTAGCGGAGGGGAAGGGGCAGAGGAAGGGCGGCGTGGGATGAACCATGTGAATGGGCATGCGTTGAGCGCACGCACACAGGGCGCGGAGTCTAGTCCGTTACATGCAGGCTCACAGCCGGCCCCCTGGGCCCCCCGCCCACTGCTGCTGCTGACCCCGCCCGCCGCCGGCCCACCTGCACGCCCGGCATGAACAGCTCCACGCGCGCGGCGGTGAGGAAGGCGTCCAGGAACCTCTGCTTGCAGCCCTTGAACAGGTAGCAGCCCTTGACCGGCTGCAGGTACAGGTGCCGCAGCACCTTGCGCCGGATGGTGGTCGGGTAGATCTGCATACGCATGCGAGCAGCGCGGCGGTAGTTCTTGGTAAATGCGGGGCAGGCATAAGTCCGGAATGGTAGATTGACTCGTGCGGTCGCCCTAAACCAGTTCAAACGCGGGTGCGGTCCAGCAAAAAGCCTGCTCTCCATGTCTCTCCATGTCTCATCTCCAATTCCCGGGTTGACCCCCAAAATTCCGGGCATACACGTTTCACTGCGGTCCATGCGGAATTTGTACTTTGGTTGACTTGAGTCGGATTCGCCGCGACAGGATTGAGTGCCTATGCTGACATGTGGTTCGGGTGACATGATGAGGGTTCGGGCTAGCGGTAGACCCAACTGGTGGTGGGCGACCTTCCGACCGGTTTCTGCCAGGGTTGCATGGATACCAGCTACGCTGGACTCTGTAACAAATATGTTCCTTTAGAAGCCTGCTCTCCATGTATATTCGGCCGACCCCGCCCGCCGCTCACCCCCAGCACGTTCTCGTCGTCGACTTGCTCCGAGTGGAATGTGACTTCCAGGTGCTCTTGCATGGCGCTTTGGAGTTTCTGCGAAACGCGGTGCACCGTGCGCACATGGGCGGCACACAGCATTGGGGCATGTGACCAAGGAGCACGAGAGATAGAGCCGTTATGCCCTGCCCTGCGCCACCATGCATGCTGTCCTACCCTGGCAACATGCTGGGGTGCCGTAAAAATAACCAACGACAGCCGCCCCCCCCGCCCCCCCTCCCTCGCCACACACCTCGGGAAGCTCATTGTTGTTGCTGAACTCGTTCAGGGTTGTCATGCGGTCTCGGAACTGCTTGCTGCGCTCGTCGCCTTTCACGACCAGCATGGTCACCGTGCCCAGGATGTAGGCGCCCAGGAACAGGTTGAACAGCCTAAGCGGGCAAGGCATAGGTAGCCAGGCAGAGAGCTGATACGAATGTCGCATGTAAAGCAGTGGCGGCAGCGGGGCGCGCTCGTCCTTGCACACGGCAAGAACCGGCGGCCATCCATGCATGTCACTTCAGCTTGCTGAGTAGAATGCGCCCAGCTGCCAATCGTACGCTATGTGGCAACTCATTGACGTAACATGCGTGCGTCCTACTCACAGGTACAGTATCATGAAGCCTGCCTCGGGCACGGAGCCGGCGTACAGGGAGCTGTCGCCCAGGCCTGTGAACGCGCTGACACTGAAGTAGAGCGCCAGCAGGTACTTCTCCGCCAGGGGCCGGCCCTCGAAGCGGGCCTGATTGCGGCCCACCCAGGAGTTGGGCGAGAAGCTCTGTAGCGAGGCAATCTGCGGGTGGGAGCGGCGTTGATGCCGTATGCGTGCGCGGTGCAGGACATCGCGCACACAGCAGGGCGGGGCGGGGCGGCGTTTAGATTCGTGCCCGGGCAGGGGCTGTCGCTGGGCTGGGATGCGCAAGGCGCCACAATCAATGTTGACATACGTGCAGCCCGCCATGTTTGTGCATGCAGTCACGCAACCGGCCCAGTGCGTGGGTGCTGCTGAGGGCCCCGCTGGCTGGCCCCGCGCTCGCACCTCGTATAAAATGCAGGCAGCCCAATGGGTGCAGTAGAAGACGTAGGTGTAGTTGCGGGTGAGCATGAGCGTGCCCTGGCTCAGCACCATTCGATAGTCCAGGTCCGCAAACAGCTCAAACACGCGGTACAGCCGGGCCTGTTGTGGATTGTACGGCGGTGCACATGCACCGTTATGCCGTATCCGTAAACCGCAGCCTAGACTACCGTGGCAAGTAAAGCACACCAAGGGGCATGCATTTTGCTTTGCTGACTGCACGGCATGTATGGTGCTTTTACTACTTGCCCTCCCACGCCTACATACACGGCCCGATGCACGTGCGCACGCACCAGGTGCAGCAGCTTGAGCCACGCCAGGCCGCGCAGGGTGTCGCTGCTGGCGCCGGCGGCCGCCACCGGCTCCGTCACAATCCAGTCCAGGGGGAACCAGCCCAGCACGTCCATGAAGAACTTCCAGCTGCAGCGGGCGGCGGGCAGCAGCCACATACACATGACCGTGAACGAGTGCACTATGCCGGTAAGTAAGGCAGGCTACGGGGTCCGCAACCCCTTCCCCCTCCCCCTCATGCGCGGGACGGTGGTGAGCCTTGCCGTGCGTGTGTGCGCAGGCGGCGGCGTACGCGCGCCTACCTCCTAGCATAGTTCTTGGCAATGCGTGGGCGTGAGGTGACCAGCACGCCGTCGTTCGGGTCAATGTAGGCCGCAAAGAATTTCATCAGGAAGTCGGCGGTGAATACGGCTGTGCCCAGGAACTCCACAATGCCGCACAGGTCGGAGTAGGGGCTGCGGGAGGCAAGGGAATGTCACTTAGTTGCGCTTTTGATGCGCTGCGAGGACCAACTGGTGCCGGCACAAACCACACAACGAGAGTGGGTGAGATGCTAGGGATGCAACAGAGTGCTGTGCTGGGACAGATCAGGTACGAGCACACACAAGTGGCAGTCTCAGGAGTGAGCGGCAGGGAGGCGGAGAATGGCGCATGCATGACTTACTACAGCAGGCCTCCGGGCTCCCTGAACGCGAAATGGAAGGGCAGCACCCAGCCGCTGAGCAGCGCTATAACCACCGTGGCGTAGAACCAGTTCTGGTACCTGTGTCATTATGCATGTGTGCATGGGGCAATGTTGGTATTCGTCTTAGTGTGCGGCCTGTGCAAATGTACGTCAAAAACACAGACTAGGGTTTGTAACACCAAACCCTAATCTACGACACTTTCACGGTTTTGCAAGACTTCGTGAACCGTACAGTGAGTTCTGTCATGACACCAAGTCAGCATGACACGGCTGGATCATGCAGCCGGCAAACGCGCACACGCACAACGCCACCGGCCCTGTACAGCAGTACTGCAGCCGCGCGCACCCCTGGCTTTCTGCCGTCTGGAGCCATCAACAGTAGCTGTACGAAACCCCGCGCCCCGCCGTCTCTCACCAGCGCATGCCAGGTTTGATCACCATGGCCTGGTTGATCTTCTGGCAGCGCGTCTTCAAGCGGTACCACAGCGTTTGCCGCTGCTGGTCCTTGCGCAGGATGCCCCAGGGGCCCACCTCAGCACCCTCTCCATCCTCGTCCTCATCCTTGCCCAGCTCATCTTCCAAACCCTTCATGGAGGGGGATTTGGATACCGACTGGCGGCGCATCTGCGTGTGCAAGTATGTGTTCGGCTGTAAAGCATCGGGTGGGGCGCCAACCACGGGCGCCAACTGCAGGATTGGAAAGGCGCATCTCAACCACACCTCCACGCATTGCCTTTTGCCCGCGGGCCAACTACTGATCATCCTAGCTTCACATTACTCACCGACTTTGCGGCAAGCTGCGCTGCAAGCCGGTTGTATTGCTTGCCGCCCTTAGTAGAGGTGTCGCCCAGCCCACTCTTGGTCCGTGACATGCCATCTGCAAACTCTTCTGGCGTCGCAACATCCACCACAGTGCTGATGCGCAGCTGGCGAAAAGACTGATCTCCCTGAGTCAAACAAGGATTCAAGCACGCGCTGTTACAAAAGTGCGTACCGTGGAGCTGTGAACCCTAATGCTCTGACCAACATGTCTGGCGGTTCGAGCGAGTTTCGGCCTTGGCATCCTCCTCGGCCTCAGCAGAGAAGAATTCGGAGACTTGATCATCATCCGTGTCAGCCCCGGGGCAAGCTGAGGCTTAACTCACCGCGCGCACAGACTTGTCCGCGCCCTCGGCGTCGCCCGTATCAAGAGGGACCACCGACGCCTTTGCATACTTAACTCCAGAGGAATCCATGCTTATATGTGGCGCACTGTGCACGTGCGCGGTTTTGTTGCGGAAGAAAGTCTGCGTTCGATTGAGTCCCTTCCTGGCGTGCTACTGTGGTAATTCCGTCATTTTAAGATTAATTTATCCCTTCTTTACATGACCTACAGGGGGAAAAACTGCGCGAGTCAGGAAGCCGGACTCGTTTGAACTCCTAATATTTGCTAGGTTTAAGCTGTGGCACCTCCAATACGCATTTTGTATAGTCGCTGTATGTTATGGAATAATAAGCGGGAGGCCAAAAGTGCACTTGAGCACACTGGTCGCTCCTCATGCGAGGGCAGGGTCAGGGTCAGGGTCAACTACCCCCCACCCCCCTCCTCCTCGGTCAGTCACCTCCCTCAGCATAAAGGACATGCACACGAGCCGTTGCTGTGCCCGCAGACGGGATGTCGGGCTATTCTGATTGCGGGTTACAAGAAGGGGGCAGTGTGAACACCGTCGTGGCACAGGGGGAACCACTCCAAAGAGCGCAGCCAACCGCCACCCCTGCTCGGCTGCCGACCCTGCGCAGTCGTGTCGAAGCTAGGAATACGCCCGCCAAAGCCACTCCTAACACAACATCACAGTGCGCGCGGCTCATAAATTCCCATGTCTGTGCGCAAAGCGTCCATCATGATTGCAGGATTACAGAGGGGACAACCTCCATCATGCTGTCAAAAAACGTTCAAAGTGCTCACACTGTGCCCTCCTTGCGGTCAACTTCTTCCTGCCACACTGCATTCACGTGCCTCTTCGTTTCCCGACTCCATGCGAACAGGTGCCCCCTCGTTGTATCACCTTAACTGCATTACTTAACTCCGCTTCCTTTAGATTGGTTTAGTTTGGGCTGGTAACCACAACCCCACCTGACCTGCGGTGGCAACGCGCCCTCTACGACCGCATCTTTTCCCCCTCCGCCCGCACCCTCCGCGTCGCAGCGTCCTTGGCCCTGGACGTACGGTACTGCTCGCCTTTCAAGACATGCAACGGTACACTGACGATTTACTTGGCAGCTGCAACCCCTTCCTTCCCCACCTCCTGCTTCAGTCTCAGTCCCTCGCGGGCATCCCCGGCATCTACTCACCCGAGCTCACGCTTGCACAGTCCGGCGCCACTATCAGCGACGGCCCCGCGACGCCTTACCTCAACTTCGCCGTTGTCCCCCCGCAGCAGTGGCATCTGTGGCCACGTCGCATACCACTTGCATCCATACGACAAACGCGACAGCCCCAAGTTTGCGTCCCTCGGCATCTCCCGCTTCACCCCTTCTACTCATGCATCCCCCGACACGTGCGTCTCAATGTCGTCGTCGGCACGCTCGTCACACTGGCTCGCCTGAGCACCGCCTTGGCCTCCTTCCTCGCCTCGGCCCGCGTTGCACTCCGGCGCCTCCACGGGCGGCACTACCCTCGGCCCTTCCTGCGCAAGGCGCTGCAGCGCTTCTTCGGTCGGCACCGCCACCACCTGCCATATGCTATCTCCTCCAGGGTGCTCCTGCGCTTCCTTCCCGCGCCCGACATCCCCCCGCCCCCACCAGCTGCCCCGCCCGGCCTCCTCCTTCCCCCTGCGCCCCCTTCCCCCCTGCCAGCGCCGCGCCGCCCCTCCCGCCGCCGCCGCTGCCCTACCCGCCTGTTGGTCACCCTGCGTGGCAATCTAATGACGACGACACGGACGTCGATGACGCCCGCTCCACCTCCTCCCACGGATTCAGCGACATGTCCATGTGCTAGCAGCAGCCCGCAGATGTGAAGGTGTTTTTCCAGCCCCAGCTTAGCCGGAGCCGGCGGCCCCTGGACGATGGTAGCGGCGGTCCCGAGTGATGCGGTTCCACAATAGTAGGTGATGGGGGCTGGGGCGCCGGTCCCGGCTGCCCTGCGCCGCGATGCGGCCCGGAGGCAGCCGTGCCGGTGTTCCGTTGCTGGACTACTACGGTAAAGACGTGACACTCCCGGCCGTGGCAGGCCGGGGGGAACTGCTGTTGGGGTGTGGGCATGTGTCCGCGACTACGTGTCCCTGGTTTTTATGGGTGTGGGCGGTGCTGTTTTTTTGGCGTGTGCTCGCTGTGTTTGTTTACGCTGCAGGGGTGCCGCAGGGCGCCGCGGCAGTCGATGGTGGGCCTCTCGGCCGGGGGCCTGCGGGGTCTGTCCGCTGCGGGTGTGCCGTCGTGGTGTTTTGCCCAGGGAGGGGGCCTGTCGCGCCCTGGGGGTGAGGACGTCACCAGTTTATTTGAAGACGCTGGTGATTTTCAGGTTGGTCACACCTCGAGTGTAGCAGGACATCGGCAAAAGACACATCTAGATGCCCCAGGGCGTAGTCCGCAGGGATTGTGTACTTCTGTGGCGTAGAATGTCTCCTACCGCCCACATCGAGCCAGGCTGCGCCAGCCCAGCGCGCCCTCAGCCCAGCAGTCCGAACAGTATAGCTTACAGCCTCCTGGCGGTATTCGGCCGGCTCATGTCAGCGGTTACCGTCTCTCGGAGGTAATGTGGCCGCGCACTACGCCTTACTGCTCACCCCCTTCTCATGCTGCTTGCGAGGCACGATATCAACGTCGGGTGGCGTGCTTTCGCTTTCGTTTTCGCAATTTAGCGCATGTCCGTAACACACGTGCCTTGCGCCACCGGGGAGCTCTTCGTGAGCCCGGGTCCATATCCAGCCCCACCAAAATTAACACCACGACCAGCATCCCACGCCTCTGGATCTCTGCAGCTTCCGACGTCCAGCCCAGCCAGCCACTAGCGCCCCTTGTCCCCGGCCTATGCGCCCCGTGCATCTGTCTATCCTCTCCTCTCTCTCCTGTCAGTAGCAGATTCCCAGCTTGCCCCAGCTCACCTTCCGCCCGCCTCTCCTCAAACAACCTCCTCCCCAGCCCCATCATCATACTTGCCCAGAATCTGTCAGCTTATTCCATACTCCCACTCACGGCCCGCGGAACATACGCCGACAAAACCTCCGACCTTTGAGCGCGTCCCTAGGCCCCCTCCCGAAATATCAGCAATACACCACGCCGTCAGCTACGCTTCCTCACCTCCGGCTGTGTTGTTGGCGTGTTGCACCGCATTCGACTTGACCGCCATTCCGTACATTCGGGCCCCCTCGGGCTGTTCTGGCCCTGTTTGTCACACTGTCGCCCGGCCACTGCTTGCTACACGCTGTTTTTGCATTACGCTCACGTTCGACTTCGGCGCTCATCCCTGGACGTTGGACACATGCCTGCAGGTGCGCTGCGACTCCGCCTCTCCCACTGCGTGGCGTCGCATTGTCTGTGCGGTCATGCTATCGCCTGCCCGGGCGTTCGGAGCGTGAGGAACGTGCGCCAGCAAAAACGGTCCAGCAACCTTCCGCCAGATACTGACATCGGTACGGTTACAGCGCGCTCCTCTTGCCTATGCGCCCATTTGCCTTCTTGCTTGTGTTTGCGGACATGTATGGGGGGCTTCGGACACTATTGGGATCTCGCAGACCTGCTCCATGCCTGTTCCATCAGAGGTACCCCACACACACACACTGGCCTCACACCAACCTCAGGTACAAGGCGACGCAGCAAGTGCGCTGCTGCAGCACTTCCCTCAATAGCCCTCAAGTCCAAGTCAGTAAGGAAGCCCATACGTGAGTGTGGGAGGAAGGCCTGACGGCGCGTAATAACACTCACAACTCCCCGGTTTGTCATCAAGTCCTTTTACGGCTGTCCTACTACATTGGTATCGAAGATCAGGTTTCCTGAGCTCGTTGAACACGTATGAGAGGTCACGAGTGCGAATCGGCAATGCCCCCATGGCCTCATACCAAGTCACCAACCCAAGGTACAAGATGACGCAGCCAAGTGCCAGTGCGTTTCAGCACCTCCCTCGGCACCCCTGTCCCTCGGTGCCCCCAAAGTCCTAGGCAGCAACAGGCCATACGGACACGCCCAGAAGGGAAAACGTCCAACATGTAACGGAACACGATCACGGTGTCTAGTGAATGAATATGATATGGCTGTGTGCAAATTGTTAGGTTGCGACATGCAACATGCGACACTGCGACATACGACCATACGACATACCAGTCTCAGACCGTTTTTGCGGTCCTAGAGCCTGGTTATGACATTTAATTACCATCACCACAGTTTTGAGGCTGTGCACCATGCAAACATAGCCGCTAGCCCCTCCCACCCCAAGCCACGCCAACACAAACTTAGCACAAGTGATGCGTGTGTGGGCCGGAAAGCCGCACTGCATTCACCATATGCAGTTAAACGTATATACGCAATGGTTTTGGGGTATGCAGGGGGCTTTTGATGGTATATGCATATGTCGTATTGTCACATGTCGGTATGTCGCATGTCGGGATGTCACATCGGGGGTGGTCAAACAATTTGCTATAAACATGTTTAACAATACGATATGGTGCCAGCTAGGGCGCGACAGTCCCCGCTTTATCCAACCATTTACTCATGTACACGCACAATGCATGCGTGTAATGCGTTTCACCAGTCACTCCGGTGAATGATGGTGATGAACTGCTTATGCAGCGCGATGCTAGTGGTGCACCCGAATCCATGTCAGTGAACGAACGCGTGTGCATCAGGTATGGGGCAATTGCGCGCCGGTGCGGGCAGTCGTGTGTGCACCTTGCGGTGATGACGCAGACGTGCCGAGCGGCACGGATGATGACCCGATGGCACCCAAGAAAGCCTCTTCGTCGTCGGCTATCGCAGCCGTGATACTAGCAAGCGTGGGCGGAGACAACCGCTTTAGGGCCTCCTCCGTCAAGCTCTTGTTGCGAGCTGACACGGCGAGCAGAGCCTCACTGCCGCCGTCTGTGTCAGCAGCGGCTGCGCCGCCCGCCCCACTCGCTGTTGCGCGGAGCGGCAGCGATGGCGACGCACTCAGCTGCTGGTGCGGCGGTGGCGCAGCCGCAGATTCCGCAGCCCCACCCGCGCTTACAGTGGGCGAGCTTGTGGTGCCGCCGTTGGCGCTGCTGCGCATGCTGTGGCGCGGAGACGGCAGGGACCTATCCCACGCCACGATATGCGGTGGCGCATTGCTGGCGCCGCCCCGCGCGAGCGTGGCTAATACTACTGGCACCTGTTGCAGCGCCTGGGGCATGGAGTAGAACTGCGGGGACTGCAGCTGCTGTGATGATAATGTGGAGGACCGGGGCGCCACGGACACGACTGGCGGCGTCCCCAGCTGCAGCACCGGTGAATGCGGTAGCAGGGCCATTGGCTGCGTTGTAGAAGCGGACGCGCCAGCGGCAGCAGTGGGCGCTACCAGGCGCTGCGACAGACGGGCCGGAGGCACGGACGACCCCATCACCCCAGCCTCGCTAACAAGGCGACCGCGGACCTGGGAGCCCGCCTCGTGAACCACCGCCGCAGCGGCGTCGCTGCGCGAGGCATCGTACGCCACAGCAGCTGCGGCTACTGCGGCCACCGCCGTGCCTTCTGCAGCTGCTATGCTCGCGAACACGGTTGCGGCTGCGGCTTCCTCAATCAGCAAGGCTGCATCCTGGTTGAGGCTGCCTTCAATGATGTCCGCTGGCAATGACGCAGGCTTTACGCCGCCTAGCTGCTGGGCGACGGCGGTGTCCGTGGCCATACCGCCGCCTGCTGGTGGTGCCGCGACAGCCACGACTGCCGGCGGCGGCGGCGGCAGCAGCGTGGTGGAGCGCGAGGAGGGCGACCGAGGCCGCTCCTCCCCCGACAAGCGCCAGCCCATGCGCCCGCTTGCTCCAGCCGCCGTACGCGACGGCAGTGCGGCCACGGCAGGTGCAGAGAACCTGTCACATGCCGGATTACCAGCGTTTGCAATCAATCTTGTCGCTGGTGCCACGGCCGCCGCGGCGCCACCCTGCGCAGGTTCCACGCCGGCCTCCTGCATGAGCTCCTGCCAGTGCACACCGCCGGCGCTGCCCACAGACAGGGCCGAGTTTGCCCGAGACACAGAGACAGGGCCAGCCGTAGCCGCGGCGGCACCAACAAAGCTGGCTGCCGCTGCCGCCGGTGTTGCCTCGCCGTCTGGGCGCGTGCCGCGATGCGGCTTAAGAGCACTCCGCAGCCGGCTGCCGCTGGGCCCGCCGCCGCTGTTGGTCTGCGTGCTCCCACCGTTCACGCCGCCGCCATGCACAGCTGTGCTTGCAGAGCCTGCTGCTGCTGGCTCCACGGCCAACAGCATGAGGTCCGAGGAAGGCACCCGGAACAGCCCCCGGCCCTCTGCCGAGCCGCTCAAAGCATCAGCAGCAGCCGCAGCCGGATCGGTCGAGCAGCTGCCCGCCGCAAAGGCCGTTGACAGGGCGCCACCCCCGCCGCCCACACCGCCGGGCAGCGTGGGCAACGTGCCAGCTGCTGTTGGGGCTGAGACAGCGCCGGTCGCGATGAGAGGCACGTGGCCGTTGGCGGTTGCGGTGGGAGTGGAGAACGCGCTACCGGTGCCGGAGGGCATGTTGGCGCGCAGAGCAATGACATCTGCATGGCGAGGAACAACCGGGGGCACGCGCCTTTCTGTCAGGCATATTGCCAGTCAGGTGGCCTGGCGGCGAGCGTGAACCGTGCAGCCATGTAAGTTGCAGTTCATCAAGCATTGGTCAGGCAGGCACGAAACAATCACGCACCGTCGCGGGGCCCCTGCGCCAACATCCGCATGCTGCTTACGCGGCCCAGCCCGCTGCGGCTGCCGAAGCCGTGCCGCCGGCCAGCGCTGACTCCTCGTCCGCCGCCGCCGGCTCCGGGCTCCGCCCCTTCGCTGCTGTCGCTGCTGCAACTTGAGTCCACATACGCCACGCTCCTGGCCTTACTCTTCTGCGCGTGGCGCGCCTTGCGCGGGTTACGCTTCCGACGGGCTACCAGCTCTCCGTCATCACTCGCATAGTCCGGTAGCGGTCCGTACTTGGCAGCGGCGGCCGCAGCCATCTGCACCGCTGCCGCCGCCAGCGCTGCTCGCGGCTCGCCTGCACCGTTGCTGCTACCGCCTGGCCCTGCACTGTCGTCAGCGTCGGTGGCTTGACGCTGCGGCTGCTGCTGCTGCTGCTGCAGCAACTCCAACGCCCAGGTCAGGTACTCGGACACCTCCCGGTGCTGGCGGCTGCGCACGTGCCGCACCGCAGCGGCCTCTGCCACCGCGGCGGCGGTGGCGCCGTCGGCGTTGGCGGCGGCCGGCATCGCGCTGCCCACCTCCACCAGCAGCCGCACCAGCTCCAGGTTGCCGCTACTGGCAGCGATGTGCAGCACTGTTTCAGCGCTGCTGCTACTGCTGCTGCTACCGGCGGCTGTAGTGGCTGCAGCGGCAGTAGCTGCCGCCACGCGCACTCCCGCCTCCAGCAGCGCCGCCACTACCCGCAGGTCGCCACGCAGCACCGCACCCTCCAGCAAAGCCTGCAGCTGGCCCTGCGTAACGCCGGTCACGGCACCGGTCTCGGCGCTAGCTGTAGCAACGCTCGCCGCAGCAGCTGCCGGCAGCAGCTGCGCCCCCACACGCCGTAGCGCCCGCACCGCGCCCACGTGCCCCATGTCCGCCGCCTCCAGCAGCGCCAGACCGCCGGCGCGCGCAATGACGCCGCCGCCGCTCCAGCGCGCCAGCGCCGCAATCACGTCCTGTGATTGAGCAACGGTCGCGTGCTCTTCAACCAATCAACAAGCGGGCTACACAGGGCTGCCAGCAACGCTGTCTATCCCTCAAAGTTTCCACTGTTTGACCCCACGCTCATCACACACGCACCGCGCGCCCCTCGCTGGCCGCCGTGAGCAGCGCCGTGTGCGCGCACGGCGGCGGCGCGCCGCCGCCCAGCAGCCGTGCCAGGCGGTCCATGTCGCCGGTGGCGGCGGCCGACAGGAAGTCCCGCTTGGCGGTGCCGCGCCAGCGCTCGTCGGCCTGGGCCCCCCCGTCCGCCGCCATCAGCCTCTCCAGGTAGGCCACCACGGGCGCGGCGCCCACCCGCCGCGCCTCGTCCAGCGCCGTGTTACCCCAGCGATCCTGGAAGCCGGGGTCGGCGCCGCCCTCCTCCACCAGCAGCTTCACGGCGGCGAGGTTGCCCTCGGCGCCGGCGATGTGCAGCGCGCAGCGCTTGTCGTAGTCGCAGGCGTCCGGTGGCGCGCCGGACTTCAGCAGCCGCTGCAGCTTGACGAGGTCGCC
Organism: Chlamydomonas schloesseri; assembly: GCA_016834595.1. Lineage (NCBI taxonomy): Eukaryota > Viridiplantae > Chlorophyta > Chlorophyceae > Chlamydomonadales > Chlamydomonadaceae > Chlamydomonas > Chlamydomonas schloesseri. Next base: position 346,891 of record JAEHOD010000023.1, on the reverse strand, counting down.
CTCAAAAACGGCCGTGCACATGGTGCCGGCCACCGCAAACCCATCCATGCCGATCCTGTGCGGCGGCCAAGTGGACCCGGGCCCAGGGGCACGAGGTGACAAGGGACATATCAGCAAGCAATGCGAAGGGTCAGGGCGGCCACAAACTGTGAAGTGTCTGTGATGCTGCAAAGCGTGGTCACGGGCGTAATCAATCCTGCACGGCCTCGCAGAACGAAGCTTGCCAGCCAGCCAGCCAACCAGCCAGCCAGCAACAACGCTAGCCCCAGTAGCGGGCACACCACCACCACCACCACTCACGATGCGCCATAGCCCAGCAGCAGGTCCACCACCTTGTCGTAGCCCGCCTTGACCGCCTCAAACATGGCGCTGTTGCCGAAGCGACTGGATGAGCAAGTGGGGCGGCAGCAGCAGTAGGGTTGGATGGGGCGTGGTGCGTGGAGTCAGTGCGTGATGGTGAGCTTGGGGTTGAGGAGTGGGGCGTAAATTTGAGGGAGGTTGCGATGTGTGGCATTGGGGGTATCTGAGTTGGAGCGGCCTGTACCGGAACGGCAGACGGAAGGTGCGTTGCCGCGGGGCACGGCGCGCTCGCTGTGCTGTCGATGCCACCTAGTAAGCCGCACTCACTCCTGCTGGTCGGCCTTGGCGCCGTGGTCCATGAGCAGCCGCACAACCTCCTGCGCATGTGCGTCGGTTAGCTGGTGCATCAATGCAGGGTCAAGGGCACGGACACGGGCTCGGACATGGGCATGGGCATGGGGCGCCTCCTGTGGTAGCGAGCCTCCTCGCTCGCGCTCACCTCGTGCCCGGCTGCTGCTGCCAGCATCAGCCCGGTGCGGCCGTCATAGTCAGCGGCGTTGGGGCTCATGCCTTGGTTGAGCATGGAGCGCAGCGCCTCCGCGTCGCCCTGCAGGGTAGGCAGGCAGCCGGCAACCATCGGAGCCGTTGACTCCCCCAGACCGCAAAGGAGGATGCGATCTGCCGCCAGCCAAATGCAGACCACGGCCAAATCACGACCAGATCCGAGGCAGGCCACCAGCAGGGCGCGGGCGGTGATGAGGCGGGTGCACATGCAGGCGCGGCTCGGCCCGGCCCGGCCCGGCCCCGCTCACCCCGGTCGCCTGCTGCAGGAAGCGGAAGGTCCTCATCTGGTCCACCTTGCGCACGTGCGCCCGCACCAGGCCGCGCACGTCGTCCAGCCGGATGAGCTGGTCCATCTGGGACTGGGTCAGCGCGGCTGCGAGGCAGAGCAGAGCGGAGGACGACAGCGGACAGCCGTGATGAGCGGTCGATCCAAGCACAGGACTCCTCCTGGCCACGCGCGCACTGTGGTGGGCTGCACCAAGCAGCTGCAGCCAGAGCGACGAACGCACATGACCCCGCACACGATAGGTACGCCTGTGTCATTTCCCTGCCCTTTGCCCACAACGAGGACCCCTGACCTTAAATCACGTATCTGACGTTGCAGCACACACTCCAGCCTCTCAGCACAATAGCCCCCCACAGCACACAATAACACATCACATCCCCCCAGTTGCAATGGTCGCTTTGGTTTCAGGAACGAACTACCCCCAACACACACACACACACACACACACACACGGATGGTAAGCCGGCGGCGATTCAGGTATGCAAGGTAATTCCAGGTAACAAGCGTATGCGTTGCGTCGCGTGCCCTGCTTGGCGTTCCTGTCTCTTCGCACGCACAAGTCTTTCATAGTACTCTCCCTTGTTATCTCTAACACACACACACACGTGTTCTCTCCCTTGTGATCTCTAACACACACAAGTGACTCCGAGCGATTGCGAGGATTCCTCTCCGTTTCCGTTTACGAACACACACACCAGCCCGGCGCACCGCGCGTCTCCGCCACCAGCTTCGGGTCCACGCTGTCCAGCCCGTCCTTGGCCTTGATCAGCGCCACCGCCGCGCCCAGCTGCTCCGCCGTGAGCTGGCTCTGCAGCGCCGCGTTGTGCAGAGCCGTGTACATCTCGCCCTCGTGGCGCGTCTGTGAGGCCGTGGCAGGACACGGCGGACAAGTGATGGTACACATGGACACAGGCAGCAGGCCGTGGGGTGTGGGGAGCGGGGCAGCCCGCAGTGACTGGCGATCATGAAGGGCGACGACGACGCATTAATCATGTAATGCAGGTGAGCATTGTAAGTACGTGCGGCTGGCTGCCGCATCGCAGACGGCACAAAGCTACACTAGCTACACCGCAGTGCCCTCACGCAGTCTGCGGGGGCATCCCAGCAGCAGCCGTCAACCAAAGCGACCACTCCTTGTGAGCTCCAATGCCACATCCAACCCACGCACGGCTCGCAATAATGACTGCCCGCACACATTCCACGTACTTGTAGGTTCTCCAGCACGATGCGCGCCTGCGCCGGGAACTGCTCCTCCAACAGCTCCCAAGCGGCCTTGGGCAGGCTCAGCGCGCGCACCACGGTGGTGCTGGTAACGCCCTCGTGGCTGGGCACGTCTGGTATGTGATAAAGCAGCAGCAGCCGGCCGATGTCAGGACAGAGAGAAAGAGGGGCGAGCTGAAAAGCCCGGGAAGCATGGCAAGTGCAGCTAGCTGGATGGCGCCGCACGCGTTTCCTCAGGCCCTTTACATAGCAGGGTTAGGCCCGTGTCGCACCTGTGAAGTAGGGCACTTCCGCCATGGGGTAGCCGGCGCCGCGCAGCTGGATGTTGCCGCCATCGTCGAAAGCCGCCACGCCGCTGTGTACGGACGAGCCGTGCGTCGAGGCATCTGCGGCGGTGCTGCCTCCGCCGGCACCACCACCAATCACGGAGCCGGCACGAACGCCGCCGGGCGCGGTGAGCGAACCGCCATTGGTTGTGGCCGTGGCGGCAGGCGGCGGGAAGCGTAGCGAGCGGCCTGCACGGCACGACCACAGCGATGACGGGCGCATGATGAGCATGGGGGCACTAACTACGGAATGAGCATGAGCAGAAGGGCGGGCTAGACGGCTGAAAGTACTTACGGCGGGTGCACGCCTGCTGTCAGAACCACACATATGCATGCGCCTGAGTGGACCGCGCGTGCCCCAGCACTCACCTCCACCCAGGCCACCGCCCGGTTGCTGTTGTGACGCCTGCGGCCGCGCAACCAATGCCTCGCCTCCCACACCGCCGGCACTACTAATACTGCCACCATGCGCATGGCCCCGATGCGCCCACGCGTCCAGCCCACTGCTGATGAAGCTGAAGAGGGCGCTGCCCATCAGGCGCCGGGCCCCGCCGCCCGCGACGCCACCGCCGTAGCCGCCGGGCGTGCTGACGTCATGCGCCGCACCGCTTGTAGTGCTCCCGTACCCATACCCGAAACCGCTGTGGGTGGAGGACGCATCTGTGCCCGCACCGGCACCACCACCGCCGCCGTTTTGCACGATGCTGACCCGGTGGTGATGTGCGCCGCCGCTGGAAGTTGGGTGCGCGCTGTCGCCCACCGCCGTAAACGGCCTATGGCTGGCGTCTGCCCTTGGCAGCAGCGCGTGGCCCTTCCTGAGGTGGTGCACGGCTGTGGCCGTTGCAGCCGCGTAGTGCGTGGTGGTGGTATGGTGGGAGGACGCGTCCTCTTGCACGCTGGCGCCGCCGGCGGAGGCTGCGAAGGCGCCGTAGGCAGCTGCGGTGTTGAGTCGGTGCGACGCAACCGCCACCTCGCCCGACACGATTAGCAACAGCTCGCTGACATTGTCACCGGGCGTCAGGATCTGCCAAGTATTGCAGAAAAGGATGCAGGTGTTTTATCAGGTGTAAGACTTGGGGTGTATATTCACGGAGTAGTAGGCACCGCTGACGTTGCACCCTATTATGTCTGTTGCGTTCACCGTGCGGTTATAACTTATAACCCTGGGCCCCCCCACTGCTGCTGCTGCTGACCCCGCCCGCCGCCGACCCACCTGCACGCCCGGCATGAACAGCTCCACGCGCGCGGCGGTGAGGAAGGCGTCCAGGAACCTCTGCTTGCAGCCCTTGAACAGGTAGCAGCCCTTGACCGGCTGCAGGTACAGGTGCCGCAGCACCTTGCGCCGGATGGTGGTCGGGTAGATGGCCAGCACCTGTCACCGCCCATACATACGTGCACCACCAGCAACATGTGTTAGCAGGGGATAGATGTCAAGCGGTGCATGGGCTGGCAACGCAACAACATAATCTTATACAGAAGGCATGTACTGAATGCACTCTCGCCCCCGCCCCTGCCCTTGCCCCTGCCCCTGCCCCCTGCCCCTGCCCCTGCCCCTGCCCCTGCCCCTGCCCCTGCCCCTGCCCCTGCCCCTGCCCCTGCCCCTGCCCCTGCCCTTGCCCCTGCCCCTGCCCCCTGCCCCTGCCCCTGCCCCTGCCCCTGCCCCTGCCCCTGCCCCTGCCCCTGCCCCTGCCCCTGCCCCTGCCCCTGCCCCTGCCCTGCCGTATCGTGCACCTGCTCATCGCTGGCATGCTCCGCGTGAAAGGTCACATCCAGGTGCTCCTTCATCGCGGAATGCAGGCTCTGCATGTGCGACGTCAAGGGGGCCGCCATTGGCGTGAGCAAGGTGCGGGTGAGGCGCGCAGGGCCCAAGCATATAGCGGAGCAGGGACCGGACCGCTTACCTGCGGAAGCTCATTGGTCTTGCTGAAGTCCGCAAGAGTGTACATGCGGTCTCGGAACTGCTTGCTGCGCTCGTCGCCTTTCACGACCAGCATAGTCACCGTGCCCAGGATGTAGGCGCCCAGGAACAGGTTGAACAGCCTGAGCGGCGCGCATGGGTCAAGGCAATGAGCAATGTTAGGCAAGAGATGCTCACTTCACTTTTGGTTCTCGGCGCGTTAAGCATGCCGCCGTACTCGCTCGCGTGCGGTTCCAAGCCAACATCAACCCATTCTTTTCGCTGCAGGTCTCTTGCGCAAATCCATCTAGAGCACGACAACGAGCCTACGACTCACAGGTAGACAATCATAAACGCCGCCTCCGGCACCGTTCCGGCGTACAGCGACCCGTCACCCAGGCCTGTGAAGGCGCTGACGCTAAAGTAGAGCGCCAGCAGGTACTGGTCCACTGCGGGCGCGCCCTCGAAGCGCTCCACGTTGCGGCCAACCCAGGAGTCGGCGCTGAGGTTCTCCACCTGCGCGATCAGGTAGAACATGCACGCCGCCCAGCTGCGGAGGAAGAGAGAGGCGAAGCCAGCGGGCAGTAGAAGCAAGCAGGTGCATGTGGAATGGTGCAGAAGAGGCGTAGCCACGGACGAGTCAGGAGGTGCCAGGCGCCTCGGGTTGGTGTGCGAGGCCACGCGTGTGCACAGCACGGCAGCACGGCACCGCGCGGCAACACGACAAACGTGCTTGCTGCGGGCATGGTTTTTCATCGCTGATGACCGAAAAGCGTGTGGGCAAATGGGCACAACTCACTGGGTGACGTAGAAGACGTAGGTGGTGTTGCGCACCACCATGAGTGCGCCCTGGCTCAGCGCTAGGCTGTAGTCCAGCAGGTGGAAAAACTCGAACAGCCGATACAGCCGAACCTGGTGTGCGTTTGGGTGGCGTGGGCGTGTGTACGTTGTCTGAGTACGCCCGCAGCAAGCCGACGGCCGTGGCGCCGCGGCTGAGGGATTCTTCCCCGGCGCTCTTGTGTGTGCCCTCGAATAGCCCGTCCGCTGGGCCCTGTCTCTGTCCTCGCCGAATGGTTCCATCACCCCCACCCTAAACCCCCAAGCTTGGTTCGGGTTCACTTGGTCGTTTTCCTTGGGTTTCAGGAATAAACTACCCCACCCCGACCCCCAATGTATCCCTCTCCCCCGCCCTCGCCGCCCACCATCTGGATCATCTTGATGAAGCTGGCAGCCGCCACCTGCTGCGCGCTCGCCCCCGCCGCGACCATGGGGTCCAGCACGATCCAGTCCAGAGGCACCGCCGACACCAGGTCGAACGCGAACTTCCAGCTGCGAGTTGTGGCGCGAGAAGGGGAGCGCGGTGAGGAAAACGCGATGGAAGAAGACGCATCCATTCCAGGAGCGGGCAGCGCGGAGCTCGGCCTGTTAGGGCCACTGCCAGGATGCACATATCTGCATTGTTGCCATTTGCCACTCTAGGCCCCTAGCGCACCTGAACACGTAGCTGTGCGCGATGCGGGCTGGCGAGGTGACTAGCATGCCGGTTTCGTTGTCGAAGAAGGCCACAAAGAACTTGGCAACCAGGTCCGCCGTGAACACAACTGTCAAATAACAGTCACCAGCAGCATGCCGCACACCATCACCGGATTTGGACACCGCCGCACCGTGCGTGTGGCCGAGCAGAGCCCCAAGCATGTCGAGCGCTTTTGTTATGTAGCTGTGCATGTCTCTGGGCATACACACTCACCGACGGCAACGTACTCCGAGATGGCCCAGAAGCCCAGGGGCGCGTCCCTGACGCAGAGGCAATACATGGCCGTTGTTGTCCACACCAGTCACACTTCCGGCGCCAGGTGGTCCGCTGCTTCTTCAGCGCTCGACGTCACCCAGGCGGGTCGCTGGCCATGTGCTGCCAGTCTACGGGCGACCTACCCTATGCGCACCCGTTCGCGGTCATCACTTACTTGACGCGGGAGTGGCCGCCAAAGGCCATGTGGTAGGGCTCCAACCATCCAGCCAGCAGCGACACAGCGACGCTGAAATAAAACCAGCGCTGGTACCTAAGGAGTCGTCCGTGGGTTTTGAGTTTGTCGGGTCCGTGTCACTGGGCAGCCGTGGCGTTTGAGACACACCCATCAGCCTGCAGCAAGCTGGCACATCCCCAAGTACCGTACTTATTGGGGTGCTGAGTGCGGAGTGACGGCACTGGCGCGCACCTGACACTGCCGGGATGGATCAGCAGTCGCAGCCACAGGTCGTGCCACCACTGTGACCACGTGCGTGCCACCGCGTCACCGTGCCCATGTTCACCGCTTGAGAGGAAACGCCAAGGCGCGCCGAGTCGCGAGCCCCCGCCGGTCCCGCCATCCCGGGAGCCGCCTTCGCCGCCCCCGCCTCCGCCATGACGGGAGCCGCCGCCACTGTGGCTCGAGCCTTCCCCATGCACGGAGCCGTAGCCGCCCCCACGGCTGCCCATGTGGCTTCTATCGGGCGAGCTGGCCGCGAGCGCTGCGCTCGCAGCCGCTGCTGCCACTGAACGGTGCATCTGCAAAACACGACAACACGCGACGGGTGGGCGTCTCCCAAATATGTTGTGTTAACACGACAACACGCGACGGCGGAAGGTGGGTGGCAGTTATTGATGCCAGAGGCACAGGGGGGGGAGATATGGTCCCATTCGTGCTCTGGTCAACGCCCCGTGGCCTTCTGCGTCAGCCAGCCGAGGGCATCTGCGTGCAACAGTATCGCGTTTCCCCAACCATATAAGTGCCTGACAGGGATTCTGAACATGTCAGCTTCTATGCGTCCGCACCGTCGCGTGGTATCGGGCCATCGTCTTATCGGGGGCACGGGTCCAGGCCTGCTTGGGAGCCACGGAGCCGTCGGCCCCCCCACGGCTCCGAACGGAGCCATCATTTGATGAGCCGGCCTCTAGCCGGTGCAGGGACGCCTGAGAGCGGGGCGTTTAACAGGCCGGTTTAAGGACAGAAACGGGGACGGAGGTTATAACAACGCACGTGAAAACGCCGTGCAGGCCGCGTACCTCATCGTATCGGGCTCTCCCTTTGGCACCATGCGTCGATGGCGAGTCTGCGCCTCCGTGCGGCGCCACGGCGACCATGGACGCTGTGCGACTGCGCTGGTCCTCCGCAGCGCTGCGTATTCCTACCGCCTAGCTAGACCGATAGTTTACAATTCTGGCTTTAATATTCATGGTCATGACATCAAAAAGGCGCCGCAGCATTCAACGAACGTGGTGAGCTAGGGCGAGAACTCTCACTGCGATGTGCTGCCATCACTATAATCTGTAATACAGCTAGAACGTCAGAGAACATGTATGAACGGCGTCTGAATTGCGAAACCGGTTCGCAGACTAAAGCGACCCGGCGGGCCCTTCACGCGCAACGATACAGAAAGTTTAAGTTGACGGAAGGCGAAGTATGTATTGGCGTAATCATCCATATATGGATGCACTCAAAGTAAAAAGACCTGGCGCCGATGGGGCGCATGCGAAGTATTGTGAACCAAATTCCTGTGGAATTGCAATATCGCTACTGGCAAGGCACTGTATTGACGAAAAACATTAGAGGACGTTGACTAGAGGCCGGGCCGAAACCCCAGTTAGGAGATCGTGATCATGCAGCTGTTCTCAGGCAGAAGAGCTGCTAGCCGGTGAGGGTTGATAATTATCATGTTCACATCATATATTAAACCAATTCGAACACGAACCAGTGACGCGAGAACCCTCTCGCTGGTGCAGGTGCCTGCGGCACGGACACGCGGGTCCCGCGGTTGCGCCGGCCCCCGCAGCCTGCCGCACCCACCGCAGCAACCGTCATGTTGTAATCACCGCAGCAAGTGTTACCGTAGAGCCCGACATAGCGCCTCTGGTGCAGCGGTGGCTGCAGTGGGACCGGCGCGGCGCCTCACGTGAGCAAATCACCCAGCTGGTCGAGAACGGGCGCAGTGCCGAGCTGCGGGACCTGCTTGGGAGCCGCCTTGAATTTGGTGCGTCGGAGATGGGTAGGCGGCCCCGCGGCCATAATAAGATGTTGCGTGCGTTGGCAGGGGTCATAGCCGTCTGAGATGAGTTGGAGCATGGGTGGTGGTGGTGATGGGTGAGACACCTGAAGCAGTGCTATTATAAATTATGCTCTCTCCCTGCAGGCACGGCCGGCCTGCGCGGGAAGATGGGCCCGGGCACGGCGCGCATGAACGCGGTGGTAGTCCAGCAGACGGCGCAGGGGCTGTGCGTGTATCTGGAGGATGTGGCGGCGGATCAACTGGCGTCAGGCGGCATCGTGGTGGGTGAGTACGGCGGGCACAGATACAGGCGTGCCGGTGTGGTGTGCGGCGCCATATGGTGCCGCCGGCCCTGATAGGACTGAGTGCTGCTCCTGGCACCTCCGGTTGTTGCATCCGCATGTTCCCAGGCTATGACGGGCGCTATGGCTCCAAGGAGTACGCGGCCCTGACGGCGGCCGTGTTCGCGAGCCGGGGCCACCGCGTGGCGCTGTTCCGGCGAGTGGTGCCCACACCCTTCGTGGCTGCGGGGGTTGCGGAGCTGAGCGCGGCGGCGGGGGTCATGGTTACGGCCTCACACAACCCCAAGGAGTACAACGGGTACAAGGTAGGGGGGCGGTGCGCGAATGGACCGGGGGCGCTGCTCGGGAGGCGAGGCCAGCATGTTTGCGTGTGCACTGGGCTGCCACGGCAAAAAAGGGCTGGTAAGGAGCGCAACTTACGCGTGTCGCGCAGGTGTACTGGGGCAACGGCTGCCAGATTATCCCGCCCCATGACGCGGGAATTGCGGCGGCCATTGAAGCAAACCTCAACCTGTGGAATCTGGAGCCGCTGCTGAGTGGGTGATGTAGCCACGGAGTCAGGAGGGTTCGTGTGGGCAGGCGGGGGATACTAGTGCCCTTCGACCGTGCCAATCAGCTTGCCGAGGAGCAGAGCGTTGCGTGCCCGTCGCGGCCGCCGTCATGTATGCATCCTGATTGTCTACACGCCCTGTCGCTGCAGTCGGCGCTGGCCCTTACGAGGATGGCGCCTCTACCGCCGGCCTGCTGGCCTGCCCTCAACTATCTGACCCCTGGGACCACGTCAGCGCCGCCTACTACGCACGCCTGGCTGCCCTCAGCTTCCTGCCACCGGCTGCCGCCGCCTCGCCAATTGGCAGCACCGGTGGCAATGGCAGCGGCAGCGTGAGCCGGGCTGCGGCGCTGGGCGCGCTGGGGACGCCTGTGTACACGCCCCTGCACGGCGTGGGCGCAGAGCCGCTGCTGCGTGCCTTCCAGGTGAGTGCTGGGGTTGACAGTATGCCTCCTGGCTCCTCACCAGCTATACCGACTTGCGCCCCGCACTGTGCAAAGCTGCTCACGCCCGGTCCCCATCCTTCCTCACACCACACACACAGACCTTCTCGCTGCCTGAGCCATACATTGTGCCCAGTCAGCGCTCCCCCGACCCCGACTTCCCCACCGTGGTGTTCCCCAACCCCGAGGAGGGCGCCGGGACCTGGGCGGCGGCTTTCGCGGCGGCTGGAGAGCGCGGCGCGCGGCTGGTTCTAGCCAACGACCCCGGTAGAGCTCTGTACGCAGTCTGACCTTTGCCCTGTTGCATCGACCGACACGCTGCACGTGGCCTACAGTATGCTTCGGCATCTATTTGTTTGTCTAAACGTGACCGTGGACAGACGCGGACCGCCTGGCGGTGGCAGAGTGCGGCCCCAACGGCCAGTTCCGGCCCTTCACCGGCAATGAGATCGGAGCGCTGCTGGCGCACTGGGTGTGGACCAACTTCCGAAAACGCCACCCAGAGGTGCGTGCTGGGCTGCTGGCCCAAGTGAGCAAGCACCGGCGGCATGCCCATGCCATGATGCCGCCGGCTCGGTTCCGCATGAATACCAGACTGGCATGCCGATTCCGGGTCCGCCAAGTCCTCTCAGCCTCAAGCGCCTGGCCCCTGCAACCGTCGGCGCAGGTGCCGCCCTCCCGCTGCGTGATGCTTGCCAGCGCGGTCAGCTCCAAGCTGCTGGGGGCCATGGCGGAAAAGGAGGGCTTCAAATTTGTGGAGACGCTCACTGGGTTCAAGTGGCTCGGCAACACTGCCATCAAGCTGGAGCGCGAGCAGGTGCAGGCTGGAGATGAGTGAACGGGGTGTAGGTTAGTACAGGCGCCCGGACAAGGAATTGTGCGCGTAGTGTGCGTGCGACTGACGTGGTGCTGCTTCATGCGGGCCCCGTGCCGGTGTTTTGCATTTGTTACAACTACATACTTGGGTGCTCGTGTTGTGCTGCTCTGGTTGCAGGGCATGACGGTGCTGTTCGCCTTTGAGGAAGCCATTGGCTTCATGCTGGGAGGCATGTACAAGGTGCGTGTGAGGGTGGCCATATCTGCTTCCGCGTTACGTTTTCCCGGGGCCAAACTGGAGCCTAGGCCTGGCACATCTGCCGTGCTCCCCTAACGCACATGCTTGCATGCATGCAACATTGCAACAGGACAAGGACGGCATCTCGGCCGCCGCCGTGTTTGCGGAGCTGACGGCGCACACGTACGGCAGCGGCCGTACGCTCGACGAGCTGCTGCGCAGCCTGTACGACCGGTACGGCTTCTTCGACTACCGGTCCGGCTACTTCATCACGGACGCTGCCAAGAGCAGGGCGGTGTTCAACGACCTACGGGGCGGCGGCGGCTTCGAGGGGCGCACGGCCCTGTACGCAAAGGAGGTGGCGGGCGTGCGCGTCGCGAGCGTGCGCGACTTGGGTAAGTGTGTGCGCTATCTGCTGGTGGCGGCGGGCCGGCAGGATGTACGGCGTGCTTAAGCTGGCATCGCACTCAAACCGGCGGGCACCGCTTGTGTCTGCCGCAGGCACGGGCCTGGACACTTCGCAGCCAGACGGTCGCGCGGTGCTGCCGTGGCAGTCGGGCGACATGATGATCACGTACGGGCTTGAGGGCGGCGCCACCCTCACTCTGCGGGCCTCGGGTGAGTGGCATGCATGCGGGCCGGGGCGAGACACGTCGTGGAGGCACGTCTGACTATGCTATAACATTGTGGCGTGCACCATGACGTGCATTCACGCCCGAGTATGAACCGTAACATGCATCCTTCCTCTCCTCTCTCTGGGTGACGACCCACGCACACCATCCGCTGCTCCGCATGCACGCGTTCAGGCACTGAGCCCAAGCTCAAGTACTACCTGGAGGTGAAGGGCTCGGACGCGGCCGCCGCCGCCGCGCTGGCGGATAGGTTGGTGGGTGGCCTGGCAGAGGAGCTGGTAGGGCTAAGCAGGCACGGACTGAAGCGGCCAGCGCCGCAGCATTAGTTTGATGGGCACGAGAGCCGGACCAGGTTTTTCAGGGCCGGAATGCAATGGTTGGGGGGCCAGTCCACGCATGTAGCGACGCTGCCAAAATCACGAAGTCACGGCGCGCCGAACGCGTTGGCTGCCGCGGCAGCACGTGACATCACATTAGCGTTCCGGGGTGCTGAAATCTATTGGCGGCTCCGTGCGACTGTAGTAAAATTACGAATCAGCCTTACTGCGCGATGCACCGGCGGTACCCATACTATGAATGCTGAAATGCCACCTGATGTTTACACTATATGTAAAATAACAGGATTAGCGGCGCTCTATGCAGCACTAGATGGTGAATGGCCCGCAATTGTGTAATGGATACCAATGTAGCAGTATTGCCGGTAAAAGGACTTGATGACTAGCCGGAGCGACAGCTTGCGGAGTTATCGTGGAGTTGTGAAGGTTTTCCCGCCACACCCATGCGGAGTGCCAGTCAGTCAGCGCCCGCGAGACCTGACATATAATATTGCTAGTACATATGGAACGCAGGCAGGAACCATGCCGCAAGTAGCGCTCGAGGCCACGGCGGATTTCCGACACCGACCGGCAGCTTCGGTTGACCAGCACGTTCGGTTACCTCTTATCACGCAATGCTCAGCTTCTGACAGGCATCGCAAGGGGGGGAGTAAAGGAAGAAAGCGCCAGACCCCATGCCTAGAACCCCCCGGGACACCCCCCCGGCACTGACCTGGACTGACCGACCGGCCCATAGATTACACTCCTCCATTTAATGTCAAAGTAGTGTCAATCGACTCTTCTTGCTGAGCTCTATTGCGCTGTGCCACGTTCGGGTCTACGAGGGTTCCATCCATAGGCATCCGATGATCAACCCGCAACATGCCCCAACCGAATCCCACAGTCCATATTGCTGTTGCAGACAACCTGCATCGTCAAACACTGTTTGGCGCGTGCCCGCGCCTGGTATGGCCGTCAGTTTTACTCTCGTGTCTCGCGGCATCCTAGGGACGTCCCAGGGACGTGTCCTTGCCAGCTCACGCCGATCGGCATTTCATCAGAATAATTGGCTTAAATGCTGTGAGGTATGCATGTTTAGCTGCAGGAATCATCATTCCGGCGCTGGAGGGGCTTGCGGCGCTTTCTAAAGGAATCCGCCAGCCCTTAACTTCTTCACCAGCCACCCCCTGAAAAAACGAAAAGCACCAGCGTTGTTTATGTGCTAAGTACCATCATTTCCAGGCATGGGGTAAAGCTCCGTCATCCTTACCCCCTCCTGGGGCACCGTACTGCCCAGTTACGTCCAGTATAGAAACAACTTCACACTGCACACGGCATCGCAAAGCAAGGCGCAAATCCTCGGTGCGCGTAACATGTATCCAGGCTGCTGATCCCACATCACCACGACGCCAAGTCCGTCTATTGCAATATGCTATGCACGCAAGAGATGCCAATGCAGCTAAACCAGGAATGCAACCTTTGCTCAGTAGCAAAGAGAGTGCTCAGCATGCGCAGGCGGGGCTGTCAAAATCTGGCTGCAACATGTGCGTCATGTCTGATGCATTGCACCTCGTCACATGCAAACTGCCCCTTGAGAAGGCAGCGTCCGGGTCGTATTGCGTGAGCAAGTTCCAATCAATGCTATACCCACAGTCCTTACAAGTCCTCTTCCTCTAGTACGTCAGGATCCTGCACGGTACCAACGTGGCCATACCGCGCAGCTTGCGGCGCTGCTGCCGCGCATGCCAGGCCTTTGGCCGAGGGCCGCCGCGTGAGGCCTCCTGAGCCCTGGTGCCTCAGCGGGCTGTTGGCCTCTGCACCGCTCGAGGCAACATGGCGAAAGCCAAAACTTGTGCCACCGCCAGCACCAACACCAAAACCTCCTGAGCCACCGCTTCCAACACCAGCATCGGAGCCCACGCCGGCGCCGCCACCACTGCCGAGCATTAGTGAGCGGGAAGGCCCGCCACCGGCGGGGCTGCCGCCTGCAGGCGGCGTTGCCGCGTAACGCGGTGACGCGGGTACCGCAGGGGCAGCTGCAGCGAACGACCCCGACGGCCCCGACGGGAGCAGCGTGATCGAGCCGGAGTATGAGTGGGCCAAGGGCGCGGTGGCGTACGGCGGCACGCCAGGCGACGAAAATGATGACAAGGTGCCGCTGGGCGCCACCCCGCTCAGGCCGCCCATCCCGAGGCTGCCACCGCTGCGAGTCGCGAAGCCGCCGCTTCCGGCCGGCGCTGCCGCCGCCGCGGCCAAGCTGCGGGAGTGCGCGGGGCTGGGTGCGGCAGGAATCTCCTCCAAGCGACGGGTGGAGGAGCGGAACGAGGAGGTCGGGACCAGGGCGCCGCCCGTCGTGGAGATGACGGGACTTGCCACCTGCGACGACGCCCAACTGCCGCCGCCGCCGCTGCTGGCGCCGGCGCCAGCGCCGCCAGGGCTACTCGCCGCCAACACGCCGGATGGCACCCGGTACAGCCCCGGGCTTGCCGGGGCCGCGGGCGCGCCGCCGGCTCCCACGCCAGCGGCGTCGGTGGAAGGCAGCGTAACGCCCAGGCTCCGGGCGTACCGCGGGTTGGGCGCTGCCGGCAATTCATCCAAGCGCCGCCCGCCTATCACTTTGGTGCCGCTGCCGCCGCCACCGCTTGCACGCACGCTGCCTTTGTTGAGCGGTGATCCCGGCGCCGGGGGCAGGGTGACGACAGCAGGATCGCCCACATCGCCGCCGAACGCATTCCGTGCAGGCGCAAGGCCTTGCGGGCGGGGGCTGCTACAGCTCGCTGCCGGCGGTGAGGCGCCAGCACCGCTGTTCGGACCGCACAGCACGGGCTTACTTGGAGAATCTTGATCCGTGCAATCCAGCTGTTGAACATGAGACAGCTCCTCCCCCCAGGTCTCCGTCATGCCCTCTCCTGACCAGCGCCGCTCCTGCTGCGGGTCCTGCTGCAGCTGCTGTAGCTGCTGCCGCAACCGGACAACGATGCCGCTGCTGCCTCCACCAGCACCCTCCGGCGTGCTGGCGGCTGTGCTGCTGGCGCCACCGCGCAGGCTCAAAGCCTGGGTGGGGCTGGGCGCTGCGGGGATGTCCTCGAGGCGGCGGGAGTAGGAGCGCGGCAAGACCCTGGCACCGGCTGGTGGCCCTGCAACGGGGCTCGCCAGCTGCACGTGCCCCTGCACGGGAGCTCCGCTGCCTGTGCTGATACCGCCACCGGTTACGCGAGGAGATCCCAATGCTGCCTGGGCACTGCCGCGGAGGCTGTAGGAGTCGCGCGGGTGTGGCGCGGCGGGCGTGTCCGAGGCGCCTCGTGGGCGGACGCTGCCGCCGTAGGGGCCTGCGAGACACACATGCGCGCAGGTAGTAAAAGAAAGAGGCAGCGCTGAGTTGTTCACCTATTGCCTCATGTCTCCATAACCCACACTCCTGCCACATGCATTGTCGCAATCGCTTGCCATCGTTTCCTTCTGCACATCCCTGCTTGCCGCACCCACCTTGGGTCACGCCAGCATCCGGTGCACCCCAAGCCAGGCCGCTGCTCCGCTGCGTCGGCAGCAGCCCCCGCGCCTGCTCATGTTGCTGGGCCGTTGACGGCGGCGGCTCCAACTCGTCCAACGCCGCCTCCAGAAAGGCGTCGCCGCTGCCGCCGTCACGTGGGACAAACTCTGCGCCCAGGTCCTGTAGAAGCAAGCCCGCTCGGGCGGACTTCGATTTCACCCTCAGGCTGCCGATACCAGGCGATGCCTGTCCAGCTGCGGCTGGCGAACTGAGAAAGGGCGAGGCGGGGGCCACTGGTGTGGAAGGCGAGGCAACAGTCCCATTGCCAGCAGCGGTGGAAGCAACTGCAGCGTGTGCCGCCGCCAATATAGCGGCGCTGCCGCGTAGGCTTCGGGACGCGTTCGGCGACGGAGCGGATGGCAACTGCATCGGGTTGCGAGGCCGCAAACCAAGCGATGCGGCGGCGCTGGCGGTGGTGCTCGGACTGTCGGCACCAGGCGACTCAGGGCCGAGTGAAAGGAAGCCGACGCGGCTTGTAGTGCGGTGGACCAGCGGAGACGCCAGCCCGCTGCTGTAGTTCAGCTCCGTACCGACACCACCGGCGGAGGCTCTGCTGCCGTTGCTGGGGATGCCATCATCAACAGCCAACACGTCCAGCTCGCAGCCGTCATCATCGCCGCCGTCGGCATGGGCCCGGCCGGCTGCGGCGGCGTCGCGCGGCAGACGCAGTGGCGCGGGTGGCGCGCAGAGGATCGAGCGGCGGCTGCCTGACCGCCCCACAGTGAAGCTGGTCCCCGATCGCGGCGTCGCGGTGGGCGAGCCCAGCATCGGTGGGCGGGGGCTGGCGGCACCTTGGGCTGCGTCGCGCTGGGGCGAAGGCACTTCTGAACCCCGCCCAGGCACGGAACCTCCTGAGGCCCCTGAATGCACCCCGACTGCGTCAAGGGTGGCGATGGCCCCCGGCATCACCGTGTGTAGCATCATCGGGTCCTCTTCGTTTTCAATGCCTGTCCTCGATGATTGCTGTTCACGCCGGACTGCGGCAAGTTCCCACCAGCGCACGTTGGCTATTCCTGATTGCCCTGTAGCATCATTGCCCGGCCTCCGGACGGCATGGCCTGGCGCCCCGAATTCCCGACCGCTGAAGTCCTGCCCACTGCGGCGACGGGGCTCGGTGGGTACAGTCTTTGAGGCGAGGCTCCTCGGCGGCTACTCCAAGCTGTGCATGGAATGTAGCATGGAACTATCTCATAAAAACGCGCAGGGTTCAAGTCTGGAAACCGCAGCGCTTGACTGGTGAGCGAAACCCTTAAGTGTCCCTGTGCCTTCTTTGTTATTGTTCCTTTGAAGATCTGAAGCTAGATAACTGAAACAAATGTATGCCACCTCCAGTCACAAAAGGCATCTAAACACGCCCAGGTGCTCTCAGGAAGACCGGATGACTTTCTTGATTGATTAAGGAGCGCATAATACCACCATTTGTCAGCTTGGATCGTGTAACTGTAATACTGGTTGCAAGGTCGTGGTTCGCTTCGACTCATGTGAAGGAAGTCGGGAAACCCTCTTGCCCGGCCAACTCCCCTATGCCTCTTCACGCTCGGTTCCCGCCCGCTCCGTTATCTAATAGTTCGCGCAGGGCAACAGGAGCCTCTGGGACAAGGAAACCATAGTGCCATTCAGGTTTTGGCCGGCCGGTCGCGCATGTGTTGCGCATGTCCGCAGTGTGCGCTATTATAAGCGGTGTGCGACGCACAGTAACGCAAATACAGGGCGTATCTCTCTGCAACCTATGCGGCTTGACGTTGCAGTGCAGAGAGTAAGCCTAGCAACCTTCGCCGGGGTACTAGGGGTCCGTTGCGATATGGCGCGCGTGTCAGGAAAAGGGGCTCAGCCCTCCACTGTCTGAGGCCGAACTATCTCATCGCCCGGAAATAGCCGGGGTCGGTTTGGACAGGCACCGAGCCAAACCTGGGTGCCCAACAGTCGCGGCACCACAGCAGGAGCCAGGGAACACGCAGTGCAGGAGTCAACAGCAGCCGCACCACTTGTCATACAACTGCTGCCTACAACACCACAGGCCTTGCTTGCCCCACTGCGGACCGCTACCTAGACCGCAGTCAGCTCCTCAGCCCGCACGCTTGCGCCGCTTTTTGGGCGGCGCCGCGCTCTCCTCCACGTGGCCTTTCCCGCCCCTCCGCTACCAACATGTGCACCGTCACCGCCGCTGCTGCTGGGCCCCGTGTCGCCGCTGCTGCAGTGCTGCTGGGCCCCGTGTCGCCGCCGCTGCTGGGCCCCGGGCCGCCGCCAGGCAGCAGCGATGCAGGCCGCTTGTGTCCCAGAAGCATCTCCACCAGCGCGTGCCGGATGTTGGTTGCGAAGTTGACGTCACGTCCCCTTTGCATCGTTGGGGGAAGAGTTGTTGGCCACATACCATAAGGGAGGGTAAGGGAGGGGTGGCAAGCTTGCTGCAGGGATGTCCCTGGGCTTGATGTGCCACGAGACGTTGAGACAAGCAAGACACCAATTGGACTGAATTCATGAACGCGCCCAGACCCCACTCCGACGTCCGTGGTAAGGTTTGAGCCCGTCTGAGCGTTCACGACTGCGTCCTCCGGGGCGCACTTGGCCGCGCCGTACATGTCCCATACAAAGCGTATGACTGCCCGAATAACGAAGCATGCATGGCATGAATTTCATCTTGTAGCAGCGCTGCACCGGCATCCGCCAGGTAGTAGCAAGCACAAGACGGCCCTGAAGATGACTTGACATCCTCAGTGCACATCCCCGACTCCAGTGTTGGCTACAGCGTATCCCTACAACGTGCTTCACTCTTTTCGGGTCGGCATACTCCACCGAGTTGCTTCAGCTCGATCCTATGAGCTGAACCGGAGACAAGTGCGGTCAAGCCGTTTTCAGACCTGTACGGCAGCCCACATCCAAGCAACAGTGCACGCAGGCTCCCGACAGGCGCCCGAGCGGAGTGGATCATAGGGTAACAGAGTATAAATGCACACTGGCCAAGGCATCTGGAAGGAGGCTGGGCTGGGCTGGGCGAATGGATACTGAAGGCAGGTGAGGGCAACTGGGCAAGGTAGGCAGCCCATGGAAGCTGAAGGTGGGGGGCCGCGATGGGGCTTCTGATGCACAACGGGCTCCAATTCTATTTTTGCTTTGCATCCTTTGTACACATTCTGCCAATCTGCAACACATTTAGACGTTAGCTACTGAATCAGAGAACGCTTCGTGCTTAAACTTGAAAAGGCTTGGCGCACCGCGCGTTTGCCTCAGACACCCCCGCACGCACCGCTAGCTTACCATTAAATCAGCCAAGAAAGCAAACAGCTATGAGCGCGCCTGTGCCACCTGCAGCCCCAACGTCTGTGGGCTCAGCGCCTTCGCCTCCGCCAGGCGTGGGCGCTTTGATGCTAATCGTTGGTCGGCTCAAGGAGTATGCCGCTGGAGTAGCCAAGCAGGTGTGGGAAGCCCAGCCGACGACGCGCGGATGCAATTGAGCGAACCAGTCGCCCGACCAGTCGTCGCTCTGCTGCGCAGGGCAAGCCCTGGACTGAAGTGGTTGACCGCAACTCGTTCTCCAAGCCCAGCAACATTGCCGAGGTATATTTGGCGAGCTTGGGGAAGCTGCCTGTTGCTATAGCCGGTCGGTGCCAGCTGTTGTGGCCCGAGGACCTCAGCGGTTTACCACGGCCCACGCAATGCGTTTAAACAGGCCACTACGCGCCTGCGTAAGAATGTGAACTACTTCAAGGTCAACTACTTGATCGTCATGCTGCTGTGCACGGCGTTCACGTTCGTGCTGCACCCGTCGTCGCTGCTAGTGCTTGCACTGCTGGCGGGTAGCTGGATCTACGTGTTTCTGATGCGGACCACGCCGCTGGTCATTAGCGGGCGGACATTGAGGTAGGGCAGTGCAACACCCTGCAGCCGCCTAGTGGTATTCGCTGAGTCTTGGCTGAGCTGGCTACCGTTTTGTGCTTGCAGCGAGCGGGAAAAGCTGATTGGTATGTCGGCAATTTCGTTCATCACCATTTTCTTCCTCACAAGGTGACACATGCTGCGGCACATAACCTTGAATGGGGGCAGCTGGGTGGGATGTGGGGTGATGGGGACGCGGGCGGGGCGGGGGGGGGGGGGAGTGGGCAGAGGGGGGGGGTAGTAGCCAGAAGCGTGACGGAATTTACGAGATTTGCTGGGACGCCGGGCGAGTAGGGATGGAGTTAGTGCGCGCGCAAGAGCGATTGGGGCACACAAGAGCGCATTGTGCACATGGCAGGGCAGTGAAGGCAGAGCGCAAACGTACAGCGGCTCTAGTTACACCCCATGAGGGGATTCCAGGTGGACGTGAACCGTAAAGATTGGGCGATGGGATGAAGGGTGTTGCGTTTAAGGCGTCGTTATTCACGGCTGTAGCCGGCGCCCTTGAGCCGTCACGTGAGGAGGGGCTGTGTGCCGGTATGTGTGTGCATGCGTATGACTGCATTCAAGTTGGGTCCGTTACCGTCCTTGCGCGCTTGCCGCCTCTTGCCTTCCCACAGCGTGGGCACCGTCTTCTTCTCGGCGCTCAGCATTAGCCTCGCAGTCATCGCGCTGCATGGCGCGTTCCGTGAGCCCGACAATCTGTTCATTGATGAGGGCGAGGTGAGGGCGCGCGGCTGCGAGTCAACGTCTCAGTGTGTGTTTGGAGGGGGGATGGTTCAGTCTGCATGGGGTTGCGGCCAAGTGTGGGCTGCAAGGACGCTTGTGCGAAGTCGCCACGGCAGGCCGCTGGCCTGGGCATGCCGTCGCTGTATGCAGCAGCGTGCTTGCAGCGCAGCAGGTGACATACGCACTAGACACCGCCCCTGCTGCATGCTTATCGTGTACTCTGTGTTGTTACTTGCTCTGCAGACGCAGCAAGGCTTCATGAACATCTTTGCGGTGCCGGCGGTGCCCACCACCGTCGCCACGGCAGTATAAACACCAGGGTAGTGCTGACAGCGCAGTGCGGCAATTCCAGGATCAATATGTCTATTGGAAATTTGGCTGACTGTACAGTGGCGACGCGGCAGCTGCTGCCGGCGTAATTTTCTGCCCTGCCCGGCGGAACACTTGTCTGCCCTACTCCGGGGACGCATACACATGAACGTTTTGAGAGAGGCGTGTTTACGCCGCGAACTGTCTTGGCTAGGGGTAGACAAGGGGGGCGAAGTAGTCACGGTAGCATTAGCTAGGGAGACGGGGGCATGAGTCTCTTCCTGTGTTCGTTATCGCCGCCAACGCGGTATGGGTACCTACTACAGTGGACACTGGGCGGGGCTTTGTGCCTCGCCTGTATCACGGTTACGTCAATTGTTTAACCACGGAAAGGAAGTTGGGCGGCGCGTTCGGGGCAGGAGTATGGCGCGACGGCTGGGCTAAACTGAGTGAACGCCTGGATCGGGACTTGTGGCGAATTAAGAGCCAAGTGCATGGGGCATGCGGCAAGAACGCGACATTCCAAATGTGGTGACGCAAGCGGTGTGTGGCTTCCAGGCTTCCGCATGTTGGTTTCAGACGGTGCTGCGTTGTTGTTCGGAAGCTGGGGGCGCCAGACACGAGGGTGAGCGGCTGCCAATCCAGGCCTTCCGGCTTGAGCCGAGAGGCTTTGAAGCAGGGGTGCTTTGAAGGCCTCCAGACGGGGCCAGAACTCAGAAACAAGAACTGGGCAAGCAGGGGGGGGCAGAAACCTTGATTTTTGACCCCACCTTACAATACCTCCCGGACCCCCGTGCACGACGACCGACTCACTGTGTACTGTCGTACACCCCCTAAAACCCTCCAGTTTTTGTCAGGGCTTTGAAAATCAATGTCTTTCAGAGGTCTCTATTGTTTGGCGTAATGAGCGGACCGGTCAGCCCCCTCCTTGCCAGGTCGTGTCTGTCCATCCAGAGGGATGACACGGGCCATCGGTTGCCCACATGGTCGTGGCACGGATTGACAGTATTCGATCAAACCTGGATTGACCAGTTGACCGGTAGGGTTGACGTAACTACCGGTAGGATTGGTCGGGTCGCGGGTTGGGATTGACGGGGTGACGGGTTGGGATTGGTGGGGTGGCAGGTTAGGATTGACCGAACCGCCGGTAGGATTGACCGAACCTCAAGTTGGAATGGCAGACCGCCAGCTTGCATAAGATGCCCGAGCAAGCTAGGATTCTGCCGGGGAGATCAGAGAAGCCACCATGGCACGCCCACTCCTTCTGCAAGTGCCGCAAGCGGGGTTCCCGAGGCAACCTATCGCGGCCACGCCATGCGCCATTGGCGCACCCCCGTTTCCCCTCCAATTAAAGGCCCCGGCCTTCTATTTAATATTTAGGGAGTAATCAAAGTTGCTTTCTTACAGCTTGGACTGCTGGTTCCTAGGTTCCTGCGAGTTCACGCCGGCTAAATGGCTGCGGAGAGTTTCGTCCCGCAGGCGTTTGCCGTCGCCGGATGGAACGGCTAAGATATAGCTGTTCTGGCTCCTCTTATCGAACTGAAGCTCGGGCGCAAACTTGGGCCGGGAGTTCCACTCGCAAAAACGCGCCATTGGCGCACAGCCCAACCTGAGCCGTGCGGTCATGGGATTCAGCTATTCTTAAATACTCTATTAACCTTTGCATGTATTGGTCTGCACTGGGCGAGAAGCCTAGGATTGCCCGGCCTTGATGACACGGGGAGGCCGGCGGGCTTGGGCACGGGTTCGCGCGCGCGCAGGAACAGGCTTAGAACGCACGGTTAGGGCAAAGTGACTCAGTAGTAAGGGTTGATAAAACCGTAGGTTGGGGTGGGTCGCTCGACAGGTAGGATTGACGGGGCGGCATGTAGGATTGGTCGCCCCGTAGGTTGGGATTGACCGAACCACCGGTAGGATTGGTCAACTTGCAGGTTCGGATTGGTGAAACGGCCGGTTGGGCAGACGTAATCGGCAAGTTGCCTCATCGTTTTAAACCGCTTCGTGCCACGACACCTTGGGCAACCGACCGCGAATCGGGCCCCGTGTCATCCCTCCTGTCCATCCATCCATCCATTGCCCGAACCCAACCCCCAGCCCACGTGTCTCCTACGGTCTCTTCGATCAACGGCATGTGTTAATCTTCTATGGTGCATATAGATGTCGGTATATTGTGTTGCACAGCTGTGCGCTCGACCGCAACGGTACCAACTGTAGACATGTCAGGACAAGTCGGCACACGAGCCGGTTACCGCTCTCAATCACACAGAGTATATGCCCGCAATGCCCAGAAGTGCTTATAAGTGTTGCACGCATTGATTTCATACTGTTTTCCCTGCTGGGAGGCGCTCAGACAATATCTTGTGATAGGCCGTGACAATACCGTTCCCGGCCCACGGGACGACGACCGACCCTCAACTTTGGGGGCCGATATCTTTGTAGTTTCTACCCTGATTGAAAGTGCCTGTATCTTCCTTCTACCGCGTAGAATTTTGCCCTTTTTCGGCCGAAAACGTAGAAGCTTTCAGGGGTTGTGGGGCGCACGTCCAGGGGGGGGGTAGGAACAAACTTTTTTGACCCCAGGCCACAAAACCTCCCGGACCCCCTGACCGACCGACCGACCGACCCCCATGGACAAAACCGTGTGTTTCAGAGGGTTTTACCCCTCCATTTAATGCCGGAGTGGTCCCAATCGGCTGCTCTTGATGTGCTCTATCACGCTGTGCGATTTGCCGATCGTGCACGTGACTTCGGCATGTGCAAAATTCTATCCATGGAAATGTCCCCGGGCCTGACCTGGCCTGACCCACCCCAGCCAACAATGAAACAGGCTAAGCGCATAGCGACACGCAACAATATCATGCTCTCGGTTGGTTTACCGCGATTGGACTGGGGTTTACCGCGAATGGACTGTGGCTGGGTGACATGTGGCTGGGTGACATGCCGTGGTGACATGCCGACATGTCAACAACTTTCCACGTCATTGCTTCCTGCAGTGTCCTCCATCGCTGCAAACATTGCTACAGTGTGTTGCAGTAGCACGCGCAGGCTTACAGAAGCGTTCGGGGCTCGTGGGACAAAGTTTTGCACAAACCGTGACAAAACCTTGGGGGACCCTGGACCGACCGACCGACCCAAAACTTTGGAGGCCCATAACTTTGCACCCAGTACCCCATTTGTTATTCTGAAAGCGGATTCTGAACGCTCTCGTTGAGCTCTATCCATTTGAAGCATGGGGTATGTTTCGGAAGATTCTACCCCCCCCCTGGCACGTCTACGGCCGGTAGACGTTTTGGCGTGCAAATCAGGGGAAGTGTAGACGTTTTTGGGGGGTTTGGGGGGCTTGCCCCCCAAGAAAAATTTTTAGCGTAGAAGGATTAGCAGGGGTCATCTACGCGGTAGTAGACACTGACGGCCCAAGGGCATCTACAAGATACAGGCACTGCTCTGAAAGCGGATTCTGGATGCTCTCGTTGAGCTCTTTCGATTAAGAACGTGGGGTACTTTTCGGAAGAATCTGCCCCCCCCCCTGGGGCAAGCATACCTTAATTTACAGGTCTTGCTTCAGTGTCTCAACCCCATTCGTTGGCCATTCAACCATCTCTGATCAGCCCACCACACAGTAATACCACCCTCCAGTTCTTCGCCCACGCCGCTCATCTACGTGTAATGCAGCTAGCCTGTTCTTGCCTTAGAAGGCTGCCAGAGTTTGGGCTTGGCCTAAGTGTGCAAAACGCCTTCCTGCTGCCTTCTTTGACCTATCGGCGGCATCCCAATCTGCGGTCATGAACTGTGCCAGTTGGCCGTGCCTTGCCTCTCGCATCCCACCGGCACGCGGCATTCTGTGTATGCGCCACGTGCATGAAGTTCCTCCATCCACTTGGAGCCGTACATCCCCAACACCATCCCCTTGATCCGCCAGGGCCAGGGACTCCGCCCCCCCAAAAAACCCTTACACCCACACAAGCACGCTGCTAAGCCGCCGCTGGCGTGCTCCGCAGCCTCCTCTGCTTTCACCTCCACCTCCTCCTCCGCCGCTCTACCCGAAGCCGAAGCCCACGTTGCCCTCGTTGACCGCCACCTTGAGCCGCTCCACCAGCTGCTCCTTGGACTCGTACTCGGGCAGGTCCAGCTGGTTGAAGCAGGTGTGCGCGCTGGGCAGCCGGGAGCCTGAGAAGGCGGGGCAGTGATGTTTGTGTGTTAAAAAAGCACAAGGAGAGGAAGGGTCGACAGGGTGTGGCGGGCGGGTGTGACGGCATAACACCCGGCAGCGTCAGCCCCCGCCCACAGTCAGCCCCCAAACCCCGCGCATCCATGCTTTCCCCCCAACATGCGAAACGCAGAGGGTGGCCACCGTCTGACCCACCGTCTCCGTAGGCCTTGTGGATCTGGAACTTCTGCGGTCCACTGATGCCCTGCAGCGCCTTGAAGCCCTCCAGCGGCACCTTGCTGGTGCCCGTCACAAATTGCACCAGCTGCGCCCGCTCCTGCTTGTCCATCTCGCTCACTGCCTCCCAGAACCACCTGCGGCAGCAGCGGCAGGAGCGACAAGGACACGAACGCGTGAGGGCGAGTGTGTATGGGTGGGTGGGTGGGTGGGGGATTGTGGTACCAGCCCAAACTAAACCAAACCCAATGCATAAGAGCGAGGAGATGAGCGTGGCCTATTATGGGAGAAGGAGGAGGAGAAAGCTCGCAAGCTCGCGGGGAGCAGGTGATGAACGCGCTTTATCGTGCATGGACATTGGCACACCGCGCCGTCGCCCAGCCGCCCCCGCAACGACACGAGACTGAGATGGGCAGCTGCAGCACAGTAAACGGCCTCTGGCTGGGTCCCGAACCGCCGCCGGCGGCCTCACCGTATGACGGGCGAGGTGGCGCTGTAGCCGCTGTACTCGGTGTTGGCGCGCAGGTCGTCCACGTCGATATCGGGCAGGCCGCTGCAGGGGGCAGGGGAGGTGGACATGGCAGGTGAGGGAACTAAACGTACTGCGCGTGAATGGAGTTTCAATGCTGCTAAGGAAGGTGGGAAGGCGACGCGCATGTACGGTACGGGTACCGGGTGCAGCGTTCCCGGCCACCAAACTGCGCCATCACTGCCGGCGCGCGGAAATCCGATTTCCTAGATCGGGCGTCCCGCAGAAGCCAAACAAGGCGAACTGGAATGCCGACCCGAGCTTGCGCGCACCTGATGAGCAGCTCCAGCTCGTGGTCGTTGAAGATGGAGATGAGCTGGCGCGGCACCAACTGCCAGAAGCCCTCCAGGAAGGCATTGATCTACAACACACACACATCGTCTTTAATTTGTTTGTTATCTCCTTGTGATCTTTAACACACACACATCACAGCAAGTAGGGCGGAAGTGAGGGCATGCCGTGCTTTGGGAGCGCGGTGTGCTAGGTAAGCAACCAGCGCAGGCCGTTGGGCCCGGCAACACATACCCGGCACCTAACGGTGCGCTGCGCGCATCCAGTCAAGTGAGAGGTTCACCGGCTGCCATGCGCCGCGCTCCATTCCCCTGCATCCCAGCCCGCCCCTTCCGTCCCTCCCTGACCACTGCCCGTCACCCGCCGCTGCCACCTGCCGCCGCCACCCGCCGCCGCCACCCACACGCGCACACCTGCGCGGTGATGGAGGTGGTCATGCGGTGCCGCGCCACGAGGTTGACGTACTGCAGCTTGTTGGCCTCGGTGACGCGCAGGTCCTTGCCGCCCGGCACCAGCTCCACCGTCTCCTTGCGCCCGAAGAAGTCGGTCTCGGCGGTAAAGGTGAGGTCCAGCACATCGGTGATGTCGTTGGACAGCATCCACGACAGCGCCTGTGGGTGCGGCGAATGGGGGGGGGGGCGGGGGTTGCATGCTTACTGGGTTGAGAACTACTGGGTTGAGAAGAGAGGGAGGCGGGGAGCGGGCGTCCAGGTGCACAAGTCATGCGGCTGCGCGGGGTACCACAGCGCCGCGAGTGCGGCAGTGCGCCGCGCGCCGCAATGCATCCTTGCCAGCGGCCCCTTACGCAAGCCTGCGACTCCTTCAAGCCCCGGTCGCTTACTCCCGGTATTCGACTTCAGTCCCCAAAGCAAGGGGGCGACTCTTGCAGCCACCCGTATTCTCTGCCCCGCCTCCACCTACGCCTGCACCGCCACCTATGAAAACCAAACTGCCCCCCTCCTGCAGTACTGCATGTGCACCTTGTAGTACTCGGGGTCCACCGCCTCCAGGTCCACGTGCGTCAGCGGCGAGCCCAGCATGTGCTTGTAGAACGAGCGCGTGAAGTAGGCGTCGATCAGCTGGCCGTCGTACAGCGCCTTGCCCACCACGCGGCCCACGAAGCGGAAGTAGTCCAGGTGGCTGATGCCGCGGTCGTTCTGCACGTGGCTGTTGGGGTTGGGCTGGAAGGTGGAGCCGCCCTCGGGCACCGTCACGAACAGCGCCAGGTTAGGGTTGAACATCTCGCGCGCCATGACCTGGTACCACTCGCGCGTCACGCCGCCCGCGTCGATGCCCTCCTCGCCCTGTAGAGGGAGGTCCGGCGGGGTGGTTGAGCCGGCCATGTGTGGTTGGTTGATGGGTCAAGGGGAGTGGCTGACCCAGCAAGTCACAGCCATGGAGCCAGACTGGCAAGCCAGGACAAGCCCGGCTGCTGCAGCGCCGGCACCCGCACCCACACCCGCACCCACACCCGCACCCGCACCCGCACCCGCACCCGCACCCAGCTGCACACAAAACGCACCTGGAACGTGACGTTGAGCTTGAGCCGCATCTCCTCCGCCGGCCGCCCGCGCAGCTGGTAGAAGCTGTCTTCGAACACGTGCTCGCGCCGCACCGCCAGCCGCAGGCTGCCGTACGGCCGCTCCCCGGCGGCGTCGGCGGGCGAGCGCACGCGCGTGCGAAACCAAGAGCGCTTGTTGTCGAAGTCGATTAGGCGCGGCACAGTCATGAGCGGGCTGAGCGAGCCCTCCAGCAGCGCGGGCGCGCGGCGCAGGTATGCGTTCATGAGGCGGCGGTGCCGCTCTGCGAAGCGCATGAACAGCGCCGTGCGCTCCTCCTCGCTCTTGGCGGCGGCTGCCGACGCGGCGGTGCTGGCGCCGGCGCCGGCGGCTGCGCCGCTGCCGGCGGCGGGCAGCTGGCCGCTGGCACCGCGGCTGGCGCCGGCCAGTGCGGCGGGCGGCGGCGAGGAGCCGCGCGCGGAGCCGTCACCCGAGGCGCGGTACGCGGCGGCGGCCTGCGCGGCCAGCGCCGACATGTCCGAGGAGGTGCCCGCGGCCAGGCCCGCGGCGTCCATGGAAGCGCTGCCACCGGCGCCGCCGCCGGCGGACGCCACAGTAGGTGCCGCCGGGATGGCGTCACGCAGCGCGCACATGACAAAGAACGCCTCCACCAGCGGCAGCACCTGCCCGGCGCCCGGGGGCAGTGTGCGGGAGGAGCTGCCGCCAGCAGCCGCAGCCGCGGCCGCGGCCGCCGCGCCCGCCGCGTTCAGCGCCGGGGGCTCCTCCGTGGGGTCGCGGGGCGGCTCGTGCTCGTCGCGGGCAGCGGCGCCGCCTGCCGCGCCGCCGCCGGCCGCCCCACCGCTGGTGCCCCCGCCCGGCGCCTTGCCCATGGAGTCCTCAATGGTGGAGATGCACGCGGACAGCGCCGCCCACAGCGGCTCCAGGTGCGTGCCTGCAGACGCCAGCGCCGCCTTCACCTCGTTGGGCAGCGCGGCAAACGCCTCCTTGGCCATAGCCCGGTAGTTCCGGTGCGGCGCTGGTGCGGGCGGAGCGCGGCTGCTGCTGGGCCCCGCGCCCGCCGCGGCGGCGGCGGCCGCCTCCTCCTCACGCACCGCCTCAGCCTCGCCGGCGGGCGGCATGGACGGCAGAAGCAGCGCCTGCATCTTGGCGTCCGGCATGCTGCGGAAGGCCTGCAGCGCGCGCAGCAGGCGCAGCACGTGGCCGCCCTGCTGCGCCATGCCCGTGATCACCGCGCTGTCGGCGTCCGACACGCCCGCCTTGGCGCCGCGCGCCAGCAGCTCCGTCACCGAGCCGCCCAGCCGGCACAGCTCTTCCGTCAGCGTCGCCAACAGCGGCGGCGCGTGCGCCTGCGGCGCGGCGCAGGCCAGGCCCTGCATGACCGCCGACACGCGGCCGTAGGCGGCCTCCGCCAGGCCCGGCCGCGCCAGCAGCAGCGGCACGTGCCGCACCAGCGGCGGCGGCAGCGACTCCAGCGAGGCGCACAGCTCGTCGGCGCGGCGGCGCGCCGGCAGCGCCGCCAGCTCCGACCGCACCTGCTCCGGGATAGGCTCCGCCGCCGGCTCCGCCGCCGGCTCGGCCGCTGCGGTACCGGCCGTGGTACCGGCCGCGGACGAGCCCGGTGGGGGCGTGGCCTGGCTGAACGGTGACGCCGACGGCTTGGGCGCAGGAGTGGCAGCAGCCGCACCCGCTGCCGGTGCCGCTTCCGTGCCCGCTGGCCGCTCCGTCTCCATCGCCGCTGCGCCGCCTTCCGACGCACCCGCGGCAGCTGAGTCCGCAGCCCCCTCAGCTGGCTTTGCGGCCGCCTCGGCCGCCGCCTTCTGCTCCGCCTCCCGCTGCTGCTTCGCCGCGTCGGCGGCCGCCTGTGCGGCCACCCAGGCCTCCGCCTCCTGCTGCCGCAGCTCGCCCACGCGCGTGAGGGCCATGCCCAGCAGCAGGTCCGCCAGCCGCAGCGACAAGTCCAGCGTAGCGTTGCCAGAACTGCCGCGCGCTGGTCCCGCCGGCCGCCCCATGGATGTCAACAGCAGCTCCAGCGCGTTCGGGCCGGGCGCTGACGAGGGGGCCGAGGCGGTGGTGGAGCCGGCGGCTGGCGCTGCCGGGCCCTTGCCCTTGGCGTCCTGGTGCGGGGCTGCGCCGGCGGTGCCCTCGGCGGCGCCCGCGGCCGCTGCGGCGCGAAGGTAAAGCAGCAGCGTGGACACCTTGGTGGAGTTGCGGCTGAGGCTGATGAGCGCCTCCATGACTCTCCGCAGCTGCGCGTCCGTGGGCTGCTGCTGCGAGGTGCTGGTGGTGGCGCCACCGGCGGGCGGGACCTCCGCTGTGGCTGCAGCACCAGCTGCGCCAGCAGCGGCATCACCGCCAGGCGCCGCTGCCGCCGACGGCGTGGTGGCGCTGGGCGCCTCTACCTCCATGTCGGCCGCGCCCTGGGCGGCGGCTGCGTCGCCACTGGCGGGCGGCGGCAGCGGCGGCGTGGCGGCGCGCATCATGTCCAGCAGCAGCGCCAGCAGCTTGCGCCGGGTGGTGGGGTGCCCACACAGGTTGCCCAGCACGCGCTGCGGCAGGGGAGCATGGCAAGGCACGGAACATGCATGTCAGAGGCTGTCAGCATAACTTCATTGACTGCTGGAAAGGGAAAGCCCCAGCAGAAATTACTGGCGGGGTGCTGCTGCCCCAACACAAGCTTCAAGCTGGCTGTGATGCCAACCACGCCGCCTGCTGTCGAGCTGCGACACGACACGAGGTGCATGCCTGCTCTGCGGCTTCCGTACTCACCTGCAGCGGCGCACGGGCGGACTGCAGCGAGCCGCTCCTGAGCAGCCCCACCAGCGCGGCCAGCTCGCCGTCGTCCAGCAGCGCCGGGCCCTCAGCGGCCTGGGCATAGGCAAGAAGGAGCGACGCGTGTTACTTGCGGGCTATGAAGCCCAGTGGTTGCGTCGCTCAGGACATGCGTAGGCCCCACAGGAGGGAAACATGCGCGTGCGCACCCACCTCCTCGTCCTCGTCCGTCTTGGCCGTGCCCGGGCGTCCCGCGGCGCCAGCGCCCGCCGCACCGGCCGCCGCACCACGGTGCCCGGCGGCGCCCACCCCCGGCCCCCCCACCAGGTGCAGCCGCCCGCCCCGCATGACGCCAATCCGCGCGCCCGCCGGGATGGCGTCCGCCGCCACGCCGCCGCCGGGCATGCCCACGCGTATCCGCATCGGCCCACCGGCGGCGCCGCCGCCGGCAGCCGCCGCACCGCCACCCGGCACGGGCGGTACCTCCGCCGCCGCGGCCGCGGCGGCGGCCGCCGCCGCCATGGCCTGGTTGCGCTGGTAGCGGCTGCGCAGAGCCAGCGCCTCGGCACGCAGCGCGGGCGGCAGCGTGGACAGCAGCGCGTCGTCCGACGTCAGCAGCACCTCCTCGCGCACGTCGGGTGGGAAGGTGGCCAGCAGCGAGGCCAGGTCCAGCTCCGCGGGCCCGGGTGCGGCGGCGGCGGCGGCAGCCGCGCGGCGGCGCTCCTCCTCGCGCCGGCGGCGCTCCTGCTCCGCGCGCTGTGGGGCCGGGTGCGCCCACGCACAAGGGGTAGGGGTCTCAGCTCACGATCACCAATCCTTTGGGAGTTATTCAGGCCCAACCAAGGTTCGTATCCAACACAGAAAAGGCACGAAGGCACTCAAACGGCATTCATGCATGCACGTTAGTACCGGTATGCGGAACACGTAATGCGCGCACCTGCTGCGCCAGCACCTCCTGCCGCAGGTCCTCGGGCAGCGCCGCAAGGAACTCGGGGTCCACGCCGTCCTCGTCCACCGCCATGGCGTCACCGCCGCCAGCACCGGCAGCATCAGCATCAGCAGCACCAGCAGCACCAGCACCAGCAGCGCTAGCCTCGGCGCCGCCCGCTGCGGGCGCGGCCGCGTCCGTCGAAGCGGCACCACCTGCCTCTGCTTCCGCTGCAGCCGGCGCAACCTCGCCCTGCGGCGCGGTCGCTGGTGCGGCCGCCGCTGGCGTGGCGGCGGCGGGCGCCGCCACCGCTGCTGCCGGCACCGGCGCCGGCGCTGGCGCAGGTGCGGGTGGCGCGTCCTCAAGCACGGCCCCGTGCATAACGAGCACCTCTGCCCGCAGGTCCTCGGGCAGGGCCTCCAGGAATGCCAGGTCAATGCCCGCCGCCAGCGCCGCACGCCGCAACCGCTCATCCAGCGAGTCTGAAGCAGCAGCTGCGGTCGCCGCCTCCAGCGCGGGAGCGCCAGCTGCGGGTGCCGCCGCGGCGGTGTCGGTGGTCGCAGCCGCAGCAGCCGCCGCAGCGGCCGCCGTGCCGGCGCTTCCCACATCGGCACTCATGGGGTCAGACTCGGCTGGCGCCGCCGCCGCGGTCGACGACGGCGCGGCGTCCTCCATTTCCGTGTCCTGGTCCTGAGCGGCCGCTGCCTCTGCCGCTGCAGCTGGTGCAGCAGCTGCTGGCGCCGCGGCCGGCTCCGCCGCAGGCGCTGCTACGGCCTGCGGTGCAGCAGCGGCCGCAGCCGGCGGCTGCGTCGCCGCAGCACCTGCCGCTTCTGCCGCGGCACCCGCCGCCGGGGTTGGCAGGTTGGACAGCGCCGCTGCGAGCGCCTCGGACACCAGGCCCAGGTCAAGCCGAGCGCCGGTAGAGGCAGCGCCGCCCCCAGCGCTGGGGCCGCCGCGGCCGCCCTGCGCGGCACGCCGGCCTGGTGGCCTGGCGGGCGGCGCCGGTGGTGCCGCCGTAGCGCGTGGTGCGGCCGCGGGCGCGGGCGTGACGCCCGCTGGCGCGGCAGCCGATGGCGCGTGCTCCGCTGCCGCAGCGCTCGCTGGTGCTGGCGTGGCGGCAGGCGCTGCCGCGGACTCAGGTGCCGCGGCTGCTGCGGGAGTTGGTGCTGTGCTGCCGGCAGCACCAGGAGCAGGGGTTGCGGCGGCCACCGCCGCGGCCTCAGCCGCGGGTGCGGCTGCTGCTGGTGCTGGCGTTGCGGCCGGCTGTGCGGCTGCGGCAGCGCCTGCCGCCCCAGCAGCTCCGGGTTGCTGCTGAGGCTGCGTTGGCGACTGGACGCCTTGCGCTGCTGTCGCTGTAGCAGCAGCAGCAGCAGCTCCTGCTGCTGGCTGGGGCGCCGCCGGCTGCCGGCTCCGCATGAGCGAGACCAGCTGCGCCTCCAGCGCACCTGCAGATGCGATGACAGCGAGCGCAACACCTGAATCGCCAGGCCCATTGCGCCAGCCCCCTGGAAGACCGTGCTCCCGCAAACCCACCCAATGCCTTCACCGTGCTACGCCACTCAGCCCTCCACCATACGACCCAACACTCACGTGCATCAATGGCACCGTCCACGCCGCTGCGCGGCTCCTCCCGCACGCCGCGCCCCGCGCCGCCAGCCCCAGGGTACGGCATGTCACCTCCCAGCCCCAGCGCCCGCGCCACCTCCTCGCTGCCGCCGCCACGGCCGCCGCCCAGCGGCAAGCCGCCGCCCTCCCACTGGAAGGCAATGTTGGAGCGGCCCATGCCGGCCGCCGGGCCGCCCATGTTGACCAGCGTCGCGTCAATCATGTCCTGGGGGCAAGAGCGGGGTGAGCCAAGATACGCGTTGCCGAACACTGCCTCGGTGGGGTCTGATCCAAAGCTGCGACGACGACTCAGCTTCCGCCACTACAGACTCTAGACAAGTCAGCCCCCAGCTCCTCCTCCAGCTCTCACCTGGATGGCTGCCAGCATCTGCGCGGAGGGAATGTCGCCGCCCTGCATCTGCAGCAGCATCTGCGGCATGCCTGACGCCGCCGCAGCCGCCGGGCCGCCGCCGCCCGCGCCGCCACCCTGCGCCGCCGCGATGGGCAGCACATTGCCCGCCGCCAGCGCCGCCGACGCGGCCGCGCTGGACCCGGGCGCCGGCGCGCCGCCCCGCCCCATCAGCAGCCGGTGCTGCGTTGGCATGAGCGTAGTAGCCAGACTGAGCAGATGAGCGGGGTCCAGGGCGCCGCCCTCGCCGGCGGCGCCGCCGCCTGCGCCGCCCACTATGCCGCCCGTGCCGCCGGCGTCGCCCGCTGCCAGGCGGTACCTAAAGGTGCGGTTGCGGCGGCCGCCGGGGCCGCCCCAGTCGCCACCCGCCTGCAGCAGCTCGGCCAGGGCGTTGGCGCCGCGGGCGCCGCCCATGCCGTTGGCGGCGCCGCCCAGCAGCCCCAGGTCGTCCATGTCGCCGGGGCCTACGCGGTGCGGTGCGGTGCGGGGCAGCGAACGCATGCGCGCATTTCATGGGGGGGGGATGACAGGACACCCGCACGTTGATCGGGGGGCCGGTTATGTATGCGTGCATGTGTGCCCAGCACTGAGCCGGCAAGGCGGCAAGCGCTGCTGGCTGCCGTGCGCCTGCTCCAGCGCCAGGACCACCCATCGCCCTTCCATCGCCCACCTAGCACAGCGCCCGCACGCCCGCCCGCCCGCACGCACGCCCACGGCCTCACCGCCCATGTTGAGGAACAGCCGCGCCGCGCGGCCGCCCTCGGTGCCGTCCGCCTCCATGCCCGCCAGGTACTCCTCCTCGTCGGCATAGTCCTGTTCCGTGCCGTCGCCCTCGTCGTCGCCCTGTGCGGTGGAGGCGGTGATAGGTACAGGATGAAGCCAGAGGTGCGGTATGCACAGGGCACCGTGGCATGCGCGGCGGGCGAGCAAACAGAGGGTCACATGACACAACTCCAACTCCGCAAGCCGCCATGACAACGCCATCAGGGCGATGCCGCAGTGCCGGCCCGGCCCGGCCCGGCCCAGCCCGGCGCGGCCCCACCTCGTCCTCGTCCTCCTCGTCGTCCTCGGGCCGGCCGTCCGCCTCCTCGTCCCCGTCCGCAAGCAGGTCCATTCCGGCCATGTCGCCGCCGTCAGCCGCCAGACCGTCCAGACCGCCGTTGGCCGCGCCGCCGGCGCCGTGCGGGTCCGCAAAGGGGTCGTGCGCGTCGTCGCCGCCATCGCCTGCACGCAGTGAGCGTGAGCCAAGGAGTTAGGAGCGCGGCCACTGACGCGACTTTGCACTCCGCTAGCAGCGGCAATCGCTGGCCATACGCGTGTGGCTGCTGGGGTGTCATGCAGGCTCGCAGCACCATCACATCACCCCTGGTGCTCTGTCCCAATCTCCATGCCCCCTCTCCCGCGCAGCCCTCTCACCCTCCACGTCCTCCTCCTCATCCACGATCTCTCCCGCGGCGCCGCCCTCGCCGTCCACGTCCTCGCCCTCGTCCTCCTCGTCGCCGTGCAGGCCGTCGTCGTCGTCCTCGCCGTCCTCATCTTCCTCCTCGTCCTCGTCCTCGTCCAGGTCATCATCGTGGTCGCCCATGGCCATGCCCGCAATGTCGCCGAGGTCACCCAGGTCGTCATCCACCTGCCGCCAGCGGGACAAACGCAGCTGTGGGATCAAGGCCCTCCCTTGCTGTGCACATGCGCCGCTGGGGGCGAGGCATGAACGCGTCTCAACTCGCAAGAAGGACTGGGCGGCGCGGCTGTGACGCGCGCACAACAGGGCCAGCCTGCGCCAGCAGGCTGCAAGCATGGCTAAGGGGCTGCGACAACCACTACCGAGATACCCACATCGATGTCGTCCACGTCCACGTCGTCGTCCTCGCCGCCGTGCAGCAGCGCGTGGGCCTCCTCATCATTGTCGAAGTCCTCCTCCGCCTCGGCGTCCTCGCTCATCTCATCTGCAAGTGAGGGAGAAGGACAGAGGCAGGGGCAGCGCAGCGGGTTGCGTCGCACGTGGTGGCGGCCGTCGGTGGTGGCGAGTGGTCCCGAAGCCACCTGCCCGCCAAACGGCACCCATGGTCGGATGGTCCCCTTGCCATCCTCCTGCAACGACCGCTCCCTCGGCCCCTGCCTCGTGCTGCACGCATGCACGCCGCCTGCCCTCCCTCTCTTACCCTGCAGGCGCTGCATCTGCATCTCGTCCGCCAGGTCACCCTCGCCGCCCTCCTCGTCCTCGTCCTCGCCCTCCTCTCCCTCCTCGTCCTCGTCCTCGTCGTCCTCCTCCATCTCATCCAGGTCCACCAGGTCGTCGTCCTCCTCGTCCTCGTCGCCCTGCTCGCCCTCGGCGCGGCGGCGGTGGCGCCGGCGCCGGCGCTCGCCCAGCAGCTGCAGCAGCAGGGAACAACGCGTTCCGTTACACGCGGTGGCGGCGTCAAGCAGCAGGCGCATGGCTACGCGCAGCTTCGCCGAATGCATACGTGGCGGCACCAGCCTTCGCTGACTGTCCCACCATGCCTGACAACGCCTGGGCGCAACAAATGCACTGTCCCCCTGTCCCCTCTGTTTCACACCGTACCACACAGCAGCCCTGGCCCCACCCCCACCCACCCACCTCCTCGTCGTCCTCGTCCTCGTCCTCCTCGTCCGACGACCCCACGTGCCGCGCGCCCATGCCCTCCATGGCCTCGTCGATGCGGCTGATGAGCATGTCCACCACATCGCTGCCGCGCCGCCGGCCCATGGCCCGCAGCGCCGCCGGCCCCGCCTCGGCACGCATCTCATCGTCCGCGCCGCCAGCCGCCGCCAGGCCTACAGAGCCCCCGGGTCCGGAGGCGTGGGTCAGCAATGAAAGACGGCCAGGGCCCGGGCATGCCTGGGTAGGCCTAGTGGCAGCGCTATGGTCAGATGCGCGGAGGCAACTGCAAAAGAGTTGGGCCTCCGGCAACGGGTCCAAGGCAACGCGCCGAGGATGCGCACCTGATCGGCCTCCGGCGCCGCCGCGCGCGGTGGGGCTGACGCCAGTCGCCGCCGCGGGACCGCCGGGGCCGCCGCCGCCGCTGGCCAGCAGCTTGGGCCCCCAGGTGCCCGCGTGCCGCGTCAGCAGCTCCAGAGGGCGCAGGATGGACTGCGCAGACAACACGGGGTTGGGGGGTTGGTTGGTGCAGCGGTCTTGGTGATGACAGGAGTGAGTGACAGGAGCAGCACGGGGGGGGGGGAGTTCCATGCATGACCAGTTATGTCGAGAAGGCAAAGATGTCTGATGCGAGGGGAAACACATGGTTGTCGGCAAGGAGAGTCAATGCCTTCGCTGCTGGGCGCCCATTCCCGCGTGAGATCAGCGCTCGCCATCCCCCATTCACACCTAGCAACCACACGGCACCTAACACCGCGCCACCCTGTCGGCGACAAGTTATCGCCGCCCGCCACCTCAGCAACACACCATCCCAGCCGAATTGGGAAACGGAAGAAACTACCCCCCCCCACACACACACACCGCGCTCTCCTCCTAGTCCTTTTGCACTGGGTATGGCTTATTGGGCTGGAAACAACAACAGCCTCACCTGCACCGCGGTGTGCGCACGCGGGTGGTCGGGGTTGACCAGCCGCAGCGCGCCCGTCAGCGCGCGCACCATGCCGTACTCGCGCATGGTGCGCAGGATCTCGGTGCTCACGGCGGCGGCGCCCGCGCCGCCTGGCCGCCGCGGGTCGGCCTGCGCGGCGGCGGCCCCGCTGCTCTCCACCAGGCTGCCCACCAGCTGGAGTACGGCGCGGATCTGTGAAGAACCGCGGGGAGAGACGAGTGAGGAGTACAGATGGCGCTTGCAAGGCTTGCTCGTAGACAGCTTCAAAAGCTCGGAAGCAGAGGAGGGACCGCTCCCAGGCAGCACGGTATTGATTTGTAGGAGGAGCGGGGCGAATAGAAGAGTGCCAGTACCGCGACCACGGAAAGGCAGGAACGCTTGCGCGCAGGCCACGTGGCACAGGAGCCAGGCGGCGGCAGTGGGCACCACACGCACCTTTGCCGGAGCTGGGAAGCCGGGCTTCTCGAGGAACGGCCCCGCAGCGGCGGCCGCCGCCGCCGCTCCCGGCGCACGCAGGATGAGCTCGCGGTGCGCCGCGTCCAGCGCCGCCGCCGCTGCCGCCGCCGCCGTTGCGCCGGCCTGCTGCGACGGCTGCTGCGGCTGCTGCTGCAGTCCCACGGTGAGCGTGAGGACAAGCTCGGAGATGATACGGCGGCGGCCCTCCACGGAGCGCACGCACAGCGCCTGCGGGATGCACCCCAGCCAAGCCGTTGTAAATATGACAAGTCGGCCGCAACCTTTGCATGCGCAAACTACCACGTTTTGTGCTGCACCAGCTCACAGCCTGCGCCAAGAAATCGCCACGTGCACCTGCGCAACACCCCCAGCACACTCCCACACCTGCAGCAGCTCGTTGACCTTGGCAGTCATCTGCGCCTCCGACGCCGCCGCGCTGCCCGCGCCCGCCGCCGCCGCGGCTTGGTCGCCGGCAACCAGGTGCACGTGGATCAGCTGCCGCAGCAGCGCGCCCGCGCGGTGCTGGTTGCTGGCGGCGGCGGCGGCGGCATGTTGGTCGGCGGCGGCGTCCTTGGCGCCACCGCCGTCCTTGTCCTTTGCCGCCGCCGTGTCCTTGCCGCCAGCGTCCTTGCCGGCGCCGTCCTCCTCCTTCTCCTTGTCCCCGTGCTTATCCTTCTTGTCCTTCTTGCTGCTGTGAAGCTCCTTCTCCTTCGCCTCCCTGGACTCCTTGTCATCGTGGTGGTGCGGCGGCTGCTTCTTGTGGCTCTTCTTTCCAGTGGTGACGGCCGCAGCGGCCTCGTGCTTGCCGCCCGTGGCGGAGCCGCCCGAAGCGCCGGCGCCGCCGCGTTTGGCGTGCGGCGTCTTCTCCTCCCGCTCCTTGTCGCGGGCCGCGTGCGTGTCCTTGCCCTCCTTCTCCCTCTCCTTGCCGCCTTCCTCCTTCTTGGTGGCCGACGCCGGGACGTGACCATGGCCGTGCGCACCCTGGCCCGCGCCGGTGGAGCCCTCAGCGGAGCTGCCGCCCGCGGCGGCCGCCGCCGCCGCCGCGGCTGCGCCAGCAGCCGCCGCGGCCGCCGTCGCCGCCAGCTGTTCGTCGCGCTTGAGAAGCAGGCCCACCGTGGGGCTGAACAGCAGCGAAAAGTCGGTGAGGAAGCGCAGCGCCAGGCGCTGCCGCACCGCCTCGCTGGACTTGCGCATCAGGTCCGCCAGCTTCTCCTCCGCCTCCGCCTGCTTAGCGGAGACGTCCGCTGCGGAGGCCCCTGCCGCAGGAGCAGCGGCAGCCGTGGTAGAGGAGGAGCCCGCGGCGCCGGCGTCCACATCCATGGACTCCGCAGCGGCAGCAGCAGCAGCAGGAGCGGCAGAAGAAGCGGCAACCGGCGCGGCGCCGCCCTGCTGGGCTGCCGCCGACTCCGCCACGGCAGCCTCTGCCTCCTTTGCGGCGCCAGTTGCTGGCAGCGGCGCCGCCGACGCCGGCGGCGCAGGGCCCTTGTACGACATAATCACATCCACCAGCGCGTCAATGACGTCCACAAAGCTGGCAGGCACCGACTTGCGCGTGACCTTAGCGAGCGTCGGCGGCACCGCCGCTGCGCCGCCGGCGGCTGCTGCGCCGCCTGGCGTCTTGGGCGGCAGCGGCTCCGCCGCTAGAGCAGCCGCGCCGCCGGAGGCGGCCACGGCCGCCGCCGCAGCGGCGGTGCTGCCCGAGGGCGCGGGCGTTAGGTCCATGGGGTCGTGGCCGCCACCTGCAGCGGCAGCGCCGGCGCCGCCGGCGCCACCGGCGGCACCGCCGCCGTCGGTGCGCTTGAGCCGCAGCATGGGCGCGCCCGAGGCTTCCACGTTGCAGCAGCGCATCACCACGTCCAGGAACACGTACGGGTCCCTGTGAAGGCGGCAGGGGGTGCATGTTGTGGGGGTTGTGAGGCAATGCCGACCCCCCACAGCCTGCCGCCGTGTGGGCGTACGCATCAGCTTACATGTGGGCAGCAGCGCGCGCGCGGTCCCCAGTGAGGCGCACGCCTTCCGCCAGCTCCTCGCAAATACACTTGCCTCAGGCACACACACGCGCCCCCATGCAACCCCGCGCAACAGCCGACATCCCCACACGGCCGCCGCCGGTACTGCAACCGCCGCCGCCACCGCACCTGTTGAGCAGCCGCGACATGGACGCCAGGAAGGTGGCCATGGGCACCGGCACGTCGCCGCCTGCGCCGCCGTTCCGGCGGTTGGCGCCGCCGCCGTACATGCCGGCGCCGGCGGCGTTGCGCGAGCGCTGCGCGAAGAAGTTCCGCAGCTCGGCCTCCATCCAGCCGCCCAGCGTGGCGGGGTCCTCCAGCACGTGGCGCAGGATGGCCAGCATGTGCGGCTCCTGGCGCGCGGCGTTGGGCAGCAGACAGGACCAGGGCAGCCGCAGCATGAGGCGCGGCACGCCCGCGGACGCGGCCTGCAGGTTGCGGAACAGCGGAACCAGGTCGCGGGGAAAGGATGGTCGCGACACGAACATGCTTTCAGAATTGTTGCAGGGAGGCAGGGAGACCGGAGGAGGGCATCTAACATTTAGGGGCCACACAAAGCGGGGAAGAGGTATGCGGAGTAAGGAGACGCCCTGGCCCGCACCCACCAGCGCGGCGTTGGAGTGCTTGCGAGTCAGCCGCGCCAGCAGCTGCAGCACCGCCTGCGTGGCGGACGACGGCGACGGCACCATCTCGTCCGCCGCCGGCGCAGCCGCCAGCCGCAGCGGCGGGCACCACTTATCGCCGTGCGCCTGCAGCGCCTGCAGCAGCCCCGTGCACAGCCTCATGGCCCGGGCCTGCTCGCCGTCACTCAGCAGGCCGCAGGGCCGCCACGCCGTGAGCGCCTCCGACAGTGCCGCCGGCAGCAGCCCCGCGGCGCCAGCGCCAGCCCCAGCACTGCCTGCGGCGGCTGTGGCGGCGGCCGCAGGCGTGCGCGCGGCCGCAGGCTCCGCCGCGGGCGTGGCGGATGTGGGGGGCCCTGCGTCAGCAGTCGCCGCGGCAGGGCCGGCCGCGGGCTCGCCGGCAACGGGGCTGTCCGCTGGCTGCGCGGGCGGGGGCGCGGCGGCGGCCGCCGCGGGCGCCGCGGGGGCCGCGGCAGCAGCACCTGCTGCTCCCGCAGCCGGTGCTGCTGGCGTGGGCGTGCGGCGGGGCAGGGTGTTGGACATCATCTCCAGCACCAACAGCATCGCCTCCACCCACACCGGCACGCGCAGGCCCGCCACCAGCTCCTCCGGAAGCGCCGCCGCCGCCGCCGTCGCCTCACCCTTGTGCCCATCGCCCTCGAGCTGCGCTGCGCCAGCCGCAACCGCCGCAGCAGCAGTAGCAGTAGCAGTAGCGGCCGTGGCAGCCGTGGCTGCTGCTACAGCCTTGGAGTAGCCCACCATCCATTCCTCCACCAGCCCCAGCGCCAGCTCCGCCATGCCCGCCTGCCCGGCCGCCTCCACGCTGGCGGGGTCGCGCGTCAGCAGTAGCAGCAGCAGCCGCGCCGCCGCCAGCGTCTGCTTGGCGCCACCGTCGGCTGCAGCAGCCGCGGACTTGAGGCAGCCCAGCAGCTGTGCCACCACTGCGCCGCGTTCGCGGCCGGCGTCGCGCGCGGCCAGCGTGTACAGCAGGTCCGAGATGGAGCCGGTGGAGGCGGAGGAGCGCGCCAGGATGGCAAGCGCCCCCTCCACCACCTGCTCCGGGCCCGGCACAGCGCCCCGCGCCGCCGCCGCGGCAGCGGAAGTGGAAGCAGGAGCGGCGGCGGCGGCGTCCGCAGCTGCAGGAACGGAGGCGCCGGCTGCAGCAGCACCAGCAGGAGCAGAGCCTGCGGCGGCAGCACCCGTGGTGGCGCCGGGGGCGGCAGCCTCGATGGGAGGCGGTGCGGGCGGCGGCGTCAGGTCGGCCACGCCCTCGCCGATGCCTGCAAGCGCCGCCGCCAGCGTCGCACCCAGACGCGTGTCGTCGTCCTGCACCGGCGCCGCAGGCACCGCAGCGGCGCCAGCCGCCGCTGCCGCGGCGGCGGCGGCGCCCTCGCCGCCCGCGGCGGCGCCAGCCGCCGCGGCGGGCGCCGGCGGCGCTGGCGGCGGCGGCTCCTGCGGGTGCATGATGAGCCACTCCATGGCCGCCTCCACACTGTTGGCGCCCACCCGCCGGATGGCCTCCTCGGCGCGGGCGGCGCTGAAGCCCATCTCCACGATGCTCTGCACCAGGCCCGGGTCGGGCACGAACACCGGCCGCGCCAGCGCGCCGCGGCCGGCGCCGGCGCCGCCGGCGCCCACGGCGGCGCCGCCGCCGGCGGCGCGCAGCGCCAGCACGGACTGCTGGCTGGTGCCCTCGGCGCAGATGCGCAAGATGGACACCAGCGCCGCCACCACGGGTGGGGAGCAGGCGGGCAGGCAGGCGTGGCGCCAGACGGGCAGGATGGAGGCGAGGATGCGGGCGTGGATGACGCGCATCACGTCCACCGGGTCCTTAATCTGTGCGTGCGGAGTTGGTGGTTGAACAAAGCGCATGTGCGCGGAGTTGTGCAGGGATCACAGGGGGTTGCAGCGCTGGGGTCTCGGACAACAGCACGGCATGCGCATCTTTCACACTGGCCGTGTGTTCAAGGCAGCGTATGGACAGCGTCGTGAGCCTTGTCAGCTAGTTGACCATGCAGCACTGCAGCCCACCTGCTCGCGGGCAGCAGCGCCCGCCGAGGTCGGCAGCGGCGCGACCAGCAGCACCGACGCCTGGGGCGTGGAGAAGACGGTCCCCGCGTTTGACAGCTGCTCATATACCTGTTCGATCCAGAGACACCGAGGTGTCAGCGAGAAAGAGGTTGGCTATGGCTGACAGAAGGTGCAGCGGCAAGCACGGTGCGCGGTGAGCCCTGCGGGCACAGGCGCAGCTAGCCCCCAGCATGGGTTCCCCAGCGAACCCCGCCCCGCCCGCCCCCAGAAAACAAAGAACACCACACGCTCAAGCCACGCACCGCCAGGTATGATGTGAGGCACTTCTCCGCCACAGTCACTGGGTCCTTGCGCACCGTCACAGAGGCAGTGCTGCTGCGGCTGCCATTGGCGGCGCCGGCCGCGGCAGCAGGAGCCGCGGCCGGCGCTGCCGGCGCTGCTGGCACTGCCGGCGCACCTGCGCCCGCCGCCGCAGCAGCCGCAGCAGCAGCCGCAGCAGCCGTGCCGTCGGCCGCAGGCGCAGAAACGCCGTCGCTCATGGACGCGTCACGCGGCGCTGCGGCGTCAGCCGCAGCCGCCGCAGGCGGCGCCTCTGGTGCCGACGCAGACGCCTCCCCACCCGCTGCTGCCTGGCCTTGCCCCTGCTCCGCCGCCTTGGCCGCCTGCTGCTGCTGCGCCTGCTGTGCCTCCAGCACCGCCCACAGGTTGTCCGACGCCTGCTCGAAGCGCCGCGCCAGCGACTCCATGCCGCCAATGGCCACGAAGTAGTCCAGGATGAGCACGTGGCAGGAGCGGCGGCGCGCGTCCAGTAGGACATGGTACACCTCGTCGGCCAGCCTGCGCGCGATAGGCAGATCGGCGGCTTTTCAGGTCGGGCTTGGCCGGTCATGAAGGAAGACCGGGCGTTGCCGCACGTCAGTCAGCAAGGTTACAAGGTCGCAAGTGCCCAACAGTGAGTGCGTCCAAGCGTTTGGCGCTACCACACGTCCGCTTACCGCTGCAGGTGCATTGCGCGCCGGTTAAGCGGAGCAGCCGCCATCGCCGCCGGACCGCTGTCCACCGCCATGGCATCACCGCCCGCCGCCTCCGTCGCAGCTGCGGTGCCCGCCTCCTTCGCGCCCTCCGCGCCGGAGCCAGCGGCGGAGTCGCCCTCCTTCCCGCCCTCCGCGGCCGCCGGCAGCGCCAGCGGCGGTGTCACCAGCGGCAGCTCCTGGTCCAGGTTCCCCTTGAGTGTCAGCGCCAGGCAGAGAGCCGCGCCGCGCATGCCCAGGTTGGGCGCCGCCGCTGCGGGGTCATCGCGGCCGCCGCGGCGCGCGGTGGTGTGCACGGCCTTGGCCACGGCGATGTAGAAGGTGCGGATGGCCAGCAGCGAGTGGTGCAGCACGTCGTGCGACAGCTCCTCCGGAGAGCGGCGGCTGGTGGGCGCCGCCGCGCCGCCGGCCTTGGCGCCGCCACCAGCGCCGCCGGCTCCAGCTGCGCCGTCGCCAGCCGCCGCGTCGCCGCCGGCCTCGTCAGGGGCGCCGGCTTCGCCGCTAGCGCCAGCACCGGCGGCAGCCCCTGTCGCCGCATCGGCGCCGGTGGGGGCGTCGGTGGCCATGGCCGCGGGCCCGTCACCGGCCGCCGCCGCCGCCGCCTGAGAACCGCCGTCGGCAGCGGTTGCCGGCGCGGCCGCACCTGCCGTGCCGCCTGCCGGCGAGGCAGCAGCACCGGCGGCGGCGCCACCGCCGGCCTTCTCCGCCTCGGCCTTCTGCATGGCCCAGGCGTCAGCCACGTCAGCCTGCGCCATCAACACACGCTCCAGCCGCCCCATCAGGACCAGCACCGGCTCTGCCGGCGTCGCCGCCGCCGCCGCCGCCGACGTCGATACGCCGGCCCCGGCGTCCCCGGACGCAGCCGCGGCGGCAGCCTCGGGCGCCGGCGTGGCGGCTGCCGCCTCCATAGGCTCCGCGCCGCCGCTGGCCTCCGCCGCCGCCGCCGTCGCGGGCGCCGTCGCCGCCGCCGCCTGCTCGGGCACGGTGGACAGCTGCTGCAGCATGCCGGTGGAGGTGCGCGCCACCACGGAGGCCAGCGTAATCAGGCCGGCGGCGCAGCTGATGGCCTTCAGGTAGGACTGCCGCTCGGCGGCGGGCAGCGCCGGCACGCACGCGGTGGGGCCCATGGCGCCCACGCGCGCCAGCGCCGCCGGCAGCGCCGCCTCCAGCGCCTCGGAGGTGCGGCTGGCCGCAACGGCGGCGTGGTTGGGCGCCAGAGCGCGCGCCACCGCCAGCAGCGGGTGGCTGCTGGAGGAGAAGGCGAAGGTGAAGGGCAGGCGCGGCAGCTGCGTCAGCTTGAGCAGCAGCGCCAGCAGGCCGCGCTCCACCAGCAGGCGGCTGGTCTCGGGGTGCGTGACCAGGCCCTCCAGCATGCGCGTCACGTGGCTGATGGTCTCCGTGAGGAAGCTGTCGCCGTCCTTGACGCCCGCCGCCTCCTCCAGCACGGCGCTAAAGTCGTACGGCGCCGGCGGCTGCGCCCCCGCCGCCGCCGGCGCAGCGGCAGCCGCCGCGGCTGCGGCCGGAGCGGCCGCGTCCGCCGCCGCCTGCGCCGCCGGCGCGGCGTCCAGCTCCATCGCCTGTGCGGCCGCCTCCTCGGCCTGGGCAGCCGCCGCGCCGGCATCGCTGGTGGCGGCTGCGGCAGCCGCCGCGTCGCCGGCAGGTGCAGCAGCAGCGCCAGCCGTGGCAGCAGCAGCGCTGGTGGACTCTGCCCCGGCACCGGCGGTGGCTGTCTCGCCAGCCGCGTCGGCAGCCGGGGGCGCAGCGTCGGTGTCCATGGGCTCCGCTGCGCCGCTGGCAGCGGCCTCCTTTGCTGCCGCCTCCTTTGCTGCTGCTTCCTTGTCCGCGGCCTCCTTCTCCGCTGCCTGCTTCGCCGCGGCCTCCTTGGCCGCCACCGTCTGGTCCTTGGCCACCTGCGTCTCCGCCTCATCGCCTGCGCAACAAGGTGCACCGCCACCAACGCGCAACGCCGCGTCAGGCTAAGGCTGCGTGCTGGCATGGCACCGGAGGATGCGGCCGCAATCTTGCCGGCCCACCGACCCCATCCAACCTCGTCCCGCCTAATGAACTTCAACCCATTCCGCCGCAGCTTGGGTCCCCGAGTCCTCTGCTCACCTCCCAGCACACACAGCGCGCGCACGGTGTTGATGACCACGTCCACGCCCTCCAGCCGCAGGCTGGGCGTGAACCTGCAAAGGCGTCGGCGGTGTCGGCGGCGGCCATGTGCAGTGCACGATATGCGCGTGAGAGGTGTCGTGTGGTGCGTGTAGGATTCTCACGTTGGGACCCTCGTCCCTCGGGCTCAGATTCGCCAGGGTGGTATCGCGTTTGCCCGGCAGACCGCGGCATCCTGTCCCACAACAGGCCTGCCCCGCCACGCGTAGCCCCCGCCCACCGACCGGCTTCCCGCCAGCTTCTTCCTACCCGCCCTCAACACGCACACA
The DNA here is from genome assembly GCA_016834595.1 of Chlamydomonas schloesseri. Lineage (NCBI taxonomy): Eukaryota > Viridiplantae > Chlorophyta > Chlorophyceae > Chlamydomonadales > Chlamydomonadaceae > Chlamydomonas > Chlamydomonas schloesseri. The sequence continues at coordinate 301,926 of JAEHOD010000023.1, read as the reverse complement.
CACACACACACACACACACCGTGGCCCACCCTGGACACCCCAGCCCGCACCTGAACAGCTCCTCCAGCCCCGCGCCCAGCATCTGCGCGCTGTCGCCGCTGAGCGCCTTGCCGTACTTGCGCCCCGTCAGCAGCGGCAGCAGCGCCTCCAGCGCGCGCGCCTCGCGCACCCGCGCCAGGCCGCCGGTGTTGAGGCACAGCGCCACCAGCATGCCCGGCAGGCTGCACACCGCGTCCGTGCTGGGCAGCAGGCCGGCCTGGGGGGGGCGTGTGGCGTGTGTTGTGGCGTGTGCGCACACGGGTCAGGGGCGAGAGAGGCCCCGCTCAGTGTGTGGTCGGGGGGCGGTCCGTGCGTGCGGTGCCGTGCCATGCGGGCACGTCGGACGCCGCGTGGATTACCCACGGTACCCCACCAGCACGGACCCTCCTTCCAAGCTTTCCTGCCCCAGCTGCTCAGCAAGCTTCCTCCCACATTACCTCTCAAGGTCTCCGTCACAGAGGCTGCCCCCTCCCCATCCAACACCTCCCTCCCCCGAAGCCCCTAAACCCCCTCCCACCCACCCACCCACCCCCGTCTTACCTTGACCGCCTCCAGGTAAGCCTGCGGCAGCCCCGCCTCCTCCAGCAGCCGGTACTGCAGCGGGTCGGCGTGCAGGCAGTCGCTCACCACCGTGGCCGCCAGCGCAAACAGGCTGCCGCCGAAGCGCGCCGCGTCCCGCAGCACCACGCCCAGGCTGCGGTACAGCGCCTGCAGCACCGCCTCCGGCGGCCGCGACGCCGCGGTGCTATGCGGCGAGAAGCACGCCAGCGCCAGGCAGCGCAGCAGGAACTTGATCAGCGTGGTGCGCGCGTACGGCAGCTTGTGGGCGGGCGCCGCCGCCGCAGCAGCACCACCAGCACCAGCAGTACCAGCACCAGCAGCAGCAGCAGCAGCAGCAGCAGCAGCGGCTGCGCCGTCGGTGGATGCGGTGGCGGAAGTGGTGGCGGTCGCAGCCGCAGCGGCGGCGGCAGCGGCGGCAGCAGTCACCTCCGCGACCTGGCGCTGCGCGGGGCAGCCGCCGGCGGCGGCCTCCGCCGCGGACTCAGCCGCGGTGGGGCCCGCCGGCGCGCCCGCACCCGCACACGCCACCTCCGCCCCTCCCGCGCTGCCGTCCGGCCCCTCGGCGCTGCCGCCCGGCGGCGCCGCCGCCGGCAGCCCGACCTCATACACGAGGCGGCTGATCAGCTCCTGCAGCCCGTTGCTGGCGTCGCCGAACACCGCGGTGGCAGTGCCGGCCGCGAAGTCGATGTAGCCCTCCAACACACGCACCGCCGCCGTGACCAGCCCCACGTACTCGGGCCCGCGCAGGCGCAGCAGCGGCAGCAGCGCGCCCGTGACGCCCGCGTCCGCCAGCGCCGTGCCACCCGCCGTGCTGGTCACCAGGCTCTGCACCAGCACCAGCAGCGACTCCACAAAGTCCAGGCTGTACGTGTGCGTGGGGACGGCGGCGGCCGCCGCCGCAGGCGGCGGCGCAGCCGCTGCCTGGCTGCCGCTGGCGGCTGCGCCGCCTGCGGCCGCGGCCGCGGCCGCGGCGGCCTCCACCGCCTGCGCCTGCGCCTGCGCCTGCGCCACAAGCGACGCGATGCTGCGGTGCAGCAGCAGCGACAGGAAGCCGCTCTGGCCGCCGCTGTTGATGGCGGCGATGATGGAGGCGTGCCGGCCGCGGTCCGCCAGCTGCACCGCCAGCGCACGCAGCGCCAGGCTGCGCAGCGGCTCCGGCACGCCCGCCTCGGCGGCGATGAGCGACACCAGGTCCGCCACAAACTCCGACTCAGGGCCCGCCAGCGGCGCCAGCTCGTCTGCACACACACAGGAAGGAGACGGGCAGCGCCAGAGGAAGAGAGGGACGGATCAGGTCAATAGGGAGTGGAGAGCCTGGACGTGTAGGGAGCACCGATCGCAGGAGGCACGGTTGAGTGCGAAACCGTCGTTGTGAAACACGGTACAGGGAGGCGACATTGACGGTGTGGAGGTGCTTGGCCACGCCATCCGCCATCGGCAGCGAGGCACGCACGCTCGCACGTGTAATGCTGGCAGGCATGCACGCTGGCGCACACGCACGCACCCGGCGTGGGCATGGAGTTGAGCAAGACGTTGTGTGCCAGCAGCCGCTGCGTCACCACCGTGCGCCGGCCCTCCAGGCTGCCCATGCGCATGGCCACACGCGCCTTGGACAGCAGCAGGAACCTGCGTTATAGCGCGTGCGTGCGGGCATGCATGTGCGGGTGCGTGAGTGGCATAGCAAAGCAAAAAACCCTTGACGTATTGCCGGCACGGCGCCGCCTCGCCCCTGGCCTCGCTGGACCGGGCGCACCGGCCAACGCCGCACGCCCCGGCCTGCCGCCAATCGCACCTGTTCCCCAGCCCAGGTTCAGGCTCTGCCAGCCCACACCCATGGTTCCCCAGCCCACACCAGCGCAACGCCAGCCCCAACAGCCCCCGGTAGCAAAAGCGCGCCTCACCGCTGTGGCGCCGGCACGCCGTGCTGCTGCCACAGCCGCTCCGCCAGCGCGTGCGCGGACTCTCCCAGCCGGTCAACGCCCGGCAGCGTCACCGTGGTGGGCGCGCCGCCGGCCGCGCCCGCCGGGTGGAACTGGAAGGTCAGCGCGGTCGCCTCAGCCACCGCCTGCGGGTTTCATCGTTGTTTGCAGCCCCCGGCATTCACTGTGCTGCTGATGGCCATCACGTGAGTATACAGCTGACATGACGTGCCTGGCCACCGCGCGCTTCGCATGCTGTGTGAGATACCAATCGCCAATCTGCCATCCGCACCTGCTTGCTCGGCGTCACGCCCTCCGACGCGCACGCCGTCATGTCCAGGCCCTGCGGCGTGTGTTCCGCATTTCCTCAGGACGCAATCACACTCGGGTGCCGGGCACGCAACCACAGCAGTATCGCATAACATCCATTCGTATCCTTACTCCTCTGGGCCACCTCACGGGGCCACCTGACCCAATCCCGTTCCCGCCCGCCCACTCCCGATCCCATTCGGGCCCTGGTCTCCGCACCTGGTCGGCCCCGCCCCACAGGTGGCACAGCGCCGACAGCCGGCCGTTGAGCTCGCGCGAGCCCTGCCAACGCACGCTGCTGCTCTGCGTCTTCCGCACCATCACCTCCAGTGTGTGCAGCGTGGCCGTCAGCAGCTCGTCCCGGTCGGTCGCCAGCAGCTCTGCCAGGCGCTGCGAGGCCGACAACACAGGAGGGTCAGGACCGGAATCTGGGAGGAGGCGTATGTTTAGGGGGTAGTGCGGCCCGTAGTTGCGGTTACCGAGGGGCGACTTCTGGGGTCTGCTGCGGGTCCAGGTCCGAACTGAGGAACCTAGGCCCAACGTGCCCCACCCCGGCGCAACGTGCCCCGCCAACTCACGTCCGACGACTGGTACAGATGCTTATTGCCGCAGTGCTCCAGAATCACAGAGGTGGTGCGCAGAATAGCGATGCACGTTTCCTCCGGGAACGGTGGCAGCTCCGACGCGGGTTTACCCGCGCTCGCAGCCTCGCCGAGGGCCAGCTCCGGCCGGCCCTTGTTGGCCCCCTCCAACACCATATCAAAGAGGTTGAAAAGAGGCACCCAATGGTTGAAATCGCCCTGCAAACAGAGGCCGAATTCGTGAAAAGACAGATCCCGGAGCGAAATTGCGCCCAAAGTCGCACCTTATCGTAGGTCCACTTGAATCCCTCCAAAATTCGTGGAAGCTCATCGCGAGGACTCGCCAGCACCACATCCAGGAACGCCTGAATGGGTGCAGGCTGCAAAACGAGACGACAGTCAGAGCCCTGCCTCGTGCAGCCGCCGCATGCTAATGTAAACCAGCAGCTACTTACCACCTCGACCGCCTTCTTGAGCTTCACACGCATCCTGGCTGCTTAGCCCTGCGCGCCGGGCGTGCGACGTCAGGCGTAAAACATTTGACACCGTTGGATGGCGATCTGAAAAGCGAAAGGTGGAAGCTAATTTTAGTGCCTGGGAACAAGTTTGGGCCCAGATGCATACACGCCGAGGCCCTCCATGGTGCGCCCCCCGCATGGTGCCAGCACGGTGGCGTACCTGCCGAGCCCCCGGGCTTCCCCTGTCCAGCCCTGGATGCGCCTGCAGCATGGGTCGGCGATGTGCGCTTCGACCGCCGTAGGCTTGGATAGTGTGCGCCGGTCAGGTTATCGGCGCTCTCGCCAGTCCAAAGAGGCTGGTAGGCTGCAGCGGCCGTGGTTCTGGCCCCGGTCAGAAGTCTCCCCGCAACTGTGACACAGATCAAAGTTGCAGAACGAGTGCATGGGCACAGGCAGTCGGTGTGGCAACGCATTGATAGCAGCCACGCATGGACAGTAGCAAGTTGGTGGTCATGTGCGGTGGCTGGAGGCGCGGCAGCGTGCGGCAACGATTACGGCATGAGGTTGTCCAGGTGGGGCCGGGGCGATGCGTGTAAAGGAGGCCCTTTGGGCGGGTAGAACGACGCCAACTTCCAGTCGGTCTCGCATTTCGCATTCACAATTTAGCGCATGTCCGTAGAGGTTCAGGGCAGTTCACGATTTCGGCATGGCATGCGCAGGCAGGTACAAGCCAATGCATGGCATACCCTTTGCCTTCGGGGACTTTCCTGTCGACATGGTGGATACTGTGTTGACGTGTTCCCGCAGCGCCTCTCCTGTGCTAGCCTCGTTTCTCCACAGGCAGGGTGGGCAAAGTCCCCTCCCCCAGAATTAGCTGTCGGAATGCGCGAAGCCCCACGCGGCAGGCCAGGTGCCTGCACTGCGGCTCGTTGCAGCCAGCAGCCCCCGGATGTGCCCCGGGATAGAGGAGCTGTCACGATAAAACAGACTGCCGGGTAGCATTGGCCATAGTGAGTAGTGGCTTGACATCCGTAGGGAACGGACAAGGCTTACGTGTTGTAGTCCAGAGAAGAGGGAAGGAATGCCTGAAACTGGCAGGGTGCGAAGGATGGTTTGGGCTGAGTCATTCGGCCGCCTTGCGGTGCACGCTGCGAATTTTACTCCGGCCTCCACCATCGACAGAAGAGATTAGCATAGTAAATTGCGGCCAGCTCAAAAACGGACAGCTCTGCCGGGGGGGCGGGGTGGGGGTCGCAATTTGGCATGGGTGCGGGAGGACTCCCGTATGCTCCCGTGACTCGGGGGGCGTGCCCGCGTGTCAGCACGCGCGTGGCAGTTAAAGGGGGCGTTGCAACGCGGCAGAAATTCATAACCGGCCCGAAATGCACCATCGATAGCATACGCACCATGACAACAGACGAGCTGACCGCCGAAGCGGCGAAACGAGTGCGCTCCCTTTCATTTTGGGACAACGGCGTGCTGCTTATATCTGTAGCCGCTTTCCTGTTCTCTGTGACTGGATTATGTGTCAAGTTAATAGGAAATGACGTTCCGACTTTCCAGGTGGGCCGTTCTGTTGAATTCACGTTTCTTGGCAGCTGCTAGCAGAGCGGGCAGCCGCCGATGCACACGCGCACTGCTGCACCACGACTATATAGTAGCTGTGACTAGCAAAGAGTCACGGGCCGACGAGTCTAGGAGCCGCGGCGGGGCCACATGGCGCCTGGTGACGGGCTGTGTGGTGGACGAGTGCCGCGCCCGGACCCACCCGCGCCTCGTCAGCCGGCAGCCCCAGCGCTCGCACGCCACCGTGTTTTGAGACAACTCCCAATCTTGCACCGGAGGTCAACCTATTAGGATATTATCGGTACTGATATGCAACCTTGCCAGCCGTCCAGCGGTGCTTTGGACGTGAAGGGCCGCTCTTCGCCTGCATCGCAGCGCCCCGCCTTCCGCACCTTCACGCCTGCTCGCATCCCTCCTTTCCCCCTCCACCCCAATTCACCCCGCCCTCTAGATCGTGTTAGTTCCCGGCCTCTTGTGCTTTGTGGCCACCAGCGGTGTGGTGGCCGCCTACCGGCCCGGCCCGCTGGCCAGCCGGTCGCTGCACGTGACCGGTCTGACGCTGCTGCGCGGGCTGCTGGGAGCAACTTCCATCACCTGCTTCTACCTGGCCATTGAGCTGCTGCCGCTGCAGGGTGGGGGCGGGGTGGCGGTGGCGGTGGCGGTGGAGGAGGGAGGCGGCAGCGGTGTTGTTGGGTGATGGTTGAGTAGGGGGGAGAAGCAGAAGCTGGAGGGGCAAGGTAGGGTCTGAGGCACCAGCCGTGCGTGGTGGTGGGGGCATGTGCTCACGGCCGCCGCTGCTGCCGCTGCCGCTGCCTTGCAGACGCGGTGACGCTGTTCTTCTGCAGCCCGGTGCTCGCGGCGCTGCTGGAGCTGGCGGTGACGGGCGAGAGCCACGGCTGGGCGGGCGCCGCCGCCACCACCTGCACCGTGTGCGGCGTGGTGCTGGTCAGCCAGCCCGAGTGCCTGTTCAGGCGCGGCGGGCACAGCATGGAGGTGGGAACCGGGTGCCGGGGGCGGGGTCAGTGGCGGGGTTAGTGGCGGTGGGGGAAGGGGGCGGGAATGGGGGGGGGGGGGCGGGTGCAGACGTAGGTGTAGGCGTGGGTGGCGAGGTCGTGAGGGAGGTGCCGCCGGGAAGATGGGGGTGTTAGGTGAGGTAGGTAGGTGTTGTGGGCGGGCCGCGGGAACGGGCGTGGGAGGGGAGCTGCTGGACCGACCGACTGACATGTGTCCTGCCTGGGCGCTCAAACTCCCTTGGCCTCAGGACCGCGGCAACAGCGCGGCGGGTGTCATCCTGGCAACCACCGCGGCGGCGGCAAACGCGGTGAGCGGGGCGAACTGGTGGTGGGGTGGATTGTTGCTGTCGCTGGCTCTGTGTGTTGTTTCCAGTTATGGGCAATTCACATGCCCGGACGAAAGGCCTGGCCCGGCCTCACCACACCGTGCGCCACAACCCCCACAGGCTGCGTTCGTGGTGGTGCGGCTGCTGAAGCGCTCGCAGAGTGAGTGGCCGTGTGCGGCCGGCAGTGGGGTGTTTGGTCTGGACTCACCGGCATTAGAGAGCACCGGGCCGAGTCCCATTGTAGCGCCGCTTCGTCACCACCAGGCTCTGACGCCATATGAGCTCACGTCCCGCCACCCCACGCCACGCCCCTCCCAACCAACCAACCAACCAATCAACCACAGACACGGTGGTGCTGACGTGGTGGTACCACATGGTCGTGGTCACGGTGAGAGCGGCCAGCCAGCCAGCCAGCTGGAGAGGGCGACTGAAATGACAACAGCTAGCTGCTAGCTGTCGTGCTTGTATTGTGTTGTGTTGTGTTAGTGTCCACACATCGCCGTTCTGCACGACGGTAATCAGCCGCCCCGCACCGCTACCTGCACCTGCACCTCCGCCGTATCCTCCTCTCTCTCACCCCACCTGCACCCGCGCCCCACCTGCCTGGAACCCAACCAGGTGGCGGCGGTGCCCCTGGCGCTGGGCTACCCCGCGCCGCCCGTGCTGCCCTCCGGCCGCACCGGGCTGCTCCTGGGCGGCGTGGGTGCCACGCAGTTCTGCGGCCAGCTGCTGCTCAACCGGGGCTTCCAGCTGGAGAGCGCCACGCGCGGCTCCGCAATCAACGTGCTGCAGGTGCGTGCGTGTGTGTGTGTGTGTGTGTGTTATAGAAGACACGCCGCCGGTGTATGCGTGTGCAGACCGACGTACAAGCCCATGTTTGGAAGCGCGTAAGCCCCGGTGTGTGGCGGAGGGCGTGAGAGGCCCGCCTTGGTGCCCACTGCTTCAGCCGCTTCAATACCCCCACGCACCTTGCGCGCAACCATCCCGCAACCCCGAGCAAGTCTAAGCGCCCTCCCCGCCACCCACCCGACCCCGGCTCCGGCCCCATCATCCCCCATCACTGGCTGGTTCGGGTTCTCTTGGTCGTTTCGCTTCCGGTTTCTGGAATGAACTTCCCCTCTACCGCCCCCCCCCGCCGCACATACACAACCACGCAGGTCCTGTTCAGCTTCATGTGGGACCTGCTGGTGCTGGGCGACAAGCCCGGCTTGCTGTCGGCGGCAGGCGGGGGCCTGGTGGCGGCGGGCGTGCTGTTTGTGGCGCTCACGCCCACACACCACCACCTGGCGCAGCCCGTGGCGGCAGGGGCATCCATATTGGAAGGAGAGGGTCTGGAGGCGGAGGAAGGCGTGCACCGGCACGGACACGGCCATGGGCACGTGCGCGGGAGAGGGCCGTACGGGGAGGCGGACGGGGAGGCGGAGGCGGTGCCACTGCTGGCGGGTGCCGTCGGCGGCGCTGCGTTGCTGCTGCCGAGTAGGAGAGGTGTTGGAGGCGGCGGAGGAGGGGTGGGCGGTAGTGGGTTAGGTTTGATAGGGGAGGATGCTGTCGGCGGCGGGAGAGGCGGCGGTGTTAGGGGCGGTCTGGCGGCCCCTGGACTGCCGCAATTGCAGGCAGAGGAGGGCGGAGGGAGCAAAGACGGGCGCAGCGGTAGCGGCAGCGGCGAGAGCACGCCAGGGCTGACGACGCCGGGCGGCTCAAGCAGGGACCGGGGGCGGGGCCGGGGCCGGGGCGACAGCACCTTGTTGGGTGCGGGCGCTGAGGACGGTAGCAGCAGCTGGCAGCTGCAGCAGCCGCTGCTGGTCCGAGTGGTGGGGCGGCTGTCAATGGACACCGCCACGTAGTAATAGGGCTGGTGTCGGTGACCGTGCAGAACTCCCGGTGGTACCGCAATTAGCATGGGGGGGTTGCAACTGCGCTGCAAGGGATGTAAGGAGGGGGCTTTGGATGTTGACGCTGCGGTTTTGTGTGAGCTGTGAGTTATGATGTTGGATGGCTGCGTAGTCTGTGGAGTAGCGCCAATCTGCACTAGGGCAGTGCTCTCAAGTCCGCGTAACATGAGCCGCAGAGGCGCGGAGCGGCGGGGTTGAATGGGGCTGAGCGCGTCCACGACTCGCCGGCGGGGGGGGCTGTAATGATTGCTGCCTTCAGTATGTGCGCCCGTGGGGGCTTGGCACAGCATTGGGGGACTGAACGATCAACGTTCCAGTTACAGCGGCCCTGCCATATGGACAAGAGCCCAACACGCTTACGTCAGAGGCACAGCGTCATAGGGCGTGTGGTCATCCCACGCTGGGTGACGGATGCTCTCATCAGCCCAGCTCTCGAGTACACACGTACATCACAGCAGCAGTCAGTCAGCGCCGCCTGTAAGCCAAAGTGCTAAACAAACCTGAACCCACACAAACCACGCTTGCCAAATGTACGGCATGCTCTTCAATGTCTCAGTAGCATCCTGCCCCCCTCAATACTATCTACGACCCAACTCGCACGTCCCTGTTCTTCTCGTCATTCTAGCGCTAATGCAGCGAATTACCGCCGGGCCTTCTTCCCGGAACTGCCCCCTACTTTCCCGCCCCTGCCGCCCTGCTTTCCACCTGGCCGCCCTTGCCCCTTACCGCCCCTGCCGCCCGTCCCGCCGCCAAATTTACTGCCCCTTGGCCCGCCCTTCCCCCTGCCGCCGCCGCCGCCGGCCTTCCCACCCCGAGACGCTCCGCCCTTCCCCCGCTTGGGCTTCTCATCCTCATCATCACCGTCATCGTCGTCATCGTCCTCATCGCTCCCGCCGGAGCCGCTGGGGCCGTCTTCATCGCTGTCGCCCTCGTCACCATCCTCATCGGACATGCCGACCTCCTCCTCATCATCATCGTCGTCGCCGCTGCCGGTGCCGTCCTCCTCGTCATCGTCCTCCTCCTCGTCCTCCTCCTCCGCTTTCCGCTTCTTGGCTTCTTGCTTCTGGCCCTTCTTCTCGGCGCCGCCCTGCTTTGCCGCCGCCGCCGCCTTCTTGTCCTCCTTGCCCTTCTTGCCCTTGTCGCCCGGCTTCTGCGCTGCCGCCGCCGCCGCCGGCGGCTGCTGCTGCTTGTCCGGCCGCGCCTTGGTGATGCGACTGGCCAGGGCGGGGTCGGCCTGCGTCTTCTCCAGCAGCGGCCCCAGCGCCAGCGCCTCTGCCAGCCGCTTGAGCGGCTTGACCACCTTGGGCGGCGCCGACAGGCTCTGCACCGTCACCACCGCCTTGGCGACGGCGTTCAGCTTGTCCGCGCCCAGCACCTCCGCCGCGCGCTTGCCCGCCGGCAGCAGCCGCTTGAGCGCCTCTGCCGCCGCCGCGGCGGCGCCCGCCGCGCGGCCGTGGTGCTCCCGTTTCAGCCCCACGCCGGCGGCACAGGCCGCCAGCGCGGCGCCGAAGGCGCCGCCCAGCCCCGTCGCGCCGCCGGTGGTCAGCGCCGCCGCCAGGCCCTCCGGCGGAGCGCGCACCACGCGTGACAGCAGCTCCGCCGCCGCGACGCGCGCGTGGGCGTTGCGGGACTTGTCGGCGGTGGACACGTGCGCCAGCAGCTGCTCCAGGCCGGCGGGCAGGCAGGCGCCGGGCGCGGCACGGAAGGTGGCGGCCAGGCCCTCGGGCTGCAGGCGGGTCTTCTTGCTGGTCAGCAGGTCGCGCAGCGCCGCGCGGAAGGAGGAGCGCGCCGCGTCCGCCACTGCACGAAAGTGTCACATTTGCGAGGAGGAAAGGAAGAAGAAGTTTGTCAGTTGATGTGGCCGTCGCTGCGATGAGAGTATCGTCGGGGCCACAGGCCAATCCATTGCCCCAGCCACCACGCAATCACGCTGCACCCGCGCGTCAGCCTCTCGCCTTCTCCGCTGCCTGCAACTTGCACTGAACGTTACCGCATACTGCGACCACACCCCGAGCTCACCCTGGCCGTCCTCCGCCGCCGCGCCGGCCCGCAGGAGCGCCGTATAGCCCGCCAGCGCCGCCGCCGCGGTGACGCGGTCCTTGTTGCGGCTGGCCTCGTACAGCAGCCGCTTCAGCGCGCCGGTGTAGCCCTCCAGGCCGCCCAGCACCGACACGTCCGCGGCGCACCTGTGAGGGTGTGTGTGTGTGTATGAATGTGGAATTGGCCGAAGTGTTTGATTGGAAGCTGGGTTGGTGGCGTGTGGGTTGTGCTGCGCCCGTAACGGCGCATGGCTGTGGGCGCATGCGCGACGGTCGCGCGGAGCAATGCCGCGTGCACGCGGCGTGCAGATGTCATGTTGTGTGGTGTTGTGTTGTGTTGTGTGGTGCTCAGCCGTATCAGCATACTTAGTTCAATGAGCCCCTTGCGGGGCCCTCAAACAAGAGGTGTCAGAAGTGTTTGGCTGCAATCCTCATCGCACCGCACCGCACCGCACCAAGCATGCATCGTGAGTTAACATGCGCCGCGAAGGGTCTGCTAGGTGAAACGACCTCTAGCAAGCTACAAGCAGGACAACCTGCAATATACTTACGCACCTGCACCTGCCGAGCTTGTTCACAATGACGCCCTTGAGCCGCTCCGCCACCTGCGGCTGCCCGCCCGGCCGCGCCGCCGTGGCCAGCGCACGCACCAGCGGCACCAGCGCCGCCAGCAGCAGCGGGCTGTTGGGGCTCTGCACACGGGAACGGGAGCAAGCAGCATTGCGTGAGTCCCGAAACGCGCACGAGCACGAGCACCGGCAAAGCGCACAGACTTGCTCAGCGCGCGCATGCCGGCGCATTGCCCCCGCACAGGATACCAACCCAGATGCAGGGCTTCCTATTCTTACTCTCGTTCCTCGTTCTTCCCTCTTCCGCTTGCCGGAGACACCACTACCATTACCACCACAACAACTACCGCCGCCGCCGCCACCGCACCCCACCTTCTTGGCGTACACCTCCAGCAGCGCCAGCGCTCGCAGCCGGAAGTTGAGCAGCGCCGCCGCGCGCTCCGCCGCCGCCTGGCCACCGGCGCGCCCTGCCGCCATGGACTTGAAGTAGGCAGCCAGCTTATCGTCCATGCGGAACATCGCCTCGTCGTCCATGCCCTCGTCCTCCTCGTCCTCCTCCTCGTCGTCGTCGTCGGAGCCCGCCTTGCGCTTGGCCGGCTTCTTGTCCGCCTCCTTCTCCTCCTCCTCCTCCTCCTCCTCCTCGTCCTCCTCGTCCTCGCTGCCCTCCTCCTCGTCCTCCTCCACCTCCTCCTCCTCGTCGCTCTCGTACAGGCCCGCCGCGTCCTGCCCCTCGCCCTTGCCGCCCGCCGCCACCACGCGCACAATGTCCTGCAGGCCCTCGGCGCGCAGGCCGTCGCAGCAGCCGCGCCACAGCGCCTCCGCCGCCTCACGCAGCGGCGCCGACGGCAGCGAGCCGGGCCCGGAGCCCTGCGGCCGCGCCATGAGCGCCAGCAGCACGTCCACCAGCACGTCGCACCAGGACGCCGCCTCCTTGTCCTTGGCCTGGCCGCCCTCCTCCGCCTCCTCCGCCTCCTCCACCTCTGGCAGCCCCTCCAGGCCCAGCCCCTCCGCCGCCGCGCGCCGCAGGCTGAGCGGCAGGTCCATCTCAAAGGCCTGCGGTGAGGGCGGTTGCCGTGGACAAGCGCCAAGACACGAGGTGTTCAGTCAGCAAGGCGTCCTTCCGTCCGGGAGCCAACTCGACTCCCCGCCTGGCAAAGGCAGTGGTCCGCACCACCCGCCCATGGACCCGGCCTCACAAACCCCTAGCCAGCCTCAGCGCCCCTTGCGCATGCCCCCATCACCTCTTCAACACCCATCTCCCCAACCCCAGCGCCCTCTTCACTCCCGCCAGCCCTCCCCTCCCTGTGCACTGCAGCCACGCACCTCCGGGTCGGCCAGCAGGCTGAGCTGCAGGTGCGCGCACAGCGCCGCCAGCGCCCGCAGCCGGCCCGCGCCCGCCACCTTCCCGCTCGCCTCATCCTCCGTGGCCCCCTTGGAGGCGGCGTCCAGCGGCGCCAGCCGCTCCAGCGCCGCCGCCTCAATGGCCGCCAGCAGCCCCAGCGCGCTCTCGCCCTCCTCGCCCAACTCCTTTGCAAGTGCCACGCCCGGCGCCTTGAGCGCCTTGTCACGCAGGAACGACAGCGTGGAGTGAAGGTGCGCGTGCACCGAGCCGGGGGAGGCGGCCCCGCCGGCACCGGCGGCTGCGCCGCCGGCGTCCGCAGCGGCTGCGCCGCTGGCGGTCTTCCGCTTTTTCGCCGAGGGCGCGTCCGCGGCGGCGTCGGCGCCGGCCTCGCCGGCCTTGCGCCCCTGGCCCTGCTGCTGCTGCGAATTTCGCAGCGCGGCCTGCGCGGTGTGGCTGAGGTGCGCCAGCAGCGTCACCAGGCGCGAGGCGCACACGCCGCGAGTGGACGGCGTCAGCGGCTGCGCCGCCAGCGCGCCGGAGGCCCCCGCCGACGCCACCTCCGGCACCTTGGATTTGGCCGCCTGCGCATACCACGGCGACGAGCAACGGGCGGAAGAATAAACGTCTGGCTCATGAAATGCGCAGGTCCACTCGCGCCCACACCTATGACTTACCGGTTGGCAACCAACCCCAGCCCAGCGTGCATGTCCACAATCCCGCAACACAGCGCATCGCCGCGTGGCCGGCTCCCTTCGGTTCCGGCACCACCCACCCATGCCGCCGCCCTCTCACCTTTGCCGGCGCCTCCACCGCCACGAAGGCGTGCAGCGCCAGGAAGCGAAGTGCAGCCGCCGCGTCGCCCTCCGCCGCCGCCGGGAAGCGCAGCGTCGCCAGCAGCTGCTCGACGCACTGCCCGCGTCGGTCCGCCGCCGACTGCGCCGCGTCCTCCTCGCCCTCGCCCGCGGCCGCGGCGGCGTCGGAGCCCGAGGCGGCGTGGCCGTTGGCCTTGCTGCTGCTGTTGTTGTCGGCTGCGGCGCCGGGCTGCAGCGGCGGCGCGGCGGCCAGGAAGGCGGACATGAGGGAGGTGACGTAGCTGTGCACGCCCTCCGCGTCCATGCCCTGTCGTTTGGGGTGGGGAGGTAAGGAAGGACGAGCGCAAGGAGGGAGGTGAGACACCGCAGCAAGTGAGAAGGCGCTGTGACCTTGCATCCCAGGTGCAGCACCTGCCCAGTGCTGCGTGCCTGCCTGCACGCCGACATGCTTTAACACCGACGCCACCACACCGCCCACCGCCGGGTCCGCACCTGCACCAGCTTCTGCGTGAGCTTGCCCGCCGCCAGCTCCTTGGGCGCCATACCGCCCAGACGCTGCAGTGCCGCCGCCACGGCCATCTTCACGCCGCCATCCGCGCCGCCGCCGTCCGAGCGCTCCAGGAATCCCGAGATGCCGTCCTGTGAAGGTGATGGGGCAGGTGGCGGCAGAGCGGGGGTTGTGGCATGGGTTGTGGTTTGGTGCAGGCGAGCTCGGGGCGGCTCGGGGTGTGTAACAACTGTTGTCGCATCACGCCAATGCGTCAGTCTCATAACCGCTTCAGTTAGGATTCGTCAGCGCCGCGCCTGATGGAGGCAGTCGTGGACAGGATGCTAACGAAAACGTGTCGTACATGTGAGGCTGCTGACTGCACCCACCGAGCCTCAGACACTTTATGCTGACATCAATGGTGATCAGGCTCATAACCGCAAAGTGAGGTATCTTCACTGACTCGGGGGTGGGTTTCAGCAGGACAGCAGCGGATGACATAAACCCATGCCACGATGCCCAGTTGTCCGAATGCCATCAATGTCGATCTCAAGAGTCTCAGGCACTTTAGAGCGTCGTCAATGTTGTTCAGGCTCATAACCGCAAAGTGAGGTATCCTCAGCGACTCTCGCGTGCTGTGCTGTGTGCCATGCTCCCTTTCATTTCCCCCTCCCATCAACCCACCATCCCACCCACACCCCTGCAAAGGTGCGCACCACTCACCAGCAGCTTGCGCGCGCTGGCGTGCAGGTAACTGTCGCGCCGCTTGACCGCGTTGGTCAGCGTGCGCGTCAGCGCGGGGCTGAACACCGTCGCCACGTGCTCCGGGCGCAGGTGCGGCAGGCAGCGCGCGAACAGCTGGAAGCCCAGGTAGCGCCGCTCGTGGGAGCTGTCCATCAGCCCACCCTCCACCACGCAGCTCCAGAACGACTCAAGCAGCGGACCCGACACCGCGCCCTTGCCCGCGGCGGCGGCGGCGGCGGCCGCGCCCTTCTTGTCGGCGGCTGCCGCGGCGGCGGCTGCGCCCACGTCGAGGTCGTGGCCGGCGGCGGCTGCGCCGCCGGCTGCGGCGCGGTAGGGCCGGAAGCCTGGCAGCAGCAGCGGCAGCAGGTAGTGCCACAGCGTGTGCAGGCGCGGGTGGGAGGCCGAGGTGGCCAGCAGCACCGGCTGCAGCACCTTGACGTGCTCCTTGCTGAACAGGCCCGCAGCGGTGGCGGCGGCGGCCGCGGCCACCGTGCCTGCTGGCGCCGGCGCGCCACCAGCGCTGGAGAAAACCTCGCTGGGCGGCGGCGGCGTGCCCGCCGGCAGCAGCTTGCAGACCTTGACGGCGGCCGGCGGCAGCTTGGGCCACAGCACC
Source organism: Chlamydomonas schloesseri (assembly GCA_016834595.1). NCBI lineage: Eukaryota > Viridiplantae > Chlorophyta > Chlorophyceae > Chlamydomonadales > Chlamydomonadaceae > Chlamydomonas > Chlamydomonas schloesseri. Next base: position 286,656 of record JAEHOD010000023.1, on the reverse strand, counting down.
AGCGCAAGCAGCAGCGCCTCCGGCGTCGCCTCCGCCGGCGGCGCCGCCAGCATCGCCGTCAGCAGGCCGCCGGGCGCCGCCACCGCCGCCACGCCCGCCTTATCCATGCGCGCCGCCGCCTCCAGCGCCACCGACGCCGCGGCCTCGCGCAGGAAGCTCTTGCGCGCGCCCACCTCCAGCAGCCCGTTGAAGAGCACCGCCAGCATGTGCGCCTCCAGCGGCAGGCCGCTGCGCAGCAGGGCGCCGTACCCGAACAGGCGGGCCAGCAGCGTGTCCTTGGCGTCCCCGCCCTTCACGGGGCCGTCCACACACACCTCCAGCAGCACCTGGTGGGCGGGCGGGCGGGCGCGCGGGGCGGGCAGGTGAGTTGGTGGCAGGGTCAGGCGCGGCGGGGAGAGGCACCCCAGTGGGTGGGATGGGCGCGCCTTGGTCCCCTCACAGCGGCGTCACCCGTGGCCCCCTCAGGTGCAGGGGCAGCGCCGGCACGGTGCAACCGACAGCCTAGGCATGGTCCCAGATGCGAGCTACCTGAAGGCGTGTTTGCGATAGCGTCATAATCGAATACCCACCATGACGCCGGCGGGGGTCACGTGCGTCTTCGCGGACGGCGCCAGCAGGCCTGCCAGGGCGGTGGCGTAGCCCTGCCGGGCGGCCTGGCGGGATGAGGCCAAACCGCGCGCCAGGCGGCGGAGCGTGTATACCTGCAGCCGCAGTGGACATATGATGCGGTCAGGGACTCGCGAGTCGGAGGGCGTGAGCCGCCTCGTGCAGTTGGCGGTACGCCAGGACCTCCCTGCCGGCATCCGCAGCTGTGCAGCCAGCGACGTCGCGAATGGCTCAGCGCGCGGACATCTCCGCTCGCTTTAGAACTGAAGCCGTTGACTGGTCTAGTCTGTCTGCATGCTCGCTCCTTTTGGCAGAGTCGCCTCACACCGCCACGCACCATGGTGGGCGAGCAGCGGCGCAGATGATACTCGAGCTGCTTTTGCTTGGGTGCCCCCTCCTCAGGTGCCGCGTCGGTGTCCTTGCCCAAGCTGGCATTGTGCTTGGCCTGGTCAGCGATTACATCAGCCACAAGGCCGCGAGCAGCGGCAAGCCGGACCTCCTGCAAGACAACGGTTGGGGAGGTAGGGCGCCGGGAGGGGTCACTCGCGAACCGTCGGGACAACTGGCCCAGACACGCGGGCGCCAGAGGAGCGACCTATACTAGGACACTTAGCCACAACTGTACTAAATGGAGGACGTGTACCGACGCCGCGAGCGAGCAGCGGCGACGGCACTTGCATAGCACAGCCCCCGCCGCCAAGCATGCGGCCGCCTTGGTTGCGCCACGTACCTCATCGTAGGAAGCGAGGTCCCAGAAGTATTGTAGGACCTGCAGCACAAGGCATGGCGGTGAAGGGCTGACAAAATCGGCAGCGCTAAAAATAATCGCGTTTCAGTTTCACGACGACTCCTGCTGCAATTAAATTAATGCTATGGGCTTTTGACGTACCGACTGGCTAGTATTTAGGGCATTGGCAGGCTCCTGACCGCTGTCGGCAGCCATTCTGTAAATTCAGTTGCCGCGAGCGCTAGACTTTGCTTAAAACGCCATTGATAATGCAAGTGAGTAGCGTCGCGACAAGCATATAACAATGCTTAGGCCAAGCAGCGGCTCGCAGGCTTTTGAGTTGTGGGGCGAGCAGCGCGGGGATCCCCCTGTTCAATGCACCGTAATGCACCGTGCCACGCATGGAACCTGCTGTTGGACAACGCCCGCGCGAAGACCCCTGCGGCTACAGCATATGCACATACTGTGCAGCAGTATTGCGGAGAGAAAGCGACGAGTTAAGGAATGTGTCGGAGGCGGGCTTGGCCGGGAAGTTCATGCGTCGGCAGTGTGACACGGGCGAAGGGAACAGGTTCAGACTCACGCGGACGCCGTCATCATCTCATTGAGTCCAATTGTCATCCACACAGCCAGCATAATATGCAAGGTACTGCACTCCAGCTGCGCCGACCTAGGGAAAGTCTGGGAATGGGCCATGGGGCGTGCCACACGGGCTGCCGTGTTTTGGGGCAGCGGGGCCACCTCCAAGTTCGCTAGATAGTCGACATACTACAACAAGTGTTGCAGTGTTCACCGTGCCGAAGGTCACCTCAAGTCTTGCATTGTGGCCGGTCGCTGCTTGCTTAACACAAGCTGGCCTGAAATTCGCCAACCGCCGCTCGATATAAGTATCTACCTCTTGATAACATGAGCATGAGGAGCTGAGGTCTAAGTGGAGTGGAGCTTGCGATATCGCCGAGAATGCTCTCCGCGAGGAGCGGGGCGGGCAGCGCAGCATGTCGACGTGGTTGGGAGCGCGTGTTTGGGTGTCCAAGAACTAGCACAAAGCTCAGCGCGCGCTGTTGGCGAGGTGCGTTCACCCGGACCAGCGACCCAGCTTGAGCACCCATCTTCATCGTTGCAGACCATGACCCTACGGAAATATCTTTGCCGCCATCCAAACTGCAGAATCAACAGGCCCTGCTCCGCGAAGCATGGCCACTGCGAACCAGGCCTCTACGTCACGCTCCTGCTTCTCAGGGGCATCCGCAGCGGAGCTTGAAAAATGGCTGGTGCGGCATGCATACTCATACTGGGAGAAGCGGGTGCCGGTCGAGGAAGCCCCGTGGCTAAAGCACCATCTCTTTGCCCTTGTTTGTCTGCAGGAGCGTGGAGGCGTCGACACGGGCGAGTATGGGAAAGGCCTCGCAAAGACAGTCCACGAGCTGTTTGATGAGGTGGGCTCGGTCGCTCAGCTGGGCAACCTGCGAGTCGGGGGGTGGGGGGTGGGGGGCACAGGGGAGCCGGTTGCTGTTGCGGGACGGCTGCTCCATAGCGCGGATGCCGGCCCGCCGGTGTGCATAATGTCCCTTCATAGCGCTGGGGCTGCGGTTGCACAAAGAATCATCAATTGCTATATCCTCCCATCAGCGTGTTGCTCGGGGTCTACTCCAGTAAGCCACCCTGGGCATGGCGCACCGCCCTATCAAGCGACTGCTGCCGCCACCCTGCCTTCTCTCTTAGATGTGCAACGTGCCATGCGCTGAAACTGACGGCGCCCCGACCTGTTGGCAAACATGTTGGCACGCAGGTGTCCAAGCAGGAGAGTGTCCTGGAGCTGGAGGGCGGAAAGGCCCTGCGCATTGTGAACGTGTTGTCGCTTCACATCCTCAACAGCCGGGGCCAGGTGAGCAGGGTGCAGGGGTATCCTTTACCTTGAGGCACATACATGACATATGCTGGTGAAAGCCAAGGGGCTCACCGACGCGGAGGCTCAGGGTGGCCGCGTGGCGGCAGGAGTGGGTGATGATCACTTCTTGGCAGAGCGACTGGCTGAAGGGTTGACAGGATGCGCAATGTAGTGCACACAGTACGGTGGCGCTCAATGGCAGCGATTAGGCCAGAATGCGGGGCTGGCCTTGTGCGTTTACTGGGGCGCGCTGACGCCCGCGCCTGGAGTGCCGACCTGTTCAGTCCCTGCCTGACGCCCTGCGCTGACTGCTCTCCTCCTCGGCCTCATCCTCCTCCTCCGCCGCCTGCCTCCTTGCCCCCTGCTCCGGTGACCCCACGCGGTAACCCCTTGCCTCCCCCTCGGCCTCCCCTTCGACCTCCACCACCTCCTGCCGCTGGCGCTGCTACCGCAGATCCTGTTTGAGGACGAGCAGGTGCTGCCGGATGGGCGCAGCCGACGGCGCAACGTGCCGGTGAGCGAGAAGATGGTGGCTAACGAGCCCTGGCACGAGGCGCTGGACCGGGCCGTCAAGGAGGAGCTCAGCAGCGCGCTGCCGGACGACTACAAGGTGGGAGGGAGGCAGCGCACGCGAGGGCAGAGCGCCATGGGGACGGGGCGTAACAGAGGGGACAAGAGGTGGTTGCGGGACAGGGCAAGGTACCGTATAGCTTTGGGAGAGGAGGGTGTGGGCGAGGCTGGGTAGGAGTGAGGGCGGCAAACAAGGCTTGCAAAGGGCAGCCACGACGGGGCCAGACCCCGAGGTTGCGGCTAAAGACAGGGTCCTGGAGAGCGCGGCCTGGTCAGACGTGTTGCCGGCTTTGCGCCGGAGCCTACCTCGTTGGGTTCAGCATGCGGCAAACGCGCCCAACCTCGTTTCCCCGCCTCATCACCACCAGGTGACGCTGCTGGAGGAGCCGTTCATGCGCACCGAGTACAGCAGCTCCATGAGCTACCCGGGCCTGCTCACCAAGGTGAGTGAGCGGGCAGCGGGCGAGCAGGGCGGCAGGCGGGGTAGGGGCCCGCAGGCTGCCAAAGCCAGCTGGAGCGTCAGTGCCGCTTGGCAGGACGCAAAGGGCACACCAGCTACCGCTGGTGCCAGGCGGGCGCATGTATGCAACGACAATTGGCAACGTCTAGGACCCCCGAACGCAAATACCGTAATGTCGCCGCAACCGCGGCCCTGACTCCCTGTGTACTGGCCCCATTTCGCCAACAGTACATCTTCCACCGTGTCAAGGCGCGCGTGTCGGGGATACCTGAGAGCCCCTTCAGCACCACCGAGGAGCGCCCCGGCGGGTACCTGCTGACAAAATGGGTGTGGAAGGCGCCGCCGCCGCAGGAGACCTTCTAGGGAAGGCGCTATGGGCGCTAATCCAGCCAGATGAGCGCTGACATGGTCTGGCAGAAGCCTAGCCATAGTGCAATCGTAAGGACGATTGACAAACCTCGGTAATACATTCATTCTTGCCACTGTGAGCTGGGGGCTGCCGGCTGGGCCGAGTATGCGCGGGACAGATCGGGCGGTTGGTTGACACTGCACGCGGGCACACGGAATGGCTTTACACCGGGACCTGCCGCGGAGTGTGCTGTGTGGCAGTGTGGGCTTGATGGCTGTGCTGTGGACATACAACACCGCTCTTGCGTCAGCTGGCAGGCTGGTGAGATGATGCACGCACCGGAAATGCTAGAATGTGTAGCTGAGACGCACCTCATTCGATCCGATTGATTAGCGGAGGATGCATCGGTCGGCACTGGTGCGCTCACGTAGGCGGTACTGCAGCAGCCGTGCAACTAGCCCAACCATGTCTGTTGGTGGGCCCTGCTTGCCAACTGAGCGAGTATGCACAGGTGACTGAAATTGAAACAGGACCGGAAGGCTGCTGTGACAGCTGCAGCTGCGTAAGCGGCGAGCCTGGTGGTGGCTTGGGCACATCTCGGCTGAGGCTGCAGGACAGGGCCAGCTGAGGACGAGCGTTGTCTTGGACGTGTACTTCGTTTCCACGAACTTGATGGCCATACTACATGGGCGCGCTATCTGTGCTGTCAGGAACATGAAAGCTTGCTGGTGTTGGGAATATCGACGTTGCAGCGGATGCTCAAAGCCGTCCTGAGTTGAGCCTCGATGATGTGACCAAGTGTGTGCGTTTGTGCCTGCCTGTACGGTATCAGTTCAAAAGCGCACGGTTGTAGCCTTCTGGCAACCCCGCACGCCGTACACCAGGGGCGCTTGCTGCAGCCAAGGCAGAGAGCCAGCGGCAAGGCGGACAGCGCGCGTCATTGATGCGTGGCACATAGGATGCTGGTGTGCGGGTGTGGTGGAGCTGCTGCGTGCGAGGGGCGATGCAGGCCATGAGGTCACATCCACGCACTTGCACCTGCTCTCACAGCCTGCAAGACATAGATCACGGACAGGCTCTAAAGTGCGAATGCGTAGCGCAGGTGCAGGGCTTGTGTCTAAATGTTTCTGAGCAAAACATGGTCCTTTCGGCCCATTCTGCCAGGGGGCCTAATGTCTGGAACTGGACTTCACTGGGTTGGCTTTGAGGCGTAATTTGTTTGCATTCCTATGGGAAAGCCCCCAACCCGCCAAGGGCCCAAACAAAGCATGGCGCCAAGCCAGCCTCTATTGTCTGACTGTCTGAGCTGAGCAAAGCCCCAAAAATAAGATACGAGCCCTCAGCCCTGGCAGATGTATCTCGACGGCAACCAACAGCAGCATAAGGCCCACTTTCCCCTTCTTGTAACCCGCAATCATAAGGCCGCACGGTGTTCCAGATGCGGCAACACTGCGGTAACGCTGCCTTGGCTGCTCTGTGCTGCACAGCATGCCCTTGCACAGGATTCGAACAATCACGGCATAAATATAAATGGACACATGCGCCACTTGTTACATTGCGAGCTCAACCCCAATCCCTAAGCAAAGACTGTCCCGCCTACTTCAACAAAATTACTCCCCTGCGCGTGTTTAAAGCTACTGTGGTCCTGCGCTCCTCAGACGCTGACACATGCTGGCCCGCCTGCCGTGCCCCTAAGTCTAAAGCATGTGAATCGCTCTGTCAGCTCCCTACACCTAGCTGTGCGAACACAGAAGAAGCAGCTGTGCGCAAATGATCCAGGGACGGCCGTTCAGTTTGCTCAAATCGGTGCACGTAAGTGCTGTAGCGCTTGCTCCTCCCTAACCGGTGACAGTACCATGCGTACACCCGCCCTATTAAGCTGTAGAATTCCAGTCATCGCAGTGCGCAACCCCCTCATGCGTATGCGCGCCCCCAGAGAACTTCGTCGCCAAGTCCTTCCGTAGCCATGTGAGAGCCCTGTAGCCTTTGTGTGCAGGCTCAGGATGCTCCTCGCTTTCCGCCCTCACCATAAAGCAATGAACCAACTATCGCCGCCACTCCGTCCCGTCGTAACGGCCTGTACGCCACAGTAAAATGCGCAGTTTGTGCGCTGCCACCATGCTAGCCGGGGCCTGAGCCCGCCTCTATCCGTGCTTATTGCCCTGCCTTCCAGGCTTCCACCCCGCTAGCTGTCGCAAAGTCAGCGGCCTCATGTGAGCGAAACCCGCAGCCGCGCACGCAAACTACTGGTAGCATCAATAAAAAACACCTTGCACCAACCCACTGTAGCGCCCAGCCATGCCGCCGAGTCACTACTTGCCCCAAATGAACAATGCGGACACGATGTAACCGTGTCGCCTCTAAGCCCGGCGCCTTGTATGTCAGCAGATGCGCTGCCCTCCCGATCCCAAGTGCATATGAACCCCGCATGCTGCCGCACGCCCCACCATAGGCGTGCTACCATGTCCCTCCGTCTGAATTGCGTGCACCAGTCCATAGTGCTATGTATCAGCATCGAGAACAAGTATGCATATCAAACAGGCACGACTTTCCCGCCCCGACTCCCCCTGCCATGCATGGCGCTTGGACCCTCCGCCCTTGACACAAAAACCCAATACGTATTCCACACGGCTAGTATGCTGCGTTCTAGAAATGCGGCAGCAAGTATAGCATGCGTCAGATCTCCCGTCACCAGCCATGTTCTCCACCTGGCTTCCTCTGTACCATCAAGCTGCACACACCTCTATCAGTCCGTGTGTGCTGTTGGTGACGCAATTGGTGTGTGTAATGTGCGATGGCCGCCACCACCACTTGTGCACGATACATTACCGGACAATCAACCCTCATACTCCGCGCCGCGCCCGCACGTAATGCTGCCGACGCAGGAAGGGCAACTGATATCAGCGCGATCACAACCAACAAGCGCTTTAAGTAATTTGGGGACAGCAGTTTAGCCCTGACAATCGGTGTCAGGTGTAAGCAGAGCAATTTGGTCCTGGAACTTCGCACAGAAGCCTGTAGATTGTCACCAATGCCAAGGCTAAGGTTCTCAGTTCTAAGTGGGACCCGTCTTCTTCGCTCTAACCAATCCATGCAAACCCATTGCACAAGCGTTCTTGCAATCGCTAGCCCTGCAGTTTGACTGCAGCACTTTGAACCAAAAAGCCGGTAAGCCACGGACCAGCCCTTGCCAGCTTGCAATTCTTACTACTAGCCCCCAACGGTATCTATAGATAGACTCGATGCACGTACCGTGTACCTTGCGCAGTCATCAGCGTATACCAAAACCATCAATGCGCACCGCATCTAACACGCTCCACCCGGAATGTCAGAATGCGAGACACCTCACTCGTACGCAGCCGCCGCGGCAGCGCGATTGACTCACACAACCCACTCCGTACTGACGAAACTCCGTACTGCCGAATTTAACCATTTGCACCCACCTTCCGTGATCCTCACACAACTCAGACGATGTCGAATTAGACTAACTGAGCACATACCCCAGTACATTGGGGTACCCTGCCAACCAGCCATTGGCAATTAGCTAGCAACATGAGCCGCGACCAGCCCAGTAGCCATCAAAGGCCCAACTGCTCAGCAGCAGGTTGGACAGCTCCATGCACAGCCGCAATATAGCTAGACGCGCTGCACGTCCAGCTGTGAAAATGCTACGTGTGCTCTCATGCATTGTGGTTTGTATGCATGCCACCATCCATCCAGCCGCCCCCCGGCGCGTCAGCAACACAACCGCGGCCGACAGGAAGTACAGGCAATGCGTAACAGCAGTAGCAGAAGCGCGGCTGAGCGTCCCGCCCACATATAGACATTTAACCTCCACACCAAGGTCGTCACCGCGTGCTGCGGCCACTGCTTCACGGCCTGCCTTCAGCTGCAGCACGGGCGTCGGTGCCTGCACAGGTGGATGTGGCTGCTGCATCTCCGGGCAGATGCGGCGGACCCCCAGCAGCTGCATCCACCGATGTCCCCGGCTCCAGTTTGACCTTGACTGGCGGCGGTGAGGGCGCCTGCTGCGGCGGCGGCAGCGCCTGCGGCGGCTGATGTGCTGGTTGCTGGCTCCGCAAGGGCGACCCATCGCCCGCACCGCCAGCGCCTGCTGCTTCGGCCGGAGCAGCGTCTGTACCTGCACCTGCTGCTGCTGCTGCAGGTCCAGGCCTGCCGTCTGCGCCCCAAGCCACGCTTGCAGCCGACTGTTGCTGCGGCTGCGCCATGTGGTCCGTGTCTGGCTTCACGACCGCCGCTGAGCCGCCTGCTGCTGTGCCGCCAGTAGCGCCAGCAGTACCCGACCGGGCGACCTCACCCTCGTGGGCGCGGATCGCCATCGCCAGATCTAGCAGCGAAGCCCGTACGCCTGCTGACGCACCAGAGGGCTGCGAGGCGTGCTGGCCTTGGCCTTGCTGCTCAACCGCCTGGTGCTGCTGCTGCGATTGCTGCTGCTCGCGCTGCTGCCGCTCCTCTGCCTGGGCAAGAATGTCGCGAATGATCTGGGATGACCGGATGCCGCTGACGCCAGCAGCACCACCTCCGCCTCCACGTGTCGGCACTGCCTGCTGTTCCCGCTGCTGCTGCTGCTGCTGCTGCTGGTAGCGGTATTCGGCATCTGCCGGCGTGCCGTCCATGGGCGTGTCATCGCCCGACGGGCCGCCGTTGTCATCCGCATCATACTCGCCATCGCCGCCGTCCATGTCGTCCCCGACACCGGCACCGGCCCAGCCCCCAGGGGCGCTCACCACACCGCCGCCCCGGAGCTGGTGCTGCTGCGCCAGCAAGTGCTGTATGTCCAGCGGGAGCTGCATGTTGAGACCGGCGCTGCCAGGCCCGGTGGAGAGCGACGGAAGGCCGGGGATGTGCATGCTGCTGCTGCCAGCACCGCCGCCGCCGCCCGCGTGCGGCCCAGGCATGCCAGCTGCAGCGGCGGCGGCCGCAAGCGCCATGTTGCCGGCCACAACGCCTGCTGACACGTGCTGCGGCATCGTCTGGTACACGGGCCTCTGCACGTCCATGCGACAAAGGCAACAGCAGCGGGGGCGCAATAGTAAATGGATGCAAAGCTAAGCTGCCATGCTAAGTCGTGCATCATGGCTTGAAGCACAAACAATGCACAGGAACTACCGGTATTCGCACGCATAGATTGGGCATGAAAGTAATCAAGCCGCAAATTAACGTGCACCGCCGGCTGCTAGCCACCTACCCGGCGCGGCACGTCATCGCCGTCACCTGCGTCGCACATGATGCGCGGAGGGGGGCGCAGCAGGTAGCAGGAACATATTATAAGAATTTCCAGACAGCTACAACTTAGTCAACAGCAGCTTCGACTGTTCGTGTGCTGTTGCAATCGGATACACTGTGCATGACTGCATGTCGAAAATGCACAATGGCAGGACAAAAATACCGTACTACACTCATACACGGGTGTGGCAGATAGGCATCTTACCTTTCTGGTCTGGCCGCTTGCGTCGTCGTGCATTGTGCCGTTGCAGCCTATGGTTGCAGCCAGGGAAGCGTTGTCATGGCCAGGACAAATGCTGATGCGTGGCTGGTCTGGTAGGGGGGACGTGGCGTGGTGCCAACGTGCCACAACTGATGCAACCAGACATATGTCACCGCGGCTTGCTTTACGGTGCTGTTAAAACTCTGGCTACTGATATATCCAACGATTTATCGTATAAGATACGCGTACAAGTGCGTGAAAATGCTCTAGTCATGCACGGCAACCTTGTCGCACGTACGTTAATTTCATTAGGACGACTGCGCACTCAACACAATACCGTACATTCGTGGACACATTAGCTGTGCGTTGTCATCATCTTACCTGGCGCGGCAGCTGCGCTTGGTGCCATCAAACTCTGACAGCAAGTGGAAGCGGCCGCACTGCTGACAGAAGCGCTGTGGGATGCCCTCCCGCAGCACCACCTCCGCCTGAGGCCGGTAAAGCCCGAAAACACGCATACATACAACTTATTCCAATCCATGGGCATCGGGCAATGATCGTTCTAGTACTTACAGAGAAAGCAAGCCGGCCCTACCTCAGCGTCACACGTACACAATACTCAGCCAGTTGCATGCGCGCGAGCCCATTTTTTACCTTGAGGTGGAAGTCGCAGATCCGGAAGCGTTGGTGGTACTCCTTCAGGCTGCTGAGGTCCACGTTGCAGTCGTCCACATGGCACAGAAGCGGCCCCTTGCTGCTGTAGCCGCCGCCGCCGCGACCACGGCCGCCCCCGCCGCCGCCTGCAGCAGGTGGCGTCAAGCCGCCTCCGCCACCGCGCCCACCGCCTCCGCCTGCGCCTCCTAGGCCCAGACCCGGCTCCTCGTGGTCTGGGTCAAAGTCCTCTGGCGACGGGCGACGGCGCTTGGATATGCCGCCCAGAAGCGGCCCGCCCCCGCCGTTCAGGCTGCCAGCGTCGGCGCTCAGCAGGTCGCCTGGGCCGCTGAGCGAGCCGCCTAGCGACAACAGAGTGGAGCCGCCGGCGCCGGGGCCGATGCCCGGCACCGACCAGCGGCCTGGCACGCCGCCGCTGTCAGAGACCATGTGCTGCGCGAGGCTGCCCAGGCCGCCCAGGTCGACCTGACGGCCACTGCGGCCGCCACTCAGACCCAAAGCACCCGCTCCCAGGCTTGCGCTGCGCGGCCCAGCCGCCAGCCCCGACGCGGAAGCCGGCCGGGCACCCGCTGGTCCGATGCGCGGTAGGCCGGGCACATCTACAAACCCTGCTTGCTCCTCGGCGCTCGCGGCAACACTGCTCAGCATGTCCAAGGAGGAGCGCTGGAAAGGGCCCAAGCCGGCACTGCCGCGGCCTAGCGGGGCCGCCGCATGGGGTGACACACCTGGACCGCCGTACCTGTCTGGCCGGTCTGTACCGGGATCGCGCTGCTGATGTTGCTGCTGCGGCTGCAGAAGGCCCGGCGGCAGCGGTGGGCTGCCGTCGTCCGGCCGGCCGCCACTGCCAACGGCGCCGCTGCGGCCGCTGCCGCCACCTCCGCCGGACTCAAACGCCACAGGCCCCGAGCTTGCCTGCTGTAGACGTCTCACCACCCCGGCGGGCAGCAGCACCATCAACGGCCCGGACCGGCCTGAGCCCGACGACACCGACAGAGGCACCTGCTTGGAGCCCAGCGGTCCTCCCGTGGCCGCCAGCGTCCCGCTGGGGGTGAGCTGCACCGTCAGCCCCGCCAGCTCCAGCATCGGCAGCGGCAACGCCACCAGGTTGTCGCGCTCACCACCACCATCACCACCACCACCACCGGCACCGCGCGCCGCCGCAGCTGCGATTTCGCTATCCGGCGCGGCGCGGTCGTTGCCGCCGCCGCGGCCCGGTCCCAGCAGAGACCGCAGCGCTGGTGAGCCCCCTGCGATGGTGCCATATCTCCTCGCGTACGCCTGCTGCCGGTCGTCATCAGCGGTCCCGGAAAGAAGCTCGGGTGGCAGAGACCGCCGCTGGAAAGGTCCATCTGACCCACCAACAGCCAACCCGGAGCTGCCGCCAGCCCCCGCCAAGTGCTCCGGCTGTGACTGACGCCCAAACGGCGGGGGCGGGCTGCGGCCGCTGCCCGGCCGGCTGCCCTGTTGTGGCGCTGCCTGCTGTGATGAAGGCCCCCGGCCGCTGCCGCCGCTTCCAGTACCGTACTGTGCCCCCGCTGCGCTTGCAGGGCGCGCACCAGGCCCATCCCCGCCGTAGTCGCCGTGCGGTCCCCGCTCTCCCGTTTTGCCGGCCCCGCTGCTCGCGAGCAGGGGAGAGCTGCGGGGCTGCTGCGGCGGGCCGCCGTGCGGCGGTCCCGCCGTAGCGCCGGCAGGGCCCCCGGGCGCTTGTTGGCTGCTGGCATTCTGCGCTGGGCTCCCGTTAGGGCCGCCCGTCCGACCATTGCCAATGCCGCCGAGCGCCGGCAGCCCACTCGATACTGCGCCGCCCTCGCGGCTGCTGGCCTCCCGAACACTTCCAAAGGTCTCCCGGCCGTCTCGCCACGGCCCTGCGCCCCCTTGCTGCTGCTGTTGGGATGCGGGCGTAGCGTCGCCTGCTGCAGCTGCTGCCGCCTGTGGCGGCTGTTGATGGTGTGGCGAAGGCAACGGGTGTTGCTGTTGCTGGTTACCTGCTCCAGCTACACTGCCGCCACCGCCTACTCCTCCGACACCTGCGCCACCAGCAGCGGCTACCCCTGGCTTGCTCTGCAGTGCGTGCACAAACTCTGCAGACTGCAGCAGCTGCAGCAGCGCCGTGGTGGTGACGTTCAGCTCCTTGAATATGGATTCGCACTCGGATAGGTGCTCAGGCTTGGTGACGGCCCAGCGCGCCAGCGCTCGAGCAAGGCTGATATCGGTGATGCCGCTGCCGCTGTTACGGACCTGAGTCAGCAGCAACCGCACGGTCTTGGTGCTGAGGCTGAGGAACGACGGCGACGCCGCGACCTCCTCAAACCTGCACAGTTGTTGGAAGCAAAAACAGCAGCTAGCGTTGATTGCATGGCTGCCAATCATTTCAACGTTGGCTTAATTGCCGCGCGCTGCATATGCACACACGTGAGCTGGGATATGACAGGATACATAGCTGGGATACATGCGCTGAGTGTTAAGCTGCAGGCCGGGCACGCGCGCGCAAACGATATAAACGCAGCCGGCTTCGCGCGGTTTGTTTATAGTACCATTTTTGCATCAACTGAACAAGTTAATGATGCAATGCTGCTGCCACATGCATGCAAATCCCGCATGCAGTCTGCTAATGCCGCCAGCCAGCAGCTTACACAAGCTACATGTGGCATAGTTGTACGGCATGCATGTGCGACACGGCCTGTGCCTTCACTCATAACCATCGGACCCACTATCCACATATGCATGCTCGAGCACCCATGCACGCATACATCGTCGCGGCCCCCGCTGACATGAACATGCGTGCGTATGCTTTCTTCCATGTTTGCTCGTCACCCACTATTTAAACCCAGTATGTAGTCTTCCAGGCGTCCACTCAAACCCATACGCGATGCATGTATGTACGCACCTGCCCTTAGCGTACGTTAGGCACGACTTGACTGTATGCTCCAGCAGCACCCCCAGCGCCGCCTCCAGGTAGATGCAGCAGGTGTCGGCGCTCATGCTGCGCTGCAGGTACTGCTCACATGCCGTGGTGAGGCCGGGCACCTGTATGTGTGTATGTGTGCACATGCACGTTGCCGCCGCATAGCAGTGGAAGCGCGGATGAATGTGGATGGCCGGCAGGCGGGACTTTGGAATTGCGTAGTGAGCATATGCCGACGGCGATGTAACTAAGTGGCTGCTGCGTGATACTTATTACCAGAGACAGAGATCATGATGACGAGTAGGCAGTATGCTTCGGCACTTGCTGATAGATTTGTCAGGCGCTCTGAGCTGGAGACCCTCGCACTGTACACACGGGTGGTCGATGTTGCTTCTACGCATAGTGACATATATCATTTGGCGTGCTGTCCAGCTTTGTTTGTCATCATCGCTTGCCGCCAGTTCTTCTATCTGTGTAGACAGTTGTGTGCCGCCTGCTGGGCAAGTACGCACGCGCGCGACATACAGCAGCACGACGCACGCACGCACGCACGCACGCACCTCCAGCTTCAGACACACATCATAGACGGGCACCACGGTGGTCGGCGTGAGCCTGCACTCCCCGTGGTAGAAGCTGGAAATGACCAACTCCAGCGCCGCGCTGTCCACTCCCTGGATGGGAAGCTCCTTGCCGGTGGCCTCACCTGCGTGCGTCGTCGCCAGCAGCAGAACAAATAAATTTAGCAGCACGTATGTCGACGCAGCAATGTTGGTGCGTGCAGGGGTTTTTAAGAATCAGCTTAATGGCTAGGCAGGCAGACGTGCTGAATGATGCCACCAGGCCACCACCAGGTAGGCCGCGAGCCACCAGGCCACCACCAAAATGGGCAGCAGTAACGGTTGTTGCTTGGTATTGTGTCGACCACTTAGCTTTTAAGGCGCTTAGTAAACACCGGAGCGCCTGGTAACACGCACCCCATCATAGATACTGGAGAGCGAAGCCCAACATACCTTGCCCGAACACGCTGGAAAACTTCCGGGAACACGCCGCCAGCACAACCTGGTGCGCATAGACTAACGCGGCACCATGGCAGAAGTAGAGCAGGGTGCACGTAACACATACACATACATACACACATGGGAAAGGAGTGTTAGTTAAGAATAACGAGACCAGTAATGGCCAGACGATAGATAGGCGTATATTGGAAGCCCGTATGACAACGAGAACGCGAGGAGTTTTGCGCAACGAGCGGCTGACGTCATCCGCGCGCAGACGCACGTTCATGTTGCACGCGGATGCAACTACAAGACAGCTTCGCTACGTATCGCCGCCGGTAGGTGCGTGTGTAAGCGGCGGGTGTTTCTGACCACACGATAATTGTTTGCATACTGCATGTGTTCATTTACGTTCATTTTAGCCGCCGCACAATGAGCTTGCACAGGTGACAGGCGCACGTACGTGCGTACTAAAGCACGAATGCCCACACTGGCTAGGTTTATGGACTTCAAACCTGCCCGCAAGCAAGGCATGACACTGTTACGGTACCCCGGATTGCAGCCCACGCCACGCCATCACTCTACTTGCTGTAAAGTACGCGCGGCAGCTGTGCTGAAACACCACATCGCCTGTCCAGGTCCCGTCTTTGAGTACATCAGCATTGTCTGGGGCATTTGTGTATCCAAACCTTACTGAGGTCTATTCCGTGGTGGGCTGTGTATGTGTCATGCAGACCCCCCCCCTTAATACTACTGGGCGGTGTGCTACTGCTGCGCTACGAGCAGCTGCAGGTCGTGCCGTCGCCTGCTCGGCCGTGCCGTTGCGGAAGATACATTGCTTGCCAAAGGGGTCACCAGCGGCCACGCACCAGTTTTGCCATCAGGTCTGAGGATGCAGATATCCGAGAGCCTCCGGTCGTTGAAGTGCGGTGCCAGGCCCGCGTACAGACCGCGAGCGGACGTGTCGCGGTAAATGAACGCCTGCAGCATCACGCAGTCGCACACTTAGCGCTCATGAGGGAAAACGAGCAACATTCCTTGACCCGACTGGGACTTCAGCGCCAAAGCGATTTCAATAAGCGAGGAACATGGAACGCAACTATCTGAAATAGAGGAAATCCGCAACAATGGGAACGCGAACGATAAATGGCGAGGTCGGTGGTCGGTCGCGCCACACTGGGACGGCCAGTATGCGACTCGCTTACCCCTGCACCGCACCCCTCTGGATCGGGTGGCAAAGACATGGAACCGCTGCAAACACTGCGGCTCAGCGGTCAGCGCTCCTCTGGGCGCTCCTCCGGGCGGTCCCCTCATAAGACATAGCTCGGCGCAGCCCCAGGTCTAATGGTTGCCGATGAATGTTTGAGGTGTGTTTTCTTCAGCTGTTCAGGCTCAAGCGCAAAGGATTTATATAGCAGTTCAACTTGTTACCTGAGTGAGGTTTTCGTTTCAAGAGCTTGAGTTGCCTGCCTTACAGAAACGTAATGGAGATAGCAATAAGGCACTGAACTATTTGGGTGCCCCTGATGAAATGACGAGCGCTCGTCCGGCCCGATGTCGTCTGGGGCCCCAGTGGCACGCGGCGAGCCAGGCTGATTTTCCTTTAGCACTGATGCTCACACTGCCCATGTGCGTGTGCCCATGTTGACCTAGGAACTAGGCTCAAAAAATGTTCTTCCCGGCACGCTGTAGTTGCCTTGAGTAGTCTTGATATTATCCTTTGATAGCCTTGTCTATTACGGAAAGACTTGGGGTGGAAGACATGACGGAAGCGGAAGGAACGCAAAGGTTCATTGCATAACGCTGAACGCCCCACCTTCCGCTAAAGAAACCAGCGGATGTTTAGCCCTGGATATCTTGTCTGCTCTTCACATGAACTGTTCCAACGCGTGGGTGAGTGCGTATACGGGAACGTATGTCTGCGGACATTACCTTGCTGGGCATCTAAAAGGCCGCCTGAAAGGCTGCGCACATACATAAGGCCGACTTGACCACACGGACCGTCAACCGGTACTGAACCTCAAGCGGCTGAAGTCGGCCGTACTGTCGCCACACACGCACGCGCCCCGCGCTATCTAGCAGTACATGCGCTGTTGGCCAGCCCACGTTGCCGTGCTGCTACCTACTGTACTGCAGTCTGCTACGTGCCCGGCGGTGTAAGCGTTGGGTGCGCTGACACGACTCCTAAACACCCGGAGGGTGCCAGAAGAGTCATGTGGGTTTCACACGCGGTTCCCCATGCATACTCTCTACAGTGCTTATCAGCACTGAGCACACGGAGTCACACAAGTCTAATTACAGGCGTATACTTACGCCGCCAGACTATCGGTTACTAACTTTCCCTTGCTCTCTTGCACTTTCGTTAGCATCCTTAGAGCTTTCCGGCATTTAGTCCCTACTTGCCACCTTAGTTGCTCCTAGTAGGATCCTGTTAAGCTACTGATTGCTTACAGGCGGAGCCTTGCCGCTGCTCGTTAAAAATTCAGTGGTAGCCGTAGTGCGGAACCGAAGGCGCCATCAGGATGAAGAAAGTATAGAGAACAGAAAGAAGGCCAACTAACCAGGGGGGGGGGTTAGAAAACAAAGTGCCAGACCCCATGCCCCGAAACCCCCCGGGGGCCCCCTGGCGGGGACGACGAGTCCCCCGCGGACAAAACCGTCTCAAAAAGGGGCTCATACCCCTCCATTTAATACCAAAGCGGTGCCAATCGACTCCTCTCAGCGTGCCCTATCACGCCATGCCATCTGCGGGTCTGTTCCACAACTTCGACACGAGCGGGATTCCATCCATTGAGATTCCCGGCCCAACCCCCGCCACTTAAACGGACCCGTATTCACTCCCAAATCCATTACTTGTTGTATTAATGCTACGGTGATACCTGATTGGGTGTTACCAGACCGTTCTGGGTCTCAAGTCCCCCGCCAGTGTCATGCGCATTTGTCGGTGTGTATGACATGTGCCGACATGTCCACGTCCAGGCGTCGAGTTAGGCCTTCTCAGCGTGTAATCGTGTGAGGCGCTTCACCAAGAGCATATGTGCAGCATATCCCGCTGCGTCTAGGCCCCGTAGGACTGAATTAGGACATGTTGGGGCTCCTCCCGAAATCCCTGAGGGGTGGCTCCCGACCGACCGTCAACTTTGGGGGCCCAGAACTTCCTCACCAGACACCCCCTGGAAAAACTAAGAGCACGTGCGTTGTTATCTCGTTGAGCTCTAATGTTTTAGAGCATGGGGTAAGAAACTTTGTTTTCTACCTCTAACGGTTTCCCTCCTCCTCCTGTCCTGGCCCTTGTGTGGCCCCATCCCCATGCCTACTTATGTCTCCTGTTGCAGGCTGACGATTCTTTCTCTTTTGCCACCCAGGCTCGTGTAACTAGGATGCCCTTGTGCCTTTTTCGCTACCACGCTTTTTCGCTTACACCGTTTGCCCTTTCCCTTTCGCATGCCGCCGTCCCGCCCTGGCGCTGGTCCCCTGCCTGGCGCCCGGGCTCCGTTCCTGATTATTAGGTGGGTATCAAATTCGCGCGTCTAGCCTGCACTGCTCGTTAGCACGTGACGTTTGTTGGTGTGCGAGCCTGGGTGGCACTTGCGAAGGCGGCTGCCGTCAACCTTGCCCGAGACTGAAGTGGTAATCGCCTACTCAGTCAAAGGTTAAGTTTGGGTGGCTCGATGGGCAACGACTGGGAATTTTGGGTTCGGGACCGGGACTTCTCGGGGTGTGGGAATGTTTGCGAGTTTTCTCCTCATCCTTCTCCCATATTAGGCCTCGCTCACCTCCACGCTCTTATGCATTGGGTTTGGTTTAGTTTGGGCTGGTAACCACAACCCCCCCCCCGATCGGAGACGCACGGCCCCTCGGCTGAGGTCACTCTCACTAGGAGAGACAAGTTAGGTCGCCAGAGCTCCAGCAATGGGGCCGGGTATTAGGGCGCCGGGCTTGGGAAGCGTCCGTGGGTTTGGGCCGGGACCGGGAGCTCCGGTTGCTTTTCGGGATTCGCCGAGGGCGAGGATGGGATATGTCCTCCACATTGACGGCGTTGATCGCTCTGCGCGCATGCGGGAGCTATCAACATAGGGCCGTTACGCTGTACTCCGGGCTTGGATGGGCGCGCGGGCTCCGGTTGCTTTTCGGGATTCGCCGAGGACGAGGATGGGATTTTCTCTCCACATTGACGGTGTTGATCGCTCTGCGCGCATGCGGGGGCTATCAGCATAGGGCCGTTGCGCTGTCATCCGGGCTTGGGTGGGAGGGCACGCGCGCGGCCGCACTGGGATGGGTCAATGTTGGTGAGGCTGGCTGTTGGACGGGATGGCGGGTGAGGTGGACGCGCGGAGGCTGGCCGGGCTTTGCCAAGGCAATTCACTGGGTGGGACTCCTGGGCGGGCGGCGCGTGGTGGTGGTGGGGGTGGTGGTGGGGGTGGATGCGTGTGGTGTGGTGGTGGTGGGGGGGGCGCGGGCGGGCGGGCAGGCGGGCGCGCACACCCGACCTTCCGCACCTGCCACCCAGGCTCTAGTTGTGCGTGTTGGGGTTGGCTTGGGATCCTCTCTCTTTGCGTGTGCCCATGTTACCTCGTCCCTCCCTCCTCTCCTGAGCGCCTACAGGCCCCGGACGCCCTCGTCTGCGTGAGGGCGCCCGGATTGGCAGGGTTGTGGGGAGCCGTACGCGGCCCACACCCTGCCTCTCCTCTAACGGTTTCCCTCCTCCTCCTGTCCTGGCCCTTGTGTGGCCCCATCCCCATGCCTACTTATGTCTCCTGTTGCAGGCTGACGATTCTTTCTCTTTTGCCACCCAGGCTCGTGTAACTAGGATGCCCTTGTGCCTTTTTCGCTACCACGCTTTTTCGCTTACACCGTTTGCCCTTTCCCTTTCGCATGCCGCCGTCCCGCCCTGGCGCTGGTCCCCTGCCTGGCGCCCGGGCTCCGTTCCTGATTATTAGGTGGGTATCAAATTCGCGCGTCTAGCCTGCACTGCTCGTTAGCACGTGACGTTTGTTGGTGTGCGAGCCTGGGTGGCACTTGCGAAGGCGGCTGCCGTCAACCTTGCCCGAGACTGAAGTGGTAATCGCCTACTCAGTCAAAGGTTAAGTTTGGGTGGCTCGATGGGCAACGACTGGGAATTTTGGGTTCGGGACCGGGACTTCTCGGGGTGTGGGAATGTTTGCGAGTTTTCTCCTCATCCTTCTCCCATATTAGGCCTCGCTCACCTCCTCGCTCTTATGCATTGGGTTTGGTTTAGTTTGGGCTGGTAACCACAACCCCCCCTGAACTAGCACCTTCAAACTTGCATGCAGCCGCGCCTTGAGGCATTGTACAGGAGGATTGGGTCACCGCCCAAAACGGTTGCGGACGCAAATTAGCTACTGCATGCAACGAGTACAAACAGTCTGGCTTTGATGGGTAAAGTGAAAGCCGTGCTCGCGAGCTGACCACAAGCAGGGGCAGCGAGCCAGCGACCCGCCCGTGGTTTGTGGGGGCGGTGTGCTGCGCCACTAAGTCACCACTCGATTTGGGTAGGGCCATGAACCACGACCGCCTAAGACTTGAGTCAGAACTGATGTCCCAGGGAAATCCAAGTGCGCGGGAGGCCGGAAAACGCGCGCAGAACGGCGAGGGGAACTATGACGAGTCAAGGGGTGTTTGGGCGGGTTCGTGCCTCGGCACGCCGCCGCGGAGTGCGGCGGCGCACTGTTGGACTTCGCCGGCGGTTGACAGCACGACCGCGATGCTTGTGCAATATATATAGTTAATATTGGATATAAATATGCAGATACAGAAGTGGGTGAGCTTGTGGGTACAACGGCGGAGTGAATGCTCGAAGGTTAGAAGTAGCGACCCACTTGCCCGGTAACGCCGTCGGGCGGCGACAGTTCTTAACTTAGGCCGACGGTTCTAAGCTTAGATTGACGGGCCGCCGATGGCCCTTAACTTAGACCAGTCAGACTGCGAAGGTTCTTAGCTTAGACTGTCGGCGTGCTGCATTGGCTGTACGGTGTACGACTGGGGCCCTCGCCAAGAGTATAAAAGGAGGCCCCTGCTAGCCGTGACAGGCAGACCCAGAGCCGCACCGACACATGCACAACGGTGAACACACGGTTGACTGGTGAACGTTTCCACACGCCTAAACTTGGCTGCCTCCTTACCGGCCTTGAGCCCTTGTAACCTGTGTGCTGATGATCCTGTCCGCACCTCTCTGCCCCCACTAGTTGGGCCCCCTTCCCTGCGCTGCGTGCGCCACCTCACGGCAGCTGGCCAGCCGTCTGCAACAGGGCAGCCCATAGCCTAAGACCCTGCAGGAACCAGCCCGCCGGACCAGACCAGTCCGTGCCCTGCAGCTGCATCTACGTCAGCTGCCTACTAGTCCCGCTCCCAGCCTGGCGAGCGAAGTCAGTGAGCGAGCCAGGTGCCCGCACTGAGCCTGTGTGAGCCCTCGAGTTCGCACCCTCTCTTCCCCTTGGTATCCCCACTTCCGCTGCTCGTGGCTCCTTTCGCCACGTATTCTATACCCGTTTACGCAAGACTTCCGCTGTAAGACGCATCTCGATCTAGTTATACATCGCTTCCGCACCTCCTCCGCATCCAGGACACATCTACGGTATCGAACCAGAACCCCTCTCGTACACGTCTGACACGCTCTGTCGCCACACAGTCGTGCTCAGTTTGCTCTCATACGATCCTTGGGCCGCTCATCTGACGTTGGAAACGCGAAAAAATTTACGGGTTTGGACGCGTTCCGCGCGGGTGACGCGAGTGTGGTATCGAGACAGGTGCTGAGAGCCTGTCTCCCCTAGTTTCCGTCAACAATGGACCCCTCCGAGATGGCTGGGCTTACGGCCGCCAGCCTGCATGTGATTCCCCTGTTCTACCCTGAGAAGCACAACGCCCGGACATGGGTCTCCAGCATCGATAAATACGGCGAAGCCCTGCTCTGGACTGATGCCAGTAAGCTCAGTATTGCACGATGCCGCCTGGGGGCTGAGGAAGCACAGAAATGGGAATTGGCGGAGGGTGGATTTTGCACATGGGCATCCTTCAAGCAAGAATTCCTCAAGCGGTTTGCAGCAAGCACTCAAGAGCTGCACGCCAGTCTCGCAGCGTGCGTGCAGGAGAAGGGGGAGACTGTGCAGTCATATGCAGATAGGTACCGGCACCTGCTTGCGCTGCTGGATATCGACGGTAACTCTGGCACGCAGCACCTGGTACATTTCCTGGGTGGCTTGGGACCCCGGCTGGCCCGTAAGGTTTATAGGGCCCACCCAGCAAACCTCCGGCAAGCTATCGACGAAGCCATTTACCTGAGCAACCACAAATGGAAGGGCCATCGGCACGTCGTTACCCCAGAGCGCGCCAGCAGCCCAGGCGACACGGATTATGATCAGTGCACGCCCAAAGCCTCGCCACGGTACGCCACTGCGGGGCCGGCTTAGTTCTGACGGAGAGAAAAGCATGTTCGACCGGTTCTCGGTCTCACACACCCTGAGGCCCTAGCGATATCCGTGTTATATCCGAATGAAATACTGGCAGATTTGAGGTTATCGTGATGACAACCCAGCGACGGTGCTTTAATATCTTCGACAGTGGTGCAGACCGGGACCGCGACACCACGTTCCCTGGCATATAACGACAATTATGGGTGGCATAAAATACCAGAATATCGAGCTGTGAAGGTCCCAGCGTTTGTGGGTTCATCACTGGCGCCTCTGAGACCAGGCCAGCCCACGCCAAACACTCCTGCACATAGCGCTCTGTAACCAGTTTATCAACTCTTCTGTTGATATGTACAATGATTGATTCGTAGCGATTGGCTCGCTATAAGTGCGCTTCGCGGAGTTTGGAGTTTTCACTCGCATGATTGACGGAATACAGTCTGCTGTCTGAAATAAATCGTTTTATGCAACAACAACAACAGTATGGCGCTGAATGGCACGCAGACACATCGCGCGGTAGACTAAGTCCATGCTGGATCCAGTTCTGACTCCGGCTGTCTCAGTTAAGTATCCTTTCTAGAGTTTCTACCTCCTGTAATAGTCTAGTTACGGAGTACGGACGTAAGCGAGCTCCGAACGTTCCATTAAGGGTAGGTGAAGTACCCGCCCAGCAACTGTGGCGGAGGCGCACCCCACGCGGGTATCACTCCGGTGGAGACCCGTCAAGGTTGTGCCGACATGGTTTGCCCGAGGTGCAAGCATGACGCACGAGAAACTGCTCCCTCGTACCAGCCCCGCTGAGCACGACGGAAGATCGAGGCCCGCTGCAGTCCGCCCGTTGTGGGCGCTGTTGGCGCCTGAGGGACCAGGCGTTTCACACACCCCGAGGTTGCACAGCTGTACAGGAGGATTGGGTCACCGCCCAAAACGGTTGCGGACGCAAATTAGCTACTGCATGCAACGAGTACAAACAGTCTGGCTTTGATGGGTAAAGTGAAAGCCGTGCTCGCGAGCTGACCACAAGCAGGGGCAGCGAGCCAGCGACCCGCCCGTGGTTTGTGGGGGCGGTGTGCTGCGCCACTAAGTCACCACTCGATTTGGGTAGGGCCATGAACCACGACCGCCTAAGACTTGAGTCAGAACTGATGTCCCAGGGAAATCCAAGTGCGCGGGAGGCCGGAAAACGCGCGCAGAACGGCGAGGGGAACTATGACGAGTCAAGGGGTGTTTGGGCGGGTTCGTGCCTCGGCACGCCGCCGCGGAGTGCGGCGGCGCACTGTTGGACTTCGCCGGCGGTTGACAGCACGACCGCGATGCTTGTGCAATATATATAGTTAATATTGGATATAAATATGCAGATACAGAAGTGGGTGAGCTTGTGGGTACAACGGCGGAGTGAATGCTCGAAGGTTAGAAGTAGCGACCCACTTGCCCGGTAACGCCGTCGGGCGGCGACAGTTCTTAACTTAGGCCGACGGTTCTAAGCTTAGATTGACGGGCCGCCGATGGCCCTTAACTTAGACCAGTCAGACTGCGAAGGTTCTTAGCTTAGACTGTCGGCGTGCTGCATTGGCTGTACGGTGTACGACTGGGGCCCTCGCCAAGAGTATAAAAGGAGGCCCCTGCTAGCCGTGACAGGCAGACCCAGAGCCGCACCGACACATGCACAACGGTGAACACACGGTTGACTGGTGAACGTTTCCACACGCCTAAACTTGGCTGCCTCCTTACCGGCCTTGAGCCCTTGTAACCTGTGTGCTGATGATCCTGTCCGCACCTCTCTGCCCCCACTAGTTGGGCCCCCTTCCCTGCGCTGCGTGCGCCACCTCACGGCAGCTGGCCAGCCGTCTGCAACAGGGCAGCCCATAGCCTAAGACCCTGCAGGAACCAGCCCGCCGGACCAGACCAGTCCGTGCCCTGCAGCTGCATCTACGTCAGCTGCCTACTAGTCCCGCTCCCAGCCTGGCGAGCGAAGTCAGTGAGCGAGCCAGGTGCCCGCACTGAGCCTGTGTGAGCCCTCGAGTTCGCACCCTCTCTTCCCCTTGGTATCCCCACTTCCGCTGCTCGTGGCTCCTTTCGCCACGTATTCTATACCCGTTTACGCAAGACTTCCGCTGTAAGACGCATCTCGATCTAGTTATACATCGCTTCCGCACCTCCTCCGCATCCAGGACACATCTACGGTATCGAACCAGAACCCCTCTCGTACACGTCTGACACGCTCTGTCGCCACACAGTCGTGCTCAGTTTGCTCTCATACGATCCTTGGGCCGCTCATCTGACGTTGGAAACGCGAAAAAATTTACGGGTTTGGACGCGTTCCGCGCGGGTGACGCGAGTGTGGTATCGAGACAGGTGCTGAGAGCCTGTCTCCCCTAGTTTCCGTCAACAATGGACCCCTCCGAGATGGCTGGGCTTACGGCCGCCAGCCTGCATGTGATTCCCCTGTTCTACCCTGAGAAGCACAACGCCCGGACATGGGTCTCCAGCATCGATAAATACGGCGAAGCCCTGCTCTGGACTGATGCCAGTAAGCTCAGTATTGCACGATGCCGCCTGGGGGCTGAGGAAGCACAGAAATGGGAATTGGCGGAGGGTGGATTTTGCACATGGGCATCCTTCAAGCAAGAATTCCTCAAGCGGTTTGCAGCAAGCACTCAAGAGCTGCACGCCAGTCTCGCAGCGTGCGTGCAGGAGAAGGGGGAGACTGTGCAGTCATATGCAGATAGGTACCGGCACCTGCTTGCGCTGCTGGATATCGACGGTAACTCTGGCACGCAGCACCTGGTACATTTCCTGGGTGGCTTGGGACCCCGGCTGGCCCGTAAGGTTTATAGGGCCCACCCAGCAAACCTCCGGCAAGCTATCGACGAAGCCATTTACCTGAGCAACCACAAATGGAAGGGCCATCGGCACGTCGTTACCCCAGAGCGCGCCAGCAGCCCAGGCGACACGGATTATGATCAGTGCACGCCCAAAGCCTCGCCACGGTACGCCACTGCGGGGCCGGCTTAGTTCTGACGGAGAGAAAAGCATGTTCGACCGGTTCTCGGTCTCACACACCCTGAGGCCCTAGCGATATCCGTGTTATATCCGAATGAAATACTGGCAGATTTGAGGTTATCGTGATGACAACCCAGCGACGGTGCTTTAATATCTTCGACAGTGGTGCAGACCGGGACCGCGACACCACGTTCCCTGGCATATAACGACAATTATGGGTGGCATAAAATACCAGAATATCGAGCTGTGAAGGTCCCAGCGTTTGTGGGTTCATCACTGGCGCCTCTGAGACCAGGCCAGCCCACGCCAAACACTCCTGCACATAGCGCTCTGTAACCAGTTTATCAACTCTTCTGTTGATATGTACAATGATTGATTCGTAGCGATTGGCTCGCTATAAGTGCGCTTCGCGGAGTTTGGAGTTTTCACTCGCATGATTGACGGAATACAGTCTGCTGTCTGAAATAAATCGTTTTATGCAACAACAACAACAGTATGGCGCTGAATGGCACGCAGACACATCGCGCGGTAGACTAAGTCCATGCTGGATCCAGTTCTGACTCCGGCTGTCTCAGTTAAGTATCCTTTCTAGAGTTTCTACCTCCTGTAATAGTCTAGTTACGGAGTACGGACGTAAGCGAGCTCCGAACGTTCCATTAAGGGTAGGTGAAGTACCCGCCCAGCAACTGTGGCGGAGGCGCACCCCACGCGGGTATCACTCCGGTGGAGACCCGTCAAGGTTGTGCCGACATGGTTTGCCCGAGGTGCAAGCATGACGCACGAGAAACTGCTCCCTCGTACCAGCCCCGCTGAGCACGACGGAAGATCGAGGCCCGCTGCAGTCCGCCCGTTGTGGGCGCTGTTGGCGCCTGAGGGACCAGGCGTTTCACACACCCCGAGGTTGCACAGCTGTACAGGAGGATTGGGTCACCGCCCAAAACGGTTGCGGACGCAAATTAGCTACTGCATGCAACGAGTACAAACAGTCTGGCTTTGATGGGTAAAGTGAAAGCCGTGCTCGCGAGCTGACCACAAGCAGGGGCAGCGAGCCAGCGACCCGCCCGTGGTTTGTGGGGGCGGTGTGCTGCGCCACTAAGTCACCACTCGATTTGGGTAGGGCCATGAACCACGACCGCCTAAGACTTGAGTCAGAACTGATGTCCCAGGGAAATCCAAGTGCGCGGGAGGCCGGAAAACGCGCGCAGAACGGCGAGGGGAACTATGACGAGTCAAGGGGTGTTTGGGCGGGTTCGTGCCTCGGCACGCCGCCGCGGAGTGCGGCGGCGCACTGTTGGACTTCGCCGGCGGTTGACAGCACGACCGCGATGCTTGTGCAATATATATAGTTAATATTGGATATAAATATGCAGATACAGAAGTGGGTGAGCTTGTGGGTACAACGGCGGAGTGAATGCTCGAAGGTTAGAAGTAGCGACCCACTTGCCCGGTAACGCCGTCGGGCGGCGACAGTTCTTAACTTAGGCCGACGGTTCTAAGCTTAGATTGACGGGCCGCCGATGGCCCTTAACTTAGACCAGTCAGACTGCGAAGGTTCTTAGCTTAGACTGTCGGCGTGCTGCATTGGCTGTACGGTGTACGACTGGGGCCCTCGCCAAGAGTATAAAAGGAGGCCCCTGCTAGCCGTGACAGGCAGACCCAGAGCCGCACCGACACATGCACAACGGTGAACACACGGTTGACTGGTGAACGTTTCCACACGCCTAAACTTGGCTGCCTCCTTACCGGCCTTGAGCCCTTGTAACCTGTGTGCTGATGATCCTGTCCGCACCTCTCTGCCCCCACTAGTTGGGCCCCCTTCCCTGCGCTGCGTGCGCCACCTCACGGCAGCTGGCCAGCCGTCTGCAACAGGGCAGCCCATAGCCTAAGACCCTGCAGGAACCAGCCCGCCGGACCAGACCAGTCCGTGCCCTGCAGCTGCATCTACGTCAGCTGCCTACTAGTCCCGCTCCCAGCCTGGCGAGCGAAGTCAGTGAGCGAGCCAGGTGCCCGCACTGAGCCTGTGTGAGCCCTCGAGTTCGCACCCTCTCTTCCCCTTGGTATCCCCACTTCCGCTGCTCGTGGCTCCTTTCGCCACGTATTCTATACCCGTTTACGCAAGACTTCCGCTGTAAGACGCATCTCGATCTAGTTATACATCGCTTCCGCACCTCCTCCGCATCCAGGACACATCTACGGTATCGAACCAGAACCCCTCTCGTACACGGTCTGACACGCTCTGTCGCCACACAGTCGTGCTCAGTTTGCTCTCATACGATCCTTGGGCCGCTCATCTGACGTTGGAAACGCGAAAAAATTTACGGGTTTGGACGCGTTCCGCGCGGGTGACGCGAGTGGGTTGCACAGCATGCCTGCAGCAGGTCACCAGTCCTGGCTCCCTGGCGAGAACGACATCCTCCCGCTCTGCCACATAGCCAGGTATGCATGCATGCGCATAGCCATGTACACAGGTGCACCGGCAGGCTCTCGGATAGCTTCAAATAAAGACCTACTGCTGGCTGCGTGGCAGGACTACTACTCCCTGGGCGAGGCCATCCACCAGGGGAGGATCCTCCCCTGCCATCCACCGACAGCAGCAGCTACCACCAGCACAACCAGCACAACCACCACCATCACCACCGCCTCCGTGTTCCGTTATGGCGTTATCCGTGGACGCCGAACAACTGTTTGCAGGTGCGATCTCGTTAACTGCGTCGCGGGTGGCGTGGCGGTCGTCTATGTAGTCTGCATGGTGCGTGTCTCGCCTGGCCGGGCGCCTGGCGGAGCGTGAGGATTGCGTATGTATATGTCAGAAAACTACTTGCCAGCCAGCGCATCACCGGTGAAGTTACAGCGCGCCAGCTACGTATCTGCCTTCGCCCTTTGCTGCCTCGCGGGTCAGGCAATTCGCACTCAACACACCGGGACTACCCACTGCTTTGATCTTACCAGGCATGACCTCAAGCAGCTACCACCACGCACGCACCACGCGCAGGCTAACGAGTAGGTCCGGCCAGTTGGAATGATGGGCGCATCTTGACATGCTTGAGAGGTCGGGAAAGCCATGTGGTGCACACTTTGTCGCTGTAAAGCCCGTGAGCTGCTGGTGTAGTAGGACACAGGGCTATTACCTTAAAGATATTGAGCTTTATTTGGTCATTTTGGCCGATTTCTGAGCTTTACGGCTGGCCCTTGAAGCTCAGATTTTAGCTTTGTTACGCGTCCACGGAGGCGGGGAAAGCTTGGCCCCGGTGGGGTTGGGGGCCACAGAACCATCAGACGCCAGTGTTTTCAGCTGTTCCGGGGCCCAAACAGCTGCGTGTCAGCGTATGCGACGATTCCCTGACCACTTGATGCCCCACTGACCATCCGAAAGCCTATCCACAAATGCCCGGGAGTCCGCCCAAGTCCGCCCCCTGAGCTAACTTCTGGGCATTTTAGCTTGCTAAAGCTCAGGCTGAGCTTTCCCCCCAAAACAAGATAAGAGCCCTGGTAGGACATCGGCAAAAGACACATCTAGATGCCCCAGGGCGTAGTCCGCAGGGATTGTGTACTTCTATGGCGTAGAATGTCTCCTACCGCCCACAGCTGGTCCAGCTTGGCGGCTGCACTGGAGTCAGCAGCTGCGGTGGCCGAGGCCGCTTTGTGCAAAACTGCGTCCGCCTGCTGCTGCGTACCGGATTGCCCATACCGGTATGTACATGACCAGTGAGCAGCCCGCATGCTGTTGGCCCCTGTGCCGTTCCCACCCCATTATTGAGCTGTCATTCCCCTCCGCCAACCCCCCGAGACCTAACCGAGTCTGCAGCGCAAACGGGGGCGTGCAGACTCGTGAGCCTGGATGCGCTTATCAACGAGCGAGCAGCCGGGAAGCTCTGGTCACCAAAGCCAGCAGCTTGCGGGCCCGGACCTACTGCTGGTGCAACGTAACTAACTGCGACCCTGGCGGCCACGCAGAGCGAGCCCGCAGCGGCGCAGCCGTGGAACTGCCACGACCGGCTGCCATACCGACTCACCTAGGTGCCTAAGGCGGCCTCCGCGAGCCGGGTCTTGGCAGGGCCCGCCTCCAGCCATGCACCAGTTGCTGTTCCAATACCACGTGGACGTGCGGTGGATGGCGGCGGCGGGCGGCCGTAGCGCACGGGTAACAGGCATGCCTCGGGAATGGGTCCCCCATGGTTGGACGTCGCAAGCAAGGGCCCCAAGGACGATAAATTTGCATTCTAGTGCACTCAAATACGGACATGCGCTAAAATGCGAATGCGAAGTGGGCGGGATGGTGTTGTTGGATAAGGAAAGATGGTGAGCGTCGAAACAAGTGGGCCATGATGCATGCCCAGTAGGTAGGTCGGGTTGGCTTCCTACAGATTGAATGACCATGCAACGTTGGGGTTATTTGATTCATGGCAATAGGACCGGCTAGCCGCAAAGCTGAAAGAAAGAGGAAGGGAATGCACGTCTTCCTGTTGTGGGTTGACAGCATTTGCTGGTGCGTGCATGCATTTGCCTGGAATAATACAGGCGAAGATGAGGGCTTCATATCTGCTCGTGGTTGGCAAATTTCCTTGCTGCTACTGCGACGCGACGACTGCTTTAGAGATATGAGCGCAGGGTTGCGTGGCTTGCATGTGTGTGAAGGGAATGGGGGAGGTGGCTGCAGGGGAGCGCCGAGGCGCCACGCACGCGTGGCTGAATACTCACGGGATGAGGCAGGCGCGAAGTGGGTCTATAGCCAACCGCAATTCCACATATTATAGCAACTCATAAAAATGGCGCTGCGTGCTGGCGTCCGTTTGGGCGCTCGCCCCCTTGCAAACGGGTGGTCGGGCAGGTGCGCCGCGTTCTCTTGCACTCTTTGTTCAATGCTGAATCTAGAGATTACACATGCACTTATAAGAATTGCAATATGTGCTCATGCCCCCTTGGTCGAAGAAATGAGCTCGCAGAGTCGCGATCTTCGCTGATAGCACTGCCTCTGCACACCTCGCTTGCACGGCCTTACAGGCGCGCTCTGACTGTCCGAGTGCACGCTTCGGGTGCCAAGTCGGGCGACTACGTGCAGGTCCACTACACAGGTGCGCCAAGTGCGTCGACGAACAGGGGCGTGGCTGTCGGCGCCCGGCCTGCCCGCCTTCCCCTGCCACGAACTAGCCCCTCTGAGCCAACCTCGGTCCCATGACCTTTCCCTTTGTCACCCAGGCACCCTGGATGATGGCAGTGTGTTCGACTCTTCTCGCGAGCGCGAGCCGCTAGACTTCATCATTGGCGCCGGCAAAGTAAGGCAAATGGACACACGGGATGACGTGGGGGATGACACGCGTACTTGTGGGCGCCGCCAAAGTGCGGATTGGGTGTCGTTGACAAGTTGCCTCCGGACGGCTGCGTGCTGTTGGGTTGTACCAGGCCAAAGTGGGCTCGCTCTGCGTTAGAGTGTGGTGTTGGTGGTGGTAGCTGCGGTGGTGGCAGCGGTATCTGGATTCGGTAGGCCCACGTTGATACCATGCCGTCCTGCCCTGCAACTAACTGCAGGTCATCAAGGGCTTTGATACCGCCGTCAGCGGCCTGACTGTGGGCGGCAAGCGCAAGCAGCGCATCGAGCCCAAGGAGGTGGGCGAGTGGTCCCGTGCCGCGCTTTAGCTTCTCGCCGCAATCGCGTACCGTATCGGGCTCGCGGGTCCTGGCAACTTCCGACTGACAGGCCGAGCATGACACGTCACCACCATGTGCTCCTCACCCATTTTGCCAACACTCCGGGTATAAGTCTACCACTTTGCTGCAAGCCCGCATCCTCGAACGCCACTGCTGCTGCCGCCGCTGCCGTACAGGCCTACGGTGAGAAGGACCCCAACGCGGTCATCTCCTTCCCTATCAGCCAGGCGCCGGCGGGCCTGGAGGCTGGCATGAAGGTGCGGAGGCCATGTGTTAGTAAACGGAGTCGGAAAGAACATGTGTGCGCGTCTACCTGTGCGTGTGTGTGTGTGCGCGCGCGCGCGCGTGTGTGCACGCGCCTTACCGGGGGGCCCACTTTGCTCTCGTCCTCATATGCTCGTGGGCGTGGGGCGTCACTGATCGCCACCGCCGCGTGAATGCTCCTGTCGAATATCGGCGAGCGCAGGTTTGGGCGCGGGCATCGTGTGGCAGGGGCGAGATGTGCTAGGAAACAGCCCTAAACCTGTCCTGCCGCCCTCCCATCCTCCTCGCCGCCGCGCCACACTCGCGCTCGCGCATGCTCGCTCACCCTTGCGCTCGCCCCTTCTCACTCCCGCTCTGGCTCTCACGTGCACAGGTGCAGCTGTCCAACGGCATGGTAGCGGCCGTGGACAAGGTGGACAAGGAAACGGTCACGCTGGATCTGAACCATGAGCTGGCGGGCAAGGCACTTACCTTTGACGGTAGGGGTTGGGGTGGTCTGGGAGGGTGATGGCCTGGGGTTTGCGTGCGGGGGGCGAGGCCAGCTTGAGGCGATCAATGAGGCACGTGTGACCCCGGGCGTGTGATTCTTGCAAGCGGTGTGCATGTGTGTGTGTGTGTGTGTATGTGTGGTTACAAGGAGGTGCGCACTTCTCGCATGACGACTGTGTGGGAAGGGACGTGAAGGGGACGGCAGGAGCTAGAAGTTGTACAAGACGTAGTGCGGCGTCAGGGCAGTGGGCTTGGGCTGGAGTGTGGCCGTTACACCTAGCATCAGGGCGGCGGCGGCCAGCTGCCTCAACGCCCTGCTGCCTATCCACCAAGCATCGTGCATCGCGTCGTGTATCCTTGCCATGGCTCTACCCACCGGCATCCTGCCTTCCCCTCGCCTGCCTCAATCTTGCAACCCGCCGCCCTACCCACCGCCCTACCCATCTTCCCTCCTGCTTCTGCTTCTGCTTCTGCTGTGTCTGCTGCTGCAGTGGAGCTGATGAAGCTGGTCCCCAGCGAGCGCCTGCAGAAGGCCACGTTCGCCGCCGGCTGCTTCTGGTGAGCCTCCCTCCGGGGCGAACGGCTGGGCACGTTCCCATTGGCAGCCGCGCTGCGGTCCACGATCGCCAAGGTTTCGAGTCGCTTGCGTGCTGAACGAACAACCCTCCACGCTGCTATGTGTGACTCTCCGCTGTAACGCCACGCGCATGCCCTGCACGGCGCCCTGTCATGATGTGCACGGCCGCCCTCCCATGTGCACGGGCCCCCACTCTGGCACTCGCGTTGCATGCATAATGCAGAACGCGGTTGTATGACGCATGCATGCATGCATGCACCCGGATGCAGGGGCCCGGAGCTGGCGTTCCAGCGCGTGCCGGGCGTGCTGTCCACCGAGGTTGGGTACAGCAATGGCGAGGCGCAGGAGCCCACGTACGAGGAGGTGTGCGAGGGCACCACCGGGCACGCCGAGGTGGTGCAGGTGAGAGGCCGTGGTGTGTGCGGGTCAGGGGAGGTGGGCCGGGGGAAGGAGGTTTGCAGGGTGAAAGCGGGATGGGGGCGTGGGTTCGCATGTATGATGAAAGGTGGGGATGGGACCGGATATTCACGTCTAGCAGGCGCGAAGCGCAGTAGACATGAGCATGTGCACAATGCATAATCGGTGCGATGAGGATTGCAGCCAAACACTTCTGACACCTCTTGTTTGAGGGCCCTGGAAGGGGCTCCTTGAACTTAATTTGCTGATACGACTGAGCACCACGCCGCGCGTGTCATTTGCACGATACGCCATATGCTACTTCTAGGATGCGCTGTTCCTTTGTGCAGCTGTCTGTCGTGAGCGCTGGTAACACGTGGCCACGCACGCACGCTCACCAATGCTACCCCGCCCCGCAAGGGCCCTGCATGACCAATCATGATTGGCACCCCCACCCCAACCCCAAACCCATTCGTACGCCAGGTGCTGTACGACCCTTCGGAGGTGTCGTACGACCGGCTGCTGGAGGAGTTTTGGGGCCGCCACAACCCCACGCAGCTCAACCGGTGGGTGGGTGACCGCGTGGCCGGGGGTGGGCAGGGGCGCGAGGGGAGGGCGCAAGCGGCGGGGCAGCAGACGGGCAGTCGTAAGCCGCCTTGCCTCCCTCTTCCTTTTTCTTGTGTCGCCTCTTGCACCCCGCAGCCAGGGCAACGACGTTGGCACGCAGTATCGCAGCGCCATCTTCACGCACACGCCCGAGCAGCTGGAGGCAGCCAACAAGAGCAAGGCCGCCGTGCAGGCCAAGTTCAAGTAAGCACGGTTGTGGATGGCAGCTCGTGCGCTTTGTTGGCATAAAGAAACGAACGTTGGTTTTAAGTAACGCTGGTTACACTGGCCGTTAGGTGTCGTGACACGCAGCTAGCGCCAGGCGGTTGTTGGTGCCTGGTTTTGTGGCCAGCTTGGCGTGGGCAATTGAGTCCAACCTGGGCGGGGCTGCGTCAGGCTGCCCTGGGGTTCATGCTGTTTGTATTCTGCTGGCAGGGAGGAGGTGACCAGGCAACCGGTTTTGGCCACATGTGGGTTTTGAGCCATGATCTTGCAACCCACATGATTAGTCAGATTCGGAGCTAGTACCACGAACAACGGTTTCCCCTGGATGTTTCATCGGCTGCTGTCCGCAGACCTAATTGAGTACTCACCACTGTTGTTCTGACTAGCCTAAGAATTCTAAGATTTGAAAACGTTTCTCGGACACACTTGTCCTGAGTGTTTCCTCCCTTTTTTCCGTCTCAGGGACCCCATCGTGACCGTGGTTGAGCCCATCAACAACTACCACTCCGCGGAGCCCTACCACCAACAGTACCTGGCGCGCGGCGGCCGCTTCGGCAAGCCCCAGAACCCCTCCAAGGGGTGAGTATGACGAGACATGAGTCATCGCGATGTCGTACATGGCGGTGTGGGTGCCGCCGGGTATTGCGCCGGGTTGCATGCCGGCGCTGCCGCCACACCTACCCCTTACACAGCTGCCCTCTGTACTGTTGGTGTTCGCCCTACTCAATCTCGTTGCTCCCGGTTGCTCCCCGCTTGCTCGCAGCTGCAACGACCCAATCCGCTGCTACGGCTAAATGGCCAGCGCCCGTCCGGGACTGAGAGATGGCCCGTCTTTGGCATGGCGGCGCACGGCTGCATGTGGACAGCAGCGTAGAGAGGCAAGCGATTGAGGCGCTAACGCCAGAGCGGTGCCTCGCTCGGCGTCCGCATCGATGAACCAGAACCATTTCTGTGTGGTAGAACAGCGGGCCGCTGACATATGCGGCTCAAAGACATTGCGCAGAAGGCGTATGTACAGTTGCTGTTTGCGTTGTTTGCTGACGTATGCGTTATACGTTATACTCGGTTTGCGCTGCAGAGGCCTGGTCGCATAGTTCCCAGATGTACGTGTTGCTTCGTTGGCAAGTGCGTTGGTTGAAACATAAGTAGGAACCGGATTCAACTGTTGCTCGGTGGGAGACGAAGGTACGGCAAAGTCTTTGCATGCATCCGGTGGGTGCATGACGGGTTAATTGATTACTGTAACACGCGTGAAGAGTTGTGAATCACGCCGCCGATGACCGAGGCCCATACGCAACCTGCGACGGTTCCGTGGTTAAGGCGTGGACCTTCAGCGTCCTACTAAAACCAACAGCCTTCCTGGAGCAGTTCGGGGCGCTAAGAATCCTACAATTTGTTCGGCTTGCCCAGGCTTGACACCTCTAAACTAGCCTCCCTGGCATAGTGGCCACCTGTGCCCGAGGCAGTGTTCACACTGTCCCCTTCTTGTAACCAGCACTCATAGTGGCATTGCCGTCCATCCCGAATCGCATTTCGCATTCGCATTCCCTGCGCATTCTAGCGCATGTCGGTCAGGGCCCTAACTCCCCAGAGAATTGATTCACTCCGACCAACACCAGCACACCGAATGTGTGGCTATGTATGGGGGGCATAACTGGCATCCCGGTGACTGGTGTCCTTGGTGTCCTCCGCCTCCTGGAAACACCCCATGCTCTGTGCCTCACACATCCCCGGCTCAAGCGCATAACAGTATCCAGCCAGTGGTACTCCATACCGCCACTCGGTAGTTCTTGCAGTGCACACGCTCCTCAGAGCACTTCGGTAATCAATACTCAATATGACCGCCCTCAGTGAGTTGTGCCCCCTCACAGTTCTGCCCAGATTGCACTTCAAATTTTCGAAATCATCAGGATTAGTATTCTGGCCTGTTAGATCAGCATGACGGCCATTCCCGCCATGGCTCCAGCCCTCTTTGTTAGTCTCAACGGACGCCATGCATCATCAGTCTAACGGCCGCCCCCTCCACCGACTTGCTGCGTCCACGTGAGCTCGTTTGACGGAATGTACACGGACCTGCGCGAAGCATCGCAACCAATTGGGGGATAGTGGACATTCGCGCGTACGGGCGGGAGGGGGCTGGTACCGGAGCGCTGGGACCCCTGCATTTGAAACAAGCGTTCGAGCAAATATCAGCGCACCAACCAGACCTGCACTGCAGGATGCGAAACTTTGACAGGCCCCGGTAGAACTGGTCATATTGGGGTTGGAGCGTCTGCGGGGTAACATGCGTTGCCAGGCAGTTAGGATACCCACTTGGCGACAGGGAACCCCCTAAGTTGGCGACACACGGCATTCTGAGCGAGTGACCCAGATGACCCAGATGACGCGAGGACCCGCCCATTTAGATAGGACCGCAGACGTTTGAGTGAGCAGGCGCAAAATCGTGACGTAAAGCAGCCAGAGTCACCCAAGCTCACCCCAGTAAAGCTCCAAATGCCGCCGCCCGGATGCAGCAGGCTGTAGGGGTTGCGGCAGGAGGCCCCGCTGCAGTGCACCAGCGCCGACAGCACGGCATCCAGCCGGTTCATAATTCGCAGGGGCGCAGTGGTGATCCTACGAGAGAGCGTTCAACAGGCGGCCGGCGGCGTTGTGGTGTTTCCTTGGCATACTTGTCTGTAGGGCCGCTGAGGTCCGCTGAGGTCCGCTGCAACTCTTGTTCGGTCTTGCTGCGACTGTACCATCCGGCACACCCCGTGTCCCCGCACCTGTTGTTGAGCTCGTAGGGGTCCGCCGCCAGGTCATACAACTCCTTATTGCCCTGGCACCACACCGTGTACTTGTAGCAGGTCACGCCCGGGTCGACCACGTAGCGCGCGAAGGTGCGGTTGGGGTCACTGCACGCACGATGGGGAGGTGGGCGTCAAGCGCTGCACAGAAGCTCAAAAGGAAGCCCTGATTGCTTCAAAACATCCTACCTGACGCCGGTCAGCGCGTCGCGCAGCGAGGGTGGCAGCAGCTTGGTGTCGGTGCACAGGCGCAGCGCTATTATGGGGCGGATGCGAGCGGCAGTATATTAAGGGGCAGGTCAGGACAGGCAAAACCTGAGGAGCTGTGCGCGGCACATTGGCTTGCGTGCTGTGCGGTGGAAAGGACGGTGAGCTGTCGCCGAGAGTAACGCTACCTTTGTAGTGCGCGGACGTGTTGCCGACCGGCTCCAGCGTGGAGTTGGCACGTGCAGCGCCTTCCCACCCCTCCAGAAGCGTCCTGTGTTCGTGTGTGTCCGGCACATACGGTACATCAGCTCCACACGTACGGAGGTTTACGCGGAGGCCATGCCGGTCAGCCCGGAGGTATGCGTGTGTGCGTGCTTGAATGGCCATGTACTGCTTGCATTACAGCAGGCGCGGGCTTCGCTGCAGTTTCAGGCCGTCACTTACGTGTCGCGCAGCATGGTAGTCAAAACAGTCGCATTGGCAGTGCCCGCACTACTGACAGGGGCCGTGGCGCCTGTATCAATGGTCGCGGGAGCTGCTACCCCCGCCGCCGCCATGAGCACCAGCTGCGTGTGCGCCGCCGCCAGCTGGGGGTTGAGCGGCATGGGCAGTCCGTCCAGGTGGCCGGGCAGCGGCAGGCCTGCTGGGCGGGAGTGGAAGAGGCGAGTGCGGGGGGCGGGGGTCGTTCATTCCAGAAACCAGAAGCGAAACGACCAAGAGAACCCGAACCAGCCAGCCCAACCAAGAGCGGGGGGAAGGGGATGCGCGAGCGGGGCGGACGGACAGAAGGAGTGATGATTCTCGAGGGGACGGCACGAAGTGGGCCAAGCAGAGCTGAGGGCTTGCGGGCTGTGGCCGTGGCGCGCCCAGGTCCTGCGGCTGTCTTGGTTTGCACGATCGCCACCGACTGCGCACCTGCCAATGCCAGCACCGTGGCTGCAATGTCCACCATATTTGCTTGATACGGCAGAACCTGGCGGCGCATACACGGACGTGCCAGCATTTCAGTTAGTCCGCGGGGATAAAGGCGGCCAGATTTCATGCCAACACGCTCTCAGATGGCGCTGGTGGCCTGGGTACAGGCCTCGCTGCACATGAAGACGTTTGGGCTGCTGGTGACCCTGCCTCACCTGTCCCGCCGGGATGTCGGGCCCCCGGATGAAGAAGGGCACTCGTATGTCCTCCTCTATGGGCAAGTTCTTGCCGTCATTAAGTGAGAAGGCACCCATGTGGTACCTGCTGTGGCGGGCACGTGATGGGTGGGCGAGTGGGCAATCAAGGCAGAGGTGCCTGGTGTGCAAGAAGGTGCGACGACTCGGTCGCTACTACTGTAGTGCTGCCGCTGCAGGCGAGGCATGCAGGTCATTATGCATGCATAAGGGCTGGCATGGCAGCTCGTGCCGTGACCGGCACTGGAGCGAGTGCGACACGCACTAACCCGTTGTCAGACACGTAGATAATGTAGGTGTTTTCCAGCAGCCCGGTCCGCGCCAGCTTGTTCACTGCACACAGCAGGCAGCCGAGATCGACGTGTAAGAGATACCACCTAACGTCAACACCAAGCGCCCGAAACAACATACTCGATCATGAGTCACGCGGGGCCCGTCGGGCTCTACAGTGCTTGCGCCAGGTGGGTGCAGCCGCCGCCGGCCACTCCCTCACCGATAGATGCCACCAGGTCGTCCACAGCGCGCAGGGCCCGCAGCCGGTAGCGGTACAGAGTCGCCATCAGCACCTCAAACGCGGCGTCCACGGCGGCCACGCCGCGGCGCGGCAGGTTGTGGTTGCGCACATCCCAGTTGGGGCCGCAAGGCAGCTCGACCTGTCGGTCATATGCATGCAGGGTTGACCGTGAAGAGCTGAATACGGTACTGCGCATCCACATTGTACGCGCTAGGCATCATTTTTACGGGCGGCTGCGCCGCGTTGCCTGCTGCTGGCCACCGCGTACTGGCGCGCAAACGTATTTCCTGGCGGCTCCACGGCAAGAATGCATCCCGGCGGCACCGCCCTCGCGCAGGCAGACAGGCCATGCAAACGGCACTTGCTCGCACCTGGCTTTCGGGGTACAGGTTGGCGTACCGGTTGGGCGGTGTGGGAGGGTACCAGGTGATGCCGTTGGTGCTGGAGCGGTGCGGCGCGGTGGGCGCCACGTACAACAGGAAGGGTGCGCCCGCGGCCGCGTAGGAGCTGCGCGGGTGTTTGCAATGTGTGGCCGTCACGTTGGGTCGTCGCGGAAGGCCCACCGCCACGGATGGCTGTCATGGGCGCACTCGCGCCTAAGGACCGGCAGCATCGTGGCGTGCCCACATCTAGCCCGAGTCAACAACAGCCCCTCACCCCCTCCCCTTCTTCTGGCTTTTTGGGTTGCAATGGTTGCTTTGGTTTCTGTAATTAAAGCTACCCCCTCCACCATCCTTGCAAACCCCTCCCTACCCAAGCAACCACACATCCACATAGCAGGTTGTACGTGCTCTGCTGCTGCCCGAAAGCGAGCTGCGCTCTGTGACCCAAGCACCGACCGCCCCGCAGCAGCACCGTACGTGGCCGCCTGCAGTCGACTCACTCGATGTAATCGCGTGCCTTGCTTGCAATGAGGTCGGTCTGGTAGTCATCCGGGTAGCAGGTGCTGGGGGCGCCGTTGAGAGAGAAGCAGCTGTTGGTCATGTTGTAGGCCTGCGCGTGTGCACGGGGCATGTACCCGGGCGTCAAAGCGGGCGTAGCGTAATCGCCTTGCCCGCTGCGAAAAGGTAGAGCCAAGGTAATGCTCAGAAGTCGCAGGCCGGGGCAGGAGACGCGCTCTTCCCCCTTCCCCACGCTTGCTTAAGGTTCTGGAATAGCCCCCCTCGCCCCGCCCCCGATGCACGAGTGAGCACGCCGACTGATCGGCGCAGACTCACGCACGTTAAAAGTCAGGGCTTCAAAGTGGGTGAAGCCCGCTGGCATGTAGCCGTTGGGCGCCACAGTCTCCAGGTACTCGTTCAGGAATTTCCCAACCAGGCCCGTGTTGTACCCTGCGCTCTGCAGCCAGCCCGGAAGCCAGCTGCATGGGCAGGCCGGTGGCCACAACAAGTTCGAGACGTGGTTTCTCCCATGGTATTGCGCTTGATTGAGAGCTGCATGCCGCACATGGTTGACTGTCCCGGGTCGGGGCCGACCTGACTACCGGTAGTAAAGCTCACCCACGCTGCCCGCCGGACACTTGACGACAGGGCCCCACACACGCGCGCCACTCACTTCCTGTCCAGCTGCTGCTGATAGAACTTTCCAAAGCCACCAGGAGGGTAGTAGTTGCTTGTGACTGCAGGCACACGCCGTGCGCACAAACACGTGGTGGCATCAAGGTCCTGCGTGCCCCAAACCCCCCCTCACATGTCTGGTCATGACCCCCCCCCAGGTGCGGAACACCGCTATCTGCATTGGCCTTTTCCCATAACCGTCTGACCACAGTTGCACGTCCGCTCTCACCATTTGTGCAGTGCGCAAGTTTGCCGGTAAGCAGCGAGGTGCGCGCGGGGCAACACAGCCCTGTGTTTCGCATGCATGGCAAGGCAGTTGCACACGAAGTTGGCCACCAGCAGGCGTGGGCATCAGGGCTCGTGCAGAGACGGGGCCATTACTTTCTCCGTGTCTCTGTGCTCAAATCTCCCAGAATCTCCATTGCGTCAGGCAGGCACCACCATGGCAGCCCTGCCTGTAGACACAATGAAGTTTGAGAGCCGGGTCCCCCCTGCGCCCAGCTGCCGGTTGAGCGCAGGCATGTACATGGGGTCCGTGCTGTTGTATAGGTCGTCCTACAGCACAATGTGCGCAGCCAAGTGGGATGACGCAGGGTTGGTGCCTAGGTGGGTGTCAGCTTGGCCGCCCTGTGGGCGCTTATGTGGACACAGCAGGATGGACAGAGCCGCGCGTCACCAGCAGGAGTCACCTGGTCATCAGTCACAATGATGATGAAGTTTGGTTGAGGCGTTTTTGCGCTGGATGCCGACGGCCTGGGCGGTGGGAGTCCTGGCAGCATGTGTGGGCAGCGGACGCTGTCAGTCCGGTCGGGGTCACGAGAGTGGCGCCAGGGGAGGGTGGAGCACCTGGCGGCGTCGGGCGAGGGGGTCGGCTGCCCCTCTTTGATGAAGTCAGAGCATTTGTAGGCTGCTGAGCGTAGCAGGTGTACAACGCGTGGCTCCCGAGCAGGACGGCGAGGAGCCAGACCGAGCTGCCATGTCGCATTGTTCATGCGGCAGTTATTGCTGAAGCTCGCTGAGGTGGACGCATTCCCGCTCGTCAGGCAAACATATTAGACCAAATCCTAGAATTCGAGAAGCTGCAACCAAGAGCCGTTCAAGTCCCTCTGTGACTCCAAGCTGTGACTCTAGCGCAAGCAGCTCCGACGTTTTAGGTAATACTGAGAATCGTTGCGAGTATGTCGCAGTGATAGTAATACACTTGCACCTCAGTCATCATTACGGTCAATCCGTCCCCATACCATGCCTCGCCTCCCGCAGTCCCCGCGCATTTCCCGCCCCTTCCCCCTCGCATTTTCCCCCTTCCCGCTTCTCCCTTTCCTCGCGAAGCCCCCCAGGATCACCCCTGTCCGTGCCTGCCTGCCTGCCTGCCTGCCTGCCTGCCTGCCTGCCTGCCTGCCTGCCTGCCTGCCTGCCTGCCTGCCTGCCTGCCTGCCTGCCTGCCTGCCTGCCTGCCTGCCTGCCTGCCTGCCTGCCTGCCTGCCTGCCTGCCTGCCTGCCTGCCTGCCTGCCTGCCTGCCTGCCTGCCTGCCTGGAGGCATGTCCTGCGGTCAGAGCTTCCTGGCAGGAGGGGGAGCAGGGGGAGTGGCCCTCCCCCCGCTGTGCGTGGGGTTGCAAGCGGGGTCACCCCCCCCGTACACGCACACGTTGACTTGCGTTTGCAATGCCGACACTGCGCGCACTATGTGGCGGCCCGCCCAGCTTTTATGGTCCTCGTTTTGGACCCTTGAATTAGGGTGCTCGTAAATTCTAGCTGCCACGGGAGTTCCCCGTGGGGGCCGTCCAGAAGTGTGGACTGCGAGTGTGGCCCCCGTCCGCCCCAGGCCTCAGCCGGCGCCTCCGAGCAAGCCTCTGTTCTTATGTGAGCCACAAGATGAGGGGCATCTGGCACTCGGTCACCTAAACCAGTCGCGGGCGGACTCCTCGCGTACATTCTCTGACTGGAATGTCGGGGGGGGGGAGCCATGTCGGGGGAAGCCATGTGCCCATGTCTCAACGTCCGCGCCGCAGTAGCCGCAACACTGCACGGTCGGCCCTTACATGTCTCACAGCAGTCCCCCTTCCGCCCTGTTACTTCCTCCGCCACGCAACAATGATATGAATCTGCATTCAAACATGCGATGGTTGGTGATCCATCGCGCTGGCTCATTCACCGTGACATACACTACCAGACCATGTCAACCCCAAGTCACCCCCAACAACATCGTACACGTCTATGCTCACGCATGATCACGTGTGGACGTCGACCCTATGAACCACTCAAGAAACACGACAGTGATCCACAGCAACATTCCTCGGCGCACATCTTGACCGGGGCCGGGGCGGGCAGCGTAGATTGACCCCCCACATTGGCCTGAAAACGCCTACGCTAAAGCAGTAGCCCCCCGTACCCCATACCTCATACCCCCAAAAACGTAGGAATGGGGGTGCCAAGAGCCGTGCCAAACCCTACAAAACATCTGTAATTTCGCCGGATTTGCGGGGAATTTTTACGCATATTCCCGAGATAAGAGCACTGCTCCAGCAGTCTGCCGAAACACACCACACTACTGTCTGAAACATCTCCCCTTGCCGCGTGCGTTGCATTATTGGAGTACAATAAAGATACGCGGGCGTGGGGAATCACTGATAGTGTATCATTCCGATGTATTGCCTACTATGAGGGTACTACCTAAGCTCCCTTCCCAATGTGTACCGGCGCCGCACGGCACTTGGAACTAAATGGTTGGGAAGCGTTGCCATATGCGCAGCGCCCCCCGCGCGCCACAGCACAACGCCGCGCACACCTCCGCAGCTTTATTGCTTGCACCGCCAGTGCCTTCTCCCACGCAGACCCTTGGGCATGAAGATGAAAACGCCCGGGATGTCACCCATCCCCGGCTCA
The DNA here is from genome assembly GCA_016834595.1 of Chlamydomonas schloesseri. Lineage (NCBI taxonomy): Eukaryota > Viridiplantae > Chlorophyta > Chlorophyceae > Chlamydomonadales > Chlamydomonadaceae > Chlamydomonas > Chlamydomonas schloesseri. Next base: position 244,286 of record JAEHOD010000023.1, on the reverse strand, counting down.
GGCCCGAGCCCTTCTTGCTTTGCTTGCTGCCGGCCCCGCACTGGCTGCGCCCCCCAGTCCTCACACCATGGATTTGGCGTGCGCGCTCTCCCCTGTGCCCTGCAGCTGGGGTTGTGTGGACACGACGGCCGCCGGCGGCGTGGCGTGCGTGCCGCGCATGGAGGAGGTGAGGGCGCGCAGCGCGGCGGAGATGCCGCGGTGAGAGGGCGTGCTGGCGCCGCCGCCGGCCGCGCCGCCGTAGTGCACGCTGATGTCGCCGATGAACTTGCCAGGCAGCGGGTGCAGTCCGCCCTCACCCGCCACGACGTCGCCAGTCTGCAGCCTGTTGCAAGAGGGCGTGCGGCAGGCGGGGGTTGGCCGGGTGGGGTGTTGGCGACGGCGGCAGCGCAGCAAGACGTCAGGAGCACGGCCATGGACTGCTAATAAGCGGCTGTGCTTGAGGCACCGGTGAGGGGGCTGCTGGTGAGGTCCAGCCCATCCACATACTAAACAGTAGAGGGCCACGCAGGTAGGGCTGGGCCACGGCGAAGTTACTCACCAGCCGGCCAGCATGGGGGGAAGGAAGCGCGCGACGGCGGAGTTCCACGAGTTAACCACCCTGTGCAGCGTGACCGGGGCCGTGGGCGGGCAAGCGGAACGTGAGGAACGAGCGAGGGTTACGACGGGATGTTCGCGAAGTGACACGCATCTCTTGCAAGGTAACCACGGGCCGCCTATGAAAGCGCTTGGTCTAGCGCGCGGCCTTTGCAGGTTCAGGAGACTCCAGGCTACCCAGCCTGCTCCGGAACACCCGCCCTGCCTACGCTCAAGATGACGACTCACATGTCGTGGCCCGTGCCGATGGAGAAGAAGTAGAAGCCGACAATGAAGATGATGGCGGCCACACTGTTGCCCAGGGTGACGGGGATGTAATTCTTGACAATAGCCTCCGAGGTGCTAACGTAGTGCGCCGGGCCGCCCAGGCGCATGCCCATGGGGATGCCAAACTGCGGAGGGCGCGGATGCAGGTCAAAATTCCGCGGGGATGGGGCGGAGTCTTGACCGGAATTCTGCCTAAATTCCGCGCGCCCATCCCCGGACCCTTCGCATGAGCCGCGACCCTTCCGAGAAACTAACAACACCTCGCCCCGCTTTGCATATTTCTACAATTAGTATTACTATAATATCACATTACATATATCATCCCGCAGACGCGCCGTCAGTCAGTCAGCAGGGTCAGTCAGCCAGTCCGGCGTACGTGGGGTTGTGCAATGGTGGCGTGTTGGGCGTTTGGAAAGGCTGCGCCACCGCGGAGGCTGAGTGGACAGCGGCCGGGGGCTTAGGAGCTGCTCAACAGCATGTCAGCCGCCTACCTGGTTAGCAATGCAGTGCTCAAAGCCCGACGCCACGAAGATGGTCACGGGGATGAAGACACCCACGAACTTGCCGGTAACGTCCTGCACAATCACGGTGCGCATGCAGCAGCAGTGGGGCGAGCACGGGGCAGTGTCAGGCGCTGCTGCTGCTGCTGCTGCTGCTGCTGGCGCATCCCTCTATCCGGCACTGATAAACGGTAAGATGACCGGATACACATTTTAGCGCGTGTCCGTGTGTACATCGCCCCCCGCGCACACGCGGTGAATGCACTGCTGCACCCGATGCAACCGTCACACGCAGCAGCTGGGCGCGAAGCAGCAAGGCAAGGCGCGTAGCCCACCGTGTGCCCAAGAAAGGAGCAGCGATGACTGCGCCATCCATACATTATCAGGGCCAGCGCGCCTGACGCGCCCAGCACATCACAGCACATCATAGCGCGTCACAGCAGCACACGCACCTGCGCCGTCATGGCCTGCCACGTGGCGATGTTGACCAGCCAGTTGCACAGCATGCCGCGCACGAAGTTTACGCCAAAGTCGGGCGACGTCTTCTTGACGGCCACGCCCTCCTCGAAGGCCTCGCGGCCGGTGAAGACATCGCCCCACAGGTACATTTGGACCATGAAGAGGGAGCCGCACAGGTTGCCTACGATGAGGAGGAAGGTGCGGGTAGTTCACTCATCATCCAATTCAATCAGGAATGCCGAGGGGTTGACTGTGTGCGGTGACGATTCTTATCCGGGTTCCCTTCAAATTTTGGACGGTGCCCAGAACCGCAGTAGTGAACCCAGGTTGGGCGAATGCATTCTATAGGAGGTGAGGTCTGGCTGCTGCCGGCGTGCGTGCTGATTGGACGACCCGGGCCTGTTGCTGCACGCATCGCCACCCGCCGCAGCGCCACAAGTAGCACATCAAGATGCATGCCACCATTATCACCAGCACACGTGGCTACTACCGCTGCGCCGCGCGTGTCACGCACGTGGCTACTGTACTGCCCGCCCCACTCACCGAACCAGCAGTACACCAGGTTCCACACCACCGCCGTGAGCTTGGTCTTGCCCTCGCACCAGGCGGCGCACATGAAGGTGACGTCCGAGGTGTACAGGTCGGAGCCCATCAGGATGACCATGGTCAGGCCGAAGGGCAGCCCGAAGAAGCCCAGGATGAGGTTGTACATGCCGGGGTCGTCCACCTTGGTGTTCTTGAGCTGGCCGCCCACCAGGAAGGCGAACGCCATGCCGAAGGACAGGTAGGCGCCTGCGTGCGCACGTGTTTGCACGGGACGCTATGTGGTGCGGCATGGTGGCGGCGGTTGTGAGTGGTGGCGGTTGTAGTGGCGGTGGTGGCGGTGGTAGTGGTATGCCGGAGTGCTTGGGTGCGTGGTTGGGTGGATAGGGTGGTTGATTGCTCTTCCTTTTTTGCTCGTGTGCGGGCTTGTCAACGTCTTAAGACGACGGCGTTGAGCGAGGGGGCTGAGAAATGGCATCGGCATCAGAGCGAGTCTGCCTGCGGGTTTGCTCGCGCGTCGATAAGGTGCGTGGCACCGTCCGCACGCATGCACGCACGCAGTCATGCAGTCACGCAGTCACGCACGCACCCGCCAGGAAGGACAGCAGAATCTTCTTGGGCCATGAGTACTTGGCCTTGGCAACGCCCGTAGCCACCACCTTGTTCCATACCTGCGAGGTGCGCGTGGGGTTGAGATGAGGAGGATGTGGTTGGCGAGGCAGCGGGTGGAGAGGCGCGAGCTAGGGTTTCCGGCTGTCAGACAGTTGCAGTCTGGACGACCCCTGCCGGAAACGCCCAAACGTCAAGGGCACATGACCCCCCGCCAACGGTCATCGCGCGCTGCGCCACCAGACCCCAGTCGACCCCGGCCTCACCTCGAGCGGCGTGATGAAAAGGCGGAACAGCGCGGCCTGCGAGGAATCCGAAGTCGCAGCAAACGGCTCAGCCCGAGTCGGAATTGCAAATGACGCATGCGGCATAGCAGCACCAGGCTCACATCTCCCTTGGATGCAGTCGCAGCAGTGAGGCCTCCAATCTGCGCGCGCTCCTCCGCGTGGCCTCGCGCCGGGTCGGCGACAGGCGACATGGCGATACTTGTGGACATGGGTAGCGTGTGTGCAGTCAAAACACGCACACGTTGACTTGCGTTTGCAATGCCGACACTGCGCGCACTATGTGGCGGCCCGCCCAGCTTTTATGGTCCTCGTTTTGGACCCTTGAATTAGGGTGCTCGTAAATTCTAGCTGCCACGGGAGGCCCCCGTGGGGGCCGTCTAGAAGTGTGGACTGCGAGTGTGGCCCCCGTCCGCCCCAGGCCTCAGCCGGCGCCTCCGAGCAAGCCTCTGTTCTTATGTGAGCCACAAGATGAGGGGCGTCTGGCACTCGGTCACCTAAACCAGTCGCGGGCGGACTCCTCGCGTACATTCTCTGACTGGAATGTTGACGTCACGCCCTTCGCTCTAACCCGAATCTGTTGAACGAGTTTGAATCAGGCCTAATAATTGACACGGTGATGGTTAAAGAGGTCTCGCAAGGCCCCAACCGCATTGAAGGACTGCTGCGACGAAGGGCACTTGTAGGCCTTTGCTGAGAGACTATAGACGGCATCTGACAGACTATTACATGTACATACATGCTTGACAGGGAGGACCCAACGTTTCCAGTTTGGATCTCGGATCCACCACCGGGTGCCCTTTCGTTGGGCAAGGGGCGGTCGGCATTTGGCGTGGGGCAGATACCTACTGGCAGTTTGCGGAGCGCCGCCGTTGTCTCCGGGGGAGGAGGGGATCATGTGTTATCCAGGGGCCAAGGTGGAAGGAGGGGGAAGCGGTTGGGAGCGGACGTAGTTTCGACTGTGCGAGAGTCTGTCGTTTTTAGGATGGCATGGCGCACAGCATGCACCCTTGCGCATGCCTTTCCAACGCTACCTGGTGATTAGGATTTCATGCAGGTGTCAAGCCCTTTAATAGCCACGCGTTAAGTTCGGCATGAAGAGCGAGAGCCGAGAGGCCGCCCTGAACCTTGCTCTAGAACCCAATGTACCCTAAATAGCCACTCTCACCTGTGCTGTTGTACGCATCTTACCGTGTGTGTGGTTACAAGGTGGTGCACACTTCTCGTGCCTTCCATCCTCTTGAAAACCGAAGGCCCGGGCCGGGGTGACCTTATAACGCCTAGTAAACTATGATTGTTCAACTCTCTTGACCGGCCCTCGCAAGGGGCACATTCCTGCTCCTAAATTCCCATATGGAGTCGAGCAGCGTAGCAAGCCTAGAGCGCACCCTTCTTGTGTGAGTAACTTATCTAAAGGCATCGGCTGCGACAGCCGCATCGCACCGTCAATTCGTGCAAGCCCTACACGCGCGCAGGCAACCTTGCTGCACGCAACCCCGGTGTGGAAACCCGCGTGAAGCCTACACCCGCCTGCCCCATGGCCCTATGCCCAGGGGAACCCCCGCCTATGCCCTTGAGACGCCCGCGGACTCAGAAGCGCTGTGCATATCGGACAGCAAAGCGGCCAGAGAGAACCCAGGTACAACTGCCGACAGTTCTTCATCGACAAGTCAATTTTACAACAGTTAGCGTCCTGCAGATGCCGCAGAACAACTTGCAACTATATCGACCAGCAAGCAAGCAAATGTGACGCACGTTTCCTGCCTCGTGCCAGTATTTCAACGGCAGGCTCTTTCCTCTGCCACAACCCATGCCTGAGCAAACTTCACGCACTGTACAGTTGTTCCATTGCCGCAGCATTGCATCCATCGGTAATCTATACTCGCAATCCATTCTGACTACCGGTACGCTCTTCAGCGTTGACCGCATATGTTCGGTGGGTGGAAGCCTATTGAACGTCTATGTACATGCCGCGGTGGCCCTGAATTGCTTGCTCCACAGCAGTTGCTCCATCCATTTGGCACGCACCACTGCCGCCTGCTGCAGCAGGCACCTAGGCGGCCGCCTACCGCCCCCGCTTGGCAGGCCGTGGCTTCCCAGGCCTCCGCCCAGGCGCCGCCGCCGCGCCTGCGGCCGCCGCCTCTTCCTCAGCCGCCACGCCCCGGGGCTGGGGCTGAGGCTGCTTCGCCTCGTGCTCCGTGAACCTGAGGCGTGGCGCGGACGCATCATGCGCAAGCCAGTCAGTCAAAAGCCCCCACATGGGCGGAGCCAGGCGCCAGCAGGCGCTGCCGCCAGCCAGGCCAGCACAGGGCGGCGCGCAACCCCAGCACATGCACATGCACATGCTAATGTGCGCCCGCAACACCAACACGTGCACCATCAACACCAGACCCGCAACACGCATGCACGCCGTTAGCTGCAGCTGCGCACACACGCACCAGAAGGGCTTTTCCCGCTCCCACTCGATGCGGCGTGCGTTGTCGGCGGGCACGTTGTCAGCCGGCTCCCAATGGCCCCTGCCCTCGTCCGCCCACGGCTGCGACGGCGGGCCCAGGCGCGGCTGCTGCCGGGGTCCGAATCCGGGGTCAAGCTCGTATGTCTGTGGATGGCACACAAGGCAAAAATACCGGTCCATCTCATCCCAGCCCTTGCACCATGCCGCAGGTGCACGCATGTCACGCAAGGTCTGCAGCACCTGAAGCGAAGCGCGGCTAAACACGTGCATGGCCGTCCCCGAGACCGTACTGGTTGTGCATGGCTGGGCTGGCAGCAGCCCCCATGAAGCCAAGCACCCCACCTTCCACTTGACGAGGAAGTGGGTCTTGCCCGCCGCATCCGTCAGCTGGTCCATGATGCGCTCCACCACGCCCTCGTCTCCGTCCATCTCGGGCACGTACTCGGCCACGCGGACGTCGCCCGGCCGGTAGCAGGCGGACGCGGGGTAGCGGCGGCCTGCAGGTGGTGGGTCGTAGTGGTGGTGGGTAGTGGTCACGTGATAAGGGGCGAGCACTCACGTGCTCGTGATGGTGCAGCGCGCTGTTTGGGCAAGTCCCAGGTTGGCAAGCCTGCTACACGCCCGGAAACGGCTACCGCAGCGGTGGCTGACACCCGTAAGGCGAACAGCGGCGGCGTGTGCAAGAAAGCTACAGAGCAGCAGCAGCAGCCCTGCGCGCACCTGTGATGGGGCTCTCCACGTACTGGCCGTTCTCAACCTCCTTGCGCCACATCGCCATTCGAGAGGGGCGCCCACGCTTCTTGCCTTGCGCCGCCGCCGCACCCTCCTCCACCACCTCTGCAGCGTGGGTTGGCGCCGCAACCCGCATGCGGCCATCTGCAGCGCCGCCGCCCGCGCCGTCACCAGCGCCCTTGGCAGTGCGTGGCCTGCGCTTTCCCCCACCGCCGCCGCGGCCGCCGTCCTCATCATCAGCGGCCGCGTGCTTGTCGCCAGCGCGGCCGGGTCGTGGCTTGGCTGCACGCGCGCTGGGCGCGCGGCGTCGTCGAGGCGGCTGCCGCACACCCCTGGCCGCCGCGACAGCCTCGCTGTCCGTGTCACTGGCCGAATCCTCATCCTCGTCCTCCGTGGCCTCTGCCGTTCCGAAGCTTTCCTCCTCCGCCTCGGCATCCGCCTCCAGCTGGCGCCTGCTGGCAGTCCGCCTGCGGCGCGCTGGCCTGTCGGAGGCAGGGCTAGCCGCCCCTGCCGCCGCGGCCGCCGCCTCCTCAGCCGCCCGAGGCGGCGCCCGTCCACGGCCGCGGCCTGAGCCTCGCTGACGGCCGCGGACCGCAGCCATCGCCGCGGCATGGCGGCCATGTCCTTGCTCGTCGTCGTTGTCGTCTGGCTCCACGGCGTCCGGACGATGCTCCTCATCCTCCTCATCCTTCTGTGCGTCATCACCAGCCCCGGCACGGACACGGGCGCGCTGCACAGCAGCTCGGCGACGCGATGGCAGTGACGCAGCTGCAGCAGCAGCAGCAGTGGCGGCGGCGGCCCCGTCCCCAGCCGCCGCGCCGCCGCCGCGCCGGCGCTCCTGGCGGCGTTGCAGGGACTGGGCTAAGCGGCCGCTGCCCAGCCGCCGCATGTCGCTGTCCACGTCACTGTCCGCCTCATAGGCCCTGCCCTTGCTGCCGCCACGGCTGCGGCCGCTGCGGCCTCGCCCCCGCCCTCCGCCCCGGCCTTCGCCCCGTCCTCGGCCCCGGCCCCGGCCCCGGCCCCGGCCGCGGCCCGAGCCACGGCCGCGTGCAGCGTCGCTGCCGCTGCTGTCGCTCGCAGAGTGGTAGCTTTCAGTGCTACCACCCTCGTTATCGCCGTCGCTGCCGCCGGTGCTGTTGCTGTCGCTGCCGCCGGTGATGTTGCTACCGGTGGCAAAGTCGCCATCGCCCCGCCGCCGCTTGGCGGTGCGCTCGCTGCCATCCCCGCGGCCAAGCACACCGTCGCTGTCGGCGCCGGACCGGTAGAGGCGGTGGTTGAGCTTGGCGGCTCGCGTTGGGCGCCCCGGCAGCAAGGCAGGCGGCGCCGCTGCGGCCGCAGGGTGCGTGCGGTCATCACCCACGCCTTCCTCGCCGCTGGCTTGCCTGGCGACGACAGGTCCAGCATCCAGCTTGCGGGATGTCCGAGGAGGCCCTCGCTGAGGCCGCAGTGGCGGTTGCTGCTGCTGCTGCTGCTGCTGCTGCTGCTGCTGCTGCTGCTGTAGGTGCGTCGCCTGCTGTGCCATCGGCGTTGTGCCAAGCTCGGGCAGCTTCCGGCTAGGTGCCTGCTGGGCAGGCGTGCTTGCCACGGCCGCAGAAGCCGAACGTGCAGCGGCCGCCGCTGCAGCGGCGGCGACGATAGCGCCCGGTTTTTCAGGTGCGGCGGCGGAGCCGCCGCGCTTCGCACTCGGTTGGCCACGGCTTCGCTGGCGCCTGCCCGCCGCCGGGGGATGTGCCGCGGCCAACAGCACTGGCTCCTGCGCCTCCTGCTGTTGCCCCGGGCCCTCGCGCGCGTGCTTCTGAGCCTCCTGCTCCTTGCCCTCCTCCGTCTCCGTGCTGCTGTCCACTATGATCACATCGGACGTCTCCTCGCTGTCCTTGGTTGCAGACTGCTCGTGCACCTCGGGTTCGCCGTACCGGGCACGGGGCGTCCGGGTAGCGCGCCCGCTGCGCCTGACGGCTGGTGCTTCTGCTGCGGCACCACCACCAGCAGCACTCCCGGCACCACCACCAGCAGCACCACCGGCACCACCACCAGCAGCAGCCGCGCCAGCCGGCAGGCTGCGGGCGGTAGCGCGTAGCTGCCGCCTGCTCTCCATGTAAAGCGAGGGCCCCGCCGCAGCCACAAGCGCGTCGCGCTCCCGCCACCCGCGCCCGCGGTTACGTGCACCCGCAGCAGCAGCAGCCCCCACCAGCTCAGTCCCTGCAGCTGTGCCTGCAGGGACACCAGAGCTTGGGGATCCGCCTGCCTCAGCGGCCGCACTGCCACCATCGCCACCGCCCGCATCGGCGCCGCGGCTTGTGCCAGCCAGCATCAGCGCGCGGCCGGCACCAAGACCGGCTGGTGCTGGTGCTGGTGCGGCAGCCGCTGCAGTTCTGGCAGGGCTGGGTGCCAGGTGCAGGCGGCGAAAGGAGGGGGAGAGTGGAGAGGCCGGCGCTGTCGGTGGCTGTGCTGGAGGTGGTAGCAGCAACAGCACTGCAGGAGGTGGCTCCTGCTGGCCCTGCCCTTGACCTGCCTCTAGCAGCAGCAGCTCCTGCTGCGTGTGCTGCTGCGGCAGCAGCTGCGGCAGCTCCCGCTGCAGTTGTGGCTGTTTGCTATCCGCCCGTTCGAGCGCCAGACCCCACGCCACGGGCGGCTGCGGGCTCGCTCCCGCAGCCGCAACGCACGCTGCACTTGCACCTAACCCAGCCACCGCCGCAGGTGCAAATGAAGCGGCACCAGCCATGGCCTCAGCATCTGTCACCGCTACCGTCTGCACTTGCTGCTGCTCTTGCACAAGCGGCTCTTGCTGCTGATCCGGCTCCCGCTCCCGCTCCTGCTCCCGCTCTCGCTCCTGCTCTCGCTCAGGCTCCGGCTCGTGCACAGACGAGGAGCTGACCAGCTGCTGCTGGTTGGGCACAGGGGGTTGCGTGGGCGGCGGCAACGTGGGCGGCGATGCGGCTGGCGGCGGTGCCGGCAACCCCTGATCGCGCTGCTGCCCAAGCTGCGAAGCGTCGGGGCTGCTGGCGGCGGTCGCCGGGCGGGGCACAGCAAGCGGCACGCCGTACGGCGAGGTGCTGCGAGAGGCGTTGCGAGCAGACCGGCGGGTGGCCTCCTGCCGCACCCGCACCCGCACCCGCGGCGACCTGGCGGGCTGCGCCTGCGCCTGTGCGCGCGGCGGGCGGCCGCGCTTCCGGCGCGGCTCCTCCGCTGGGGCTGTGTCCGGGCTCGCCGTGCCCTGACCTTGCGGTGCCGCCACCATTCCAGGCTCTAGCTCTGGCTCCGCCCCGTCCCGTAGCCGCTTGCGGGCTGCTGCTGTGGGCGCGGCCTGCGCCTGTACCAGCGCAGGGGCTGTTGCCGGGACCCCAACCTGACGCGCGCCCTGCTGCTCATTCCCGCCCTGCCCCGGCCCCGGCTCATCCTCCACACGCCTTGCCGGCGGTCCCACCTCATCCAGCGGGATTGGCACCTGCGGCATTGCCTGCACCTGTGAAGCCGGCGACACCGCCTGCCCCCTTACATGCGTCTCCTGCTGCTCCACCCCAGGCGGCTGTGCAGGCAGCGCCGCGGCTGCTTGTGGCAGCGGTTCCTCTGGTGGCGAAGCTTTACGCGCAGGCACTGCCTCCTGCTGCTGCGCCGTGTCCTGCCGCTGGTCTTGCTGGTGCGCTTCCTGGTGGTGCGCTTTCGTTGTTGCCGGTAGCTGTGGTCCGCACTGGAATTCTCGTTGTACATCCTGCGGAATGCCCCCCTGCTGCTGCTGCTGCTGTTGCTGCTGCTGCTGAGCCTCTTTCGGCGCCTCAGGCTGCCGAGCAATGTTTTGCGGTGCGCCCTGCTGCACGGCCACCAGCTGCAAATGAATGTCCTGTGCCTGAATGCTGCCCTGGTTGCCAACTTGCGTCCGGTCCGGCTGCGACTGCTGTCTGTGCTGCAGGTGCTGCGCCTGCACAACTGCAACCATCGGCTGTATTGATGCCGTTTCAGGCGCCTGCGCCTCTACTGCGGCCGCCTGGCCCTCCGGAGGGGCCGCTTGCGCCCCCGGTGCCGGCTTCGCGCCTTGTGGCACAAAGCCCGGTGCTTCCGCTGCGGCCGGCGACGCTGACTCCGGCCCGGCGCCTGTGCCGGCTGCTAGCTGCTGCTGCTGCTGCTGCTGCAGGTCCGGCTCCGGCAGCGCTGCTGCCGATGTGCCTGACGGCATGTGTGGCGCAGGCTGCGGCGGGCCGTACACGGGAGGCCACGTTAGCAGGGCCTGCGGCAAGGCCTGCGCTGCCGGTGCCACAGCCCGCTGTCCTGTCCCTGGATGTGTGAGGGCAGTCTGCTCTGACGCTTCCAGCGCCGGCAATTGCTGCATGAACCACGTCAGTGCCTCAGCAGGGCTTGGCTGCGCCGGTCCCACAACCAGTGTTGGCAGCAGCGGATTCGCGAGTAGCAGCTGCGGCTGCAGCTGCTCCTGATGCGGCGTGGCGTGCGGGTGCATCTGCACCTGCGCCTGCAATGGCCGCGGCTGCCCTACAGACGCCTGCAGCAGCAGCGGCGCGCGTGGCGGCTCGGTCGGTGAGGGGTGTTGCTGCGGCTGCGGGTGCTGTGCCTGTCCTTCTGAGGACCGCTCCAGGTGCGGCCGCGGACCCCGCTGCAAGCCCGCTTCAAACTGCTGCTCCTGCTCCGGCTGCTGCACCAGCACCGGCGCGTGCTCCTGCTCCTGCTGCTGTCGCTCATGGTCCGCCGTGGCGGGCGCGGTTGCTGCATCTGCGCCCGCGCTGCCCTCCACAGGGGCCCCGGCGGCAGCGGAAGCAGCAGCAGGCGGCTGGTCGCAGGCCACGGCCGCACGCAGCTTCCTCGGCGGGCGCCCACGCCGCTTTGCTATGGGGGCCACTGGCTCGGACTCGAGGTGCAGCGGCGCAGCCCCGGCGAGCGGGTGCTCCTGCGCGGGCCTGTGGTCCACATTGGGCGCAGCTGCCTCCCCTGCCCTGCCCCGGCATGCCGCGAACCGCCGCGGCTGCGCTGCCGACTGCGCCGTCGCCGCCGCCACCGTACCCACGGCTGGCGCGCGCTGCGGTGCCTCGGCAGCTGCAGCTGCCCGCGTTGTCGCCGCACGGCTCCTGCGCCCGCTAACGCCGTCCTCGCCGCCGCCCTGCCAACCAAGCGACGACATGGCACCATCGAACAGGCTAGCAAGCTCACGCGCCACCCGCCTTGCTCTGGGCTTGGCTCCATCGCCACGGTGCTGCGCCCAGCGGCCCCGTCGCGGCGGCGGAGCCGTCGCCTCCTGCGGCGCCTCCTCCTGCTGCGCCGGCTGCTGCGCCTGGTCATCCTCGTGCGTGATCCCCGCGCGGGGCTCCTGACAAAGCGCGGGGGTCGCCAGGGACAGCTCTGACCGCCCCGCGCGCGGCTGCTGCTCCTGAAACAGCTCCTGCGGCGTTTGGGTGGAGCTCCGGCAGGCGGCTGTGTCCGGCTGCTCCGGGGCTCGCACCTGGGCAGCTGCAGAAGCAAGGCCTGGCGCTGCGTGCGTGTCAGCGGGCGTTGCGGCTGCAGCTGCTTCATCACAAGCTACGCAGGCAGCTGCTGCTGCATCAGACACCACGCAAGCTGCCGCCTCAGCCGCCGCCGTCTCGGTTGCCGCCGCCTCGGCTGCCGCCGCCTCAGCTGCCGCCGCCTCAGCTACCGCCGCCTCAGCTGCCTCCGCCTCGGTTGCCGCCGCCTCAGCTGCCGCCGCCTCAGCTGCCTCCGCCTCAGCTACCGCCGCCTCAGCTGCCGCCGCCTCAGCTGCCGCCGCCTCAGCTGCCTCCGCCTCAGCTGCCGCCGCCTCAGCTGCCGCCGCCTCAGCTACCGCCGCCTCAGCTACCGCCGCCTCAGCTGCCTCTGCCTCAGCTGCCTCCGCCTCAGCTGCCGCCGCCTCAGCTGCCGCCGCCTCAGCTGCCGCCGCCTCAGCTGCCGCCGCCTCAGCTGCCGCCGCCTCAGCTGCCGCCGCCTCAGCTGCCGCCGCCTCAGCTGCCGCCGCCTCAGCTACCGCCGCCTCAGCTACCGCCGCCTCGGCTGCCTCCGCCTCGGCTGCCTCCTCCTCAGCTGCCGCCGCCTCAGCTGCCGCCGCCTCAGCTGCCTCCGCCTCAGCTGTCGCCGCCTCGGCTGCCGCCGCCTCGGCTGCCGCCGCCTCAGCTGCCGCCGCCTCAGCTGCCGCCGCCTCAGCTGCCGCCGCCTCAGCTGCCGCCGCCTCAGCTGCCGCCGCCTCAGCTGCCGCCGCCTCAGCTGCCGCCGCCTCAGCTGCCGCCGCCTCAGCTGCCGCCGCCTCGGTTGCCGCCGCCTCAGCTGCCGCCGCCTCAGCTGCCTCCGCCTCGGTTGCCGCCGCCTCAGCTACCGCCGCCTCAGCTGCCGCCGCCTCAGCTGCCGCCGCCTCAGCTTCCTCTGCCTCAGCTGCCTCCGCCTCAGCTGCCGCCGCCTCGGTTGCCGCCGCCTCAGCTGCCGCCTCGAGTGCAGCTGAAGCCGCTGCATTTGCAGCTGCCCCATCCACGGCCGCCGCATCCGTGGTAGCCACAGCCGCAGCCGCAGAAACAGGCGCAGCCGCCGCGGCCGGCACTGGCGCGTTCAACACAGACGCGGGTCCTGCCTCAACCAGCACCAGCTGTGCCGCTACTTGCACCCCGGCGGCTACCTTGCGCGATGTGCCTGCACCCGCTTCCCACGCCGCCAGCGCCTCTGCTGCAGACGGCTGCACCGCCGCCCAGGACCGCAGCACCGACTCCCGCACCCAGTGCCCGCCGCGGCCGCAGCTGGCAGCCCTCTGCCCGCCTCCGCTTCCACGCTGCGACCCCTGTCTGGCATCGTCTCCGCCTGCTGCTCCCATGGCAGCTGCTTGTGCTCCTTCAGCGCCGCCGCCCAGCTGCCCCGGCTGCCCCGGGTCGAGCTCGTAGCCCCGCCACTTGACCAGGTAGGCGTTGCAGCCGGCGGCGTCGCTGTACATCTCGTCCAGTACGGCCTGTACGGCTCGGGCGGGGTCCGATGCGAGCAGGCCCGGCTCCTGCAGCTGGCGGCTCCGCGGCACGTCGCCTGGGCAGCGCACCAGGCGGGCGGGGTAGGTGCGGCCTGGAGGGCGAGGGAACAACAGGGGCGCGTGGGGGCACGGGTCACTGCCACGCTCCGTGCATATGCAGAGTGGTTGGCGGTAGGATGGCTGTGTGCGAGTCAACGGCGTTGATTGTGCACAGCTTCTGTGGCGCCGGATCGCACCTGTGAATGGGCTGACGACGTCGACCACCGCACCAGTAGACGCCCCGTCCGCCGCAGGCTGCTGCTCTGACGCCGCCTGCGGCCGCTCACCCGCGCGACAGGCTGCCGTCGCCGCTTCTCTAGCTGCTCCTGGCGCTGCCGCGGCTGCGGCCGCGGCACCAGGGCTGCCGCCAGCTCTTGCGGGCGGCGCCGTAGCGGCTGGCTGGGCAAACCTCATGGCCGCAGTCGCCTGCAAGTCCTCCAGGATGGTCGCGAAGAGCGCCTGTGCTTCTCGGATGCGGCGCTCCAAGTCCGCTGGCTCGCACACGCGGCCGCTGCCGGCATGCGGTGGCTCCGGCACAGCTGCATTGGCCTGAACGTGCGCCTGGCTGTGGTGCACCCACTGGCGCATGGCCTCGGCCGCTGCTGACTCCATAGAAGTCGTAGGGGCATCGCCCACAGCCGCGCGGGCGCGGGGTCCACATGCCGGTGCCTCGCGCGCGCCCGGCTGTTGAGATTCCGGAGCCGCAGGCGGCCGCGCTGCCGCCTCAGGCGGTTGCGCGTTCCTGCCAGAGCCAGCACCACCGCCTGCCTCTGCAGCAGACGGCGGCTTCAGCACCGCTACCACAGCCTGTGCCGCCGCGGCGGCGGAGATGGCTGCCAGGACTGCGTGCTGCAGGGTCCCGATGTCCACGGCTGCATCCGCGTTGAGAATGGTTGTAGCAGTGGCATCGGGTGTGGCAGCAGCAGAGCGAGCTGCGACGTCGGCGCCAGGCATGACAACCGGCTGTGGCGCGGGTTGGGGCGCGCCCAGAGAAGAGGCCGCAAGTCCGTTTGCGGCCGCGCCCGGCTGTCGCTGCGGCTGCACCTGCGGCTGCATGTGTGACCGCGGCCCACCCATTCCGTGACCCTGTTGGTCCTCCGCCTGCTCTCGCTGCTGCTGTTGCTGCTGCTGCTGCTGCTGTTGCTGCTGTTGCTGCTGTTCCTGCTGCTGCTGTTCCTGCTGCTGCTGTTGCTGCTGTTGCTGCTGTTGCTGCTGCTGCTGCTGCTGGTAGTGATGTCCGTCGCCCACCCCCTCCCCCTCCCCCTCCTCCTGCTCCTCCTCCTCCTCCTCCGCGTCCCCCTCCACCTCCTCCTCCACCTCCTCCTCCTCCTCCTCCGCCTCCCCCTCCATGTCCATCACCAGCTCCACCACCTCCACATCTTGCCACTCCGCTCCCGCCGCCAGGCCGTCCGCCGGCTCCCGCTTGATCCGCACCTGCGCCGGCAGCAGCTGGGCCAGTGGCTGCAGGCTGGCCGCCGGGGGCTGTAGCGATGGCGACTGCGGTATCGCCTGCGGCAGCGCGGTGGCCGCCGGTAAGCTGGTATCCGGGCAGGCCTCAACCGCCGCGGCCTCAGCTGCAGTCGCTTCTGCAGGTGCATTCACCGCGTCTCGGTCCCCGGCTGCTGCTACCCCAATTGCTGCCCCGACAGCCGGCGGCGGCGGCACGGTGCCATCGCCCGGTCCCTGCTGCGGTGCTGCCTCCTGCGCTGTGTCTGCATCTGCATCCGCGTCTGCGTCTGGTGGCGCTTGCGTCTGGGTCTGCATCAGCGGCGGCAGGGGGCCCAGGGAGCTCACCTGCTCGCCGTCGCCGTCGCCGTCGGAGTCCACCCCCGAGCCCACGCTGTCCGTATCCGCGCCGTCGCGCCAACTCTGCCCCGCCTGCGCAGCCGCAACAGCAGCGGCTGTATCAGCGGCGGCTGTACCAGCGGCGGCAGTATCCGCGGCGGCGGCGGCATCAGCCGCCGGCTCTAGCCCTGCTGCCACGGTGTACGCGACCGCAGCCGCTGCACCGGCAGCGGCAGCGGCAGCGGCGCCTGCCGGCCCGTCCGCCACGACATGTCCTGCGGCCGCCGGCCCCTTTGCCGCCTCGCCTGCCGCGCTATCGGCTGGGCCGGCTGGGAAGGCGGCGTGCGCAAACAGGCTTTCCACGAAAGAGTCGTCCTCCTCCAACCCGCCCTGCTGCACGTCCTGCACCCCACCCAGGCCCGCAGCTGCGTCCACACCTGCGCCATAAAGCTGCGGCTGATGCGGCTGGTGCGGGTTGTGCACTGGTTGGTGCAGCGGTGGGTGCAGCGGTGGGTGCAGCAGATGTGCACTGCTGCCCGCCGCGCCAGCAGGCGCGGCGAATTGCGCGAGCAGGTGCTCTGCGGCCCCTGCGGGAGCATCCGGCTCGCCGCATGTGTGTGCCGGCCCGGCCGCCAGGGCTCCCACGCCCACCATGGCCGCAGCCCCGCCAACGAGGTAGGCAGCGCCGCACAGCGCCGGGCCCAAGGGCAGCCGGAACGGCTCAGACACGGGGCGTAGCGGCGGCGCGGCGGTCGCCATGGCGTGTGCCGCCTCGGCGAGCACGTCGGCGGCAGAGGGCGCAGCCACGGCCGGCGTCTGCAGCGTCAGCCGGTCCGCCACCGCGGCCCTGTCCTCAATCGCCTCCGCAAAACGCATCAGCTGCATTGGGTCGCCGGTGGCACCGTCAATGGCGCGTACCCGCAGCTCGGTTGCAGCCGCCGCAAGGCCCTGGTTCCGTGCATGGGCTATGCCGGCCGCGGCCCTCTGCTCTGGCGTGAGCTGCTGGTGAGTATGCGGGTGCTGGTGCGTAGCCGGCCCGTGCGCCGCTAACCATTGCGCCTGTCCCACTGCAAGCGCCGCGGCGCTGGGCGCGGTCCTGACGGTGCGTCCCGCGGCTTGCCCCGCCGGCATCACGGCCGTGCCGCCCGGGCCCAGCCAAATGGACTGCCGGCCACATGGCAGCACAACATGTGTTGGCACTTGGAGGCCCGGGCAGGGACTGGGACCGGGGCGAGCGCTGCGGGCGCCGAGGGCGAAGTCGGGCGATGGCGCAGCGCCCCTCGCTGGCAACGTGCCAGGCCCTGAGCTCTCAGCGGCAGACCCTACATCGCCTGTTATCGCGGCTTTATGCATCACCGCATGCGGTGCTGCCTCGCCGAGGCTGCCACTGCACAAGCCCGACACTGACGCAACTCAGTTACCTCGGCTCAGCTGCAGAGCTTTTCCATTGCTGCTAGCATATCATTAGCACGAATATGCGTGGCATTTGTGGGTTCAGGGCAGAGCACGGCTTCAATCGTACTTGTCGTTAACAAATTGTGCCACTCGCGCGCTTTGGTGGTCCACCCATTTACCCATGCATTAGGGTAACGACAGGCAAAAATAGTTCATAAGCATCTTCGCTTGTTGGTGGCCTGTGCTAGTCGCTCTCTCCCGCGCTCGGGCCTGCATGGGCCCCTTTGCACTCAGCGAAACTTGGCGTCAGTATTCTTGTCGCACGCATGAAATATGATTCATATGATATCCTGTGCCTGCGACTTGCGACGCCGACGAAATCACGCTCAGCACGATTCGTCTGTTTGTTGCGCTTGAGGCCTGAGCGGTGCCCCTGGCTGGTGCATTGACTTTATAGGCACTATGTGAGGCTACTCGTATAGGGCAGGATGGCGAAGAAGACAGGCAAGCCCATTGCCAAGCCTGGGCCAGCCAGGGCGGACTTGAAGCCCATCGCGAAAAAAGCAAATGAGGCTAAAAGCACCAGTGAATGGATTGCTGACATCATGCGGGCTTCGGGGAGGCGCTTCCGACGGAAAAAGGACGGCAAGCTGGGCCGGACTGACAAGTGGACCGGCGTCGAATCTGTGTGCTCAATGATTGCAAAATCTACCGGACAATACGAACCGGCTATTACGGTGAGACCGATTGCAGGGAGCAGCCGGGAATGCAGGGGACAGCTGCGAAAGCTGGGCCGGCCCCCGTCCCCGCCGGCGCAACACCCCAAGGTGCATCCTGCCACTAACACGATCAGCCTGCTGTTTTGCGCATATGCAGGTTGTGTTCAACGAACGGGAGCAACATTGTATGGCCATCAGTGACCTGCTGGAGGAGTATGACTTCGTCGACGGCAACGCCAGCAGCAACCGCGCCGGCACAGCGCCTGCAGCTGCACGCCGCGCAGCTGGCAGCGGCGCCGCGGGCGCAAGCGGCAGCGCCGCAGGCAGGTCTGCCACAGCCGGTGTCACCAAGAAGAAAGCGGGAGCGAGCGGCAGCAAACCGCTCAAACGGGCGCCGGAACGGGTGCCGGGCGGCGGCGGGTCGGCGGCGGATGGCGGCAGCGATGGCAGTGGCTGCAAGGGTGGCACGCCCGCGAGCGCAAGCGGGGATGCGCCGCTTACGCAGCCGCCTGTGCGCCGCCTGCCCATGAAGTCCGCTGGGGCTGCACCCGACCCTTGCACAGGCCGCGCGGCTGGCAAGCGGCCTCCAGCGACGGCTGCCGGTGCCGGTGGTGCTGCAGTAAGCGGTGGCAGGGAGATGTCGCCTTATACGAGAGACAGCGACGCTCAGCAGGGGCCGCCGCAGGATCAAGAGGCCGAGCATCAGCGGCAGCCGCGACTGCCGCAGAGGCAACCACACCGTTCGGCGCGGGAGCGGGAGGCAGGCGGGCCGCGCCAGCGCGAGGAGGAGGCGGCTCAGGGGCCGGCGCCAGGGCTGCCGGCGCAAGAGCAGGAGCAGGAGCAGGCGGGCGTGAAGGCAGGCACAGCGGGAAGCAGCGACGATGACAGCGACGTTGTGCTGCTGGAAGAGAAGCCGGCGCCGCGGCGGGCGCCGGCGCCTGGGCCACAGCCGCGCCGCCGGAGCAAGCTGGCACGCAAGGGTGCACCCGCAACTGCCGCATCTGCAGGCGCAAGTGAATCACTGGGGGCGGCAGGAGGTACGCCGGCGGCGGTGGCAGCTGCTGGGCCTGCCAGCCAGCTGCGGGGCAGTCCACAGCGGCAGCTGCCTGCAGAGCGCGCCCAGCGGCGAGGGTCTGATGCGGACAATGAGGCAGCCGACCAAGCGGCGGCCGCGGATACAGGGGTTGGGCAGCCGGGGCTGAACGGCCATCAGGCACAGCCGCAAAAGCGGAAGCGGAAGCGCTTGCAGCGACAGCAACAAGAAGCGACGGCGCCTGACGCCTCTGGCGATGGCAGTGATGCGTCAGACGGCGACGTGGGTCCGTCACCGCGGCGGCCTCGCCGCAACGCGGCAGCGGCGCAGCCTGCAGCGCAGCAGGGGCCGCAGGGAGCCGGGCAGCAGCAGCAGCAGCAGCAGCAGCAGCCGGCCATGCCGCAGGCGCCAGCGGCCTGGCCGGGCTTGGAGTGGCGATCGGAGCAAGAGGAGCGCGGCGCGGAGAGCGGGCGGGAGCGGGAGCAGGAGGACCTGGAACCCGCGGAAATGCACGCAGCCACGCCAGACTGGCACGAAGTGGACATCAACCCCGACTGGTTCGTGCAAGACACGGCTGACGGTTTTGGTACGGAGGGCCAGCCTGGTTTCGAGGCAGGCCCGGAGGCCGCCGGTGCGGTGGCAGCCGGTGCAATGACACCCGCAGCAGCGCCTGCAGCGGCACCTCACGGCGGCGATGGCGAAGGGCTGCCAAAGGACCCGGGTGTGCAGCACGCGTCCTGTAGCGGCGGCGGCGGCGGCGATGGCAGCGCCTCCGGGGTCGTTACCAAGGGTGCCAGCGACACGGCCGGACTGACGTCTGCTTCCGGCAAGGCTTCGACAGCCGCGGCCGGCGAAGCGGGTGGATCTGCCGGGGCAGGTGCAGGTGCAGGTGCAGGTGCAGGTGCAGGTGCAGGTGCAGGTGCAGGTGCAGGTGCTGCGTCCCGAGTAGCCGCAGACGTAGGTGTGCGCCGGCAGCCGGGAACTGCACAGGGTCCAGCAGGCGCTGTGGGTGCTGCTGGCGGGTCAGCGTCTGTGCAGCCGTCTCCCACTTGCGATACAGCGGCCGCAAAAGCAGCTGCTGCTGGGGAGGGGGGCTGCCACGAGCAACCGCCGCCTGAGAAGGAGCCCCAAAGCGAGAGCGGCGAGGGCTGCAGCTGTGAAGGGGAGGAGCAAGAGGAGGGCGAGGACGAGGATGAGGAGGGCGAGGGCGAGGATGACGAGCTGGACGACAGTGGCGACACAACCTCCTCCGACTTGGTCGGATCCCATGGGCCCTGGCAGTCGGACGAGCTGCGGCTTGATCTGCTAACAGCGGAGGAGCGGCGGGCGCAGGAGGAGCAGGAGGAGCATGAGCGGCAGCAGCAGCGCGACAGGGCGGCGGCCGCTGACCTTGTGACCGAGTCAGGAGATCTGGCGCGGAGAGGGGCTGGCGCGCAAGCGGATGTGCAGGCTGCGGCGGCCGCCGGTACGGCTGCTCAGGCTGCTGCGACTGCAGCTCAGCAAGGCTCGGTGGTGATGGGCACTGCTGGGAATGGGGCGGCTGCCGCAGCCGCAACAGGCCCCGCTGCACCTCCACACCCTGCTGCTGATGATGCCGCAGGGCGCAGCGCTACTGACCACGGAGCGCCAGGGGCAGCTGCGGCATTTCCAGCCCCTGACATGGCTGACGGAGATGTGGCGGCTGTGCCGGTGGCAGAGGCAGCGGCGCCGCAGGCTTCGATGGCGGAGGAGGTAACGGTCGGCAAGACAGTAGGCGAGGCCGGCGGATTGGAGGCAGCGAAGGAAGGGGAAGAGGTGGACGCACCCGAGGCAGATTCGATAGCTCTGGCAGATGCAGCGGCCGACGTCGCGCCAGCCCCCGGCGGTGCGGCGGTGGCGACAGCGGGTGCGGCGGCGGCGGGCGCGGGCGCGGGCGCGGCACCGCCCGCAGGCGAGGACCAGGCAGCCCACGTGGCTGTGGGGCCATTCACAGGTGCGTCGTGCTGTCGCGGGCCTCCTATGAACCCCACTGCTCGGTGCTTGCTAGCAGGTACGGTAGTAAGACGTGCTAGGCCATGCCTCTTAAGCTCTGCCGTCCCACCGTACGTTGCTCAACGCAACATGCGTGGCTGCCTCATTCCCTGCCCCTTCAGGCCGCACCTACCCCGCCCGCCTGGTGCGCTGCCCCGGCGATAAGTCGTTGCGCCGGCAGCTGGAGGTGCCGGGGCTGTGGGCATGTGACCTCGGTCGCCGCATACAAGCCATCATGGATGAGCGATACTGGTGAGCGCGAGCGCGAGCGCGAGCGCACGCAAGCTTCGTGCGTAGGTGCTATACAGATGCGTAAAGAACCACCACCATGCCGTATCCTTGCGCACGTCTCCGTAGTTCATAGCCGTGTGGCACCTGCGCATACGGCATGCCGGTATTAGTAATAAAACTACCTCGCTCTCCCGCACCGCTGCGCTCCAGCCCTGTGGCCGGCGAGGCGCTGCTGCTGGTCAAGTGGCGGGGCTACGAGCTCGACCCGGGGCAGCCGGGGCAGCTGGGCGGCGGCGGCGCTGACGCCGGTGGGGGCAACGCTGCGGGCTCCTGTGGGCAGCACGGCGGCGCCGGCGCCGGCAGCTGCGGGCGTCACGGCCACTGGCTGCACGAGGCCGGCTTGCGGAGCTGGGCAGCAGCCGTGCAGCCGGACGTGGCGGGCATGCTGGCGGCGTGGCGCGCGGGCGGCAGCCACGGGTCCGGCACCGGCCCGGACGACGGCAGTCAGGGTGGCGATGGCGGCAGCGGCGGCGGGGGAGCCAGCGGCAGCAGTGGCAGCGGCGGCGGTGGCAGCAGCGGGTCTGAGGGCCCCGGCCACAGGCACAGCGAGCAGAAGCATGGCAGCAGCACAGGAAGCGACGGTCAGGGGCGCGCGGGGCCAGCCGCTTCGCCGACTCAGCCCCAGCCGCGCCCCCAGCAGCCCCCTGCGCCTGCTGCGGAATGCATTGATGGCAATGGTGAAGCGGCCGCCGCCGCCGCCACCAGCACGCCGCGCGCAGCCGCAGACGCCATCTATGCAAAGGCAGCGACGTTTGTACAGCTTCTGCGGTCACGCAGCCCGCAGTGGAAGCGACAGGGCGGGAGCTTCAGTGGCGGTGGAGCGGGCGGCAACAGCTTTGCCGGGATTACTGAGGCCGGTAACACGGCGAATCCGGACGGTGGGCTCGGCTTCCCGTCCGGGCCGCTTTCGCCACGCGCAGCCGCGCCTGCAACAGCGGGTGTTGCGGCTGCTGCTGCAGCAACGCCTATCGCAGCTGGGCATGCCGCTTTCTCCCACGGCCATCATCCCGCCTTTCCGCAGTCGCCACACCTAGCTCACGGAGCGGCACCCTCTCACAGCATCATGGCGGCGGCGAGCTCGGCGGCCCTTGCCGCGGCCGCTGCGGCCCTGGGAATTGACACCTCCACGGCCGCTGCGGCCGCGGCTGCGGCGCCGACCGTGGGGGCAGCAGGTCCGCCGCCGCCGCCGCCGCCGCTGTTCCCACAGGCGCTCGCAGCCGACCTTCCGCCCCCACACCCGCTCCCGCACCTGGACGACGACTTTGGCGAGCTGGACGAGCTGCTGCCGGACGACCTGCTGTTCACGGGCATGGCCGAGCAGCTCAAGATGGAGGCGGCGGCAGCGGAGGAGGCGGACGCGGTGGTTGGGTTCGGGTTGGCGCAGCAGCATGCGCATCATGAACACGCCCTGGAGGCCGAGGTGGGTGCGTGCGCCGCGCGTCTGGACGGCGGCGGCGCCGGCGGTGGCGAGGGCAGCGGCGCGGCGCACGGCGAGGCCTCCCCACACTGCGGCAGCGGTCCTCAGGCCTTTGCAGCAGTCGCGCACGGCTACCCGCTCCAGCAGCCACGCGCGCAAGCCGACGAACGACAGCAAGAGCACCAGTACCAGCACCTGCACCATAAACAGTACGATGTCGCGCATCAGCCGCCGCGCCTTCAGCATCAGCAACAGCAACCGCAGCTGCAGGCGACCTCGCCGCTAAGACACAGCGGCCGCCCGCGGCGCCCTTCAAGGCGCCACGACGCGTCCGAATACCACCTCGACCTCGGACCACTTTCGAGCATGCGGCACACAGGGGCCGCCGCCGCCGGCAGCGGTGGCCGCAGGCGCAGTGCTGACGGCCTTGGCGCGGTCAGGACCAAGCGGCAACGCGCGGGCGGCTCTCGGCGCCGGGGCAGCGGCAGCAGCGGTGGCGGCGGCGGCTGGACTGCTTGCTCAGGCGGGGGCGGGGGCGATGTGGGCAGCGCGGGCAGCAGCGGTGACAGCGGCGACGGCAGCAGCGGCAAGATGGCGCTACTGCACGGCGGCCATGTCACTGTCATCCGGCCGGCAACGCAGCCGCAGCAGGGCGCAACGGAAGCGGGGGCTGCGACATTGCACAGAGGCGACTACGCCGGGGACGGAGCAACTCCGCAGGAGCTGGAGCGGGAGGCGGCGGCGCTGCTGGCCGCGGATGCCGACCACGACGCGTTGTGGCGGGCGGAGCTGGCGAAGGGGCAGAGCGTGCATTGCATGGTCACAGGTGGGCACGGCACCGCTGCGGCGCTCAGTTGGCAACGCGATGCCTGTATACGTCAGGATGCGCACCGTTTAGCGGTGTTCATCCAGCGGTGTCCAACCTTCGGCGCGTGACCTCGTGTGCTTCTCAAACTCGGTTGCCCAGCCAGTCGCTGCTGCCCTCCTCGGCTGTCCACCCAACACCACCGCCTGCAGGCCGCCGCTACCCCGCGTCCGCCTGCTACCGGCCGGGCGACGTCCGCGTGGCCGAGTACAACCCCGAGATGGACGGAGACGAGGGCGTGGTGGAGCGCATCATGGACCAAGTGGAGGACGAGGAGGAGCGGAAGGCGCCGGACGGCAGCAGGCAGCTGGTGCGGTGCCGCAAGTACCTGGTCAAGTGGCTGGTAAGGGATCAAGTGTTGGGCGGGTGGCCGAGGGCTTGGTGGCTTGCTGGCTTGGGCACGTCGGTCAAGGCTTTGTACCGTGGGGAAGCATTCCGTGGCAAGCTGGTAGGGCCAGGCTTGCAGCGGTTTGTTGAGGAGGATGCTGACGAGGCAACCGCTGACGGAACCAGCGGCTGCATCTGAGTGCATGCGTCACTGCCTCACTAGCACGCTGACTGCGGTGCCGCCATCTTCAACTCACACCAGGGCTTCGAGCTGAACCCCGGGCAGCCTGGCCAGAGGGGCGGCCACTGGGAGCCGGAGGAGAACGTGGAGGGCCTGGCGACGCTGCTGGCTTGGCAGATGCGGCGCCCGCTGTGGTGGTGAGGTCAAGCTGAGCGGCAATGGGGAGGTCGAGGGCACACAGCGGCCCCGCTGCCGATGGCCGGATACGCTGCTGCTGCCGCAAGCGATCGCGCTGGCAGCGGCAAGGCTGGGACCGATCGGCGCGGCGGCAACAGCCAGGGCACTAGCGTGGCTTGAGCCTGCCAGTGCCTTTGGACCGATCAGACTGATGAGCGAGGGCTCCGGGCCATGACGGCGCGTGGGTACATGTAGGCAGTTCTGATGTGAGAGAGTCGAGGCTGGCATAGCTGGGTAGGTGTTGGCCGTGCTAATGGGCGTGCTCGACCTGATGCGGGCGAACCATTTCAAGATCCCAAGGGTTAGATGTGTATGATGAACATTATTTCAACTGAAGGATGCAAAACATATGGTATACCTTAAGTGGATGTGTGATGCCCAACGAGCACTGACAACGACGAAGTACCCTGGCAAGCTTATGAGCTCTGGAATATAAAGCGCTATAGATTACCTTATGGCGATGGACTTACATGCCCAGAGCAGTGACTGAGAAGTGATTCGCCAATGTGGCGGGCGGGCGGCTCTGGCCTCTAGGGTCCCAAATGCTTCAAGAATTTGCTTGGACATACATGCGAGCTAATTCAGTATCAAACTTCCAACTCCTTTTGCATGTGTATGTAGGCAAGTCGCTACTCCTCTAACTCCCCGAGTCAGTCCCTCATTCCCTCTTTCGCGCATGTAATTGAAGCAGATTTCACCACCGATGTACAATGCATCAGTGTCCTAGCGAAATTTGCTTAGCAGACAGTTGCTAACATGCAGCCCAAAGGAGGCATGCCTTCTCGGCAACCCCTTGTTCACTTGTGCGGTCTGTGGGGCCTGCGCAAGCGATGGCAGTGGAAGCTGGCTTTCTTATTTGCACTTCAGCTTGCCGTCGCGCTTAGTGTGGACAGTCTGGCCTCGACGCCCACAAACACACTGACGAGCACGAACGCGTTACCCAGTCCTAACCAGCCGGCCCCGGCCCCGGCCCCGGCCCCGGCCCCGGCCCCGGCCCCGGCCCCGGCCCCGGCCCCGGCCCCGGCCCCGGCCCCGGCCCCGGCCCCGGCCCCAGCCCCGGCCCCGGCCCCGGCCCCGGCTTCTTGGTTAGGTCCGCCGCCACCGCCAGGCACCGGCGCCACGCCACCCAAGGTGGCACCGGGACTGCCCCCAGCACAGGGTGCCACGGCTGGACCGCCGCCCGCCCCAGCCGCGCAGGCCCCCAGCCAGGCGGCCGCTCCACCCATGCCACTGCAGCAGCCTATCCCGCCAGCCACCTTGCCACCCATGCATGGCGCTCCCCCGGCGCCGGCACCAGCAGGAGGTGCTCCTGGCGGGCTGTCGCCGCCTGCAGCTGCAGGCCCGCCCCTTCCCGGCCCACTGGATATGGGAGCTCCCGCGGCCGCCCCGCCCTCTGCCTTACGCGCGCAACCGCAGCATGATGTAACCCCAAGACCACCACAACTGGGCACCCATCCGGGTGGTGCTGATCCGGCCGCTGCTGCGCCGCCGCCCCGCTCAGCGCCGCTTCCCAGCACTGCGGGGTCAACAGGTGATAATAACGGGACGGCGGGCGCCGGCAATAACAGCAGCGTGGCACCACCACCGGTATCAGCACCTAGCAGCAATACCAGCAGTAGCGGGGGTGGCAGCAGCGCCACGGGCCTTGCCCCTGCACCGGCACCACGCCTGTCGCCGCCAACGCCCCTGCTAAGGCCGCCCGCGCCAATGAATTCCCGGCCGGACCAGGAGCAGGATCCTAAGTCTCCACCGCCACTGCCCCGGCATAATCGCGGAAAGGTGCGGCGGCAGCGGAACCGCCCGCCGCCCCGGCCGCCAAAGCCGCCAAAGCCGCCAAAGCCCGGCACGTCCAGGCCTTATGGTGAGCAGCAGCCGGTCCAACTCAACCCGCTGCCGATGCTGCCTGTGACGGAGGCACGACCGCCACGGCTACCTCTGCCGTTCCGACCGCCGCGGCCACCGCCGGTCCCGCCATCGCCGGGGCCACCGCGCCCGCCGCCGCGCCCTCCCGCGCCCCCGCGCACCGACGGCCGCCCCAACTTTGTATTCATCCTGACGGATGACCTGGTAAGTCCCACCAGCATGTAGCTCTGCAATGAGTACGAACACGTACACACGCAGCGACTTACCCGTGGCCTAATGTGTGCTCCCTACACCCAGGACTACGTGTACAACAGCTCCTCGCCTCGCTTCATGCCCAATCTGAACCGCCTGGTGGGCGACGCGGGCACGCGCCTGTCCAACCTCATCATCAGCACGGGCGTGTGCTGCCCGGCGCGCACCAGCATCCTGACGGGCAAGCTGGCGCACTGCCACAACGGTGCGCGGGGTTGCAACGGTGGTTGGGCAGCAGGCCGGGGCGCT
Organism: Chlamydomonas schloesseri; assembly: GCA_016834595.1. Lineage (NCBI taxonomy): Eukaryota > Viridiplantae > Chlorophyta > Chlorophyceae > Chlamydomonadales > Chlamydomonadaceae > Chlamydomonas > Chlamydomonas schloesseri. The sequence continues at coordinate 218,222 of JAEHOD010000023.1, read as the reverse complement.
GTCGCGTGTCAGCGGGGTGAACGTCAACGTACATACGCGTCCTTACTTGGGCTCCACGCACCAGCTCCACGTACCGGATGTCCCCACGGGTATGCGTCCAACCTCAAATCACTGACATGGTATGGCTGCGTGCAATGAGTTGCTTTTTGCATTGCCCGGGGGACGCATCCCACATACATGCTGTTACTGTCTTCTGCACCTGTGTCCCAAGTGGCAGTGCACTGCCACCTGCTTGTCCGGTTGTGGCTTGTCCGTCTGCCGCCATCACCAATGCACACACTTACACGTGCGTGTTACGCCCGCGTGCAGTGACGGGTAACTACTTTCCCGAAGGCAGCTTCACCAAGTTTTACGACGAAGACCTGGAGGACAAGTGAGTGTGTGCTTGCGTAGATCGCCAGGGTTCTCCGGCAGACGTGCCTGCCTAGAGGACCCCACTTTCAATCCACGTACGCTTGCAAGCCTGCCCATGCTGACCCCCCACCGATGCCCCCGCCTGGTCATCCACTTCATATGCAGCTGGCTGCCGGGGTGGTTCCAGTCCGCAGGCTACTTCACAGGCCTGTCCGGCAAGTTCCTGAACCAGGTGCGTCAGCGACAGGGGAACTTGCTCATGCATGTCTGGTTTGGTCAGGGTTGGCTAGGTCATGTTGGGGCCTCGTAAAACAATGTTAACCTAGCCACACTTTGCTCACACGCTCGCTGCTTGCCTCCCGCAGTACTTTGAAACGGCGGTCAAGCCAGGCTACGTGCCCAAGGGCTGGGACGTGTTTGATGCGCTCACCTTCAACGTAGGTGCAGTGGCTGTACAGACTACAGCGTGGGAACGAGCGGCATGCGACGCGAATGAGTAGCTGAGTCCTGAACGGGGTGTGAAGGACATGCTCTCATAGAATTAAGGAGGGCCATGCGAGGGCGGCTCGGTTCCAGATACCCCTTGCTCCTCACATCTCCCCGCAGGCCTACAACATGACCAACAGCTGCTTCTCTCTCAACGGCGGCCGCTCCACCTGCTTCCCTGACGACTACCAGACCGACCTGATTGCAAGCAAGGCGGGCGGCCAGATTGAGTGAGTCGACTGAGTGAATGAGTGGGCCGCTGGCTCGCACCCATCCTCAATACCTTGCGACATGCTGACAGATCCTATGTTGTTTATGTTTCATCATAACTCCGTCCAGTTCGGCGCTGGCCAGAGGCAAGCCCTTCCTGCTGTACGTCGCTCCAACTGCGCCGCACAAATCCACCAACGACGGCGTTAACTGGTATCCTCCGACGCCGCCCAAGCGGTACGCCAACCTGTACGCCGGCGAAAACGTGAGTGGCCCCCACAAAGAGAAAAGCTCCGGTACTGGAAAGTCCCAGATGCACACTTTTTCCTGTTCCTCAGAGTAATACCTGCACCCACATGCTTCTGCGGAGCTCAATGTAAACCGTTTCACCCCTCTTCCTCCTCTTGCAGCTCAAGGCCCCGCGCACGCCCAACTTCGGATTGCGCAATCCCCTGCTGCCGCGCAAGGGCACCCCGCGTGTGGATGCCCAGTTTGGCGCGATGATGGACGAGCTGTTTGTGGCGCGGGTGCGGGCGCTGCGGGCCGTGGACGACCTGGTTGGCAGCCTGGGTGAGCAGGGCTGCTGGGGGACTGCATGGAGGGCGGCAAACACAGGGGATAGGGGACGGAGGAAGGTGATGAGTCTATGTCCAGCATGCATGCACCATCGTAGGGTGGGATCTGGTCTGTGGGGGAGCTGTGAGGAGGCTGGCATATGGATGAGCCCTAGGCACTCGGTGACCCCATCCAGAGTCTTGACCGGGGGGGAGAAGTAATTGCCATACACCATGCCCCGATATCGCCCGGGAACCCCCTTAAGAGACGACCGACCCCCTGACGGACAAAACCCTCCTGTAGAGGGGTTATAACCTTCCATTTTGTGCCCAATTGGTGCCAATCGACTCCTCTCATCGAGCTCTGTCTTTCCATGCCACGCTTGAGCGTGCGCCGTGACCTCGACCCGGCCGGGATTCCATCCTTTGTAATTCCCGGGCCCGCCCCACGACACCTCACCACCACATTCCACGCTCACGCATGCTAACAAAGGTAGATTACATCTTAAAACGTTGCTGAGCACGTTGCCGTGCCTGCCATGACTGTCATTCCTGCCTTTCTATGTCGACGTGCCGAGACATCCCGGAGACAGGCCGGGACATGTCCCTGCCAGAGCACACAGGCGGCCCTCCTGTCGCTGTACAGCCATTAGAAATTGCTTGGCATGCTTATGTGAGCTGCATGGCACTGCGTTTCGGCGCTGGGGCCGCCTGTGAGGCCCCTCCCGAAATCTGCCAGGCCAGGCTCCCGAAACGCGGACGACCCAAGGGACCGACGACCGACCCCCCAACTTTGCCCCCCAGAACTTCCTCACCAGACACCTTCTGAAGAACTTGAAAGCACGTGCATTATTATTCCGTTGAGCTTTAGAATATTCGGGCATGGTGTAAAGTTTTGACATTCTGAAAACCCCCCTGTCTTGACAACCCCCAGCTTGAGCGAGCCCCCTCCCCCCGCCAAACTGACAACTCGCAGTGTCACAGCTGAACGAGTCGGGCGTGCTCAACAACACCTACATCATTTTCACATCCGACAACGGGTGCGTCAACCTTCCTGTACCGAAAAACGAAGACCATCAGTTGCCCGCCTTTTCCTGTCCGGCTTTGAAGTCTGAATGCGCCCTCATCATGCGGCGGGCTGCTAACATCAATCGCCCCCATCCCTCACTGCCGCGGCGCAACCCCCACGCGCCCGCAGCTACCACCTGGGCGCCTTCGCGCTGCTTGACGGCAAGAACCTGCCCATCGAGGAGGACATCCGCCTGCCGTTAATTATTCGGGGACCCGGCATCCCGGCTGGCCAGGTACGCGCACGCAGACGCTGGTATTGATGTGGGCTGCAGCCGCCGCTCTACGGCCGGCCGTGTGACATGCATAATGACGTGTTTGCGATAGTGCGATTCTATCGACGCACGTGTGGGTATAAAATGTCACACGCGCAATTACATCAGGTAACGCCCGAACGCGCGCGCGACCGCTCAAGCATTTGCATACACGGTCTGCGTTTGTCCCCTTCCTCGTGTTTTCTATCACAGGTTTTGCCGTACCAAATAAACATGGTGGACATCGCGCCCACACTGCTTGTCCTGGCAGGTGCGTGTGCGTGCGCTCTTGGACCGGAGTCCTCCCTTTCTTGATGCATGGCCGCTCTCCTGACCTCACCCTCTGGCTCCCCCACCACCACACATTCACACGCCCCCCCCACACACTGCGCCTCTTCCACCCCCGCCCAGCAGGCCTGCCGCTGCCCGGCCACCTGGACGGACTGCCCATGCCGCTCAACCCCCAGCTGGCGGCGGCGCACACGCAGCTGCTGCTGTCTTCCAATGCCTCCGGCTCTCTTGCCTACCCACCACCAAATCCACCACCCGCACCCGCTGCCGCGCCTTCGCCGCCGCGGCCGTTGTCCACGATGCCGCCTCTGCCGCAGCCAGCGTCATCACCACCCGCATTGCCGTCATCCGCCGCGCCGCCCCCACACATGGCGGCTTCGCCGCCGCCCCTTCCGCGGCCACCGCAGGCGATGCCAGTGCCGGCGGAGACGGCGGCGCCAGCCGCGGCGCTGGCGGTGCCCCGGCCGCCTCCCATACCTCAGAGCAACGGTACCTATGACGGTGCAGCCGGCAGCGGTGGAAACAGCAGCAGTCCCCCGAAGGGACCATCACCACAGCTGGTGCCTCCGCAGCCGCCCCGCATTCCTGTTCCGCCAGCTGCCCCACCCACGTCGCAGCAACCTCCTGGGTCGGCCTCTGCTTCTCCGCCAGCAGGTGTCAGCCCGCATCCGCCGGCACCCACGCCCACCGCCACGCCTCCGCCGTTGCCTTCACCGGCACCCACGCCCACCGCCACGCCTCCGCCGTTGCCTTCGCCGGCACCCACGCCCACCGCCACGCCTCCGCCGTTGCCTTCGCCGGCACCCACGCCCACCGCCACGCCTCCGCCGTTGCCTTCGCCGGCACCCACGCCCACCGCCACGCTTCCGCCGTTGCCTTCGCCGGCGCCTACGCCATTGCGCCTGCAGCCCCCTGTGCCGCCGGCTCCACTGCCAGCTGTGGCACAGCCGCCTGCACGCCCGCCCAGCCCCAACGTGTCGCCGCCGCCCAGCCCCGCGCCATCACCTCCGCCTTCACCTCCCCCAGCCTCACCGCAGCCAGTGCAGCCATCGCCTGCGCCTGCTGCTCCTGCGATGCGGCCTCCACCCAACCCGGCGTCCCCACTATACTCATCACCACCTCCTCGGCCGTCCCCACCCACTAACCTGACCTCCGGAACAACTGCGGAGCCGGCGCCCTCGCCCGGCGCCCAGCCTGGCGCCCAACAATCCAAGTCCTCGCCGTCACTGCCGCCAAGACCGCCCCGGCCCCCACCTCCGCCGCCGCTGCTTCTTGCGCCCTCCCCGCAACCACCATTGCCGACCCAATCACCTCCCAGTCCGCTTACAGCGCCGCCACCCGTCCCACTGCCTGCTTCCGCCGGCCTCAACAACAGCAGCACCACCAGCAGCAACGGCGGCTCCACCGCCGATGGTCGTCTGTTGCTACAGCTCAGAGAGCAGGAAGCATTGACCGCTGTGCCAGGGTATGGTGCGTACGGCACGTACGGGACTATCGGCACGCACGGCGCATACGGCGCTTACGGGGGCTACACAGCAGCAGGTAGCGGCGTAGCGGCCACCCAAACATACGGCAATTACTATGGTGCTCCAAGTGGGCTGCTGTACGCAGACGGGGGCCATGAGGCCCGCTCCGCAATGGGTGAGGATAGCAGTGTGCCCACTCCGGCAGTAGCTCCTGGCAACTTCACCAGCACCGGCGCCGGCACCGGCACCGGCACCGGCATCGCGGTTGCTGTTGGCGGCAGCGGCAACAGCACCAGCACCACAAGCAGTGGCGCCGGCGGCACGGGTAGTGGCGTCAGGCCTGTGCCGCCCGCAACGGCAGAGCTGAGGCGGGACGCCATGATCTTGGAGGGTTGGAACGGTGACGGTACCCAGAAGACATTCACTCTTGCTGCGCACTACAAATGTAAGGCGGGCGCAACTGGGTTGGTATTCGGCGCCTTATGTGAAGAGGCAGTGGGTTGCGAAGTCTCACGTTTCCATCGAATGAGGCATTGCTGAGCTCAAAACCGCATTGAGATAGGCAGCACCCGGCCCCTCGCCATTTTGCGCTGCAGCGCTGCGGCTGTGCACCACGGCGCGGCTGCTGAACGCTACTGGCATTATTGCTGGCGGCGGCACCGCGTCCGCCAACACCACGAGCTCCGGAGGCGCCTCCATGTTCGCCGCGCGCTACGTGGTCGACCCGGGCGTGATCTGCTACAAGTACACGGTGTGGTGCCAGGGCAATAAGGAGTTGTATGACCTGGCGGCGGACCCCTACGAGCTCAACAACAGGTGCGGGAGACAGGAGTGGGGGCGAGGTTGCGAGCTGACTCGATCGCTCACGAAGGCAGGACGGAAAGCGATTGTGCCACCGTCTACATTGCTCAAGCACATCACTAACGGGCTGACATGGCTGCTTACCCGGCGTCCTTCCAGATTCGATACAGCCCCGGCCTGGATTGTGGCCCGGCTGGATGCCGTGCTGTCGGCGCTGGTGCACTGCAGCGGGGCCTCCTGCCGCAACCCCTACAGCCTGCTGCATCCGGGCGGCGGCGTGCGCAACTTTGCAGAGGTGCGTCGACGGATTGCGCGCGCCGCCGTACGGCCAGTGTATGCCCTCCGTATACGCCTCCTGTGTAGCGCAAATTGCCCCCCCCTGACTGCTTACTGGTGCCGTTGCCGCAGACTTTGGCCCCTCGGTATGACCGCATGTATGCGAGCCTGACTAAGCTGTCGATCAGGTTGTGCGTCAAAGCATACATTCCTGCGAATGAGATCACGTGGACCCAAGGCGTGGGGCCGCAGCCTTACCAGTTCAGCGCTGCGTCGAGGCCGTAAAGGCGCGCGGTGGCGGGTTGCTGGCATGCTGTCTCGCAGCACGCCTGCCATGTGTCTCACGTGCGGCTGGCTTTCTTTATGCATACCACGCACCCGGGGGTGTACTCCAGCAGTCTAGCCATCATGAAGCCTTTAATTAATGGGAAATGTATTATGGATGGCCACAGTGTTTGGGTGAGCAGGAGCATTCCGCATTCACGTCCTCGCAGGGCGCGGCTTGAGCAGGCATCTTGGCAATGCATATTATCAACTGAATGCAGATAGATCTTGTACGGGCTGTGTGAGCGGCCATGTGAACGGTGCGTGAGATTAGGGAGCAGATACAGCACAGCGTTTGCGAGTTGTTAATCATCAGTTACCAAGCACATCCTAACAACCGACAACTGAGTGATCCCAAAGGGCTGATCACACCTTTCCTGGCGTACAAATGCACTTAGTTCAATGCAGCGATTGCGACCAGTTGTCCAACAGTATCATCTTGTAATGCCTATGTAATGCCTATGTAATGCCTAAACCTACTGTCTCTACAGAGACAACGTCCACAACGGCCACCCTTGTCCCCCATCCGCTTGAAAAGCCAAGCCATGCATGAAGCAGCCAGGCACGTGTCATGAATAATGAAGCAAGAACGTTTGACCCGTCGTTGACCATGCAGTGGCATGAGCTGATTGAGGTTGCGGCGCGCCAGGCGTTTCTGAAACGTGCCTGTCACCATCCATCCAGAACAGTCCTTGCCTGCTCGTAACTATCCGAGCAATCAATGTTATCATTTTAATTAATGCAGACAGCGAATCCATTAGCCAATCCTTGCACGTACTAAGCGTCATACGACTGCAACTTGCTATGACATAGCTGCGGCTGCTCCACCTGCGCCGGCTGCTGACGCTACCGCTGCGCCACCATGATCGCCAGCTGCTTGGCCACCTCCGCCGCACTGGGCCGCCGCTCAGGCACAGGGTCCCAGCACTGAGACACAAGGGCCCGCAGCGCCTGCGGGCAGCGCGCCTCACTCAGGTCCTCCAGCCGTGGCCGCGCCTGCCGCTCACACACCGCCCTAGCAATCTGCGAGCAGCAGGCAGGCCAGGCCCCAGGGGTATCAGTTGTGTCCTGCGTGTGTCAGTGATGCGGTGGTGACCCAAGACGTCGTGCGTGTGCAAACCACACACCTGCAGCATGTTGAGGCCCCGCCACGGCCGGGCGCCCGCCAGCATCTCGTACAGCATGATGCCGTACGAGTACATGTCGGAGTGGTGCGTGATGATGCAGTTGCGTGCATCCAGCGCTTCAGGCGCCATGTAGGGCGCCGTGCCCACGTCCACGTGTGCGGTGATGAGCACCGTGTCCTGAAGCCGCGACAGCCCAAAGTCCTGTGGGTAGGCAGCAGGCGCGGCAAGTAAGCGTGGCAGGCAAGTAAGCGGCTGCGGGATGCCCTGTCGGTAATGAAGACATGTCCAGGGTCACCCAAGACACCCAAGACGCCCTACGCACCGCAATCTTGACGAGGGGCGTCGCACTGCCGGGGTCCGAGATGAGCACGTTGCCGGGCTGGGGGTGATGTGTGTGTGCGCGCATTACGCATAACGGCATGAGGCGTGAAGGGCAGTGGTTATAGTCAGGTTGGCGGCATGGGGCACAATGGCACGTTAGGCACCGCCTCTTAAGTACCTGCCCTAGGCTACCATCAGGCACCCATGCAGGCGCCCACAAACACGGAGACACACGCGCGGGCGCACTGCTGCTGCTCCTGCTCACCTTCAGGTCCCTGTGGATGATCGTGGGGTGCAGGTATGAGAGTGCGCGCGCCACCTGCAGCGCTATGTGCAGCACCTGCATATTGAAGAAAGAGGCGGGGCGGGAGGGGGGGGCAGGTGCCGAGCGAAGTGGGGTTTGGAGCGTGCGGGGGGACGTGTGCCGGGGGACGTGTGCCGCCCAAACCACCACCTACCGTATTTAACGGCAGCAGGGCCGGCTGGCTGCTGGTGACTGCGCCCCGGCCGCCGCCGCCGCCGCAGCCGTGCAGCAGCTTGTCCAGTGAGGTGTCCATCAGCTCCACCACCAGGCAGGGGCAGGCGGGGCTGCGGGGCGGATGGGTTGGATCAGCAACCGGTAATATGAGGACAGCAGATTGCCGTTGCCTGCCTAGTAAAGACTCGCCCACAGCACGAAAGCACCCCGCTAAGCTACATGCACCCGCCGTCACCCCTTACTTGAGGTTGGCTGCCAGCAGCTGCACGATGTTGGGGTGTTGCAGGCGCGCCAGCACCTCCACCTCCTGCGCCATGGTGCGCCGGGCCGCGCCGCCGTGCGTGAGCGGCTGTCGTCGGCGTGCTGCAGCCTGGATTCGCGCTGCCGCTGCTTTGCTTGCTGAGTCAAGGGTGGACGCATCTGGTACAACAGACGCGATCGCATCCTGCACACCTCCAGTGACAGCCGCTTCAGACGTAACGCCGCCTGGGGGCCGCCCCATGTCTTGAATGGTGCTTGTGGGCGCGAGGGCGGCTTCCCCCGGCTCTGCTGGAGGCGGCAAGGACTGATTGTACCGCGTGCTGCTGCCAGGAGCAACCGCGGGACGCCCGGCTGACTCGTTCTTGCCGTCCGCAATGATGCTGACGCTCATGAGCGACTCCGATGACGTGCCCAACAGCTGCGGGCGGCACAGGCATTGCAACAGCTGCTGCTGCCCGGGCGGCCGCCCTCCATTGTTACTCAGGTCGCCGCTGGGGCAAGCCGGGTCCAGCACAGAGGGGCCGCCCATACGGATGGTCGCCAGGAGAAGCGGACGGGCTGCAGCTTGTGCCTGCTCGCCAGCCTGCGACACCTGCTGCTGCTGCTGCTGCTGCTGCTCCCGGCCAGCGGGCAGCACTTGGTCGTCAATGACAGCAGTCTGCATTGGCGCCGCTGCAGCCTGGTCGGGGCGCCCGCCGGTGTCCCCGTCGGCGGCGCGGGCGGGCTGCGTGCCCGCTGCTGCCGCGCCCGCTTCCTTCACAGCCTCATCAAAGGAGGCAGAGCCGAGCCACCATGGCGCAACCGCAGCCGGGATCTCGGCCGCAGCAAGCGCTAATAGCGCTTCCTCGGCAGGCCCCGGTGCCGGCGCCTTGGCCTCCGATCCAGCCACCGTTAGTGCTCGTGCGTGCACCGGCTGCGGCGCAGTACTGTCTCCAACCGCTGATGGTTGCATGCAGCTCTCACCAAGGTTAAAGCTTGTTCTTGCAATGTTGCGCGCTTCCAAGCCTGTGCGCTTGTCGTCGGCAACCCGGCTGAGCACGCCGACAGATAGTAGCCCACCCGCGACACCAGCGCGAGCAAAAGCGGCCTGTCCGTTTGCGAGCAAAATTCCGTGTGCACGCCCGTCCGGCATGGGAGCTACGGGCGCGCCTGCACATACTGGCGCTGGCGCAACCCCAATCCCGCCGGACTCTGCAACTGCCGCCGCCGCCGCTGCGTTGAATAGGCCCCGGTGCAGCAGCTTCACGGCCACACGCTGGCCGCACCACACGCCCTCCACCACACGCCCGCACGCGCCTGCGAGCAACGCGGCACCATGCGTGGGCGATGGGCAGAGCCTTGCATCACCTGCAGCGCTGTGCGTGGTACACATGTCTGCCCAGTGCCCACGGCCCCGTACCCGCCCTTGTTCGCTCACCTTTGCCCAGCGTGATGGGCAGCAGCCGCACCTCGCCGCCGCCGCTGCCGAGCTTGACATCGAGTGGGATGTGGGACTGAAAGGGCGTCAGCGGCGTCACCGGCACCAGCGCCCGCTCGTCCTGGGCAGCAGGGATGGAAGCAGCAGGAGGCGAGTAGCGTTGCAAAAGCAGCTAGAGCAAGTACCAAAACGCAATGCGCAGTTTTGTAAGAAAGAGGAAGACTTCCATGGCCGTGGCCACACGGCACGGTGGCGCAGGGAACAAATAAACACCATGCGCCATTGCGCACAAGGCTTGTGGGTGCAGCTCCGCAACAGCTGCCTCACCTCGTCGGTGGGCTCAATGGCGCCAGCGGTCCGCATGCCTGCGTGCACGTGCAGAGCCCCACGCAATGGGTCAGGACATCGTACCACACGAGCCCACGTGTGCGAGCCTCAGCCGAAAACACCTGTGCGCCGACAGGACAGGTAGGGACTAGGGACGTCAAGGGCAGCAACTCACCGATCGACGACGTGGTGTCCACTTGCTCGCCGGCGCGCGGCTCCGCCACCCCGGATCCGACCCCAAGCGTGCCCGGCGACATGCCGCCAGCCCTGCCGCTTGTGTCCATGTGGTGGGAACCCATTACGCAGGTGCCTGACATGAGCATCGAAAGCGCGTCGCTGTCGGTCGTGCTCTTGGAGGCCGCCAGCTTCCCAGACGCGCCTGCCGCCGCGCCGCATCTGTTGTTGGCAGTCAGCGGAAACACCGGCAGTCCCTGGCTGCTGATGCAACCGGCGGTGTCAGTACCGGCGGCGGCGGAGTCCGCAGGCGGCGGAAGCGGGGTGGTGCCGCCTGCTGCTGCCGTGTCAACCAGAAGAAGCTGCTGGACGTGTGGGGTGGAGGCAGCGGAGTCGCTGCCACCGTCTTTCTCTCGCTGCTTCGTGCGTCGCCGCCGGTAGCTCACGAAGGCCCAGACCAGGCCAGCGCCAAGCGCAAGTCCCACCAGGCCTGCAGTTACGGGGTTTGCCAAGAAGCACGTCCACTGATGCGATGTTGTGGTAAAGTGTGGTCATCAACGGCACACCGCCTCACCCCGCGCACAAGCACATGTCACACTGCGGCTGCCGGAACCCTCACCTGCCAGCACCCCGCACAGAACCGGCGCCAGGGTGAACTCGTCAGAGCTCGAGCCGCCGGCGCCACCGCCGCCGCCGCCGCCACCTGCTGGTTGCGCGCCTGCGACAAAGGCGGACGCGCCTACGTTGCCGCCTCCGCCAGCAGCGGTGAGGTTCATGTTCGCGGCCGGCGATGGCGAAGAGCTACTGCTGGCCTTCCTGCTGTAGGGGAAAAGGCTGTAGTAGCATGCGATGTAGCCACCATTGGATGCAACGCACTCGTCCGTCATCAGGATGTCGCACTGTCGAGCGCATATGGTGTAAGGCACGGGAGGGCAGGCATGTGATGGGGGTCGGCAACGGTGGCCTGCGGCGGTGTCCAAGCACAGGGCGGGTGCACATCCGAAAGAGGCCACGTACACACACGACACGGCCATGCAGCCCTGCATGCCAGTGCAGTAGGTCACCGAGGCGGAGCACGCACTTACCCAGAACGTGGCGTTTACCAGATGCATGGCATAGCCCGCGGGCGTCTGGCGGTCGTAGGCGTCCGCGTCATAGGCGTACACGGCCTGCAAGCCAGGAAGCAGGTAGGCGCGGGTGCCGCGGTTCCGTTTGGCATGGGCTACCTGCTAGCTATCGATATGCGCTCCTGCGCTCAGCGCTGGTACTATCCGACCCTCATCGCAAACGCCAGCTTCCACACGCGACCTGATACACTCGCCCCACGGCCGTGCTCCGCCACTGGGCCGTGCGGCTGGCACGCGTTCACCCACGGTCAGCCCCAACGTACGTACCATGTTCCTGTACAGCCCCCGCGCCGGCCAGCACCGCATCATGGGCGGCGCCGTGGCATCATCGTCCACACAGTCCGGCGGCCGCGGCACAGACGCGCCGGTGCTGTTCTGCACGCCCGGCAGAAAGGCCGGGCGCGGAATGCCCCGGCTCGGCAGGGCCTTGACAGACAGCGGCAAGCAGGTCCCTGTGAATGTCGGAAGATGAGGGACCAGGCAGGTGAGGTGCGTGCGATACAGCTGGCGGTACTCCTGTACGTCGTGTCGTGGCCCCGTGCCCGCAATGTGCGACTGCCCGGCATGCCATTTGCGCAGCGCTCCGCTTCGACCAGCACATGACGCCCAGGATGCTACAAGCCCCAATATGCTGGGGCCACAACTTACGCTGCCACAATGCCGCATCGTGCACAAACACCAAGGGCCAGGAGGAGGCCAGCGTGCTGTCGGGTGCCGGTGACTGAGCAAACACATCCAGGCCCATGAACTGCGAAGAGAAAGAGAGACAGGAATGGGGCAATGCCATAGCATCAACTTTGCGTATCGCACGCACGGCATTCCCCGCTGCAGCGTGGCTCTGCTGCTCGTGCACCACTCCGCTCGCTCCCGCCCCCGCCCCCGCCCCCTCCCCTCCCCCCCCACAGACACTCACTCACTTATCCGCCTATCCGCACTCGGTCACCCACCCGCCCGCCCAACCACCCACCAGGAATTGTGGGACCTCGCGGCCATCTGTAAGCACTAGGTGCCTGAACGTCAGCGTGCATCCGGGCGCCACACGCAACTGCACGTGCACACACGTGCAGGAAAAGGCCATGCATGGGTGCGAAGGGTGGCAGGTCGTTTCGTTGTGTTACAGCTGTCGTTTCATCACCAGCAGTTCGCGCCCCCTTGGCAAGCAGTTTGACCCTGGCAGTCTACGCCATTGCTCACCTTGGCGCTCTTCACGATGCCCACCCCGTCCAGGTTGGCCGTGTACCCGAGGTTCAGGGTGGGCCAGGCGGCGGGGGCCGTGTAGGCGCCCAGGAGCGTGAGGTTGCGCCGCACCTCCACCACCGGCTGGGCCACGGGCGCCCAGTCCGCCTCCGTCAGCGCCACACTGCCCGACAGCACCGCCACCCGCACTGCCGGGTCCGCAATCGCCGCCACCAGCTGCGCTGCTGTGCTCACAAGCACCGCCCCCGCACTGGAGTAGCCCGCCGCTGCTGCGGCAGCAGCGGCGTCAGCGCTCGAGGCTGTATCCTCAGTTTGCAGTAGGCCACGCGAAGAGCTGGCACCACCTTCTAAATCAGCAGCTCCCACCGGCAGCTCCGCGAGACGCCTTGCATGAGCGGTGCAGCAGTTCGTCCCTAGCAGCAGCCCCAGGAGTAATAGCACCAGCAGCGGCCACGCAAGCCGAAGAGGCTGCCGTGACACAGTCAAGGAAGTCACAGTCACAGCTGCTATCTGCCTGAGCCGCGCCATGGCTGCGCGGACTTAGGCAGCGGCCAGCTCCGTCGACCGTCTCCCCTGGTCAAGGCGCCTGTGCGGGTGTTGTTCACGTGCCCAAGATGGGTTTAGGGGACTTCTGGTTTTGCGGCCTGTCACATACCGCTTTTAAGCTGCTGATGTCTTCAAGATGAATAATTGAGGCATGATGGACAGAGCTAAGCGCACAAACTGGACCGCTCCGCTCCCCGGGAGACTTCAGACTCGCCCCGGGTGATTCAGTCAGAATCCTTCTTTCATTCCGGCCAAGCTAAACCTGACCTAATTCCTGATAAACTGTATTCTGCGGAAACGCCAGGCGCACGAAGTTCGTGACTTACGTCAAAGCACGGTGTTGCCCTCTTACAAAGCTAGACAACATTACGCCGGTGACTCTAGATCGCAGCTCAAGTCCGAGACTAGGCGACGTAAACCAAGACACAAGCAACGATTCAGAAGTTCGGTCACTCTCTAATCGCAGCAGCGCTTCATATTCATATAGTTGCTGTTAAAACAGATTGCGTGTTGTTCACTGCAAGGATTTAGGATCGGCTGCCCTTCATCAATCATCTCGCCACCGCTAGCATCGACGCGGCGTGCCGTCCCAACGTACCCTCCCTAATCCTTGACGCACCGCGGCAAATGCACCCACCTGTGATACCCGTATGCCAATATCTAATAACAACATTGCTTGCTGGAGGGCAGCTTTCACTTCCCTGAGTTTCGCTTCCATCAGCCACTCAGTCCCCAGATTGCACGCTGGGGCCGAAGTGTCCGTAACGGTACTCAGCACCAAACGGCATGGACAGAGCCGACCGATGGAGAGGTGCTGCTACTTGAGTGTTGCTGCCGTGTTATGATTGCGGGTTACAAGAAGGGGACAGTGTAAACACCGTCGTGGCACAGGGCATCCACCGCTCCGAAGAGCACAGCCAACCGCCATCCCTGCTCGGCTGCCGACCCAACTCACAGCTGCGCAGTCGTGTCGAAGCTAGGCATACGCCCGCCAAAGCCACTCCTAACACAGCATCACAGTGCGCGCGGCTCATAAATGCATTGCTGTTCTGTGCGCGAGCGCGGTCCAGGCAACACCAGGACACCAGGCCGAAGACTGATGACGCTAGCCCACCCCTGCGCTAGCCCCACGATGCACCGCTCAATCCAGCGTCAGGAGACGCAAGCAAGTCCCGGGGGCCCAGCCCGGTCCATGCCGCAAAGCAAGGCGCGCCCCACATACCGTACGTTGTCCTGGCCCGAAAAGGCCCGAAAGCGCACCACAGGACAGTGCCCCACATTCTGGCTGTTCGTGTGCCGTAGCACGGTCTGATTCAACGTCTGCACCAAGCAGGCGCCCCCGACAACATTTGCGTGCACAACCAACACAAGGAAACGTAACCCCCAACAAGCGGTCCGTAACGGTCCGTAACAGGCGGTGGGGGCAGGCCGCGAGCTGTGCAACCAGCCACTCATTCCCCACGGCCAGAGGGGCACACACGGGCATGCTCTAAAATGCAAATGCGCAGGGCGAGGTAGTCAGAAAGCTGTTGTCACAGCGTGCAAAACCAAGAGGCGAGCGATGGGCGGCAAAAGTGTACAACTCCGTGCGCCCTTTGGGTCCCAAAGTCAGCTGATATTGAATCAAGCACCCACAAAGCTGTGCAGAATCTACATTTGTGTTACAGACATCTCAACAGCACGTAAACAGTAGTTAGCATTCGTGTGCTATTCGAGCAACACTGACCTTCTTCTTCTTCTTTAGGAGCACCGCATACATTCCTTCGCTCGCCTCAAGATTGTATTATTAAAATCACATGAACTCTTACCCGTTCGCTTCAGCGGCGGTCGGTGTGGTGGCCGAGAGACGCGTTTCCCTGCAGCTCCCGCTCTGCAGTCCCAGTCTTCCACAGGCTAGATTCTATGCATAGACATGGTGAGTCTAACAATTTTAACTGGCACAATCCAACAGCGGTGGGGAAGTCTGCAGTGCATGCACTCGGGGCCACGCCGCACGAGAATTTGGCACGCTCCTGAAGTTACCTATGAATAAGACATTGCCGCAAGGATTGCTCAAGTTGTTGCTGCAAGTTTTGAAGGTGCTCATTTCGAGGACCTTGCGAGGTCGTGTTGCTTTGCGCCGTAGCATAAATACACCATGCATATCTCTTGTTTGGTGCGATGGAATATGAGGCGTGACTAACACTGCCCGGTGTGGGTGGGTTGCCTTCTGCAGGTGCGCTCGCCCGTTAGTTGTCATGCCGTATGGGGTTGTGCGATGGCCCGAACGGCAAAGTAATCAGCTGTGCAGGCAGCACCAGCAGCGGCTGCAGCAGCCTCCAGCGCCTCCAGCCTCAGAGAATGCCCCCGGCAGTAGCACCTGCGGCTGGAAGCACCGACGGGGGCAGGCACGCCGCGTGCCGTCTGCGTGCACTGTTACCTCTCGTGCTGCTGATGCTGCTACTACTGCTGAACCTACAGCAGCACAGCGCAGTCGCCGCAGGACGTCATCAGTTGCAAGAAGCATATGAAACAGTGGGCTCTGATGCGGCCGCGGCTGCCATCGCTGCTGCCGCAGCAGCGGCGGGCTACTCCAGTGCAGGGGCGGTGCTCGTGAGCACGGCAGCGCAGCTGGTGGCGGCGATTGCGGACCCGGCAGTGCGGGTGGCGGTGCTGTCGGGCAGTGTGGCGCTGACGGAGGCGGACTGGGCGCCCGTGGCCCAGCCGGTGGTGGAGGTGCGGCGCAACCTCACGGTCCTGGGCGCCTACACGGCCCCCGCCGCCTGGCCCGCTGTGGACTTCGGTTACACGGCAAATGTGGACGGGGTGGGCATCGTGAAAGAAGCGAAGGTAGGATGAAAAGCTGCAAGGCAGTCTGCTGACATCATATGGGCATTCGGCCAGGTTTGTGAAAGCCCGGCAATGCTGGATGTCGATTGGCCACACATGCATGTGCCATCAGCCATCAGCATCCATATTTCTGTGTTTTCGTGGAGTCACTCACCGTATCCGTGCCATTTCCTTGCACGCAGGTGCGGCTTGCACCGGGTTGCACCCTCACCCTCAGGCGCCTGGTGCTCCAGAACGCGCGGGACCAGCCGCACTTCGTGGTGCGTGGGCGGCGGCGGCGCGTGTGGGTGTGTACGCCGTGCGGACTTCGAGTACGCATGCTTTGCATGCTAGCATGGCGTAAATAGTTCGACCACGCAATCCATGCATGTAACACATGCGTTTCAAAGTTTCTGACGTTCCGAACGGCGCTATGTGCTGTCTGTGCCTGCTGCCGCGTGCGCAGTTCATGGGCTTGGACGTCCTTGCGGAGACGCCGCCCCCTAACAACACGATAGCCTCTGCGTGGCCCATGGTAGTGATGCAGGAGGCGGCTCTGTGGCAGCGTGAGTCGCTCGCGGATAGGTGCGGGGCTTTAATCACACTCTGCGGCCAATCTACATCACTGCACACACGCATTGTTTCTGTTGTAGGACAAGTAGTAGAAATGCGGCCCGACTCAGCGGGCGAATGCCCTAAGCCGGTGCCGGCCCGGCTGACAATAGCAGACCTAGGCGAGGCTAAACGTAGGTCCCAACTTTTACTGGCAGCCGGCCGGTAAGAGCCGTCCAACAGGTGGTCCGAGTGTAATGCGCCCCATGCAGCGCTCGCGCCCGACACGTGCCTGATTCTAGACTCCCTTCTAGAACAGCCCCGGTTCCATGACACTCGCGTGACGGTTACAGCTATAATCCGTACCTCTCCTCCAACAATTTATAGGACGGCATGCGGGCCCAGCTGCGCGGTTCAACTGTGCCCTGAATTGCATGCCCCGATCCTACACTTTGTTGCCCCTCTATGTGTGTTCACTGCTGCAGGGAGCTGCCTTCCATTGGTGCTCCAGGGCGCGTCGGGGCGCGCCATCCCGCGACCTGCGTTCCTTCCCGGCGCACAAAACGGCAGTGGTGTGTCTGTGCCGCGCCCGCCGGACTGCGTCAACAGCAGCACCGCAGCGTTCACGACAAGGTGCTGGCCGGGTCGCGGCACGTACTATGATATGGTAAGCAGACGGCACGCACGGACGTGAGCAGCAGTCGGCGGTAGGGGCTCGTATGTGGTTTGATTTTGCAGGCGCGGTGATGAGGATGTATGCCGAGCTGGTGCGTGCGTGCGCGCCCCAAATAAACTTGCAGGGCATGTACGCATACGACCCGGACGCGTTCAACCGCCAAACGCCAGCGGGCTACGTCATGCGCCTCATCATGGCCCCTTACTGGGTACGCAGCAGGGTGCAGGGTGCAGGGTGCCGCCGGGGCACGCGGGGAACGCTCTTGATGGACTGCAATACTGCGTCGGGGTCTCCTAGCAGCTGCTTTATTTGCCAATCCATGCTGCTGCATGCTGACAGTGCGACAATCTGATGACGGATGAGTGCGTGGCTTCAAACGGCGGATACGTGGGATGCCACTACAGCCTGTATCCATACAGTCGCAGAGCCAACTTGACTAGCGCGGCGCCCAGCGCACGCAGCAGCAGCAGCAGCAGCAGCAGCAGCAGCAGCAGCAGCAGCAGCAGCAGCAGCAGCAGCAGCTCGGGTGCAAACACGACACAGGGTGCAGCAGCTGCTGGCAGTGATGGTGATGGTGGTGGTGGCGTCGGCGGGTCGGGGACTTCGGCCTCGGCCCTGCTGGCGCCGGTGCTGGGTGGCGTGCTGGGAGGTAAGGCTTGGGGTTGCTCTCGGGACGGCTCTTGCATGAGAGCTCTGCTGTGACCGCACGGAAGCACTTTTATGTGGGTCTTGCAAGCTGCCGCTGTTGCGTTTTCATGACACGCCTGGCTGCGCTGGCGTCTCAAAACCTTGCGCGCGCTGCCTTGCGCAAGCCACAGGCCTCGCTGGCGTAGCTGTGGTTGCTGGCGTGTTCGCGGCTGTTAAGCTTCGCCGCCGGCGACGCGCAGCAGCAGCGGGTCCAGAAGGAGGCGGAGGAGGACTCGCCTGTGACTCGTCATCCCATGGCCACACCCAACAGCTGTTGGACAAGGACGAATTGGCTTGTGCCAGGCACCCTTCAGCCGCGACAGCTGCGGGCGGTGTGGGTGGCATGTGGCGCAGCCATAGCACACCTGCAGCAGCCCCAATGGGAGCAGGCACAGACGGCCCAGGCGCACCCGGTTCTGGCGGCAACGCTGCCGGCATGGGTGGGGGACCTGCGCGCGAGGCGCTGCCTGATGGCAGCGTCAGCAAACCGCAGCTGGTGTCTGGCACACTGCCGCTAGCATCTGACGGAGGCGCCGGCGGCTGCGGCGGCGCCACCGCCTCGGGGGGCATCTTGAGATGCAAACCATTCATGTGCTCCGGCAGTGGGCCCGAGCACGCCTTGTCCACCGGGAAGTCCACCTCCGTGGTCATGCGTAAGTTGATGTGCGTGTGTGTGAACCTGATTCTGCAACAGGGCGTTTCCATGATACGTTTAACGACACTCCTACGGTGCTTTGCTCCTGTTCGGCTTGGAATGTAGAAACCCAGGTCTTATACGGAGATCCCACCGAGCCCCATGCCGAGGTGCGGCGTCAGGATGGTGAAACCCAATTTGCTGCGTGTCCGAACACGTTGGTGCAATCCATGTCCCTGCATATCGGCGCTCACTCCCTTTCTGTGCCCTTCCTCCCCCTAAAATCTGTCCAGGACGAGCGGGCGCTGGTGCCGGTGACGCCGCTGACGCCCTTTCAGTCCCACATCCCACTCGATGTCAAGCTCGGCAGCGGCGGCGGCGAGGTGCGGCTGCTGCCCATCACGCTGGGCAAAGGTGAGCGAACAAGGGCGGGTACGGGGCCGTGGGCACTGGGCAGACATGTGTACCACGCACAGCGCTGCAGGTGATGCAAGGCTCTGCCCATCGCCCACGCATGGTGCCGCGTTGCTCGCAGGCGCGTGCGGGCGTGTGGTGGAGGGCGTGTGGTGCGGCCGGCGTGTGGCCGTGAAGCTGCTGCACCGGGGCCTATTCAACGCAGTGGCGGCGGCGGCAGCTGCAAAGTCCGGCGGCAGCGCAGCCGCAGCAGCCGCGGCCCCACCAGCAGCCGCAAGCGACAGCAGCCGTGGCATGCTGGTGTCACAGATGCAGCTCGGCACGGGCAGCGGCGATGCGGATGCCTCCTCGCCGCCGGATGGGGGCTGGCCCACTATCGCTGTTTTCAGCGTTGAGCCAGCAACGACAACGGCAGCAGCAGCAGCAGCAGCAGCAGCAGCTCCCAAGGGTCTAGGCAATGTCGACGGAGGGCAGGCGTTCTCTCCATTGCCAGCAATGCCCAAAGCCGACGGCGTGCAGCACGTGCAGCAGCAATGCCCGGCGGCTGACGAGCCCCATGCGCAAGCCGCAGCTGCGGCGGCCAGCGTAGTGGTGCCAGCGGCTGCTGCGCTGACGCCACCGCCTGCTGCGGTCGCTGCTGATGGAGCAGCAGCAGCAGCGCTGATGGCGCTCGCAGCAGCTCAGATGCCCGCTGCGCTGTCCTCGGCACCGTGGTGGGGTGGAATGGATCTTTCGTCTAGCGATGTTACATCGGCGCAGCCAGCAGTGGCAGGCCCCAGCGCCATTGCCCGTGGAGCCACGGCAGAGTCAACAGGCTTAGGGTGGGGGCAAGCTGCTGAGCGGCAGGGCCTGTTGACTCTCCTTACGACGGCGTTGCCAGGAGCAGGCGCGGGATACCAGCAGCAGGGCGTGGCCGTACCGCAGCGCGCAGGTGAGCCTGAGGCAGGCGAAAACGAGGCAAGTGGCACCATGCGTGGAGCAGCAGGTGCGGCCGACATGATGCGAGGTCCAGGCCGCGAAGAGCCGCCGCCCCTTCAGCAGCAGGAGCAGATTGCTGGAGCTGCGGCTGCAGCTGCGACCGCCTCGCCGGCAGCATGGGGTTTTCGCCCGCTCAACGTTGCCGCCGTGCGCAAAGGGGGCTCCTCGGTATTAGACCCGTACAGCAGCTTGGCAGGCAGTGCTGCCGGTTCAGCAGACTCTACCCTGCTGGGCTGCCGGCGAACGCCCGCAGGCCGGGTGCTGCCGCCCTTGCTACCACCGCCTCTGGCGCCAGTCGCCGAAGTGGAGCCTGCAGCAGAGGCGCGGCTGGACACATGTGGTACCGCAACGGACGCGCACGCGGCCGCTGTGGTCGTGGCAGACAGCCAGGAATCAACTTCCACTGCTGGTGGTGACGCCGTTGCTGGCACACGTCAACAGCAGACGCCGGGACAGCATCCCACAGGGCTTGGAGAGAGTTGGGCCGCAGCTGCTGGCGCGGGAGATGAAGATTTGGCTGCGGTTACGACAGCGACGACAGGCTATGGTCGTGCGACCTATGTCGAGCCCCAGGTGTCCATTTTGGACGCTGCGGCAGGAGCCGTTGCCCCCACAGCACGGCTCCATGCCCGCCCCTGGGACCCGCTCACGCACGGCGGCGCGGTCCGGCGCACCATGGCGCAGGAGGTGGAGGTGCTGGCGCGCCTGCAACACCCCAACATCGTGCAGCTGCTGGCAGCCAACCTCAAGTAAGGGGTGACGGCGGGGGCATGCAGCATAGCGGGGTGCTTTCGTGCTGTGGGCGAGTCTTTACTAGGAAGGCAATGGCAATCTGCTGTCCTCATATGACCGGTTGCTGATTCAACCCATCCGCCCCGCAGCCCCGCCTGCCCCTGCCTGGTGGTGGAGCTGATGGACACCTCACTGGACAAGCTGCTGTACGGCTGCGCCGGCGGCGGCCGGGGCGCAGTCACCAGCAGCCAGCCGGCCCTGCTGCCGTTAACCACGGTAGGTGGTAGTTTGGGCGGCACACGTCCCCCGGCACACGTCCCCCCGCACGCTCCAAACCCCACTTCGCTCGGCACCTGCCCCCCCCTCCCGCCCCGCCTCTTTCTTCAATATGCAGGTGCTGCACATAGCGCTGCAGGTGGCGCGCGCACTCTCATACCTGCACCCCACGATCATCCACAGGGACCTGAAGGTCAGCAGGAGCAGCAGTGCGCCCGCGCGTGTGTCTCAGTGTTTGTGGGAGCCTGCATGGGCGCCTGGTAGCCTAGGGCAGGTTGCCATTGTGCCCCATGCCGCCAACCTGACACTAACCACTGCCCTTCACGCCTCATGCCGTTATGCGTAATGCGCACACACACATCACCCCCAGCCCGGCAACGTGCTCATCTCGGACCCTGGCAGTGCGACGCCCCTCGTCAAGATTGCGGTGCGTAGGGCGTCTTGGGTGTCTTGGGTGTCCCTGGACATGTCTTCATTACCGACAGGGCATCCCACAGCCGCTTACCTGCCTGCCACGCTTACTTGCCGCGCCTGCTGCCTACCCACAGGACTTTGGGCTGTCGCGGCTTCAGGACACGGTGCTCATCACCGCACACGTGGACGTGGGCACGGCGCCCTACATGGCGCCTGAAGCGCTGGATGCACGCAACTGCATCATCACGCACCACTCCGACATGTACTCGTACGGCATCATGCTGTACGAGATGCTGGCGGGCGCCCGGCCGTGGCGGGGCCTCAACATGCTGCAGGTGTGTGGTGTGCACACGACGTCTTGGGTCACCGCCGCATCACTGACACACGCAGGACATAACTGATACCCCTGGGGCCTGGTCTGCCTGCTGCTCGCAGATTGCTAGGGCGGTGTGTGAGCGGCAGGCGCGGCCACGGCTGGAGGACCTGAGTGAGGCGCGCTGCCCGCAGGCGCTGCGGGCCCTTGTGTCTCAGTGCTGGGACCCTGTGCCTGAGCGGCGACCCAGTGCGGCGGAGGTGGCCAAGCAGCTGGCGATCATGGTGGCGCAGCGGTAGCGTCAGCAGCCGGCGCAGGTGGAGCAGGCGCAGGTGCAGCAGGCGCAGCAGCAGTAGGTGCCTGGGGAGTCATGGACACGTACGGCAGGCGTGGCACCTGGCCGCGGAACTGCTTGCGCTGCTAGCGCCCACAATCATGCAATGGTGCAACTTACAACGTTTGAAGAAAAAGATGCTACGTGACAGCAGTGTGCAGGATGTGTGCGGGCAGGGGAATCCATCTGTGTTGGATCGCGAGTGCCGCGTGGACCTTCACAGTTGCGGCATTGACACACCATGCTGTTGCAAAGGCAGGTGGCATGTCGGCGCATCATCAGTGGTAAATGCAAAGAACAATGAGTAGCGTTTATGCAGGGATTAACGTCAGTCGAAACGCGCAATGTGTTGGCAGCATTCTTGAGTTCACGCACGAAAAGGCGTGTCGGTGTCATGGAACTGAAAACAATTGCGTCAATTGCGTGATTGGCGTTGGTATTAAGTTTCGTCACCGACTGTAGGTCTGTCATGCAATGCACATGTTGGGTGCACACTGCTCAGACTCAATGCGTTCCATGGTGTATTGGACACTGAAGCCAAGCGTGCGGGTGCATCAGAACGTGCGCGTGCCGCAGGGGAGCCTCGCAGTGCAGCCGCATTGTGTGTGGCAGGTGGGCTTATGCTAGTGTAGGCAATGCAGCATTATATGGTTTCCTAGCGTCATGCCTGTCAGTAGTTGTTGTTGTTGCTGACAAATGAAGGAAACCGCCCTGGGCGCGGCTACGTGACGCGTGAAAGCAGGCTGCCGCACAAACTACGATGCCAGTGCGCCCAGGCTCACGGCGCGGGCTCTACTTTGCCGCTGTGGCCGATGTCTGCTGGTTAGAGGACTGTGCTGGCAAGCATGACTGTTTGCTTTGTCATGCTATGCTTGTGCTTGACCGCTGGACGCCAATGGTCACGTGGCGGGCGGTGTCCTGTACACATCGATCCCGGCTTGGTCTTGGAGGTTAGATACATGAAATTGAGGCCTAAAACGGGTGACGTGGTGTGGGTGAACGTGGTGTGGTTGTTTCTTGAAACGACAAGTGTTCCCCTGTGTCCCCCTGTGTTCTCGCACCGACGTTTCTGGGCCACCGGAATTAAGCGCTCAGTAGACGTTCATACGAGCTTTAACATGGTATTCGCGGTTTACGTTGGGACTGAGTTTGGTGCGGACACAGGCAGGCAGGCAGGAATGCACGGACAGGGGTGGTGCCTGTCCCTGACGGCGGGGTATATTGCAGGTTGTGCACGTTGGAGTGGCGGCAGTCCTCGGAAAGTTGATGGCATGTACGGGGCCCGAGGGGGCGCAAGGCGATGGGACGGGCGGGGCGCGTCATGACATTTTGCTTCTGAATGCTGAACATGCAGGGCGGCGCGTGTACCGTATAGTATTGATATTCATAGAAAAAGCGCAATATGAAAGTTGCGGGCTTATGTGGGCACTATAAGGTGGCGGCAATACCGAGGGGGTGGAGCGCCCCCGAGTGAGGGTCGCCGTGGCGTGTGCGTTCGCAGTTCTAGGATGACACGTAGGGATGACACGCAGAGCAGGATGAAACCCCGGCGTGCAGCCACCCTTCTCAATTGATTCGGTGAGCGTCCCGAAGCAAAACCATGAATGTATTTGTGCCCATGAACAGAGACTGCTAGAATGGACAGGGAAGGCCGGGCCCAGGACCTGCTCTCTCGCGTGGAGCTGGTCGGGTGCGTGCGAAACTTTCTGCCTGCAGCATGTGTGCTGGAAATTTATCTTAGTGACGCATGCAAACCTCCTTTCTCTTTCCGGGGCCCGCAAGTGCAAGGGCTTCCGGCGTAAGGCGGGAGGGACATCAATTTCCACACTTGCAGCACAATATTAGGTGCATCAGCGGAGCCATTGCTGATGTTACAAAGGCCTGCATCACACGATTCAGAAGACACACACGCACAAGCAACGCACAAGGAACGCGACATCGATCCCTGCTCGGTAGACTGAAGCCGGGCTGTTTGCCAAATGCAGGCTACAAACAGGCATCAATGCGTTCGATTTGTACAGCAAGGACGTGCGGGAGGTGTTCCGGACGTTCTGCGCTGGACTAGCTGGCGCGGTCCAAGCCACGCTCGGGCCCCTCGGCCTATGTGAGCGCAGGGGTGTGAGACGAGTGGCAGCTGCTAGTGGCTGTGGGTGGGGGAACACGCAGGGGGAGCGCCAGCTGCAGCCGCGGCGCACAAGAGGGGCTGAAGGTGTAACAACGTGCACCGGGAGGGCAGGTTTGCAGCGTTTAGGCTGTGCCAGCTTTCAATTTGCAAGGGACCCTGCCCTGAACGCCTTGCGGCTGCTTCCACTGCAGGTGACTCGGTGCAGCTGGCTGCGGCCGTGCAGGCCGTGCGCGCCGCCACGGCCTCACAGCGCGACGCGCAAATGAGCAAACTGGACAATGCGCTAGCTGGACTGCTGCGAGCCACGGAAGGTGAGGCGACGGCAAGTTTGTTTTTTAGGGGCGACGGGGCGCTAGGGCACGTGGCTGCGTTGGCGGTGGTGCATAGTAAACACGCGTGAAGATTGGCACCGGACATGCAGGGCGCATGAAGCCGACAGCCGGGTTGCTGGCTTTATGGTGCTGACCCGCCCCTGTAAGGGCCAGTGCTGCAACAAGTTCAACCCATACGGCCATGTTACAACCGGCATGTACCTCCGCCCTCCGCTCACGTGCCTCTTGCTCGCGGCTGCCGCAGGCAGCGCCGCCTCCGCAGCCGCGCCCGCCAAGGAGCGCGTGGAAGTGCTGGAGGCCCTGGTGGCCGCGCTGCAGGCCGCACGTCTGCTGGCGCTCACCACGGCGGACGCCGCCAAGCCAGAGCCGGCTGCGACTGAGGCGGCGCCATCAGGACAGGCTGCGGGCGGGGCACAGCCGCACAAGCAGCACCAGGGCGCAGCGGCGCCGGCGCCGGCGCAGGCACAAGCAGCATCGCCGGCGGCGGGGCAGGAGGTGGCGGCGGCGGGCAGGCAGCTGAAGGTGCACGCAGCGGAGGTGTCGCGGGCACTGCGGCTGGCAGCAGAGGCGCTCAAGGTGTGTAGCGTGCGGCTTGGTGGGCTGAGACTAGCAGCGACGGCCTCTCATCCCGCGTCTGCCGGCTTCCTTTGTCACAACCACACCGTTGCACGTGTAGCTGTCGATAGGCCAGGGATGGTGGTTGGGTGACAGTGACCAGGGAGCTCACTGACCACGTGCCGCAGGTGTCACGACCAGCGGGCCAGGGCGAGGACGGGGCGCCGTCGACCTCGGGCCGGCCTGCGGGTGGCGGCGGCGCCTCCGCGCTGCCGCTGCTGCAGCAGCTGGTGCCGCGGGTGCAGGCGGCTATGGCGTCGGTGGGACCGGCTTTCCTGCAGCCCATCTGCCGGCGGGAGGACTACACGCCGCAGCAGGTGTGGGCGTGCGGGCCGGGGCGAGGTGCGGCGAGGTGGGGTTAAGGCCGTGTGCCGCATGCCAGGTGCTTCGGAGTACAGGGCGTGGAGGGGGGCATGTGGTGTACGGCACGTGACCCGGCTTGGTCACGGTCTGCATATGGGCCTTGCCATATGTCAACCTGCTGCTGGTGCGCTTCACACCTGCAACACACCCATCGGCTGACACACCTCACTCTCCATCCGCTCACCTCCGCCGCCCTCGCCCGCAGCTATCGGTGCTTGGGGAGATGCAGACGGCGCTCACGCAGGAGTATGCGCTGCGCCGGGCAGTGCTGATCGAGCGAGCCAAGGTCACCCTGCAGGTGGGGCCCGCACGGGGTGTACGGCACGTGCCACGCGATGGGCCTGCGGGGCTGGTTGGCGAGGGCCAAGTTGCGTTCTACCAGTACCAGTACCAGCCGGGGCTTTCACACGAGCGGGCTCACGGCCATGTGTATGACAGTATGACTGAAGCTCGCCGTCCGCCCTGGTGCTCCCGCAGTCGTTCGAGTGGTCGCCGCGCCTGGCGGAGAAGGGCACGGCGCAGGAGGCGGCGGGCGTGGCGGCGGCGGCGCGGCGGGCCATGGCCACACAGCCGCAGGTGGGGGCGCACTGCCGGAGGCTTCCACAGGGGGCAGCGGTCTGCTGCTGTCGCGGGGCGCCATCAGGCGCCACAGGGCGCGAAAGGGGTGCCACCGGGGCAGTGCGTGTGCCAGCCGCTTCACTGTGCCCACGCGCCGCCCATGCAATGCAAGTGCGCTCGGGCCGTGCCGTGCCGCCACAGACCACCAGTCCACCACACATCACCACACACCGCCACACACCACCAGGCGGTCGTCGCTGATCCGTTTGCCGTACCGTTCGCTGCCACACACCACCCCATCACTCAACGCCTCGCAACCTCATCAACCACCTGCTCCTGCCAACCACCACTGCTGTCAGGTGTCCCTGGAGGACGTCTGGACGCTGCGGCCGGCGGACGTGGTGGCGCTCACCGCCGTCCCCACCTCCACACATGTGGCCAGCGCGCTTGACGGCCCCGCCGCCGGCACAGCAGCAGCCGCAGCAGCGGGCGCCGCCGCGGCGGGCGGCGGCCGCAAGCGCTCCGCGCCCATGGGCGTCGGCATCAAGAGCATCATCATTGGCAAGGTGCCGGACCGCGGCGGCAGACCCGACGGGCGCGCGCGTGAGGTGAGTGACTAAGGCAGCGCCGCCGGGTGGTGCTTCTGCTGAAGTGGCGTGGCGCGGCGTGGCGTGGTGTGGCGTGGCGTGGTGTGGGTATGGAGGAACAGCGCGGGTGCCTGGGCTCGAGGCTTCTTTCTGCCGGCCACTTACTCATTGAGGCCCGTGCTGTGTGCCGCGCATGTTCTGCTGTTCGCCGCAGGCCTACATGCCAGAGTTCAGACCTCGCTCCGCCGTGGCGAGCGGTGGCGGGGGCGGAGGCGGAGGCGGGCAGGGAGGTGGAGGCGGCCGCGGCGGAGGCGGGGGCGGGCACAGGGGCGGCGGTGGAGGAGGCGGCGGCGGCGGGGGCGGGCGGCCGCAGAGCGCACGAGCAGGCGGAGGAGGAGGCGGGGGCGGAGGCGGAGGTGGTGGGGGCGGTGAGCATGTGCCGCCGGGTGGGGTGGAACGAGTGCAGGGCGGCTGGCAGGGCCCCGGCGGAGGAGGGCGAGGGGGGGGACGGGGCGCCGGCGGCGGGGGGCAAGGCGGCGGGGGGCACGGGGGAGGAGGGCGAGGTGGGGGTGGGCGCGGCAGCGGATGGGGCCGCGGCCGTGGAGGGCGAGGCGGGTGAGCCGCATGCCTGTCCTACGTCGCTGCACAGGGGGAGCACTGACTGTGCTACAGATTGGGGTCTGACGGTCGGGGGGTAGCCATCCATAGGATGGTCGGGGGGGGGGGTTGTTAGGTGCAGTAGTCGTGGACTCCGTGGTACAGCGGGAGGGGTCCGGCCCTTCCACATGGAACCGCTGGTGGGATGCATCCTGGCGGCGGTGAAGACGGGTCGACGAGATCGCTGCTTCTCCTGTAACAAGGGTTTCAATAGAGCGCAGAACCACAACGCTCATTGCTTACGGTTAGGCGCATCAGCCAGGAATACAACATGCAGCCGCCATACAGGAGCTCGCGGCTGGTCCTGCTGGGCTTGGGCCTCGCGGCGCTTCTCGCGCTCGCTGGCAGTGCGGCGGGCAGCAAGCACCAGGCCGAGTCGCAGGAGCCAATTCAGGTTAGTTTCGCAACAAGCGAGATGCCAGACGTCAGCGCCGCGCCACCTGCGCGAGGTCGCAGAAACCAGCTGTGACGCACTTCGGACCCCCGGGTCCAAACGCCGCAGTGGCTTTCCGCTTCCCGTTTCATTCATGCTGTTCGCGCTCGGGCTTTCCTCTTGCCTGTGCGCGTCGGCTGCGCTCACCAGCTGGGCTGCAACGCTGTTGCGGCGAGGGCAGCTGTTCGGGAAAGGAAGCCGGCGTGGTCACGAAGCGCTCGTCCGCAACACCTCCGTAACTCCCCTGTTCCCCGCCCCCCCCCGCTCGCTGCTGCCACGCCGCTGCCGCTGCCCCCGATCCGCACCCACCCCCCTAACAGTCCGTGAACCCCGACCACCCGCAAGAGGTAACCTTCAAGACGCCCGCGGTAGAGGTCGGCGAGGAGGAGGCGTCGCACCCGGGCGGCTGGGGCCTGGGCCAGCGCATCAAGGAGGCGGTGGGCTCCGTGATAGGCGGCGGCAGACAGGTGGGGTGGGGTCTGCAGGGAAAGGGGGTGCAGCTGCGTGCGGCGTGGGTGCGGCATGGGTGCAGGTCTCCAGGGTTTAGAAGCGCAGGCGTCCGCGTGGGCTGGGTTGTGAACTGTGATGCAGCTACATGGCTTTCCAAGCCCACCGCATTTAGCGCATGTCCGTAATACGCCGTATCGCCCATCCGTCGGCTCGGCACCTTGGCCACAAATTCACAGCCCAAACCCTACACCGTGACCCTACACGCCTGCTCTCGCCTCCTCCTGCTACCCGCACCTGCGACGTGCCTTCAAGGCTGCTGAAGACGTGGCAGCCTCTACCGCCGAGGCCGCCGCCACCAGCCACGACGCTCAGACCGCCAAGAATGCAGCCATGGAGGCGGCTGAGCGCACCCGCGCCGCCGCTGCAAACGCCGCCGACGCTACCCGTGACGCTGCGTCCCACGCTGCTGGCGCGGCGGGCGCCGCTGGCGACGAGGCACGGCAGCGCGCCGGCGGCGCCGCAGGCGCCGCACAGGACGCCGCTGGCAAAGCCGCCGACGGCGTGAAGAGCACCGCCCGGGCCGCAGCGGACAAGGTGGTGGGCGCGGCGTCAGCCGCAAAGGACGCGGCGGCCGGCGCCGCCGGCCGCGCGCAAGAGGCCGCGTCAGGCGCGGTGCACCAGACGAGCGAGGGCGTGAAGGGCGCGGGCGGCGCTGTGAAGGGCACCGTGGGCGACGCGGCGCGCTCGGCACAGGCGACGGCGCAGGGCTCGGCGGAGGCTGTGGCGGACACGGCTTCCGGCATGGCCGATAAGGTGTGGGTGCGCACGCGCGCACACCGTATTGTCTATTTGTCAATGGGTCATTCATGGGAGGGCGGGCGCGCGGGCATGCATGTGTACATGGAGGCGGCTGGGGTTATGGCGGCATGTGTCCGACCCGCTCTCTCTTGCTGCTGCGGTAAGAACATGATTGCCAATGTGTCATCCTGCCTGGCGCAGGTGGCGTCCGGCATCAAGTCGGCGGCGGAGTCCGTGTACAACGCCGCCAAGAGCGCCGTGACCGGCACCCAGGTGTGCGCGTGCATATGGCGCACTGTGGGTCGTGTTAGGTCCTACGCAACACCAAGGCCACCTCAACACCGGGCCGCACCTCAGACCTCAGCGATGCAATCAGCGCGCGCCAGCCAGCCAGACAGACAGACAGACAGACAGACAGACAGACAGACAGACAGCATGCATGCATGCATGCATGCATGCATGCATGCATGCAGGCCGTAGCCGTAGCCGTATGCGGTATGTAATGCACACACATGGGCCTTGCTGCTGCCTCAACTGCCCACGCAGGGCGCTGCCGAGACCGCCCGGGTGGAGGCCAGCGCCCGTGCCGAGGAGGCGGAGGAGCAGGCGCGCCACGCCGCCAGCGCCGCCAGCGAGCAGGCCACGATCACCCTGCAGGGTGCGCGCGCGTGTGTGTTGTACGAGGCCAAGGCCCCGCCTGTCGTGTCCCGTGCTTGACGACAGAGCATATTACCGTATGTGTGAGGGTACCTGCATACCACGCTGTGCCGCGAGGAATGCTGTGCATATACGGACATGCATATATCTGGGCAGGGCGAATGGTCGAATTAGCCAGGCTTGCCAGCCAGGTGCCCCACCAAGCAGGCTGCTGCCGCGCCAGCTCCACCCCGCCTCCTGATTCCTGACCTAACTCCCCGTCCCCATTTGTATGCCCTGCTTCTCGGCGCACTGTCGTGTTGCCCTGCGCACAGACGTCCGCCAGGCCACCCAGGATGCCTACGCCCAGGCCACCGAGGCCATGCAGGCGGTCAAGCAGAAGGTGGCGTCGTCAATGCCGGGCGCCGGTGGCGGCGACGCTGGCAGCGACACTGGCACGACGCCTGCGCCCTGGGCCAACGAGCCGCAAGGCAACATAGAGCTGCGATGAGCTTTCTCGTGTGCCTCCTTGTGCACCAGGCAGAAGGCCGCTTAAGTTGTGGGTCGCGGCATGTATGTCAGGAGGTCGGGCCGCTGTTAGTCTGTGGTCAAGGTAGTTTAGGAAGCGTGATTGCAGCGGCATTCGGGAAATGCCCTAGCCGTAGCATATCCGTACCGTGAGTTGAGGGATGATGGCTGAGCCAAGGGTTGAGTTGCTTTTGTGTGCTCACCGGAGACAGACGGCAAGTCGGCAACATCACCAACATGGGTCGTAGTTTATATTGGAGGGAAGGCAATGCAGCATTCCTGCGGCTCCAACCTGCCCAATAATTTCGCCAGATTGCGCATTCATAGGACGGCAGTGCACGCATGCATGCGTGCCATACATCACATATGGATGCCCGGGATGCCGTAATGACATCAGGCTTTGCAATCCTGGACACGCATGCGTCAAACTACACACTCCAGAATGCGCCAGCCACGAAGCCCATGATATCGACCGGTACCGCTTTACCGTAATTCCATATGCATCGCATTCCACGCACGTTGCTAACCCCCGTTTTCTAAGCGTGCGTTCGCCGCGGACAGCAAGCGGCATTTGCTGTGTGTGTGGTTACAAGGAGGATTTGCTGAATCCATGCCGCCTTGTGCAATACGCCGATGCGCGGCCATGCCCAGGCCACGCAAACGCTCTTGTTTGATTGAAGCCACCTGCACAACCCTAGGATAAGCATCACCTGCCCGTCCCCCAGGCTCCTGCTACCCATCTGTGGTAGCTGCTTACAACCGTGGCCATCGCTACCCTGCTGTCCCGGCACCAGCAGTTGGTCCCGCCGCAGCACCTCAGCCACCCCCGGCACACATGTTCCTCTCTGAGCGTGCATGCGTAACGGATAGCCTGCACTGCCGCCTCCATCACTGCCCAGCACCAGTCTCCAGGAACATCGCGCAAAGCTTACTCGTTCACATCATTTAATTGCTTCTTTGGATTTGCTAGGCTAATTTGGGATGTCTACGGCCAATACAGTTTATGGCCCCTAGCCGCAACACTCCCACCCCTCATTCTTGGAAATGGTCCGGTGCTGTCCAACCGGAGGGGTGGTATGGGGTACCTATCCCTGCTATCCCCTGGTCACCCCTAGGATAGGCCGATGTGCTATCCCAAGGTGGCCGACCCCCAATCCCAATCCAGCCAGGGGTGACCGGCCACGACCTCAATCCTACCCCCCATACCACCCCTCTGGTCCAACATCCTGCTGGTAGTACGTGGTCCGTCCCAAGCATTCAGTCTTACGCACAATGACACGGCTGCACAACCATGCAAGGCACCTGCCAACATGCGTGCCAAAGAAACTGTCCATGCGGCGGACCAGGAAACCAAGACCATGTTTCGTGTGAAAGAAAAAGACGCACAGTGGTGCACAAATAAAGAATACATAGATTGCTTCTCCAGGACTTGTTCCGCATTAAGGGTAGTGAGCACACGTACAACCTGCTAGAAAGATCGTCTAGAGCCGGACAGCCCCTGGTCTAGAGCTACCCATTACCATTGAACATGTATTGGGAGATCGATTGCAAGCACACACAGTGCGCCCATTGGGGCAGTCTAGGCAGTCTTGCAAAACTCCTGCACTAGAAGCCGCCTGCGGGCGCCGTGGCTGTTTAAAAGCAGCTCCTATCCGTCCGACTTAGACGCGGGGAATTACTGCAACAGGTGCACAGGGGGGGAGAGGCCGTAACACGTCAGCACGATTCCACGACAGGTGAGGTTCCCATCAATCGAAGGGCATTACGAGTCTTCCATCAGCCGGCTTACCGTTTGCCAGCCATAGGGCGTCGCTTGCAAGAGCGCCCGAGGAGTAGCGACAAACAACTATCTGCAGCAGCGGGCACGTCAAGGGCAACATCTGAGGCAGGAGCAGGGGCTGTGACTCACATGCCTGCCCACACCACGCGATGCGCTGATTCGCACGCTGAACTGACATTGCAAAAGAGCAGCAACGATGCGGTGGCACGGTGCCAAGGACGGCAAGGTGGCAAGGTTGTGGTGGGTGACGCTGCCATATACCGCTACTATGTGTGAATCACTCTCTTGAGCGCACACTGCCTGCTGGGGTGGCCTGCCTCGAGCTAGCAGACCTGATCTGATAGCGTCATACGTCTATCTGCCCATCAAACCAGACCACTGATGCCTGATGGATGCCTACGTTGCCTCCAATTCCACGGGTCTACGGAGAGCTTACCCCGGCCCCCACACCTGGCCCGTCAGTTCAAGGCGCCTGATCGCGCTAGCTCACATACCTTGCAGCCTACCACGCCGCCCGGCATACTCGGCCAGGGCACAGTGCCTAGTCCCACGCCACAGCCAAAGGTCTTGGAGGCGCGCCACACCATCTGTGCAGTGGCATCAAGAGGCAGCAGGGATGTGATCTGGTTATTCGCGCGAGGCAGGAAAGGAGCGGCAGGAGCTTGGCCAAGACCCCCCGCACGGCAATGGCAGTGTGCAACCTGTTCGGTAAGGAATCCGACACGCTGGCATGCTCCCTGATAGCCGTGGGTAAGGTTGCATTTCTTGTCGGACAGGCGGCGCAGCCTAAATGTGGGATTCAAAGTGGCACCACCCACCCACCTGCGCGAAATGACCGATTCCGTTGTTCTTGTTGGACGTGAAGGGTGTGGACGTCCAATTGTATCTGGCGACCTCGGTGTAGAACATGTCAATGGCGCGCACGCAGTTGCCGTCCGGCTTGGGGTAGCTGTGTGCAGTTTGTGAGCGCAGGCGGTTCGGGAGCAGGCGAGTTTATGGTTATCCTGATGCCGCAGCTCTAAGGCGACTAGCACGGATGGGGGTCTGGCGCGTACCGGCGTACGGCTTGAAGCGTTTGGTCTGGTAATGCAACGGCAGGGAGCCCTCGGGCCCCAGCTGCCACAGCCGACACGTTCTCCCCCATTCACAGCCGGCTGTCCTCCACCCACCTCGTCATTCGGTACAGGTTCTCTCCAGCCACCCCACCATGCACCAATGCGCACTGCTGCGGCGCCAGCACGTCGGCATACGCCTGCGACGCCGCCGCCAGCGTGGCATCCCACGTCAGGTCTCCTGCCTGCGGTGGCATTTTCAAGCGGGCGGCAGTGCGGTGAGCTCAATGCGGGAATGGACGGAGGGCCCAAGCGTGGCCGTGCGGGTAGGGAACATCACACGTCAGCAGTGACCACCCCGCGGTGGTAGAGCGTGGGGGCCGCAGGGAGGTGCGGCAAGCCAAGGCCATGCGCACCTGGTGCCAGCTGCGGTACGTGTTGCTCGCTTGCACAACCGTGACAGCGTCGGGGCATTTGCTGCCTGTTGCGTGTGGTGGGGTTGCGTGTGGCGGCGTTGCGTGTGGCGGGGTTGCATGGGGGGGGGGGTTGCGTGTGGCGGGGTTGCATGGGGGGTTACGTGTGGCAGGGTTGCAAAGCGCGTTAGGCTTTGCCGCATACAGATGTCGCCAACAACCATTTTGTGACTGCCCCTTCACAGAGCAGGCACCTGGGAGCATCGTATCCAAGGACAGCAGCACTTCGGCTGGCGGTGGTGGCCTAGGCGGCGCGGAGGTGCCCAGCAGGACGGGTGTACCCTGCGTCACAAGGCGCGGCGGCGGCCGGGGCGGTCCAGGTTGCGGGGGCGAGGGCGGCGGAGGCAGAGGCGGCGGCGGCGGCGAGGGTGACGGCGGCGGTGATGGTGGAGCTGGAGGCCTGCGCAGTCGTAAGCCACAAGGCGGTACAGGAGTATTTTCAGCTAGACTGTTGGGATAGTGGGTAAAAGATTATACAGAAGTACGCGGCGGTAACATGCGCCCACGTTCTAATAGCTCTCTAGGCACGTCATCAATACAAGCCCCTGTCGCTTGCATAAGCATTGAGGTGCGCTTGGTTGACTCGCTGGCATGATACACGCACCAGGGCACTGCCGGTGGGCGCGGCGGGCGCGGCGGGCGCGGTGGGGGTCGAGGTCGAAGAGGTCGTGCGGGAGGCCGAGGTGGGCGTGGTGGGCGTGGGGGTGCGCGCGGGCGCAGCGGAGGCCTAGGAGACGGAGGGGTATCAGCCGCCAACACGCGCCGTCCCGTTAACATCGATCGCTGCATTCGCTTGTCCAACACCAACTGGATAGGATTGACGCTTTCGCTGTGGCTCGCGCCGCTGCGCGGCTCCGCTGATTGGCCTGCATGTGCATGCGAGTCCTTGGCTGCTAACGCCGCAGGGAAGCCGTTGAGGCCTGCGGGGCAATCGGTGTTGTGCGAGGACATCATGCGCGTCCAGCAACTCAAATGGGCCACCATCGTTTGTAGACCAAACCGCGCGTGCAGAGAGAGCCCTTGCGCTACCAGCCCGCACCTGCGCCGCTAGCAAGCTGAGCCACGAGCAACAGCGCTAGCAAAGTCGGCAGGCTCATGGCGCCAAACATAAATTAATACATCTAAAACTAGAAGCCGCCGAGCGCGTGTACTAAGCGTGCGCACGACCGGCACGGACCCTAAAGTAGTATTTTATAGTTCGCGCTAATCACCTGACGATAGAATCTAGGTAGTACCATATAGCGTAGAGTTATAAATGATGCACTATCGCGCGCTTTTGGTGGGCTTTGCTGCGTTTACTTGCCACGCCATTGTGGTATACCGTATCATGACCCGGCACTGCTTTGCATGCCCTCTGCCACGACGTCGTTGCAAAATATGCTTTTTTATTTGATGAACTGAGTAGCAGTATTTCCATTTCTGACTTTGGAGGGTGCTCCGCCGGCAAGATGGAAGCCGCGCCCGCCTTTTGAGATAGGGGCGTGTCTTTCGCAGAGCGGCGGACCACCGAGCTGCACGATGGTGTTGAGCAACACCGGTTAGAAAACAAACATACCACAAGCAATCACACACGCACACACAACCACACCACACACTGTCCGGGGGAGGGCAATTCATAAAGGGGGATAATGCCCGACGGTCCGAAGACTTGAGGCCGCTTGCGCTCAAGCTTACCGGCCGTAGGCAAGCAGCAACCAGGCTGCTGCTTCACACTTGGTCTGCCCGGTTTGGATACTCAGTCCACACCCCGGGCAGCAACCACCCCCCCGGACCAGCGACCAACAACAACCAACAAAACAACAAGCATACTTCTCGCACCAAAAACGAGTCCAAGGCCACACGGCCGACCCTTCACACCACCCAGTCAACAGCCAGCAAGGAAAAGAGGGGCGGGTGGGCGGGGAAACAGAAGAGAGCGCCAGCGCGCGCACGCAGCCACCTAAACTGCTACGAGCTCAAGCTCAGAGGAGGAACAGCAAATAGGACCTCCGAGCTATATCAACAAACAAAAGCGAACGCCAGAGAAATTACAGCAGAGAAAAGGCTAGGACCGCAACACGAATAACGCGGAACGACACACGAACCCTGGCCCTGACCCCCTCTCAACAGGCGCCTCCCGCTCCCACACTTGCCCCTTCTTCAAAACTTATTTTACGCTGCGGCCAGTCGGCAAGCTCCTGGGTCCTTCGCCTAAAATGGCCCTTTGAGATAGGGGCGTGTCTTTCGCAGAGCGGCGGACCACCGAGCTGCACGATGGTGTTGAGCAACACCGGTTAGAAAACAAACATACCACAAGCAATCACACACGCACACACAACCAC
The DNA here is from genome assembly GCA_016834595.1 of Chlamydomonas schloesseri. Classification (NCBI taxonomy): domain Eukaryota; kingdom Viridiplantae; phylum Chlorophyta; class Chlorophyceae; order Chlamydomonadales; family Chlamydomonadaceae; genus Chlamydomonas; species Chlamydomonas schloesseri. The sequence continues at coordinate 182,637 of JAEHOD010000023.1, read as the reverse complement.
ACCACACACTGTCCGGGGGAGGGCAATTCATAAAGGGGGATAATGCCCGACGGTCCGAAGACTTGAGGCCGCTTGCGCTCAAGCTTACCGGCCGTAGGCAAGCAGCAACCAGGCTGCTGCTTCACACTTGGTCTGCCCGGTTTGGATACTCAGTCCACACCCCGGGCAGCAACCACCCCCCTCACCCATTCCCTCCAATCGTCAGGAAACTACCAACTACAGCAAACTGCTCACGCACACACACACACACACACACACACACACACACACACACACACACACACACACACACACACACAAGCCACACTCCCCCAGCAGACGGGAAAAACCATGGCGGGGAGCATACGCCCGTCCACCATGCCGTCTGCTGGCGTAACCCCCCACCCCACATCCTGCGTACTGCATTGCTGCTCCTGTGCGCCGCCAGTCCTAGCAACTGTGTGCGTGCCCAACGAGCCGGGGAGCTCCAGTCCCAGCTGCGGCAGTAAGCACCGCCGCAGCTGCCAACGCGCGCGCCGTCAGCCCCCTTGGTCCGCCTTCCCCCTGGCCACGCGCCAGAGCTGCGGCAGTGAGCACCGCCGCAGCTACGTGGCCAGGCCCCCCCACAAATCCCGCATTCAAGAGGTTGCAGCCGTGCGCACCGCTGCCGCCAGCACTACGCCGCCCCAGCTGTTGCGACCCCCGCCCCGCCTGCTTGCTGTGCTGGTGGTCTGCGGCCGCGTCTTCCCATCGGGTCCTCCGTCAAGGGTCGGCAGTTGTTCACCCAGATGCTGAGCTGGGGGCGTTTGTCACCCGGGCGACTTCCTGCCGGGGGAGTTCGTCACCCAGACTCCACCTGGGGCGCCAGTCACCCAGTGCGGGGGAGTTCGTCACCCAGACTCCACCTGGGAGAGTTCGTCACCCAGACTCCACCTGGGAGAGTTCGTCACCCAGACTCCACCTGGGTCTGCGGCCGCAGAGTTCTGCCCTCGACCCTGCTACGCCATGACGGTCCGAGTTCCTGCCCCCTCTGCTTTCTTGATCAAGCCCTGAACTGCTCTGGGCTGGCTCGCGCTGGCTGCTGCTCGCACCGAGCTGCGATCTCCTGGCGCCGAGACCTGCGTGCACTACAAAATTTCGCGCCCAGTGGCCTCGACAGCTTACCGATCACACGTACATCCAAGCAAGACACAAAGAAACAGAAGAGAGCGCCAGCGCGCGCACGCAGCCACCTAAACTGCTACGAGCTCAAGCTCAGAGGAGGAACAGCAAATAGGACCTCCGAGCTATATCAACAAACAAAAGCGAACGCCAGAGACATTACAGCAGAGAAAAGGCTAGGACCGCAACACGAATAACGCGGAACGACACACGAACCCTGGCCCTGACCCCCTCTCAACAGGCGCCTCCCGCTCCCACACTTGCCCCTTCTTCAAAACTTATTTTACGCTGCGGCCAGTCGGCAAGCTCCTGGGTCCTTCGCCTAAAATGGCCCTTTTGTGTGCAGTGCTCGTTGTCTGCAATGTGTATGGTTGGTTTGCGCAATAACTGTGAATGAGTATCTAACATGTTTTGCGAACCAGCTATTAATGAAATGCGTGCTCATCTCGAGGCCTCGAGGCGTGCCTCGAGGACCGGTGTGCTGACCGGGGCTCCCCGAGTGCTGACGCTGGCGCCCTAGGGCGGAGTGGCGGACGCCTTCCGAGCGCCATGCCAGCAGCCCAAGCGACCGCGTCCTTAGATCCTTCTCACATACAAGAAGAATTGTATATCCGGCTGTGGAGGACGTGAAGACTGAAGACGCTAGCGTGCATGGTTGAGATTCAAGAGATTGCGTGGTCCATGGCTACAACAGAGGTGGGGGAACCCAGCATTACGGCTGGCAAAGCATGCCAGCACAGCTGCTTTGTTCCGCTTTCGCGCTGCAGCGGCGGCTTCCCAACCTCGAGCACGCTGCAGCGGCAAGCGGCGTCATGCACACGAAGGGGGCTGGCTTGACGCACGCTCCAGGGCGTGTGCCTCGTCCCGCCACCAACCCCACAACCCAGCCTCGCACACGTTCACTTCGCATTCGCATTTTAGCGCATGTCCGGTAACACATCAATGGCCATGCTGGCATGTTCCTTAGCATTTTTGGGGCTGAGCTCCCCCAGCGAACCCGTCCCGACTTCCCAGGGGCATCTACCTCCCCCCCCCCCCGCTGTCGACAAAGGTGAAGTCGAGCAAACGTTATATCAGTCCAGCCGAAGCGAGAGATCATGCTTGATTGCATGCGAATCGAGCATACGCTTTCCATTGCGAGTTGACACGCATGAAATTTGTGTCGCCGGGCCTTCCGCGCCCTCGCTCTAAGCTCTTCCCGGTTTGACCACTGCTTTCCCTCCGGCAAAGCCCTGCTAGTAGCCCTTGCAATTTGCTGCGTGCTGCTGCTAGCGGGGGCTATGGGGATGCATGATTGCAAAAGACAACAACAACTTGATCAATGACAAGTTGTTTTCCCTTGACTCGATGGCGTGTGGAATCCAAGCTCGTGCTGGCCTAGTCCGCAACCCCAAGCTTGCGCATCGTCGACATGGGCCTTAAGCTCACAGCTCGACATGGGCGCTTGAGGCAGCCACACGCAGCCACTCAGCCTATGACTGTACTGGGGCTCAGCCCATTTTCAGCTGTACAAAGCTGACACCCCTGGTTCTTTCCATTCTCCCATGGCATTTTGTGGGCAAGAAGGGGCTTACACAAGGGCACAAAACCTGTACAAAACCACCGCAACGCAGTACCCCGGCTACTTGCCCCTGCCCCATCAGCCGTCCTGCCCAAACAACTCACCGAGCGGCAGCAATGAATGTGACCTTACATCAAGTTACAGTCTGACCGAGTGACATCTAAGCACTGCAGGGGCGAGTTCCTCACCACGTTACCGACATGTCTGCAATTCGCCTGTATGTGTGTTACGGCTTTCTGACCCGGGCCCGAATTCGTGCACCTGTGCCTCCCCTCCTTGCGCCTATAATTCCGCGTACTGAACGCAACGCAGCGCACACAGCTGCACGAACGTGTATGTTCTATGTGCATTCATGCATTGACAAGCAAGGTAGTCCTCCCATACGCATTGAACCAGGCAATCGGCCAGCACACAAACTGTAAATAAGGACTTCGTGCGCCATTAAGGAAGAGAATCCAGCGCAAATGCCAAGCGCCCGCAATACGTACACCTATGCATGCCTGTGAATCCGGTACTGAGCGCAATTCAGGACACACAATGGAATGGGTATGGCCACCCAGCTGCATCGCATTCAAGCCCTCTAACCTCTAACATCCGTTATGATACCGCAACAACCACACGATGAAACTTGGCGGGCACAAACTGCAGTCCATCCACCCGTACATGCGAGTGAAGCTGCCTGCTAGATCCGACAACATCATCTTGCCGACTTCGCATTCGCATTTTAGCGCATGTCCGCAACGTATGACAGGGCGTGACGCTCGGCCGGTTGCACCCAACCGCTACCGCTTTTGTAATGAGGCCATTCCGTCAACCAGCAACATGCGAAAGCAAAACCTCCTGCTGTTAACCACACCAGCGCATCTGTTTGAAAGGTGACGCATTGGTGCGTGCCCGCCTGCTTGTCCTGTCTTGTACTACCGTTTCTGCAAGGCTGCAACGCCAAGTGCATGCTTGTCTTCCTTTCTCAGCCAAAGACTATGCTTTGTGCTGTTATGAATGCAAAGTGGTGTGATGTCAAACAAAAGAATGGGAAAATGTACTGCGGGTATATGGTATCCTGTGCGCCAACTCCTGCGGTGTCCCCTTGCACGGATGCCTGGGGTAATTGAATGACCTCAACCCACGAAGTCTTCCTGCATTTGCCCACCGCTGTTCATTCCAATGAATACTTGCGACACGAAGCATCCGTGGCGCTCCGCGGTCCGAGTAAAGATTGACCCGAAGGCCCTCAAGAAGCGGGAGTAAGCAATCCGCAGCACGGCGATCCCCGGTAGATGAAGAGGCACTTCACTCCGACAACAACTCCATCATTGCTGCGACGATGGTCGCTCTATGGACCCAGCGCTCAGATTCGAGGTTGGACTACAGCAGATGCGGAGGAGACAGCAGAACGAAGGGGAAGTTAGGGTCTGGCCAATGTTGCAGGGCGCATGCCTGACAAGTACGGGTGCCCTGCCCTTTCGCGCAAATCCAGATGCTGCTGGCCCTGCCTCACCGTTTTTCAAGAACTCCAAATTAGAGGCGATATTCGCCTGGTCGCCGTAGCGACACACAACAATCTGCGCAATAAGAGCACACACGCACACGCAAGGAAGTCAGGAAGGCGTCGCGCCTCCGATTGACTGGCACCTACACACCGCGCGCGATAATCGTCTAGAAACCTAGGAACAATTAAAATCAGCACCCACGCGCCCTTCGCGCCCACCTTGCAGCCCGCAAAGCCTCCCGGTACAGATGGCATAGGCACATCTGCGCGCGCCATGCCACAGCCGAACTTTGTTGCGGACTTCCACACCAGGGCGGTGAAATGCTGCGCGGCATCGGGCAGGCAACAGTCAGCAAAGTGTTCAGAATGGAGGAGGCACGCAGCACGGTATACATGTGCGTAACAGCATATGCGAGTAAGGGGCCTGTCCGTGGGCCTGTCCACTGCGTAAATGCCGCCTGCCCTGGAGCCAGGCACGCGCAATTATGGTAGCCAAGATGTGTCGCCATCACTCATAGATTCATAGTGCTGCAGAGCTGGCTCCCAGGCTCCCAGGCTCGCATACCACTCACCCCAATGCCTTTGGGCCAGTTGTCCACGAACGGCTGCGCCGCGGTGAAGTTGTAGTAGTTGACCTGTGGGCGCATACACAGCGCATATGCAAGTCACAAGTCACACAGAGGCCAGAGCGAGCTCGCACGTGCGCCACCTTGTAAGCCACAGACACGTCGCCCCACAGCTGTAACACAGAACAGACACGCAAAGGTGCAGGTGCCCAGCAGGTGCACCGGGTGCTACCAGCGTACACGGCGGCGTGTGTACTGCATGCGCAGCCGCATGATCGATCGCCTGTGTGCGCGAGTGCCACACACACACACACGCACCTCCTGGTACCAGGCGTTGACGGCCACGTTGCACGAGGCGTCGGGCTTGGGGTATCGTATGGTGGACATGAGGTTCTCGGGCCCCGCCCCCGAGTGGATCAGCGCGCACTTCTGAGACGCAAGCTGCAGTGCGTACGACTGCGCCGCTGCTGCCAGCGTGACGCTCCACGCCAGCGGCGCCGCCTGGTGCCAGGCCCTGTTTGTGACACAGTGCAGAAGCATGCGCAGTGCTGGGGCGTAGAGAGCATGCAGCGCTTCAGGGCCATTTGCCCTGGGGCCTCCGTCTGGTGGCCTGCCCCCGTAATGCAGTTACGGTGCGGTGCGCGTGCGTTAGGGGACCATGTCGGGAGCCTTGCGTCAGGACGCCTGCACGCACGTACGCACCGGTACATGTTGGTTGTGTCGAACACTGCCTGGGCGTCCAAGCAGTCGCCACCTGCGTGCAACCAGAAGCACAAGATATGTTCCCAGTTTACCGCGGCAATACGCATGATTGGCACGATCCCGCACGGAACAGTCGTCTCTGGTAGCTGGCACCATAGCCTGGCGCTGTGGGGCGCCGGTTGCTGCATTCTACATTGAAGCCCTGGGGCGCGCCGAATGCACGCGGTTGCTCCTACCAGTGCTTACCTCCAAGCAATGTACCGCCACCACCCATCGGAATCGGCGGTGAAGGCCTGGGTGGCGGCTGCGGCGGCGGGGAAGGGCTCAGCACTGCCGCCGGCGCAGGGGAGGGCGGCGGGGATGGAAGGGGCGGCGGGCGCGGAGGCGGCGACGGCTTGATTACGGGCGGGCTGCAGGGAAACACAACGCACAAAATAAACGAGGTTTAGCGCGGCGTAAGCGCCTGTTTGCGTACTGCGAGGGCGCGGTTGGGGGCATTGCTCACCACGGCGACAGCCGTGGTGCTGGTGGTGGGCAGGGCGACATGTGTGCTACGGACATGCGCTAAATTGCCAGCGCCAGTGCGTGTGCAGCAGTGGAGGGATGCGGGTTGCGAGGGCTGCGCACGTGGGCATGGTTGCCCCAGCCGTGGCACACACACCTCGGGTATATGACCGGAGGACGCGGGGGACGCGGAGGGCGCGGAGGGGGGCGTGGCCTTGGCGGGGACCTACGTGCACGCAGAGTCGTGCCATGCCGGCTTCAGGGCTCGGCATTTGAATGAATGCACGCATTGGTGCCCCGGCCATACTCGCGCCCCCATATTTGTGAGCTTTGGTGAGGTTGCGGGCCGGCCAGGGCGGTCCGGATATCCTATGCGCGGTGCGCAACGCTGGACGATGCTGGCAGTGTGCTGCGTGGTGGTGGCGGGCATGCGCCACTTCACAACTGGTGAACGCACGACAAGAGCATGGCTTGTACCTTGGCGGCCGGGGTGGACGCGGTGGCCTTGGAGGCGGACGAGGCGGCCGGGGAGGACGAGGAGAAGGCGGGGCTGGAGCAGCCAACACGCGGCGTCCGGACGACGAGCCCCACAGGAGTGACCGCCGGCTGCCGCGAGCCCCGCTTGCGGGCAGGTGCTGGAGGTGAACGAGGACCTGGCGGGAAGCGAGTCCAAGCGAGCTAACCATCTTCGGAGCGCCCGGCGCCGCATAAATACCTGCAGGTGTGGTGTGCCGCCGCATTTAATCGACAATGCAAGCACCTGGCCAGGGTGGACCTGCTTTCCGCGCCCGCCCTTCGCAGAAACGGCGCGAAACACGCGCTCCGCGACAACCCGGGTTTTGAGGCTTGCACACGTACCTTGCGCGATCGTGGTCAGCACCAATGCCAATGACGCCAAGACCAGCGCCATGGCCCATGCGCGTCGTCGTCCGCCGTCGGCGGCAGGGCCGTTCTGATTGTTCCCCATGTTCCTGCCTTTGTGGGCGCGACCCACAACGCGCTCTCACTAGTTGTTAACTAGCCGATGTGAAACCTCGGATCATCTATAAATTTCCTCTAATGCAAAGGTCGCAGAGCACGCCTGCACGACGCCCTAAATTGGCCCCCGCCACTCTGGGGTTGGTCAAGGAAAATCGAGGCCACGTTGACTTAGAATGACAAATGCGGGCGCGCGTAGTTTGGTCGGCATCGCGGCGCGCCCATGAAGTTGTACGCCTTCTCATCTTCTTCACGCCTCTACAAACAAGCCAGTGCGCGGCTACGTGGCCAGTTTGTGGCGGGCGCATCTTGATGATGCTCGCGACCCTCATAAACGGAGTAACTACCCGAAGGAACAATTGTCCACTCTGTCAGATAGATGCGATGTCAAGGCCGGTCAGATTCGCTGAGCGCCGGCTACACAAAGGGCACATGTCGCGTGACCATCGAGCGCAACGCCCCCGACGCGCACACGCCGTTGGTGAAGGAGGAATGAGTGACGTGCATCACACCTACTTGGAGTTGCATTCGTTTCCGCTAGGGCACCGGGATGGCCCTTTTGCGTGTGCGCGCCGACGGGCGCTGTTGTCGCACGCAGCGAAGCCCTAATGCCCGGCAATACGTCAGCCCTGATGCGCGGAAAACAAGCTGTCCACTTCTTGGTCCACTTGCACAACTGCACGGCGTTGCGCTGACCTTGCACCTTGGCGTGCCGATGCCATGTCTTGGCGAGGCGCCACCAGGAAGGAACATATGCCCTTGCAAGTTTCTCCATTCATCCCCCCCCCTTAATAACAACGGTGGGGATCTGGCGGGCCATGGCTTGCCTGGGACTCGCTGTGCGCGAAGTCACGCGGACTCCGACTGCGGGAGGGTTTGCTGCAGCTTCAGACGGCCCTTGTGTGCTTGCACGCTCGGGTTGTCCCCTCTGTAACACCACAATCTTAACAACAGGTTATGGGTGACCATGGAGTCCCGAAGGGAAAGCAATCCCTAGCGGCCTAGCCCAGGGCGCAGGGGCAGGAAAATGCAGGCGTTGATGGCGCATGAAAGGCGAGCCGGGTTCGGGAAATGCTTCGGCCTCAGACTCGTACACGTGGTGTGGGCTCAGCCCACTATTTCCCGCATGGGAAGACCACCTTTCTTGTCGTCATAAGCGTCATTCACTCAATGTCCGACACCAAGCACGCAAACGAGCCAGTGCGACAAGCTTATCCTTGCATGCCGCCTTCCCTAGGCAGGCCTAATGCACTCTGCGCCATGCTCCGACCTCGTTTTGTTTCGCCCACAGTTTACCCGAATCAAACTTGAAATCAATGAGTTATCAAGTGCCTGCAACCCTTTGCTCAAACCGGTCCGGCGGCCTCACCACCCGCCCCGTCATAAGGTTCGGGTGCTGCCAATGGCGCGTGCATTGTGGGAGCAGGCCGCAGGCCCGCGTGCCGCAGGCCTCTGGGCGCCAGGAGCGACCCCCGTTGCCAGCGCGGCAGCGAGAGCCATCCAGCGGCGCGCGACAGTTCGCACCTGGTCAGGCAACTGCACCAGGCACGCAACCCGTGTACGCCCATCCACGTACACGGCGGCTCCGGGTGCCATGACCCGCTTCAATATCCTTGCGACAGTCCAACCACAGGCAAAAACCTGTCCGCGTAATCGGTGGCCATCATCGACACACACATGTACACGCACACACAGTCATCGTACTAGTCTGCAAGCGTCAATGTCATGCTTGTGCATGCTTACTTGAACAACGCAACACATGTAAGTACGAACCAAAACCGCGCGTATGGTTGACCTTGAAACAACACCAACCAACAGCTGCCACGCGCAAGCACCTTTCACGCCGCTGACACCATACGAATGGCACCCGCGTGTATGCGTGGGAAGGCACAGGCGGTGGGCGCGCCCTTCCCAAGGGAAGCCGCGTGAGCACGCGCACCATAACTATCTTGGTCAGGGGGCAGCTCTCATTGCCCCCACGCCGAAATAGGACGAGGCACTTATCTTTTCCATGTTTTTATAGCGTATAGCGTGTCCAGCAGTACTAGAGAGCTCCAATACTTATACACGACGGTCATAGGCAATGTGTACTTAATACCTGGTCCGATGTCGGCATCCACGTCCACATGACACACATCCCAGCTGTGCTTGCGCCTCCCGCCCTATGCTTGTAAATACACGCCGCCTGCGATGCCGCTCCTCTCATGCCTCGCCCCTAGTCGCTCCTCATCACGCATCAAACAGCCGGATCCGAGCGGTGATGGCGACGCGGCAGAAGGGGCAGGAGCTCATCTTGCCGCTGCACGCCTCGCAGCTCTGGTGCCCGCAGTTGAACACCACCGCCTTGGGGCCCTCCATGCACACCGCGCACGCCGCCTGCTCGCTGCTGCTGCGCCGCTGCGCCTCGTCGATCTTGCGCTGGATGAGCGCTTCGCGCACCGCCCGTGAGCTGGCCTCCAGCTTGCGCTCCAGCTCCTCCATCTCGCACAGCGCCAGCGGCTCCAGCGCCGAGGCCTCCGCCAGCATCTGCCGCAGCTGCACGTACAGCATGCTGTTCTGGTTGGTCAGCTCGTCCACCTTGTCGCTGAGTGACTGGTTGGACTCCAGCAGCGCGGCGCGGTGCATCTCCGCGTCCGACAGCAGCCCCAGCAGCTGCTGGCAGCAGTTGCCGCAGGGCGTGAAGGGCAGCGCGGCGGCGCCGGCGCCGGCGGCGCCGTCCGCAGCCTGGGCCTGCGCGTTGCTAGTGGAGGCCGAGGCGGAGGCGCTGCCCGCCGCCACCGCAGCGCGCGCGGCGGCGGCGATGGCGTTGGCGCCGCTGCGCGCGCGCTGCGGGCCGGTGCACTGCGTGGACAGCGCCGGCGCGGGGAAGGGCCCGCGCGCCCCCAGCATGCTATTGCCACTGGGCTCGGGCAGCGGCACGCTGTAGCTGCCGCTGGCTTGCAGCTCCTCCGCCGTCTGGCTCACCAGCTGCCCAATGCTCATCCCCGGGCACACCGCCGCGCTGTGCCGGCTGCCTGCCGCCGCCGCCGCCGCCCCGACCGGCCCGCCCGCCGCCGCCGCCTGCGACAGCATGCTGCTGAGGCTGGTGCGCCGCGTGCTGCTGCTGACGGCGTGCGCCGCGCCGCCGACACCCGCGGGCGCGCCGCGCTCCGCGCCGGCGGCCGCGGCGCCGCCATTCCGCTCCGGCCGGTCGGCGGCGGCGCTGTTATCCTGCACGTCCATGGCCAGGCGGCTGTAGCGGCTGGCCATGATGCCCAGCTCCTTGACCAGCCCGTCCTGCAGCAGCCGCGCCTCCTGCAGCTCCTCCTCGCGGGACGCCAGCTTGGACTGCGGTGGGCGTCCCGAGGAGGACCGCGACACACGGACAGGGATCAGGGAGAGGCGCAGGAGGGTTGGCCAGGTGCTCGCACCAACGCGCCAGCGCGCCCACTGCCTCCGCCAAAAGCTCTCCCATACACTCTGCTGGCCGACCCCGCCCCCGCCCCACCCTCGCGCTCACTGCCGCTTGCACCCCGCCCCGCCCCGCACCCCGCCTCCCCCATCTCGCCCCACCTACCTGCAGCTGCTCCACCTGGCCTCGCAGCTCCGCCACCGTGGCCGCCTCGCGCGTGGCGCGCGCCAGGATGGACTGCAGCTGCTGCTGCGTGGCCGCCGCCGCCTCCTCCGCCTCCGCCAGCAGCAGCTTGTACTGCAGCACCTCCTTGGTGGCGGCCTCGCGCGCCTCGCGCTCCTTGTGCAGCAGCGACTCGGTGGTCTGAGGTGCGGCGGGGGGCGTCATGGGAGCGGTGGGGGCGTCAAGGGGCCGGACATGCATACGAGGGCAGGGTTGACACAAAAGCAAGCGCAGCCTGACTGTTTGGGGTTCCGGTAAGGGCACGCAAAGTGGTTTTATGGAGGTGCCAGCGGGGTCTGGGCGTGGCATGCAACCACCAAGCCACCCACCTCGGCCTTCTTCGCCGTTTGCAGCAGTTGCTCCTCCTGATTTCGCCGCAACAGCAGGTCCGTGAGCTGCACCTTGACCGCTTCCAACGACTTGCTGCTGTTCAGGTTTAGAAGCTCCGATGCCGCGGACACCGCTGGCGCCGGCACCACCTGCAGCATCGGGTGCGTGCTTGCCGACACCGTGGGCGTCGTGTTGTGCGGCTGCCCCGCCGCCGTCGGCGTGGAGGCTACCGTGCTTGACGCCGTGGGCACCGCAGCCCGCGACACCGACACCGCCGTCACCACGCCGCCGTTCGGCGTCGTCGCCAGCATCAGCCGCGACGGCCCATGCACCGACCCGTGCACCGAGCCCGGCCCAAGCTGCAGCGCCCCGGAGGGCAGCGTGGAGGCCGACGTCGTCGCCGCCGCGGCCGCGGCTGCTGCTGCCGCCGCCGCCGCGCCAGCGGCGGTGGGGCTGGCGGCGACCGCCGCGCTGGCGCTGGTGGTCTGCAGCACCGACGCCGCCACGCTGCCGGCGCCGCCGGCGTCCGCCGACATGCGGAACAGCTCCTCCGCCACGTTGGCGAGGTCCGCCGCGAACTTGGTCTCCACCACCACCACGCCGTCAAACGTCTGCTTGCTGTTGATGCCGCCGTACACCACGATGCGGCCGTTGACTAGGCTGCAGGTGTGGTGGTAGCGCGGCGCGGGCGCGGTATTGAGCAGCGCGGGCTTGTGCCACGTGAAGGTGCGCGTGTCCAGAACCACCGCATCGTTGAAGAACGTGCCGCCGCTGTTGCAGCCGCCGAATATGAGGATGATGCCCGGCGACAGCAGCTGCGCCGTGTGCTGCGTGCGCGCGCTGGGTGCGGGCCCGAACGCCTGCGGCGTGAACCACGCGCCGCGCGAGAGCGAGAACACCGTGAGCGCGGCGTCGGTGGAGGACTGGTTGATGCCGCCAAAGCAGACCAGGTAGTCGCGCCCATCCCACGTCAGGCTGTGGCCGCGCCGCGGCGTGGGCGGCTTGCCCGACGCCTCCACCTCCGAGAAGCTGCCCGTGCCCGGGTCCAGCTTGTACAGGTCGTTGAACAGCCGCTTGCCCTGCCCGCCGAACAGGTACACCACGCTGCCGTGCACCGTCACCATGCTGTGCCCCGCGCGCGCCGACGGCTGCGAGTCCGCCTCCGGCAGCCGCGTCCAGGTGCAGGAGTCCGTGTCGAAGCAGAAGAGGGTGCGCAGGAACTTGCGGCCCTGCTGCCCGCCAAACATCCAGATCTTCGTCCCCGTGGCCGCGGCTGCGGGGGCGGAGAGGACAACGCCCCGATGGGCATGGGGAGCGGGAAAGGGAGAGGTGAGACCGGCTTCGCGGGCGGATTACGCGCAGGACACTTGAGCAGGGCGGTGAGGTGCTGCCGTAACGGTCTCCAGCAGTTTCCCCGAGCCCCGCCGTGCCCCGCCCCCACTACAGGTCCTAAAGCCCCGATGTCAGCTCAGCTAGAAAGGCTGGGTTAGCGGTCGCCCAGCCCGTTCCAGTGCAGAATGCAGGTAGAACGCATCCTGCCGGCCACTCGCACCTGCGTGCCCCAGCATCTTCTCTGGTCGATCTTTACTTCGAGTTGCATGTGTGCTAACGACGCGCCAGGACAACGTGTCGGTGTCCAGCGCGCACAGGTCATCGAGCACAGAATTCCCGACTCCGCCATACACCCAAATCGTGCCGCCCACGACCGCCGAAGCGTGGGCCCAACGAGCCGGGGGTACGCTCCCTGCGCGCGGGAAGAAATTGACGAGCTTCACTCCCTCCTCGCCGGTCAGCTGAGCCACCACCCCGAAAAGTTACCAGCCACGCGCTCGCTCATGTTTCCAGCGTTGCTTAAGTCACGTACCTCTACACAACGGATAATGATAGAACAACGAGGAGGGCGCGCCTTCGTGCGCGGCGCCGGACGACGCCGCGCCGGTGGTGTTGCCAGACATGTGCGTGTAGAAGCTAGTTACCGTATGGACAGATGCATCCGCGCCCGAGTTGGGCAGTGGCCCGGGCGGGCCGGCTGCTGGCCGGCCCAAAAGCGGATGCTGGAAATGCTGGTGGCCAGCGAGGTCGAAGCCGCCAAATCCGCCAGTAGAGCCGGTTCCTATGTCTGCAAGCCCTAAGCTGCTGGAAGTATGGTTTGACATCCTCGCAGCGTCGAGCAGAGAGCGGAAAGCAGTTCAAGGGCACGTGCCCCCGGCCCCGTGCGCTCAATCCGCGCTGAGAGAGCCTAGCAGCATTCTTTTGAGCATTGTAGCAGTCGTGTTCGTGTGAGTAAGTTAGGACGCAGCCTCTGAGGCCGTGCGCAGGCCAGGACAAGGCAGTCTGGGAACCTTGCAGGTTCGCAAAAGCAGGTCAGCATCCGAAGTAGTGTTGGGTCAGGTGGCAATCTATGTGAGGCTTTCAATTGTGTGCGTCCACAAGCCTGCGCGGCACTCGCAAAGGCCCCTCCACGCCGACCCGTCCCCACGGTACGACTGGCGGGGCTGGTGCCGAGCGCTGCCACAGCGCAGCTCCAAATAACAGACTACACACATCTGCATAGCTCATGGTTGCGCGGCCAGATCGCCGCGCACGGGGGCAACGTCTCGGTTTCACGGTGCCTTTTGCGAGCGCGCAGTCTCACGAGCTGTTCCAGGTATGAATCCTCAAAGGCGGCGCTCGCTTGGGCGTGTAGGCCAGGCGTCCTAACAAAAGTGCAGGACGGGTCTACGCGGTACCCGCAATCCGCGCAGGTGACTCAACAGACCCGTGTTAGCCTGTGCTCGTTGAGCTTGCTGGCAAGAATTTGTTTGAGAATCGCCGGTGCTTGCGGACACCGCCCAGTGTGGCTGACTCTGGAATGTTGGGGTTGGTGACCACTGCAGAGCGGGCCCTTGACAGCCTCAGCTCGTACGGGACCTGCCACGCCACAGTCCAGGAGCTTGGGATATTGGGTGATGGTGAATTCCATGAGGAACATCTTCGTGTTGCAAAATCAAGGGCACGCAACCGGCCGCATCTAGCCGTGTGTTTGACTCCTTGGTGCTGTGGGCGTGCCTGCCGCAACAGGGGCATTGTCAGGAAAAACGACTTTCCACGTGCATGGCGGCTACTCGATGTTTGCAGACGTCTAACGGCTCTGCAAGAATCCGTGTTGGCCACGGTGTAGCTGGCCTGGCGCGTTGTGTCGAGGCTAGAGAGTGGCTCCAGACAATCATATCCTGCCTTACATGTGTTCAACGTCCCCTTCGGTTGGGTCCCTGTGGGCGGAACGCCCGTGTTGATGAGCGTGCATGGGAGCACGGCTGATGGCGCCGATAAGACATCACATGCCCAGTGCTTTGGCCAGTTGTTAGGAGACACTACTCACTAGCAATCCCTGTTCGAGACGGGGCTGGGCCCGAACCTCTATGCTCCCAAGCTCTCTCAGAAACGCGGACACCTGTCCCTCACATCCTCTGGATATCTCCCAGCCTCTCGCGGCGTCCCTATCCAAGGTGGGCCATGTATTGCAGGGATACCGGGTAGCCTCCTACTACAGTCCCTCAGATAGGGCGGTCAAAGACTAGTGTCTAGGATCGGAATGAGAGACGGCGGTAGCCGCTCTCTCAAGCGACCTGTATCCTCGCTCCGCACCCGTACTCCGGCCTCCCATGCAATACACCGTGCCGGGCCAATCAACCTAAGACACGTTCTTCTCTTCCCACACACCAATCCACTCCAATCACCCGATACGCACGGTCACGCCTGAAGGCATGACAGCATGTCAGTGAGTGGTGCCGCAGATGCACGCAAGGTCGCAAGCCCCGGCCGCCCGCAGTTGCGCGCCATGTCACTCGCGCCCGTGTGTTCCAGGCATTTTGGTGCATGTTGCCTGTTGTTGCCTGTTGCAGTCTCCTAATTCAGCACCCGTTACGGACATGCGCTAAATTGCGAAACGAAAGCGAAAGCAGGCCCGTATTGGGGGGACCAAGCGTTAGTGGGAAGCTGACGTCCGCCGGTCCGCGCGAGTGAGCGCCAACGTGTGGAGTACGGAGCACGGCCTGACAAGTTGCTGAGGCAGGCTTATTATGGAGTCCGATTGAGAGTCAAAGTGTATCAGAGGGTGGACAGACTGGACCCGACCAAACCCAGGTTACGGACTTACGGTACGAACTGGTGGACAGGAGGGGACGGCGGCGCGGTGGGGACGCTGCTGGTGTTCGCTGGGACAGGCTGGGGTCCCAGTGGTGGCTGGGCCGCACGGTGCGCACGATAACAATGCAGATGAGCCCTGGGGCCCGGTACACATCAGTGCTACCATGATGCCAGCACACCCTCAAACCACCTGTGGTTGCCGGTGGCTCATATAGGTGAGTGTGTGATCAGTGATGTGGAAGATAGTTAGACAGATGTTTGTGTTGATTAGGGGTGGATGACCTAATATCAACAGTTTGGGTCCTCGAGCTGGCATCATCCGCAGTCAATGCGGTACAGGTGGCCCGTAGCGCAACCGGATCCAGGTGTGTGTGTGTGGTTACAAGGAGGTGCGCACTTATCGTGCCTTCCTGCCTCGCGAAACCGAAGGCCCGGGCCGGGGTGACCCTGATAACGCCTAACTAACTTTAATTGTTAAGCTCTCTTGGCCGGCCCTCGCAAGGAGCACATTCATGCTCCTAAGTTCCCATACGGCGTCAAGCAGCGCAGCAAGCTTGGCCGGGTCCGCATTCCGCATCACTTCCTGCATGCCCTTGCTAAAGTCGAGGCCGCTGTCTGTCCTCAGCTGGATCCACCAATCCATCGTTCCATGCAAAGCAGCAGTCCAATCTGATGAATTATGATACCATTGTCCCCACCCCTGACACACATGTCCGTAACACGGTGTTAACTAGTGCGGGCCATGCGTGAAAGCCTAGCTCCAATGGCAATGCTGCTGCAAGCAGACCAGCACTTCAGCTCCACCACAAGTAACCAAGTAAAAGACAAGTTTCACAAGATGCGTCACGGACATGCGCTAAACGCGTATGCACAACAAGGGAGAGAAAGGCTCTTATCAGTCTTATGCCCACTACGTATCTGTGGAGTGAACCAGCAGCTGTAGCAGGCGACATGCGCATCCATCCCAATCATTTCGCACCACAGTAGACTTGACCAGGGGGGTAAACGAGTATAGGAACCAACGTTCTGCTATGCAGCAGTTTGGTCTGGTAGGCAGATGGAGACCAGGGCGCATGGAAAGCAAAGTGAAACAGTACCCGAATCATTCAGGAATGCTACCACGGCGAGGAGCAACGCTCTTGGCCCCACTCCAGCGTACCGTATGCACACTCGTCAAGGACAGCGCAGCGCGCATATGGATTGGCTTCATGGAATGCACACGCTTCCATTGCCCGTTAAGGGTTTGCACAACCTTCAGCACATGTTTCGGCTCCATTTCGCCCTAGCCATGTACCCAGCCTAGCCTATTGATGCTTCGCCTCATCTGAAGTCCAGCCAACCTAGCTATCGCACAGCTCTTACAAATTATATTTCTACACGGTGTGTACGACTCCTTGGGCGTCGGCCCAAGTTCCTGAGGCTGCTGCGCGCAGCATGGGGTGCTCACCGCACCCTCACCGCGCCCCCGCCGCTTCCTGCAACTCCCCCATCTTCTCCCTCGCTATCACTCTGCATCAAGGCAAGCAAAGCCAGCTTTGCCGCCGCCGCACTCAGCACCAGCTCCGGCGGCTCAAGAGCCGGGTCCGCCTTGGGCTGCTGCGCCTGCGCCTGCACCGCTGCCAACGCCGACGGTGCCGCCATCGACCGGGGTGGCTCACGGGCCGTCGGGTCGTCCACATCGCAAGCCTTGGGCGCGGCCGAGGCGCCTGCCCGGAATGCGTGCGGGCTGTGGGTGTGGCTGGTAGCCGCTGCCGCGGCGGCTGAGGCAGTTGAATTCGCCACCGCAGGGCGCCAGGTCCCGCCGGGGTCGGTCAGGGCATAGCCCACGCCAGCCTGGGCCCCATCGCCGTTGCCATGGGTGCCGGCGCCAGCGCCGCCGCCGCCGCCACCCTTCAATGCGCTGCGGCTGGACAAGGAGTCCAGGGCTGTTGCCGGCGCGGATAAGGGGACCGCGTCTGCGCGCACGGCGGCTGCGGCTGCAGCAGCAGCAGCATCACAGCCGGTTGTGGTAGCCAGCTGGCGCAAGGCTGAGATGGATTGCGGGGGCTGCACTCGGGCGCCATCACCAACGCCAGGAGCGTTGGGCTGCTGTGGTTGCTGCTGCCATGCGCCGCCGCCGCGCGGCCCCTCATCCCTGGCTGCCCCCGCGGCTAGCTGCATGAGCTCACGCGCCTTGTGGTCGTACCACATCGGCGACCTGCGCGAGATGGGTTGCAAGGTTTGCAAAGACGGCATGTGTGTGAAAAAGATTGCAGAATCGTGCGTGTGTCGCTGCTGCCGTACCTACAGACCCTATGGCGCAGTAGGCAACGCAAGACCTTGGATCACATGCCCGTGGCACAGCAAGCCATGCGTCCTTTGACGAAACACCCCGGCGCTTTGTTTGTGCGCCAGACTCCTTGTTACTCCTCGCGCCCCACCTTCCAGGGCTCTCGGCCGCCAGCACCCTCATGACCTCGTCCCGACTGGCCCCTGCCAACGCCGCGCGGCTGCTGCCCTCAAGTGCCGCTACCGCTGCCGGCGACGGCACCGGGTGGGTGCTGGTGCTGGTGCTGGTGTTAGTGTTGCGGCGGCTGAAGGCGGCGGCGGAAGCGCCCGCCGGTGTGGACTGGGGCGTGTCCTGCCCGCGCGAGGCCAGTCCCGCCGCCGCTGCGGCTTCAGATGGGATGCGCAGGCTGCGGTGCCCACCGCTGCTGGCGCCCGCGCCCGCGCCTGCAGCCGGGCTCCTGCCGGACCCAGACCCGGTTCGCTCGATGGGCAGGATGAGCGCCGCGGGGCGCTCGGCGCGAAGCGAGCGCTGCTGCGGCGGCGCACGTGCATGGAAGGACGCGTGGCGGCTGCCACCGTACAGGCCCTCGCCCGCTGCGGTGCCCGGACTGTAAGATGACGCCGCCTGGTGCCGCTGCCGCTGCTGCTGCTGCTGCTGCTGCTGCTGCTGCTGCCGCTGCTGCCGCTGCTGCTGCTGCCGCTGCTGCCGCTGCTGCTGCTGCCGCTGCTGCTGCTGCCGCTGCTGCTGCTGCCGCTGCTGCTGCTGCCGCTGCTGCTGCTGCCGCTGCTGCTGCTGCCACTGCCGCTGCTGCCGCTGCCGCTGCTGCTGCTCCTCGCAGTCGGCCGGCTCATCACACAGCTGGTTGGTGCTCCAGACGACGGGCGCCGACATGGCACCGCCGACGCCAATTGGGGAAGAACCAGCCCCCAGTGAACTGAACGCCAATGCTGTGGCGCCTTGGCCGCCCGGTGCACCGTCGTTCACGTGCGGCGCCTGGCTACTGCGGCTGCCGCCACTGCCGTGCGCCAGCGCCGCCCGGGAAGCGGGGGTCGCCACGGATAGGCCACCGCTAAGGCCGCCGCCGCCACTGCTGGGCATCACGACTGCGGGCACGCCAGCCCCGCGCAGTCCACCACGAGTGGACGACGGCCTGCTGCCTCCTCCCCCTGCCGCGGCGCCGCTGCAGCTGCTGTACCCGCTGTAGCCGCTGTGGCCCACCCCATCCAGCCCCATCACGCCAGCAGTGCTGCTGTGTGCAAGGCGCGACGGCGTGGGCAGCCCGCCTGCCAACCCCGAGCCGCCGCCGCCGCCGCCGCCGCCACCGCCACTGGGTGACGCGTCAGGGACAGGGCTCGACATCTGTCGCTCCAGCACCGCGCTGCGAGCCCCACCAGCAGCGTCGGCATCCACGTAACCACCACCGCCACCGCCGCCACGCAGCCAGGGCGCAGACCGCGGGCCCCCCTCGTCCGCCTCAGAACTAAGCACCACGCAGGCGCCGCCGACACAGCCGCTGCCGTACAACTGCCTGCCGCCGCCAGGCGACAGAGGGCGCTCGCCGCCGCCAGCCCAGCTGCCGCCGCTTCCGCGACGGTCGGCGCCCTGCTGCACCCCTGCCGCCGCCGCCATGGCTGCTGCCGCTGTCGCGGCGGCTGCTGCGGGCAGCGGCACAATGCGGCTGACGGAGCCGTTGAAGCGGCTGGGGCTGGGCTCCCACGCGTTCATGGCTGTGCTGCTGTTGTTGCAGCCGTAGGCGGGGCCATCGCCGAAGCCGCAGCCGCCGCCAGCTCCGCCGCCGGCGGGGGAGCAGGGCGCGGAGGCCAGGAAGTCGTCCCAGGGCGGCACCTCGCCCGCCGCGCCCAGGCCGTCCAGGTCGCCATCCGCGCCGCCCGCCATGCTGCCGGTGCCATTGCGTTTGAGGATGCTCCTCTGCGGTGGGTTCGGGAGGACACGGGGACAGGTGCCGCTGCAAGTTGGTTGCTGAGGGAATGAATGAAAAGTATCCAGCTCGCTTACCCAAAGCCGAACCAGGCCAAGTTCAAGAAAGCGACTGAAGGCTGCAAGTGCACGCGGTGTAAATTGCTGCGAGAGACAGAGCGAATAACACGTGCGTGCCGTGCCGGTGGTAGCTATGAATGCGACACTACATAGCAATGCATGTCCGCGCAGCCGACGCAGCGCCAGCTGATGCACCCTGTCCCCGTCACCACACAGCGGCACGCAATCACGCGCGAGGCCACACCCGCCGGCCACACCTTTGGCTGCGCCTGCTTCAGGTACGCCCGTAGATGCTTTTTGCTTGTACGCAGCTTAGCGCTGGGCGAATCGGGCAACGGTCCGCAGGGTCCGCTGGTCCTGCTCATGATCCTGAGCTTCCTGCTGGAGGCCAGCCCAGGCCCTGATTCGCCGTCGCCACCACCATCACGGTCGTCGGCCCATGCAGCGGCGTCGCCACGCTTCGTGCTGCCCTTGCCAACGCCGAGGATGTTGAAGGACCGCTTACTGTCGCTCTTGGCGGGCTGTGTTGGGGGTAGGTGGCATATGGTGGGTGGGGGGAGTATTTCATTCCAGAAACACCTACCGCTACGCAGTATCACGGCTTGCCCCTATTGGGTTTGATTGTGTTTGGGCCTTTGGGGCGCGCGAGCCTCCCCTCAGGACTGGATAATGGACTCATCAACATCGGGTGGTGTGCTTACGCTTTCGTTTCGCAAATTAGAGCATGTCCGTAATGGAAGCGCAGGGTGAATGGAGAAAGGAGTTCTTCGCTTGGCATGTTACAGCTGTTATCGCTTTCGTTTTCACAATTTAGCGCATGTCCGTAATACAGCATGGTGGCCGTGTCCGCGGTGGGGCGGGTCAGCCCGGATGGGTCGTGGGTCTAGGCGTGCAAGGGCCGGCCTGGCACACCGGCGAGCACGCCGGGAAGGGCCCAAACGCCCTAGTCCAGAGCGCGCTTCACCAAAGCCCAAGAACGCGAAGTCAACCTCCTGACATGCATGTGTGTACACTTGTAGTACTTGTTTTGGCAAACCCCGTGGGCAGAGGCCGGCCGCAGGCGGTCGCGACAATCAGTATCTCAGCAAACATGGCAAACGCAAATTTACTGTAGCCAGTATTTATAGTCTGTTAACATAAAGTTAATGCAATTTATGGCGTAACAAACGGTGCAGAAATGACGAAGCGAGGACCCCTGTGCCGACCATCGCGCGGATTTGTCTCCGGTCATTACATTTCTGCGCATCGCACGCTCTGTCAGATTACCAACAAACGCTATCGAAGCTCAGTCTAACGCGGGCACAAACCTGAAATCCCTAAATGCGATTTGTCCACGACTAGGGGTCAACAGTACATTCATCCAGTAAATAACGCCGTAAAATATCCACTGAATTTATTTTCCTCCCATAAGCATGCGGCCAGAGTGAAAGCGGGTGTAACGTTATGAAACGTTTGGTATAAACTGCAAAAACCGAGGGGGCCCCCCTGCACCGATCGAGGTGACCGCAAGGGCTTCCGCCCCTCCCCCTTCGGGGGAAGGGGCAAGCCAACCAGAAGGGGAGGGGGGGTACTGGTAAACAGTCCCGGTGAGAAACAAATTGCGAACACGAGGGGGGGGGGCAGGGCTATTACCTTAAAGATGTTGAGCTTTAATTGGTCATTTTGGCCGGTTTCTGAGCTTTCCGTTGGGCCCCTAAAGCTCAGCTCCAAGCTTTAATTTGGGGGGCTTGCCCCCCAGGAAGAAAAATTTTATAGCTTGGCTCAGCTTTAAAATCCACGGGACGGGACATGAAAGCTCTTCCCAAGCTTTACCCCCAAAACAAGATAATAGCCCTGGGGGGGGGGGGTTGCCATGCATGTTAAATCAATGACGAGGTAGACGTAGAACAGACGTTGCAAAACACGTTGGCATACCGATGCGCCGGCCAGCCCTCCAACCCCCTCGTCGCCGCCCCCCGGAGATGATGACACCGGTATCCGGCCGATCCTGGGGCTGCATCACCTTGCCTGCATGCACGTAACCCCCACCCGGCCGGCGCTGCCTCCCTGTGCGGCCGCCGGTTTCTGACGGGTGTGGGGAACCGCAAGGCGGTCCGCACCCGTCGCTGTCCTGCTATTGCTTACTGTCCATCGTGCCCGTCCTTCATGCGGCATTCGCATGGCCCATGCCGCATGACATACGACCGGGATTGCGCCGTGCAACGCGCGTGTTGCTCTTTTTCTGTTGGCCGCCCCGCGTCAGTACTTTAATCCTTCCTTGCATGACTTCATTCTCAGTGCCTTCCTTAGTTTTAGGTCAGCACTCGCCGCCCCGCAGCGCAGCCTCAGCCCAGCACCGCACAGCCTCGCTGATTCCTCGCCTGTTCTTTGAGCGCTTTGTTGCCTTGCCTGCTGCTTCGTGGCTTCCGTGGGGTTTCCTTTACGCTTCTTTTTCCTTTACGCTTCTTTCTCTCTTCCCTCGCATGTCGTGCTGGGCACCGGTGGCGCTGGCGATTTCAGGTTGGTCACACCTCGAGCCAGGCTGCGCCAGCCCAGCGCGCCCTCAGCCCAGCAGTCCGAACCGTAAAGCTTACAGCCTCCTGGCGGTATTCGGCCGGCTCACGTCAGCGGTTACCGTCTCTCGGAGGTAATGTGGCCGCGCACTACGCCTTATTGCGGACATGCTCTAATTTGCGAAACGAAAGCGTAAGCACACCACCTTACCGCTCACCCTCGTCTCATGCTGCTTGCGAGACACGACATCAAGATCGGGTGGCGTGCTTTCGCTTTCGTTTTGCAATTTAGCGCATGTCTTTACCGATGACCAGAAGGCGTAGTCGGCTCCACGTGAAGACGACGATCCCCGTTCCGAATAGTTTGATCTGCCTAATATGCCATTCACTAAGGTGGGGGGTAGCTATCCATAGGATGGTGTTTATCAAATGGTTGTGAAGTGGGGGGGGGGGGTAGTGCCCGTGCGCAGCATTGCAGTAGCGGGCACGGTGTGGACGACGAGCCGGAAGCTGAAGGGCCGCGTCCACACCACGCAGGTTACACGCATTCGCATAGTATATTTATGAACCGCAAGAGCCATATTCCGCAAGATGAAAGGAGGCTGGTTAAGCGCTGATGGTGATATGTCCCGTCCTCGGGTGTCCGTGCAACCCCGGTGGCGCTTTGCCTAACCGTCGGACTACTTAGTGAAGGGCCGCTGGCTGTGCCTGGACAAGGGGTTGGTGCGCTTCACAAAGCGCGAAAAGGGCGAGGCCCGTCGAGAGGAAGGGCGCGCTGATGTTTGGGGTCTTGTGAGCCACTTCCAATCCGGAACTCCTTCCCCTGCGCCGCCCAGCCCGCAGCCGCCCCCCTTCACCTGGGGCTCCATCGCCCGCGTTCCGCCCCTCCTAGCCCCGCCCCGCCCTCCTACTCCTAGCGTCTTCTATTCCCGTGACTCCCGTCCCTTGCAGCCCTCGCCGCCCTGGCCCAGCCCTGCCTAACCCTCCTCCCGGCCCCTCCCGCGCTAACCCACCGTTTCCTCATCCCGCGATCGACAGCGCCTGAACTATTTGCGAAGCCTCGAACGTGCTGAACGTGCACGGGTCCTGTGCATGACGGTCTACGTGACCGCCCACGTCTGCGCACTCCAGCACTTCCTATTTAGATTTTTGTATCTTATACTGCGGATAATACACGCTAGCATTATGGGAAGCCCAATATGCGCCCGATCGACACCAATTGTCGACAGAATGTTGCAATTGCACCTCCCTTTCTGCTGGCAACAATTACATCATATTAAGATACGTTAAAGGGTGTCATAAGAGCTGCTGGTCAAGAATACACAGGCGTATTGGCGAAGAGTTTCTTACTTTCTCCGCGACCAGCGCATATTTTACAATTAGTTATTTTGATACACATAAGCATCAATGACAGGTACTGCAGTCATTTAAACTTTGGCCAAACGGTGGAGGTCGACCGGCTTCAGATGAACAAACCAACGAACGAACAGACAGGGGTAACCGTGGGGGGCTCGGCCCCCCGAATGCCGCTCCGCGGCCGGGGCCTCGTCCAAAAACTCAACACAAAGGTGCCTCACCATGATTCCATCGTCCTGATATCCCGCAAATGTAGCCGCTCGCTGTAACAAAGGCGTGCGTGGGCATGTGTGCATAGTGTGCATTCGGTGGTGAGGTTGAAACAACGTCCCCGTCTGGACGAAGTCAGCTTGTCCCGGTAAGAGCAGCCAATTTCCTATAGCGTTATCGATATTCCAGACACATTAATATGTATGGGGAACGGGCGACGGGTCCGCGCAGCAGTATATATTGCACGCAGCAGGTCAAAAGAGGGGCCCGATTCACCGCACCTTGGCGCCTGCAGAGCTTGTTGCACCGCCTGTGGCATCGTTGGCGCGCCCGAATAGCCCGAAGCACGCTGCGAACCAGCTTGGCGGCATGGCGTGCGTGCTCCCCGGCAACGCTTCCACCACACTGGGGTCGAGCTATCAATTCACCATCGATTCATGTTACGTACACGAACTATGATGTGCGGGGTGGTTACTTATGCGTCGCTCGCTGAGGCGAGCGAACCGTGCGTGCCTGAGCCGCAGCGAGCGAGTTCGCTGTATGACGTCGGGACGTCGGGTATGTATGATGAAAAGCCACCACAATGACAGGTTGGAATGCATACACTGAAAACAGACTATAATTATTTGATGATAACGGGCCACGGCGATCGTGGCCGTGCCTGCGATTGGCACTCCGTGCTGGTTGAAAGAGCTTGTTGCGGCGCCACAACATATGATGTTTACATTCAAACATTGCGTTTGCTTGGCCAGGCTTGTTGCGACAGACAAGACACGTATTCAGAAGACTGACATGCAGACCATGTTAACAAGCTCGCGGAAACGTAGGATGAGCCAGCTCAGTGCTCACATCTTCCATATCATCACGACTGCTGCTACAGAGCTAGTCCCCTGCGCGGGCGCAGTGCATGCGGTGATGCGGTGCGTTACTGGCGTGCGTGGCTGGGTTTCGCGCGGGTTTCGCGCGCCGGCGAAGTCGAAGCGCCTAATGCCGGCAATGGAGAACGGGGCAATAGGATCCAAGGGACCTAGACTTGCTCGTTTTCGCCTCAACGACAATCAAGTAATCACCTACTAATGTATTTCCTTCACCTTAATTCAACCCCAGCCACATCAAAAGCGCCCGTCCCCGCGAAGTCGCTGCAGAATCCCCCCGCGTGTCCCAAGCTCAGCTCCCGCAGCCGCAGAACCTCCCGCACCCGCCCCCCTGCCACAAATCATGTCAACTTGCTACCCGCCGCCAGTAGAAATGAATTAAAACTACTTGGAATCAATTGCTGGCGGCGGGTGGCAAGTTGACGTGATTTGTGGCAGGGGGGCGGGTGCGGGAGGTCCAGCTCCAATGGCACTACTACTGCTGCAAGCAGGCCAGCACTTCAGCTCCACCACAAGTAACCAAGTAAAAGATAGACAAGTTTCACAAGACGCGTCACGGACATGCGCTAAACGCGTATGCACAACAAGGGAGAGAAAGGCTCTTATCAGTCTTATGCCCACGCATCTGTGGAGTGAACCAGCAGCTGTAGCAGGCGGCATGCGCATCCATCCCAATCATTTCGCACCACACTAGACTTGGCCATGGGGTAAGCGAGTATAGGAACCAACGTTCTGCTATGCAGCAGTTTGGTCTGGTAGGCAGATGGAGACCAGGGCCCATGCAAAGCAAAATGAAACTGTACCCGAATCATTCAGAAACACCTACCGCTACGCAGTACCACGCCTTGCCCCTTTGAGGACCATGGGATGAGGGGGCCAGGGGGCCAGGGGGCCAGGGGGCGAGGGGGAGGGAAGGAGGTCGCGAAGAAGTATGCGACCCGACGTCGATGGCCTCGTGATCATAGGCTATACGCGATTGTATTTAACTACTTTCCGCACGTACAATCCATACATACATCGATCATGCAAGCTCGCTGACGATTATGTTGATCGCTTCCTCGGCTCCATAGAGCTAGACCAGGTTCTTTCCTGATATTTCTAACAAGATTATTATATAGCGAGGTGATGTCGATTGAAAGAACTCAGCGAGCTTTCCATTTTGGGCCTGGAAAGTCGCGTAATCACTGACAATGTGATTCGTCCACGACCTGGGGTCAGAAGTCCATCCAACCAATAAATAACACGTTTCACTATCAGTTCATCGCCGTTGGATGCCGTAAACATGCGTCCAGAGCGAAATCGGGTGTGAAACGTTTTAACATTACATTTGAAACTGTAATTTCCGAGACTGCCCCCCTGCACCGATCGATGTGACCGCAAGGGCTTCCGCCCCTCCCCCTTCGGGGGAAGGGGCAAGCCAACGCTACCACGGCGAGGAGCAACGCTCTTGGTCCCACTCCAGCGCACCGTATGCACCCTCGTCAAGGTCAGCACAGCGCGCACATGGATTGGCTTCATGGAATTCACACGTTTCCATTGCCCGTTATTGGTTTGCGCAAGCTTCAGCTGGGTGCTCACCGCACCCTCACCGCGCCCCCGCCGCTTCCTGCAAGTCCCCCATCTTCGCCCTCGCTATCACTGTGCATCAAGGCAAGCGAAGCCAGCTTCGCCGCCGCCGCACTCAGCACCAGCTCCGGCGGCTCAAGAGCCGGGTCCGCCTTGGGCTGCTGCGCTCGCGCCTGCACCGCCGCCAACGCCAACGGTGCCGCAATGGGGTGGCTCACGGGCCGTCGGGTCGCCCACATCCCGAGCCTTGGGTGCGGCCGAGGCGCCTGCCCGGAATGCGTGCGGGCTGTGGCTGTGGCTGGCAGCCGCTGCCGCGGCGGCCGAGGCACTTGAATATGCCACCGCAGCGCCGCCGGGGCGCTGTGCGGCACCCGGTGAGGGGGGCGCGCCATCAGGGCCATGGAGCACGGCCGCCTGGCGGTCGCCGCCGCCCCCACTGACGGTGGCCGCCCGCGCGCGGAACGCAGCACTGGCGCTGCCGGGCCCACCCACCACCCGGTCCGGCCGTTCGCTGAGCCCGGTGCCGCTGGCGTAGCGCTGCAGGAGCGACGAGTTGCGGCTGGGGAGGTGGTTATCCAGGCCGTACGCTGCAGCCGCGGCCGCTTGCTGCTGTTGCTGCTGCTGCAGTAATTGCTGCGGCGACGCGAGGAGCACGGCCGCCGCCGTAGCGCCGGTCGCATCTGCTGCGCGGCGGCCCAGTACGTCCGCCAGCCCGCCCTCGTCGTCATCGTCGTCGTCGTCGTCGCCTGTGATGGAGCCAGGCAGCCGGCCCGAGCCGCCCAGCGCCACCAGGCCGGTGTGCGTCGCCGGCGCCGAGCTGGCATAGCCACCGCTGCCGCTGCCGCGGCTCCGCAGGCTCCGGTTGCCGTCAGGGGGCCCCGCAGCGCTGGGCCTGCGGGCGTCGCCCGTGTCGGTCAGGGCATAGCCCACGCCAGCCTGGGCCCCATCGCCGTTGCCATGGGTGCCGGCGCCAGCGCCGCCGCCGCCGCCGCCTCCCTTCAGTGCACTGCGGCTGGACAAGGAGAAGACGTGGGCGCCGGCGGCTGCAGCGCCAACAGAGCTGGAGGCGGCGGAAT
The DNA here is from genome assembly GCA_016834595.1 of Chlamydomonas schloesseri. Taxonomy (NCBI): domain Eukaryota; kingdom Viridiplantae; phylum Chlorophyta; class Chlorophyceae; order Chlamydomonadales; family Chlamydomonadaceae; genus Chlamydomonas; species Chlamydomonas schloesseri. Next base: position 155,784 of record JAEHOD010000023.1, on the reverse strand, counting down.
AGCCGTCCAGGGCTGTTGCCGGCGCGGATAAGGCGACCGCGTCTGCGCGCACGGCGGCTGCGGCTGCAGCAGCAGCAGCATCACAGCCGGTTGTGGTAGCCAGCTGGCGCAAGGCTGAGATGGATTGCGGGGGCTGCACTCGGGCACCATCGCCAACGCCAGGAGCGTTGGGCTGCTGTGGTTGCTGCTGCCATGCGCCGCCGCCGCGCGGCCCCTCATCCCTGGCTGCCCCCGCGGCTAGCTGCATGAGCTCACGCGCCTTGTGGTCGTACCACATCGGCGACCTGCGCGAGATGGGTTGCAAGGTTTGCAAAGACGGCATGTGTGTGAAAAATTGCAGAATCGTGCGTGTGCCGCTGCTGCCGTACCTACAGACCCTATGGCGCAGTAGGCAACGCAAGACCTTGGATCACATGCCCGTGGCACAGCAAGCCATGCGTCCTTTGACGTAACACCCCGGCGCTTTGTTTGTGCGCCAGACTCCTTGTTACTCCTCGCGCCCCACCTTCCAGGGCTCTCGGCCGCCAGCACCCTCATGACCTCGTCCCGACTGGCCCCTGCCAACGCCGCGCGGCTGCTGCCCTCGAGCGCCGCTACCGCTGCCGGCGACGGCACCGGGTGGGTGCTGGTGCTGGTGCTGGTGTAAGTGTTGCGGCGGCTGAAGGCGGCGGCGGAAGCGCCCGCCGGTGTGGACTGGGGCGTGTCCTGCCCGCGCGAGGCCAGTCCCGCCGCCGCTGCGGCTTCCGATGGGATGCGCAGGCTGCGGTGCCCACCGCTGCTGGCGCCCCCGCCCCCGCCCGCGCCCGCGCCCGCGCCCGCGCCTGCAGCCGGGCTCCTGCCGGACCCAGACCCGGTTCGCTCGATGGGCAGGATGAGCGCCGCGGGGCGCTCGGCGCGAAGTGAGCGCTGCTGCGGCGGCGCACGTGCATCGAAGGACGCGTGGAGGCTGCCGCCGTACAGGCCCTCGCCCGCTGCGGTGCCCGGACTGTGACAAGACGCCGCCAGGTGAAGCTGCCACTGCCGCTGCTGCCGCTGCCGCTGCTGCTGCTCCTCGCAGTCGGCCGGCTCATCACACAGCTGGTTGGTGCTCCAGACGACGGGCGCCGACATGGCACCGCCGCCGCCAATTGGGGAAGCACCAGCCCCCAGTGAACTGAACGCCGATGCTGTGGCGCCTTGGCCGCCCGGTGCACCTTCGTTCACGTGCGACGCCTGGCTACTGCGGCTGCCGCCACTGCCGTGCGCCAGCGCCGCTCGGGAGGCGGCGCTCGCCACGGACAGGCCACCGCTAAGGCCGCCGCCGCCGCTACTGGGCATCACGACTGCGGGCACGCCAGCCCCGCGCAGTCCACCACGAGTGGACGACGGCCTGCTGCCTCCTCCCCCTGCCGCGGCGCCGCTGCAGCTGCTGTACCCGCTGTAGCTGCTGTGGCCCACCCCATCCAGCCCCATCACGCCAGCGGTGCTGCTGTGTGCAAGGCGCGACGGCGTGGGCAGCCCGCCTGCCAACCCCGAGCCGCTGCCAGCCCCACCAGCAGCGTCGGCATCCACGTAACCACCACCGCCACCGCCGCCACGCAGCCAGGGCGCAGACCGCGGGCCCCCCTCGTCCGCCCCAGAACTAAGCACCACGCAGGCGCCGCCGTCACAGCCGCTGCCGTACAACTGCCTGCCGCCGCCAGGCGACAGAGGGCGCTCGCCGCCGCCAGCCCAGCTGCCGCCGCTTCCGCGACGGTCGGCGCCCTGCTGCACCCCTGCCGCCGCCGCCATGGCTGCTGCCGCTGTCGCGGCGGCTGTTGCGGGCAGCGGCACAATGCGGCTGACGGAGCCGTTGAAGCGGCTGGGGCTGGGCTCCCACGCGTTCATGGCTGTGCTGCTGTTGTTGCAGCCGTAGGCGGGGCCATCGCCGAAGCCGCAGCCGCCGCCAGCTCCGCCGCCGGCGGGGGAGCAGGGCGCGGAGGCCAGGAAGTCGTCCCAGGGCGGCACCTCGCCCGCCGCGCCCAGGCCGTCCAGGTCGCCATCCGCGCCGCCCGCCATGCTGCCGGTGCCATTGCGTTTGAGGATGCTCCTCTGCGGTGGGTTCGGGAGGACACGGGGACAGGTGCCGCTGCAGGTTGGTTGCTGAGGGAATGAATGAAAAATATCCAGCTCGCTTACCCAAAGCCGAACCAGGCCAAGTTCAAGAAAGCGACTGAAGGCTGCAAGTGCACGCGGTGTAAACTGCCGCGAGAGACAGAGCGAATAACACGTGCGTGCCGTGCCGGTGGTAGCTATGAATGCGACACTACATAGCAATGCATGTCCGCGCAGCCGACGCAGCGCCAGCTGATGCACCTGTCCCCGCCACCACACAGCGGCACGCAATCACGCGCGAGGCCACACCCGCCGGCCACACCTTTGGCTGCGCCTGCTTCAGGTGCGCCCGTAGATGCTTTTTGCTTTTACGCAGCTTAGCGCTGGGCGAATCGGGCAACGGCCCGCAGGGTCCGCTGGTGGCGCTATTGATCCTGAGCTTCGTGCTGCAGGTCAGCCCCGGCCCGGATTCGCCGTCGCCAACTCCATCACGGTCGTCGGCCCATGCAGCGGCTTCGCCACCCTTCGCGCTGCCCTTGCCAACGCCGAGGATGTTGAAGGACCGCTTACTGTCGCTCTTGGCGGGCTGTGTTGGGGGTAGGTGGCATACGGTTAGGTGTGTGTGTGTGGGGGGGGGGGGGAGTGCCCGCAGCATTGCAGTAGCGGGCACGGTGTAATGCCGAGCCGGAAGCGTAAGGGCCGCGTCCACACCACGCAGGTTACGCGCATTCGCATAGTATATCTATGAACTGCAAGAGCCATATTCCGCAATACGGAAGGAGGCTGATTATATTAGGCGCTGAGGTGATATATCCCGTCCTCGGGTGTCGCAACCCCGCGCTTTGCCTAACCGTCGGACTCGTGAAGGGCCGCTGGCTCTGCCTGGAAATTTCAACATAAAGGTGCCTCACCATGATTCCATCGTCCTGGTATCCCGCAGATATAGCCGCCCGCTGTAAACAAAGGCGTGGGCATGTGTGCATTCGGTGGTGAGGTTGAAACGACGTCCCCGTCTGCACGAAGTCAGCTTGTCCCGGTAAGAGCAGCCAATTTCCTATAGCCTTATCGATATTCCAGACACATTAACCCTATGTATGGGGGACGGGCCACTAGGGTCGGCGCAGTATTGCACGCACGTCAAAAGAGGGGCCCGATTCACCGCACCCTGGTGCCTGCAGAGCTTGTTGCACCGCCTGTGGCATCGTTGGCGTGCCCGAAGCACGCCGCGAACCAGCTTGGCGGCATGGCGTGCTCCCCGTCAACGCTTCCACCACACTGGGGTCGAGCTATCAATTAACCATCGATTCATGTTGCTTACACCAATTGTTATGCGCGGGGTGGCTACTTGTGCGTCGCTCGCTGAGGCGAACCGTGCCTAAGCCGCAGCGAGTTCGCTGTATGACGCGACGTCGGGTATGTATGATGAAAAGCCACCACAATGACAGATTGGAATGCATACGCTGATAACAGGCTATAATAATATTATGATAACGGGCCACAGCGATTGTGGCCGTGCCCGCGACTGGCACTCCGTGCGTGCTGGTTGAAAGAGCTTGTTGCGGCGCCACAATATGTGGTTTTTGCAAACAAGCATTGCGTTTGTTTGGCCAGGCTTGTTATGATAGAGAAGCACGCGCATATAGGAGGCTGACATGCAGACAATGTTAACAAGTAAGTTCGCGAAAACGATTGGGATGAGCAAGCTCAGTGCTCACATCTTCCATATTATCACGACTGCTGCTACAGAGCTAGTCCCCTGCGCGCCTGACGGCCCGTCCAGGCATTGGCGCTCGCAGGCATTGGGATCCAAGACCTCTAGACGTCTTCCTTTGAGGTCCCCGGAATATCGTTAAATTGCCACGCATCATATTAATTACAGGTAAGTCACTTCCACGTCAAGAGCATCGTTTCCGCGAAGTCGCTCGCAGAATCCCCCCGCGTGTCCCCAGCTGAGCTCTCGCACCCCCAGAACCTCCCGTACCCGACCCCTTGCAACAAATCACGCGAACTTGCCGCCCGCCGCCGGCAGTGGGCCCTAAATGTATCCATGTTTGGTTGAGAGGCGGCGGGCGGCAAGTTCGCGTGATTTGTTGCAAGGGGTCGGGTACGGGAGGTTCTGGGGGTGCGAGAGCTCAGCTGGGGACACGCGGGGGGATTCTGCGAGCGACTTCGCGGAAACGATGCTCTTGACGTGGAAGTGACTTACCTGTAATTAATATGATGCGTGGCAATTTAATGATATTCCGGGGACCTCAAAGGAAGACGTTTAGAGGTCTTGGATCCCAATGCCTGCGAGCGCCAATGCCTGGACGGGCCGTCAGGCCTGCGCGGGCGCAGTACATGCGGTGCGTCACTGGAGTGCGTGGGTTTCGCGCCGACGAAGTTCAGCGCTCTAAAACTTAATGGCCACAATGTCCGGCAGTATGGTTACAGCACTGCATTGTTTCCAAGCGCCTCTAAGAGGGAGACTGAGTCAGGCGGAAACCTACCTAGCACCAGCCTAGCACCAACTGTTGCACAAAGGGGCAGAAATGCATGCGCCGTCCACCCTCCGGCCTCCGCTCCACAGCCTCAAGCCGTAGGTTCATCACTACACACACTTATCCTCCTTGCAAGACGGCTTAACCACTCCCACTCCAGCTGGCATTCCCCTCCATATACTCTATCCTGCTGCTGCCTGCATCTTGGGGGACCACATCTCGCCCCCTCCATTGCCCCCCCCCCCCGAGAGACCTGTTCAGGACCACCCCCTTACAAACCCGACAGCGACACCACTACACTGGCTCTGGTCTCAGAAGACGACGGTGTCCAGCATGGTGCCCATGCTCTGCGCGATGTTGCTCGCCATTACCGAGCTCACCTGCGCAGTTACATGTTAGGGTTGTTGTAAGAAACACGGGCGACACGAAACAGCAAATCAGTAGCTACACGAGCTGGCTGGCGGGCGAGACGGCAAACGGGGACCGGCTCGGCCACCCACTCTCCTACAGGCGGCAGCCCTGGCGCACATCTCCTCCAACCACCGTCCGCACCCGTCCGCCCAATTCTGCCTGCGCAACCTGCCCTGTGTCCGCTCCCTGACCCCGCAGCAGTTCAATGTGCCCCGGGCAGTGGGCTTGGTACGACCCAAGCACCCGCACCCACGCCCGCACGTACACACACGCGCACCTGCGCCGCCAGGTGCTTCTTGGCGTCCATCTTGCCCGCGCCCGCCACGATGCGCGCCTCGGGCGACAGCTCCTGCTCCTCAATGACCGCCTTGTCGTACCTGCGCGCGCGGCAGCGCGACAGGCGCACAGTGAGTGCAGCACCAGAGCACGTGCATGCAAGCACTGCCAGCATTGAGCGCGCCTAGGTGGGCGGGGCTGACGCATCCAGGCCAGCGAGCAATCCACACACCCCAAACAGCAGGGCAGGCCGCGATGCAGGCAGCGCCGTTGATATCGCCCGCACATAAACACCTGTCCACCGAACTCACACCACACACGCCAGCCCAACGACCAGCACACGACAGTGGCGTCGCGTCCGCCACTGCGCCCCCGCCCACGCCACGCCCACCCCAATGCACCCCGCGCCCGCACCCAAGTTCCCGCTCCCGAACCCCCCTTGGTTTAGCTTGGACTGGTATTTACACCACCACCACCACCCGGCGTGTTTGCGAGTTTTCTCCTCCTCCTCCTCCCATAATAGGCCACGCTCACCTCCTCGCTCTTATGCATTGGGTTTGGTTTAGTTTGGGCTGGTAACCACAACCCCCCCCCGCACCTCTCTGCCAGGCCCTTGAGCTCCTTGATGACCTTCTCGTTGCCCTCGCTGTGCTGCGCAAAGTCCGCCAGCCGCAGCCCCGCCGTCCAGCCGCGCTTGGACAGGTTGAGCAGCATGCGCTCCTCCAGTTCGTTCTTGCTGCAAAGGGTGGTGGCACGGGGTGGTGGGCGGTATTGGGATTGTATGTTACGGTGTCACGTACCTGCTCACCGCCGCCCCAACGCAACCCAACCCAACCAGGAAGCACGAGGTTGGTACGTGGCGGAAGAGTGCAGCGGGTGGGTGCGGCGCAGGGGAGCCACCAAGGCAGCGTGGTAGTGAGAGGGAGTTGTGGCAGGGGTTGTGGCTTGCCCAGCGTTGCGATGTATGTGTGTGGACAGGGCGAACTCCGGCAGGCCTGAGGTGCCGGTGGTGTCCTGCCGGTAACCCAGGAAGCGGCGGTGCTCGACGCTCGCAGCTCACCGGTAGTTGATGGCGATGGAGTAATAGTGGCGGTTCAGGCCGTGGATGAGCGCCTGTGGGCGCGCGCAGGGAAGGGGCGGTACGGACGAGCAGGAGGACATGTCAACACCTCCGTCTGACCACGCGCGCCCTCATGCCGGGTCACGACGTCCCACCCTGTTCCCCGGCCGAACACCCTAGCAGAGCTGTGCCGCGCGTATTAGCGGCCACGTCCGCCGACCCCGCCCCGGGCTACGGCCCTTGAGTGCGCTGCGTCGGTTGCCCTGCGTACTGGGAGCGAACTGCCTGCCTCGCCCTGCCCCACGCTCTCTCGCTGCATTTTACCCCGGGCCCAGCCCTGCCCTGCCTCACGCTCTCTCGCTGCCAACCCCCAAGGGTTGGGCCTGCTTAAGTTTGCGCTAGTAGCCACAGCCCCCCCCCCGCCCCCCCCGGGCGACCGAGACCTAAAGGTCAAGGCCATACCACCTCCGCGCTCTGGGTTGGGCTGGTTGGTTTGGGTTCTCTTGGTCGTTTCGCTTTTGGTTTCTGGAATGAACTACCCCCCGCCCCCCCCCGGCCCCCCCCCCCAAAACAGCCCGCCCAGCCCGCTATCGCCCCGCCCCCCTCTCGCTGCCGCCCCCCCCCCCCCCCCGCGCCGCCCCGCTCGCTGCGCCCCGCTCTACCCCCGCCCCGCCCCGCCCCAAAGCGCTGCCCCACCTGGATGGAGGGCTTGTTGAGGTGGCCCAGGTTGGAGGTGGTCTGTCGCGGCTCCTGGCCCAGCATCATGGTCTGCGGGCTGATGAGGCGGAAGGCGTCGATCACCACCTTGCCCTTGACGGACTGCACCGGGTCCACCACCACCGCCACAGCGCGGTTGTTCAGCGCCTCGAACGACTGGGGCGAGAGGTGGGGAGGAGGAGGAGGTGCGGGAGCAGGGAGGAGGGCGATGGGTGGGGTGGTGGGTCACGCGTTGGATGGGGTGGAGGGGAGCTGGGGCCTGGAAACGTTGCAAGGGCGCAAGCACAGCGTGGAGAGGACAACGCCCGGTCCACAGCCTCCACCTCCCGGTCAGCTCCCCGCACCGGGCCCCGCACACGCAAACACTGCAGAATGCACGTAAACACGCTCACACACAGGCGCTACTGCTACTGCTACTGCTGCCGCTGCACGCACACCTGCTGCGTGTTGATGTCCACGCCGGACAGCCAGCAGCCGAAGCCGGGGTGGGAGTGGTACCAGCCCACCACCATCTCCGGTCTGCATGCACGGCGGCCGTAGCAAACGCGGATCAGCACGCGAAGAGCACCCGCCCCAACAGGAACCCACTCACGGCACGCAAAATGGCGAACATACAATTAGGGTCTGAGACCCGCTCATGCCTCGGAGCAAGTGTTCGGCAGCCCCGTCGCCCCTGCGTCTCCAGCCAGCCTACCCCGCCCACCCCCCATCCCGGCAGCCACCAACCCGCCCCAAATTCCGTCCTGTATCCCGCAAACGAAGAGGTCAGTGCTCACCTGCCCACTTGTTTAAGCATGTCAAGCATCTTGGTCTGGAACACGGGGTCCACGGCCTCCACGGACACGCCGGTGCCCGACTGCGGCATGGCGAACACGTCCACCACCCGCACCGTGTAGTCGTCCACAAACTCGCCCAGCATGAGGCCCATGACCTCCATGGGCACCCCGGCGCGACCTGTTGCGGCAGTTGTGATCGGAGCAAGCGTATGGGGGCGCGAATGGGGTCTGCCGGAGTGCTAGTGTGGGTCGCGGGGAGCCCACGCAGACCTAGTCGTGTACGCGAGCACCCGCGACCAAGCTTAAAACAACGACCCGCATTCACCTCCAGGTAACATGAGATAATTGACAACCTCCAAGGGCCAGCACAGTCAGCCACTACTCACCGTGCTTGAGCATTTTCAGCAATGCGAGGGAAGAGATGTAGATCTGCTCCGCAGTGTCTACCTGGGGCGTATCCGTGGGAGGCCCAGCCGCTGCTGCCCCCCGCATACCCGCAAACATCCGCTGCAGGCCGTCCATCCTGGCAAAATGACAGGGCTGTCGCTAGAGCTAGTCTTGCGGGTCGCCTGTGCTCGGTGGCAATACCAAGTTGTGTTGCAGGTATAACCTAGTCAAATAAGATAGCGACCAATGGTTTTGCTCAAGAGACAGCCTTGAGAAGAGGCCTCTCGTGAGGCGCTCAAGCACAACTTGCGAAGCCTTAATGAGTAATAGTCCTTGCTTTGAAACAACAAATATCATGTCACATTTGCTGCAACTGGTGCGGTGGCAAGACGCCCCGATGCAAGCCCTCAGGCACGCCCCGATGGCCAAACCGTGGCAACCCAGTCGACCGCGGCTCCTTCATTCACACACACTCCTTATCAGAATGACACGAGCTAGATGTGAGCGTGGTTAATTCTTGTCTCTGCTTCGGTCGATTAGCCGTAGGCTCCTGGGCAGTTGCGCAAGTCCTCGGGGTCTTCGAGCTCAGCGGCCGCCGAGCCTGACGCCTGTCAGCGTGTGTCGCGGCAGGGTCTTGGCCGCGTGGCCGGCCGACACAACGCCCTTAAATCTAGTGATTGGCCCAATGCTGGATACAGACCGCTGGAACATCTACGTATGTATGCAGTTCTGCATGTTCATGATTGCGTGGTTACAACGCCGAGCTCGCAAGCGGGCAAGGGGCATATACGGGCCCTGGGCTGACATAAGCCAGAGGGATCCACCCTGTGACCGGAAACCACCGCCATGTTCATGGGCCGCCGGGGCGCGCGAGGCCTGTTGGCAGGTATGCCCTTCTGTGTTGAACGCTCAGCTGGCGGCTCGCCTGCGGCTCCCCGCTCCCCTGACACCATCCTCCCGTCCTCCGCCCCTCCGAAGTGGCGCCCTGCGCCCCCGATAGTGCTCTCCTGCAGTGCAGCTTGAGAAGGGCCTTCGCGGGGGCGGCTTTCAGCCAGACGCGGTACGTCATGTATGGTCGGCCGTGTCTCAGTATGTGAACACCTTGGGGACCGGAAGGCGGGAAGGGGCGTCCCGCCATTGGCCGCTGGCCACGACCGCCAGCATCAAACTGACAACCCACCATCAACACCGAAATAGCAACCGCAGCCTCTGCGACAACAGGTGAGCCCACGCGCTCGGGCAGTGCCACGCACTTCACCACGACTCCATCTCCACTGCCGTGCTGCCCTCGTCATGCCGCCCTCTAGTCGCTTGCGCTCGCTTCCATTGACGCCGCTGGCTGTTGTGCCATCGCGCCTGACACATGAACACCTGCACAATGTGCTGCTGCTGCTGCTGCTGCTGCTGCTGCTGCTGCTGCTGCTGCTGCTGCTGCTGCTGCTGCTGCTGCTGCTGCTGCTGCTGCAGCCCCCTGACTCGCACCACGCTGCACCCAGCCTACTCAAGCCGCACACTGACGTGAGTTCTCGCTCAGGGGAGGGAAGAAAGTTGGCTTCTCCCGTCTTATGACAAGTAGGGCGGTCCTTCCATGCGGGAAGAAGTTGGCTGAGCCCACACCACGTGCACTATTCTGAGGCCGAAGGTTCCGAAACGCCTCACCTCCCAGACATAGCCGGGGTCGGTTGGTACAGGCGCCGGCGCACCGCCCGTATCTTAAGCAAGTGTGGGGGGATGCTGCATGCAATCCATTGCGGTGGTTAAAGCACAGGGGTCACGAGCCCACGACGCATGGGATGGTTTCTGCCAACCTGATCAGGGTTTGTGTATGCGACACGCTTAAGGCGTTTTGTGACTCCATACCGTATGTTTATCATCCTCGTCGGCTTGTCGTTCCTCCTTTCCTCGTGTTGGTCACGTTCCTCCTGCCCTCCCGTCGCTCCCACACTCCACAGGCCTCGCCTGGTGGACGCACGGTGGCTGTGGAGCCTGCGCGCGTGTTGGCGTGACATGATGCCGGGTTGTGCGCGGGTTGTGCTAGCGAGCTGCCGAGCTGCCTTCCTAAATGCCACGCGTGCGAGACAGCTGGTTGCAGAGCAGTGCGGCCGCTGCGTGGCTTTGAATGCCTGTTGCTGTCCAATAATGGGGGACAGTGATGAGCGAGTCTCATAAATCATAACTTATCCTCACAGCCCCAACCGCAAGAGTAGGACGCGGATTCTAGCACCGCGTTGGTAGAGCCGAGCACCCGGTGGTGGCTCAGAGTCTGACAGTGCGACATGGCAGCGAGCCTCGGGAGACTAGCGCAGTTCTAGTAGCACCCCAAACCCAACGCGCAAGATGAAAGATGCAACACATGTCATGGATGATATGATTGAAGCTCATAATAAGGAGGTCCTGGAGGCGCGGACGGAGCCCGGTTTTGTGTGTGTGTGTGTGTGTGTGGTGGTGGTGGTGGTGGTGGTGGGGGGGGGGGGGGGGTTCTGGCGCTGTGGGATGCGGGATGGCCATCGTGGATGGCCATCCAGCATGACGCGTCGTGGCCGCTCAGCTCTTACGCTGCCGCGAGCCTGCTGCGCCTTAAACGAACATACTACATGAGTAGAATGTACGCAAACGATTGAGCTGTAAACCCAACCCCACTCGGCAATTCGCAAGAGCGATTTTGGTAGGAACTTTATTGTCGGCGCTCACCGGCAGCTTTTGAGCCGAAAGCTTTTAAGTAACGAGGCTAGCTAAGCTCCCGCACCACGTTGCGTTCTCGCGCCTCTCCGGCCCCGGGCGTCAAATTGCCCGAGGGCCGAACCGCGGCAGCGGCGATGGGCCCCAGCTTCTGGATGGTGAGACATTTGACAGCAAGATAGAGACTCAACCGCAGCAGCCGTGACGGGCAAGCGGGCGACGGGCCGGGTGCCGGCAAGATACGTTGAACTCGCCTCCCTCGGTTGCTTGCCGCTTTTCACAGGTCCAGCCAACGTCAGAGCTGCTGTCGCCCTGCGTGGTCCTTATGTGCCTGGGTGCGGCGCTGTCGCTCGCAGCTGGATGCACCGGTGCTCTGCTTCTATGCCTGCTGGGAGTTTCATGTACGCTAGCCCTGGCGACATGCATAGCAAAAGGTAGGCTGTGCGGCGACATCGGCTCGATTAGCGGGCTGACCCAAGGCCAAGTCCGCCATTCCGACATCCGTGGTGTGAACTTCTGCCTGGTCAGCCTGACCGCTAACGTTTGCCGATTTCGCGTGACCTGCCGACATACGCAGGCTTTTGTCTGAAAGCGGTCATGGAGGAGCCCGGCGTGGAGGAGCTCCCAGCCGAAGCAGCGGGCCTTTGTTCGCACCAGGACGACTCCGACGACGCACGCCTCTTCGACTGCGCGGCCCACACGCAGCGACGCTTGGCTGCGGTATCTGAGGAGCCTTTCGGTGCGGGACCTGTGCAAGTTGATGCCGCGGAGAAGCATCTCACGCAGCAGCTCAAGTTGAAAGCAGCGGGCTCCGGAGCGCCAGCCGGAAGGACGGAGCGGCTGCCGCTAACTCCCGGCACCTCGCCGCTGACGCCCGTGTGCGCGCTGACGCACGCCGCCATGGCCAGCACTGACGACAGCGGCGCCTCTCTGCCCAGTGCGCCGTCCGCTGTCGTGGATAGCGTGCAAGCTGTGTCGCTGCTGCGCCGCACGCACTTGCGCTACCGCGGCCACCACTCGGTACACCATTCCGCGGCCGCCGCCAGCCGCCCTGACCATGCCGGCACCAGGCCTGATGCCGCCTCCCTCACCGGACCCACATCGGCAGCCATCACAGCGGGGAGCGGCGACATGGCGGTGGCATCGCGGCTGCCTCAGCAGGCGGCACGGCCTCGATGCACGCAGCTGTACATCAAGCTGCCCGGACTGGACCCCAATGACCTCAGGCCGGGCTTCGTGGCCGCCGTAAACGAGTCGCTGCAGTTGCATGGCAGCCCGCTGCAGGTGGTGGGCGCTGCCGTCAGGCGCGGGTGAGTGCCGTAGCGTTTCTGAAGGCCGGGAAGGAAACTTGGGAGGATACGGAGAACGCGATATTGAGGGCGCATGAGGCTGCATGACTGGCTTACGCTGATGCGATTCTCTGTCATTCAATTCCATGGCGGACTCCTCGGTCGATGCGCTCACGTGAGCGTGCATGAAATTTTGTCGTACTGCGGCGTCGAGTACGGTTACGCCCTGGGTCGACGGAAGGTGAAGCGACCACACCTTCGCCCTTTGACCACGTTCAACGCTCGCCACGTTATGCACTGCAGGTGTGTGGAGCTGACGCTGGATCTGATGGAGCGCGAGGACGCAGCGGCCGCCGTGGCGGCACTGCTCGCGAGCGGCAACGCCGCCGCCGTGCAGGCTGCGGCTGCTGACGCTGAGCTGTCCGAGGTGCTGGACCTGCCCGCGCTCATTCTGTCCGCCATGGGCGTGCCGCAGACTTCGGGCGGCCTGCTGCGCCTGCCTACCGGCGCCGGCGCGGCCCCGTACGCAGATTCGGACGGCGGCGAGAGCGGCGAGGGCGAGGAGCGCAGCGGCCAGTGCGTGTTTGTGCAGCGGCGCGGCAACTGCTGGAGTCTGCAGTGGGACCCCGACGCCATGACGTGGGCGGTCCGGGACCAGCCGGTGGACCGGCTGGACGCCGTGTCGGCACCCTTCGGCGCCGCAGCTGCTGGCGCGTCGCCCGCGCCGCAGGTGATGTTGCACGCGCCGATGGCGGCGCACGCAGAGGAGCAGCTGGCGGCCGCGGTGGCGGTGGCGGCGCAGCAGCAGCTGATGCTGCTGGCGGGAGGCAGCGAGGCGCAGCTGGGAGCGGGCAGCTGGCCCAAGCTGCGCCTAGCTGTGGCGGTGCAGGGCTGCGAGGCCTGGCGCTTTGCGGGCTGTGCCGCCGCCGAGGCGGCCGTCGTCGGGGCGCTTGAAGGCGCCGCCGCCGCGGACCTGAGCCTGGTGGCCAAGGCCAACGGCCGCTGCGTGGACGTGCCGGTGCTGTCGCTGCTGCGCAGCGGCGGTGCGCTGGCGCTGCAGGTGGAGGTGGACGTGGCGCTGCTGGCCGCCGGCCGCCCCAGCCGCTGCCCCGGCCTGGTGCTGAGGCTGGAGCTGTGGCGCGGCGCCGCGCCGCCGGCCGGCTCCGCCGCCGCCGCCGCCGCGATGGCAGCGGAGGAGGAGGAGAACGAGGCGGCGGGTCAGCCACCGCGCATGCTGGACGCGGTGTGCGTGGCGTGCCTGCGCGAGGCGGGCCCGGTGTCGGAGCTGCAGGCGCTGCAGCGGGACCTGGCGGCGGCTGGGCAGCTTGACCCCTGCGACGACGCCTTCCTGTCCGGCCCCGAGCAGCGCGAGGAGGCGGAGCAGCTGCTGGGTGACCTGGCCACCTGGCTGGACTTCGTGGCCGCACTGCACGGCAGCGCTGCTGGCGCCGCCGGGCGCAGCACAAGCGGCGCTCGCGGCCGCCCCAGCGCGGCGGCCGGCTGCGTCGCCGCCGGGCGGCAATGCCGCAGCGTGGAGGCTGCTGCGGCTAAGCAGCCGCCGGCTGTGGGTCTGGAAGACGAGGAGCAGCAGCAGCAGCAGCAGCAGGGCGAGCGCAACGAGCTGGACCTGAGCGGCGAGGTGGCGCACCTGCTGCTGGAGCCCGACCTGCAGCCCACGCTGCTGGCGGCGGGGCAGCACCTGCTGGAGCACTTCGTGCAGCACGGCCGCGCCGAGCTGGCGCGCTGCGTGCACGAGCAGCTGGCGGCGGCGGTGCAGCGCCTGGCGGCGGCGGGCGGAGCCGCCGCGGCGGCCGTGCCGGCGCTGGCGTCGCCGGCGTGCCGGGGTGGCAACGTCACCGCGGCGCCGGCGCTGACGCTGCTGCACCGCGCGGTGCGCAGCGGCAGCCAGCGCATGACGGAGCTGGTGCTGCAGTGGTACCGTGAGTCAGAGCAGGCAACCGAGGCAGGCGCCGCTACCGGCACCGTGTGGGACGCGCGCGCGCCGGGCGGCATCACGCCGCTGCACATCCTGGCTGCGGAGGCGCGCTGCTTGCCGCCGCTGCCGGACCAGCTGCCGTCTATGGCGGCGGCTGCAGCACCGTCCGACCCCGGCAGCCCCACGGCTGCGGAGGCGCTGCTGCGATGGATCATGGCGTCCTTCCCCGATGCCGTGACGGTGTGGAACACCGCGCGCGACGCCGCGGGCAACACACCGGCAGCACTGTGGGCGGCTCTGGGCGGCGGCGACATGCAGCTGGTCGCGGCAGCGGCGGCGCTGGAGCAGGTGGCGGCGGCGGCGCAGCAGAGCGCAGCGCCCGGCGAGGATAAGGTGGGTGCGGCTGTGGAGTGCTCATCGGCCATTGTCTGTATCATCGCAGCGAGACCATGGTCTATATCATACTTGCCGCGTGCTGGCACCCATGCTACACGGCAGCAGGACTGGGTTTTTTATTGAAGCCTCTTGTCTTTCTGCTGCCATGTGCTTGCCCTGCAGGCTTTGAAGGACCTGTCAGGGGCCCCCTCTGCGCCCGCGCCTCGCGTCCCCTCGGCCATCGGCGCCAAGAGCCGCGCCGCTGAGGCCCATGGGCAGGGCAGCAGCAGCGCTACAACCTCCGCCCCTGTGCCTGCGCCCACGGCCGCTGCCAGCGCCAGCTCCAGTGGGGCCGTGGCGCGGCTGCTGGCGGCGCCGCCCACGCTGTCGCAGCTGATGCGCCTGGCCGTGAGCGGCTTTCCCGACCCGGCCATGGAGCGCAGGTGCGGCAAATGGGGGTGTCGCTTGGTGCGCAAGGGCATCTCGGCAGAGGTCCCGCTTGGTCGTGCCACCTTTGCGCCTGCCATCGTGTCTGCTGAGGCTGCTGAGGCTGCTGAGCCTGCTGTGCCGTTAACCTGTTGACCGAGTCAACACCCGCTTACCCCCGTGCGCCGCGCTTCCTCCTCCGGATGCTCCTGCCGCCGCGCAGCTACATGCACTACGTGACGGTCACGGCGCGCGGCACCACCTTCATCTGGGTGGTCATCATGGTCCTTGCGCACGTGGCGGCCTTCGTCAAGTCGCTGCACACCGGCGAGGCGCGCCAGGTGCGTGCGTGAGCAACACATGGTTTCCTTCACGTTGCGTCAGGGCGCCTGGGTGCGGCGCCATGAGGGTCGCCCGGTCAGCCGCTACACGACGTTGAGGCAGCGACCTTGATCGGCACGCTCGCATCGCGATCCAGTTCTTGCCACCCGCGTCCTGCCCGGCCTCCCATCGTCACTATTATCATCATGCCTGGGACCATGGCCCTGCCTGCCTTGCGCCCCTCTGCTGCAGACGCTGGTCGGCGGGTTCTCCTACTGCCTGGCGCTGTGCTTCATGGTGTTCGCGCCGCGCGCCTACGTGGCCCTGCGCGAGCCGCTCATGCTCAGCTGCCTGGGCGGCCGCACCGTGTGCCGCGCGCTGCTGTGGCTGGCGCCGCAGTGGGTGCACATGAGCGACAAGTGAGTGGTGGGCCCCGGCGCCCCGGCCCTGAGTGAGCCAGCTCGCCACGCAGGCGAAGCACTGCTTGCTCCTGCCACGCCCCTTCGTTTGTGCTAGCCCGCTCTCACTGCCGCGTTGTGGCTCTAAGGGCGCTTTGGCAGAAGCGCACGTGATATGCGCTGTGGTTTGCACTATGATTTGCCTGCAAGCTACGAGCAACCACATTGCTGATCAAAAAACTCCAAAAAAACGCAGCACCATAATAGTGCTTTCGTTCATTTCATTTCGCGCCTGGTGCCCCGCCCCGCCCCGCCCCCCTGTTCGACGCCTACCTCGGCATTAAAAAAACATGCATGGCACCCCCACCCCCGGGGCTTTGGTTTGGAATAAACTACCTCCGCTTTCTTTAGATTGGTTTAGTTTGGGCTGGTAACCACAACCCCACCCCCCGCCTTGTCCTTCTAACCCTAATGCGTGTAACCCCCACGCTCTCCTCGCCCTTTTGCATGGGTATTGTTTACTTGGGCTGGTATTTACACACACACACACACACACACACACACACACTCACACACACACACCTTGCTTGGCCCTGTTCAGATAAGTTTGGTTTGGTTTTGGCTGTAACCGCACCCCCATTGTCTGTCTACATCTCCTTCGTCCTTAATTTAACATGCATGGAACCCCCACCCCTTCGCCCCGCCCCCGCACAGTGTGGTCAAGTACATTGTGTACGGACTGGACATCCTGCTGGACGGCGCGCTGGAGGGCACCTTTGAGCAGGTGCGAGCGGCGCCTGGGCCTGCCCAACTGGCTTGGCTGGCTATCTGACTCGAGGGGCGGAAAGCCCTTTTCCCCGGTACTTGCAACGCTATCACCCGAGCGACTTCTAACTTTCGTGCCTCGTGCCTCGTGTGCCCCGTTGCTGCAGGCGCGCTTCCCGCGCGTTGCCGTGGCCCGCCTGGTGGAATGGTTCTTCCTAGCGCAGTTCATCCACAGCTACGGCATCGCCGGCCCGCGCCTTGCCGCCAACCTGGCTCGCGCCGCCGTCACCAGCAGCCTGGGCCTGGCCATGAGCGGCTTCATGGACGTGCGCATGCGCGCCGCCTTCCTGCGGGACTCGCGCCTGGCGGTGGCGCGCGCCGCCGCTGGCGGCGGCGCCGGCGCCGCAGTGGCGCCGGGCTCCGGCGCGGGCATCGCCGCCGCATTCGCGGCGGGCGTGCAGGCGGGAGGCGAAGCGGCCGGCAGCCTGAAGCGGAAGGCGGACTGAGCCAGGCGGACCGCGTGGGCGCGCCGTGTGGGGGCAAAGAGTTTTCCAGGCGCTGTGGCAGGCAAGCGAAAGCATGACTGCTAGCTATTGACAGCGGTGTGCGGACAAGAACGAGGTCAGAAAACGGCATGAGCTTTTCTACAATTGGAGAAGGGCGTTGCGAGGACACCCACAATTCGTCTGTGGCGCTGCAAGGAATCAAATGCTTGCTCGCACCGCTACCCGTGTGTACGGGGGCCTGTTTATATGGCAAAGGATTTCCTATGATGGGCTTTGATACGCTTTAGTGCTGACTTCCAAGGGGGGCCATGCCCGGGGACGCGTGCCTGCCATCGTACCGAGCTTGCATCTACGTGCGGTACGGTGGGTTGCAGTCAACCGTATGGTTTCAGCGGGTCTATTAATGTTCGCTTAGAGCTGAATGTCGCAGGCCATACGCGTGTCGCTTGAAGAAGGAAGGAAAGGAGTCAGCGAAGATTCAGCGGCTGCTTTACGGGTGCGTTGCATCACAGACGCGCGATGGGGGAAATGTTACTCCAGCGCAGCCCTAACAATGGGTTGCTATGGCAGTTGTGTGTGTCATAGGCGCCAGGATGGGGGATTCGGTAGGGGGCGGGCGCACGCCAGGCTGCCGCACCATGTATGATAGTGCGCAAACGACACGAGGCAGAACGCTTGCACATAAACCACGACGTTATTCTTACGCATCAAGTAGGTTTGTTGTGTCAAGTATGAATTAGCTTAACGGCGGAACGGCTAGATTTGGTCATGTCGGGCGTTGAGACGGCCGGCATCGCCACCTGGAGCCTGGAGAAGGCGCCGGCGGTTTCAGGCCTGCATGGAGGAGTTGTGCGCGCGGATAAGGCCTTGGGAGGCAGGAGGGCGGGCTTGGTTGGAGGGGAAAGACCAGGCGCACGCATGTGGGTGCCTCCACTGGGCCTGAACGCACGCACGTAAATGAACTAGATACATGCAGCATGTCTCCGAGCAGGATTTGTCTGGGTTGCCGAGGGCGCCGGGACACGCACTGTTGCATCCAGATAGGTGGCGTGGCGTGTGGGGCAGGACGCCATGGTTTTGTCCGGTGCTTGGACATCAGATGCGGTTGTACAGCTCCAGCACAAGAAATATTAAATCTTTTCATGAAACTTTTGCGTGTGGCAAACATGTGCTAGGGCTACCCGTGCTTCGGACATGTACCGTATGGCACGGCCGTTGAGGGCGTACCATGGGTGGGAAGCCCGGCTGTCAAGGGAATTCACGCAACCCTTGCCAACTGCAGTTAAACATACAGAATGACTGGTGAGGCGGCTGAGGGCAGAGCTGTGCACCGCGTGCATCAAGAGGCGATGTTTGCCAGCAGCCTGCCCTGTGGTGGAAGTGGTGCTGATGAAGGAATGGTTTGGTGAATACCATAGGGCTACTAGAAGGACTGGTCATGCATACACGTACATGTGAATAATCATCCCCACGACGTGGGCTGAATTTGGCACACACGGATGCCATCGTAGTGAGGAGGTTGTACAGGCTCTGCACGAGGCGGTAGTACATTGGAGGATTGGAGAATGGAGATGTGTTAGGGCCACCGGATGGAATACAGGCGTGTGTTGTTATTTGCAGCAGCAGAGCCCCCTCCCCTTGCGATGTTGATGAAGTCAGAAGGCTTGCGACACCGGAACGTGCTGGGCTGCGGAGAGCTGACTCCACACCACATGAAGGTGTCACATGGGACTGGTGGAAACGGGGGCGACCTTTCCCGCTGCCATTGTGTCAGAGTTGCTCATTAGGGGCGTCGTTAGCATGTGTCGTTCTTGGCGACGCAGTTGCTTTAGTGACAACCTATATGAACGTGACATTACATTAAGGGAAAGTCCGACCAAGCAAAACCCAGGTCAAGAGGGGCCATCTGCGGCTCGAAGGGAACCTGTATGCAGTGAGCTCGGAGGAACGATTGCTTTCGTGTGGGGGCAACTGGCGCAAGGCGCACAGCTTGCAGCACTGAATATCGGTAAGGTCAATGGAGTAATCGAGCAGGTTCCATTAGTTGAGGGATAAAACCTTACGGATAGCATGCGATCTTGCGAGCTACCCCCACCACGTTCGCACGTGCATACCTGTTGTGCACAGACAGGTGTACACCACCTCACAGCGTCACACACTGTCTCCCCACGAGCCTGTGTGATGGCTTGACACATGAAGGGCTTGATAAGGGGGACTGTTAAAACACCTTACGGCATCGTAAGAATGTGTATGCGGGGTTGGCTGGGGTTCGCGGCAGGCACTGCAGACGCACGGTGGGGGCCGGGGACGAGGATACCCGCCCCTGCCTGCCCAACCCTTTTTTGCGGGATTGAGTGTGGCACAGCAACACGCCGGGGCATCCCGGCATGTATCGCCAGGTGACGCTGTGGTTCTGAGCTATTCACACATCTTCATTTGACAAGCATTGGTGTAAGGAATTAACCTGAGCAGTCGGCAGTCGGTGCACGGAAATGCAGATGGTTTACCGTCTTTGACCCTGCCTGTGCTAACCCAGCTATAAGCTTCAGTATCGCCTCAACATGCCAAAAAGCTCCGATGGCTCGGGCGAAGGCTCAAGCGACGAGGGCTCAAACGAGCGTCGCCTCTCGTCGCTTGTGCTGCGACCTGCTATCACTGTGGGTTGATAATATATGTATTGCGTGCATATGTGGGCCACGCTGCACGGTCCTGTGGAAGGGCGAGTCAGTGGGACATGTCGACAATTTGCCTTGCCCGCGTTTCGGTACACGCACAGAATTTGCCGTCGATCGGGGGAGATGGCGCGTCAGACGACGATGACTCTTCAGTGGGCGAGACAGAGGTCGTGTTCAGTCACATAAACTGGGCAGCACAGGAGTCAATGATCGGTGACGAGGTGAGAAGAGGTCCGCGCTCCACGGGCATGTCTGCAATGTGACTAAACAGCTCATGCTACTGATAACAGGAGCTCGCAAGCCCCGGGCGACAGCGCATGCCCGCCGTGCCGGCTGAGTCGCCACGCACGGCGACGCCACGGCTGGTGCCACCCGCGGCCAGTCCTGGCGCGCTGCCTAGCTCGGTTTCAGCAGCGCGGACGGGAGTCTCAACGTCGCCAGGGCAAACACGCGGTGGAGTCTCTTCAGCGCCACCCACCGAGCGTCCTGAGCCAACGGCGCGTAGCAGTGCAGGTGCGGGGCAGGGAATCCCTGACGGCTTGAAAGTTGCACACTCTCTCCTCTATCTGACCTACTGCCGCTGACTTGCATGCGCTCTTTGTTCGCGGCAGCAGCTCCCACGGCAGCAGCGGCACGTCATATAGCGCGGGCCGCGCAGCAGGAGGCCAGCGGCATGGACGATACCGAAGAGGAAGAGGACGGGAGAAGTGCCGGCGCTGGCGCGCTGGACGTGGACTACGAGGGGCGAGGCTGGTTATCAGGGGCCGCCGGACGATTGGCGAACGTAGAGGAACGCAAGCGGGTGAGGAGGCAGTGCCGCTGGCTTGCAGCTTTGGGGGCAAGGCACCGTGGGCAAGGCCACCTAAGGCCCGTAATCGCGTGCGCGTCTGTCCGACCTGCGCCGCCGCACGCTTCCAACACCATGCTGTTCTTGAGACACTCCTACTTTTTTTCTTCTTCCTGGTTCGCAGGCAGCGGCAGCCGCGAGTGATGCAGACCACGTGGCGGCGGCCGCGCGCGACGCCGCGGCCCTGCAGCTGCAGCTGCAGCAGCTAGCCATCGCCGCGTCGTTGGCCGCGGACGCGTTGGGCGCAGCCGCAACGGCCCCTGGCATCGCCTCGGCGGCCGCGGCTGCGGGCCCGGACGTGGACGGCGGTAACAGGGGTGCCTCGGAGTCGAGCACCAGCCCGGTGCGCGCCGCCGTGCTGCGGAAGCTGCGGGAAGCTGACCGGGAGCGGGAGCAGCGCATTGCGGCGGACTTCCACGCGGCCATCCAGGTGGGGGATTAATCATGACCTGGGGGCCGGTTCCTTGCCACGGGTTGGGTTGAGTGGTCTACCGGTAAGCTTGCTGCCATACGATGCTGCCGTGGGGACGACCGCACAGGAGGCGGAGGCAGAACCGCTGCTGGTTGCCGCAGCCGGTGTCAGCCTGGATGCGGGCCCAGTGGCGGGGCTTGGGCTAGACGACCTAGACGCGCTCATTGCGCGGCTCAGCTCGGGGGCCGCAGGTCTCGGCACCGGCGGTGCCGGTGCCGGCCCCTCCACCTCCTCGGCAGCCGCAGCGGCGGCCCCCAGCAGTTCCAGAAGCGCTTGGGTCACAGAGCTGCCGGCAGCGGACAGCCTGTGGAGCGATGAGGAGGAGGAGCAAAAGCCGCCACCGCCACCACGACCAGTAGCCGACGATCGCCAGCCGCGACAGCCCGCGGCAGCGCCGTCCAAGCCGGTGACTACTGTGCCCGCCCCGGCCCCAGCGTCCCCAGCTGCCGTCGCAGCGAGGCCGACGCCTGCTGCCCCAGCGGCTGCACCTGCCAGCGCGCCCCCGCTGGCGCCAATGCCAGCGAAGTTCAAGTTCTTTGCTGCGCCGCCGCAGCCCGACGCGGTGGCAACAGCCGCCGGTGGAAACGCGTCGTCAGCAGCGCCGGGCGCGGACGGCAGCGCCTCCGGCCCGGTCAAGGTGGACCTGCGCCAGAGCATTGCGGAGGTGGCGGAGCGGAACCAGCGTGAGGCGGCTGAGCGCGCCGCCAAGGCAGCAGAAGCAGAAGCGGCTGCGCGTGCATCGGAGGCCAAGGCGGCGGCGGCGCGGCGGCGCGTGGTGGACAGCGATGATGAAAGCGACGACGAGGAGGAGGAGGCGCGGCGTGCGGCGCGGGTGCGGCCACAGCCGCCACCAAAGGCAACGCCAGCGGCGGCACCTGTGGCGCCTCCTGTTGTCGCAGCTCCTCCGGCGGCAGCACCAGCACCGCCGACAAAGGCCACTGCCACAGCCTCTGGCGGCACCTCGACGGCTGCGGCCGCAGGCGCGGGGCCCACCGCCTCCACCGGCGCCGGCAGCGCGACGGCGGTGTCACGGCGCATGCCGCTGAGCGACTCCAACACGTCCTCCAGCTCGGTCGCGGCCGGCAGCGGCACCGCCGGAAGCAGCACCAGCACCAGCAGTCGCAGCGTGACGCTGAGCGGCGCGGCGGGCGGGGGCGGCGCCACCGCCGTCGCCTCCTCCTCCAGTACCGGCACCGATTCCTCGGACCTACGCGCCAGTGCCTCCAAGTCCGTGTTTGTGGGCACCTCGGAGCGGCAGACGGCCGAGGCGGAGGAGGAGGAGCGCCAGCAGGACATCCGGGCCTACCTCAAGGCGCGGCAGGAGAAGCAGGAGCGCGAGCGCGAGGCACAGCAGCAGCAGCAGCAGCGAAAGGAGCGGCAGCAGGCGCAGAGCGCGGAACAGGAGGGCAGCGAGGATGAGGACGGGGCCACCGCAGGGCCGGCGGCGGCGGCGGCCGCCGCCGCTGCGGCCAAGTCAGCGTCTGAGCGCCGCTGGCCATCGCCGCCGCTGGCTGTCGCACAGCGCGAGGCAGCGATGGGTAGCCACGCGCAGTCCAACGGCGTCAAGTTGCCGCCTGGCAAGGCCGCGGCTGCCAACACCGCTACCGCGACTGCTGCAGTGGCCACCAGCACCGCAGTGGGGCCGGACAGCGACCAGGATGAGGGCGGGGAGGCGCCCGCCCGCTCCTTTGCGCAGTGCAGCACCGAGGGCGATGAGCAGTGGCTTGCGGAGCCGGCGCCCGCCACGGTGGTGCACGCCAGCCGGGAGCGCGGCGCGCGCATGGCCGCGGCCGGCACGGTGCTGGCGCCGCTGGCACCCGCGCCCGGCGCCGCCGCGGCGGCCAGCCCGGGCGGTGGCAGCAGCAGCAGCAGCAGCAGCAACGCGGCTGCTGTGTCGCCGGTGGCGGCCAGGCCCGCGCCGGCCGCAGCAGCTGCCCTGACCGCGAGCGGCGCTGGCAGCGCGCGGCCCGCCTCGCTGCAACTCGCACCGCCTGCCACCGCCGCCGCAGCTACGGGCAGGGCCTCTACCTCTGGTGCCAGCGACGGCGCGGGAGCGGCCTCGCTGCCCACTCCCTCCTCCGCGCCGCATGTGGACCTGGGTCGCCTGCCGGCCTGGCTGCCGCCCGCCAGCGCCTTCACGCTGCTGCTGACGTCGCCGTCCAACCTGCCCACCGCCGAGGTGGGGCTGCTGCTGGAGTGGCTGCTAAATGCCGCGGCCGCCCCCGGCGCCTCTGCCCCCCCGGCAGCGGTCAAGGGCGCCCCGGCCTTCTCCGTGCTGAGCGCACGGCTGCTGGGCGTGCCGCCCGCCTCGCCGCTGCTGTCCGCAGCCGCCTCAGTTCACTTCGCCGGGCCGGCAGCAGGCGCGCCAGGCTCTGCTGCTGCCGGCAGTAGCAGCGGCGAGGTGCGGGTGCTGGCTATAGCATGCGTGGCGAGGGCGGGCGTCGACCCGGACAGCTACTGCCACGACGCGCTGCCGGCGGAGGCCGCGGCCGCCGCGGCGCCGCAGCTGCTCAAGGCGCTGGGCGCCGTGCGGTGGGCGGATGTCCTGCAGCAGGCCACGAGCGGGAGCGGCAGCGCTAGCTCGGGCGGGGACGCGGCGGCTTCGCCACAGCAACAACAGCTACTGCTGCAGCAGCAGCCAGTGGGCGCGTGGGCGACCGCGCGCGCGGGGTCCGAGGCCACCCTGCAGCTGTTTGACGTGCTGCGTGTGCCGACCCAGACGCTGCACCAGCACGGCGGCGCCTTCGCCACGCCGCGCAGCAGCCTCACGGGTGCAACCAGCGCCGGCACGCCGCCGGGCGCGGCTGCTGCTGCGGCAGCCTCGGGGACCGCGGCGGACCCGCCTGGCGTCAGCACCTTCGTGACGCTGGTCAGCGCGGGCGTGCTGCGCGAGCCGGGGCTGCTGCGCGCGCTGCTGCGCCGCGCGGGCCGCCTGGGCCTCAGCCTGCGCGGCCTGCAGGTGCTGTACGCGACTGAGGAGGCCGTGGCGGCGCTGGTGGCGGCCACGCCGCACCGCCCCGCGCCCTTCACCGGCGGCGCGCTGCTGGCGCTCAGCGGCCGACACGAGCCGCTGCGCCGCTGGCAGGCCCAGCTGGGGCCGCCCGACGCCCGGCTGGCGGCGCTGGCGGAGCCCGGCTCGCTGCACGCGCTGTATGGCGCCACGGTACGGCACATCACGGCGTCGTACGACGCGGCGGCGGGCGCCCGCGAGGTGGCGGCGCTCTTCAGCGGCGGGCCGGACGCCACCGTGGCGTCGCCGCGGCCGGGGCCCTTGGGCGGTGCGGCGGCCAGCCCGTCCGCAGGTGGTGCTGCGGGAGCGGCCGCCGCGTCCGCCGTGTGGGGGCTGACCGCCTGCTGCCCCGCGCAGAGCCAGTGGCTAGCACTGCCTGGGGCCGGCGCACCGCGTCAGGCCGCCGCGCTGTGGTGCGTGCAGCAGCTCGTGTGGTGCGGCTACAGCCTGCGCGGGCTGCTGCTGTCAGCGCTGCCGCCGGCCACGCTGGCGGGGGCCTATGCGTCCGCGTCTGCCTCTGCGGCCGGGCCGCTTGCGGTGGTGGTGGAGGTGAGCAAGGAGGAGGCCGCGCAGCAGCTGCCCATGGTGCTGTCAGAGCTGCCGCCGCTGCCCGGCGGCGCCGGCGGCGCAGCCGCCGCGGTCGCGCACCCGCATGCCGCAGCGGCAGCGGCGTCCCCGGGCGCGCTGTGCAGCTCGGACGCGCTGCGGCAGCAGCTGACGCCGGCGGAGCTGCACTCGCTGCCGCCGCCCTACACCGCGGACCAGCTGCTGTCCGTCGCCGCGGCCGTGGCGCCCGACCTGGGGGCGCTGGCCGACGGCGCCGGCCGCGCCAGCTGGGATGGCAGCGGCGCCGGCCCCGCGTCCGGCTCTGCGGCTGACCCCTCGCTGTCCACGTCCTCCTCTGCGCCCGGGCATCACCCGCACGCGGAGGACGGCGTGGCGGTGGTGGCGCTGCAGGCGCGGCCGCTGCACGCGGCGGCGGCGGTGCTGGCGGCGCTGGTGGCGCACGTGACCGCGCCGGCCGCGGCGGCGGCGGCGGGCGGCGTGCCGGTGCAGCAGATGGAGCTGGTGGGCGTTCGCTACTTGCGCCAGGTGCCTTCCGACGTGGCGGGTGCGCTGGCGGTGCTACAGCCAACGCCGGCTGGAGCTGCAGCGTCGTCGTCGTCGTCGCCCTCGGCGGCGGTTGGTGTTGCTGCCGCGGTGGCGGCGGCGGCGGGCGCCGCAGCGGGCAGGACTCGGCTGGTCATCAGCCACCCGGCGCTGCTGGCGGCGTTCAATGGCCCGGCGGCGGCGGCGCGCGTGGCGGCGCTGCTGCAGGCTGCCGTCAGCAGGCTGGCGGCTGCGGCCGCGGGGCAGGACAGCGCCGCGGTGCGGGCTGGCGGCGACGCAAGCGCGGACATGGCGGCATGGTCGGCCGTGGTTGACAAGCTGCTGCGCGACTACCCCACGCTCGCGCTGGCGGCATCGCCGGCGGCAGCCGGCGGGGTCCCCGCGGCGGCGCTTGCGCCGCCGCCGCCATCCGCCGCCACGCCGCCGCTCCTGGCTGCCGTCAGCCGCACGCAGGCGGCCGCTAAGGCCGCCCTGGCGCGGGCCTTCTCGTCCGCGCAGGTGTTCCTCGACCCGGGCATGCACGACGGCGTGCACCGGCCGCCCCTGCCGGAGGCCGCCGCCGCCACGGCCGCCGCCGCCACTGGGCCCTCGCCCTCGGCGCTGTGCCGGCTGCTGGCAGGCCCGGCGCGGCTGCCGGCGGTGGTGGCGCTGGACTTTGGCGCGGTGGGGCGCAACCTGCTGCCGCGGCTGATCAAGGCCATGGCGCGGGAGGGCTACGCGCTGCACGCCGCCGCCACCGTGACGGTGGGCCTGGGCAGCGCGCTGGGCGCCGCCATGCCTGCGCTGGCGGAGCTGGCGCCCGCGGTGGTGCTGCACGTCAGCCGCAGCAACGCCGTGGCGCACCTGCGCCACCTGGCGGCGGCGCTGGCGCCGCCGTCGGCGGCGGCGCCCGGCACAAACGTGGTGGGCGCCGTCGGCGGCGGAGTGTACACGTGCGACACGTGGCGTGACGCGGCGGCGGTGGTGGCGGAGGTGTGGCCTGCGGCGGCCGGCACCGCGCTGCTGAGCGCGGCGGCGGCGGCGGCGGCTCCGCCGCCGGTGCCGGGCGCGGCGGCGCGGCGGTTCGTGCGGCCGGAGGGCTCGCGGCTGCTGCAGCTGACGGCGATGGTGGTCACGCCTGGAGCCACGCAGGCAGCCGGCACAGGTGCGACTGCTCACTCACTGCACCCTGACAAACTTCCTAGTTCACACACAAGAGCATCAGCATACCGCGCAACCTGCAGTCTGCAGCATATCTATAACCAAGCGTCCACCTCGACTCCCCAACTCACCCGCCCTTTGCCTTCGCCGCCCCCCCCCCCTACCGCAGACGCCCCCTTTCCCAGTCTGGGCGGCCTGGGCGGTCCCGCCGCCGCCGCCGCCCCCTCGCTGGACTGGGCCCGGCTGGCGGACGCCCTGGAGGCGCTGCACGCCGAGGGCTTCCGGCTGGCCGGCCTGCGTGCGGTGCCCACCACCGGCCGTGACCTGGCGGCGCTGGCCTCGCGCGGCGCCTTCCGCATCTCACCCGCGCAGCAGCAGGCCGTGCACGCCAGCGCGGCGGCGGCGCAGGCGGCTGCCGCGGCCGCGGCGGCGGCCGCGGCGGAGCTGGTGGAGGCGGCGGCGGTGCAGCCGCCGCACGGGCAGGCGCAGCAGCAGCAGCAGCAGGAGGAGTTGGAGGCGGAGCCGGCAGTCAGCAATGTGGTGCTGGTGGCACTGACGCGCGACAACGCCGTCACCACGCTGCAGATCCTGCTGGATGAGGCGTCGGCAGCGGCCGCCGCGGCGGCGCAACGCGGCGGGCCGGGCCGGCGGCAGGCGGCGGCAGCGCTGGCGGCGCTGGGCCCCGGCTGTGTGAGCGTGTCGCACAGCCCAGCGGCGGGCGAGCAGCAGGTACTGACGGCGTTTGAGGGCGGCGCATTCGGCGCAGGCGGCGTGGCACTGCTCAAGTGGGAATGACATTCGTAGCCTAGGCCGCGCGAACGGAGGGCGTGAGGCGGGGACTTCCGGCCAGCTGCTCCGGCACTTCCGGCCATAATGCTGGTGCCCTCACATTGACTTATAGTGATGGGCAGGCACGTCAGCTTCGCCTGAGCTGTGTGGTTGGGACTGATTTGGGGCAGGGACCCCTAGACGCTGCAGGTGCAACGTAGGCACGTTCAGATATCAACCGTGTGCCAATGGCACGTAACGTATCTCGGCTGCGAAAGGTGGGATAGTGTCGGTGCACACAGGGGTGGGTTGTGGTACCAGCCTAAAATAATTCAATATAATGGAAGCGGAGTTAAGCAATGCAGTCAAGGCGATACAACAAAATACTCGGGTACTTCCGAAACAGACCCCATGGTCCAAAATTAAAGAGCTCACGAGAGCGTTTAGAATCCGCTTTCAAATATGAAATGGTGTTCTCGGTGCAAAGACAGGGGGCCTTAAAGTTGGGGGATGGACCCACCGGAGTTTTTGCGGCATGGGGTCTGGAGGTTTTGTTTCTTTCCCCCCCCCCCCCGTGCGATAACATGTTCGTCGCCCACAAATGAACGTGAAAGATACATCGATGCATAGATATTCCACTACAGGGTGGCCATCGGTGTTGTGCCTGTCGCATGTAAACACTCAATACCCCCACGCCACGTTTCCTCTCGGTAACGCGGCCTACCGTGACGTAACGTAACATGCATGTAAACTGGCATGTAGTCAGGCACGTAACGGCTTGTCACACGGCATTGTCGCCGACGGAAGTTGGGCAGATGGCTTTTGTGCGCGAAACGCCACCTGGGATGGGGCCAGGGAAGATGGGCAGGCACAGGCAGTCGGCAGTCCGCCAGTCCCGCAACTCCATTAGGCACCACCGCTACCAGATTGCCCTCTTTTGACAGATGCAAACGTCCGAAAGTGCTCGGATAGCCGCAGGCAATATCCAGTAGCCATGGTGCAGAGCTAAACTTTGGTCATAAACTGCCGCCACCACCAACCAGCTCCTTCCTCCGACTCACCAAATGCCTGCCTTGACGGTCTATACTCTATAGTATCCATTCACCTCACCCATTCATCAGCCCTTCGCACTGCTTCACATCCCAGCAACCACCGCTGCCACGATGCCAGCACCATCCACCCCCACACCCCACAGTCCCTGCACACAGCAGCAGCCCGTCCGGCCGGCCTTCAGGCCACGTGAGGCCGCTGCCGCTGCCGCCGCCGCTGCCGCCGCTGCCGCCGCCGCTGCCGCCACCGCCGCCGCTGCCGTCACCGGAACATGCGGCGGCCGCTGGGCGGCCCGCCGCGGCGCGTGTGCGGCAGCTTGCCCATCCCGCCCAGCTGCTGGTAGGCGCGGTGTATGTGGCGGGGGAGCAGCGGCCCGGTGTGGCCCTCCTGCGAGGCGCACACGCGCGCTGCGAGACGGGGGCGGGAGGGGGCGGGCGAAGGGAGGGAAGGGAGGGAGGTGCATAAGTGGGAGCGGGGCAGGGCGCAAGACTTGTAGTCCCTGTGGTGGAAGCTGAGCACAGTGGCGAGAGCAAGCGCTTCCCACGCTCCGTCAGCTGGAATTGGCCCCCGTCTATGCCCGTAGCGACTCACCTGCCTGACTTCCCAGACACAGCCTCCAACGTATACTGCCCCAAGCTCTTGGACCCGCCCTCCCAAGCTCCACCTCCTCCACCTCCTCCCACCTGCACAACACCCCTCCTCCCAACCCCCCCTTTTCTTACAACCCCCCAACCCCCCCTCCACACACTCCCTCTCTCACCCAGCTCCACCAGCTCTCCCAGGAACAGCTTGCTTATGCCGCACATGGCGATGATGGCGCGCTCGTTGGGCACCGCGTTGCGCAGGATGGCGGTCATCAGCTGCGAGGGGGGGGGACGAGGGCGAGGGGGAGGAGGTGGGTGGCAGAACGGCGGCGTGGCGGCAACACGTGACGACATCATGAGATGGCCAGGTAAGGAGGCCAGGAGGAGGCGGCGGGAGAAGGGCGCGGGGAACGGGAGTTGACTTTGGGTCGCATCGCATGCGTGGGCTGCCAATCAGAGGTACTCAGGTACGTCTAAGGGGTGGCGGGCCTAGCGGTGAAGGATACCAATGAGCATGCAGCTACGTCGAGAGACAGATCCGGTCCGGCACGCCCCCCTGCCCCCTGCCCCCACCTTCTTCATCTTGGGCTTGGGTATGGATGAGCGCATGAACGCCTCAAAGCGGCTCTTCTGCTCCTCCGTCAGTGAGTCGAACACCCTGGCACCAGCAGCGAGCAGGGGAAGAGGAGGAGCAGGAGGAGCAAGTGGCGGTGGCACACAGCTACCGTCAGCAAGCTCGCAGCAACCTGAATACGCACACCCCAATACCGGCACCGGTACGGTTTGCCATGTCCCAAGCCCCATCGCTGGAGGGACCCGTCCCATCCCATCCCATCCCACCCCACCCGGCACCTCCACTCACTCCTTCTTGTAGGCTGCTGCGCGGTCCGGCGCCGCAGCCGTCGGCGCGGCCGCCGCCTCGTCCGCCTGGCTGTGCCCCGCGGCTCCAGCTGCCCCGGGCGGTCCGCGGCCCCCCGCGGCCCCCTGCCCGCCTTCCTTGAGCAGGTGGAACACCTGTAGCCGCGGATGGGGGGAGGGTTCCATGCATGTTGAATTTAATGACGGGGGGAGATGTAGACAGATGGGGGGGGGGTGTAATTATTGATGTGGTGTGGTGCGAGGGCCGGAGGGACGGAGACTGGCCGTGCCGTGATGGTTGCGGCGACAGACAGTGCATGCGGAGTGGTGGACAACAGTAAGCTGAGTTGCAGACGGCGACCCCGCCTGTGAACTTTTACGGAACACGGATGCCACTCGTGGGCGATGGACTGGGCGGCTGCGTGGGCCCGTGCCGCAGCCGAGTGGCGCCTAGCCCCCCAATGTGGCTCTAGGGTTTGGGCTTGCAAGGGTCGCATTGAGGTTGGAATGAACTACCCCTCCCTACCTCAAACCCCACCCCACCCCACCCCATCCATGCGTGGGCCTTAGGTTCCGGAGCCAGCCGCCGGCAGCGGCAGTGTGAGGCTCATCACCACTACGCTGCACTAATGCGCAGCACCAGCACCAGCACCAGTGCGCAGCACCAGTGCGCAGCGCTCCGACGCACACGCGCTGCACCACCTCCGCGCTCTGGGCTGGGCTGGCTGGTTCGGGTTCTCTTGTTCGACTTGCTTCGGGTTCTGGAATGAACTACCACCACCACCACACGCACCTGCAATGTCGAGTCGTCGTCGGGTTTGGGCGCGGGCTCGCCGCGTGCGGGGGCGTCCGTGTCGTCGTAGTCGTCCTCATCCCTGAGACACCACCAGCATGTTTTAAAGATCAGCATGTGTGTGCGTGTGTGTGCATGTGTGTTGCTGTGTGCGTGTATGTGCTGGCATGTACTTTCGGCGGTACGCAGGGACCAGCGTGGGGGGACCAGCACGCGCGTCTACCCCCCAGTCCCTCCCAGTCCCCCTACCCCACGCCGCAAGACTCCTACCCGGCCGCCTTCCCTTGACGCCCGCCCCTCCTGACACATCGAGACGTATTCATGCCCAGTCCGAGCTCGCAACACTCACAGGCCTGGCCCTGCGCCAGCGCCATCACCGCCATCTCCTGCATCGCCTGCGTCCCCGCCGTCGTCGTCCGCTGTCCCTGGCGCCTCCTCGAACGCCTCCTCGAAGGCCGCCTCTAGGTCATCATCCAGCTGCTCGTCCACGTCCATCCTCCTGGCTCAGCCCGCGGCGTGGCGCCACGCACGACGAAATGCAGTCTCCGCTAACGATTTGCCTCGAAAACCAAGAACCTTGATAAATCACCCAAGATATTCGCTTGTTTTCACCTCATTAAGCTGCAAACATTAAGCGACACTGGCAAGAGAACGCCGTGAAGGTTAAGTGCTGGGAATTCTTCGCCTGTTTGGTCGATTCAACATTGAAGCCGCGATGGAGTTTGCACTAAATTTGTATACCAGCTGGAGCAGCTATGCGCCTTCATGCTGCCGAAGCAGCAGCTGTGCTAAATCCGATGTCGCGCAACCGAACACAGGCGAACACCCCGCCCTTACCCCACCCTTCCCCATGCTCCTTGGTATGCTGCATTCCATCTGCGTCTCTTACGCTGTGTATTAAAAGCTCACGGGGCCTTCCATTGCCATGGTGATTGTTCGCCCGCTCACGCCCCAGCTCACACGAGGAAGCACGCACGCCGTGCTGTGAGCGTGGCCTGCCCTGAACACCGTGAATTGACCGACCCTCATCTCAAGCTGTCCAGCCTGTCCTACCACGAGCTCTCCTCTTTCAGTTAACACCTTCTTATAGCAGCTCTTAGAAAAATCGTTGATTTGAAACGCAGGTCCCTACTGCGCTAGCACAAACCTCCTTGGCACACCCAGGCACACACCCGCGCGCCACATCACCACAACCCCACGACCAGACGAACCCCCACCCCCACACACACACACCGTTCACCCTTTCCTTGCACCCCGCCCCCCCCCACACACATATATCACGCACGCGCGCGGCAGGCTCACTGGCTGCCGCCGCCGCCACCCCTCCGCGCGCGGCCCTCCAGCGCCGCCATAACCCAGCCCTCGATCATCTGCAGCGCCGCCGCCGGCTGGTCGTGCGGCACCATGTGGCCGGCCCGGTACACAACCACGTGGGTCAGCGGCCCGGCGGAGCGCCGCCAGCCCGCAGCCTGCAACCCAGGAGAGGTGGGCGGGCGGGTGGGCAGGCGTTTGTGCGTGTGTGTGGGTGTGGGTGTGTGGGTGTGTGGAAGGGGGTGGGCCGGTGGGGGAGTTCATTCCTGTTCTTCAGTCGACCATTGGTAGTGGTGGTGGTGGTGGCGGTGGTCGTGCGTGTGGGGGGGGGGGCGGGGATAATTCAATCCGATGTCAGAAATTCGACCTATAAAACGTTTTTTTGGGGGGGCTGATGAAGCCGGTGCTCGGGGCAACGGGGCAGGTGAGGACTTGGGTGTGGAGGAAGCACAGGAGCACACGAGCCGGCCGGCCGGCCGGCAGACAGGCAGGTGCACGTCGACTGGGCCCCCCTTGTTGTTGTTGGGTCTTGGCGGCATGGTGTTGGAAGCGTTTTGTGTGTGTGGGCGGGGGGCGCGGAAGCGGGAAGCGCGGCGGACTCACGGGCTTGATGCCGCGCGTGTCGGGGCTGATGGTCACGGCGGCGGCGGGGCGGTCGTCGGCGCCAGCTGCCGCCTTGCTGGCCTGCTGACGCGAGGAGGAGGAGGCGGAGGCGGAGGAGGAGGAGGCGCTGCTGCTGCTGCTGCTGTAGTCGTCGGGGGTGCCATCGCCGCCGCCGTCGTCGGAGCCCACGTACCACAGCGAGCCCTGCGCCGTCTGCAGCTCCGCCTGCGTGGAGAAAGCAAGGCGGGGGAAGGAGGGGGGGTGTGATTACCAGCCCAAACTAAACCAAATCCAATGTATAAGAGCGGGGGCTTTCCAGGTATGCGTAGAGGGAAACACGAAGAAGAGGGGAGGAACGGGAAAATCTGTAGGGATGGGAGGGGCGATTGATGCCGGTACGGGCTGGAGAGGGGGGCCACGCGCCCTTGGCCCACTGCCGGCAAGGCATCCTGAGCGCCCCTACCCCTCCACGCCCCTCCCTCGCACGCACAGAGCATGAGAGCACCGTCAACCCGCCTGCGCCTCCAGTTAGCCCTCGCAACCACCTAATCGCCCGCTCCCGCTCACCCAGCCAATCACGCCAATCACGCCAAACCGCCCCCCCGCCCCCGCCCCCCGCCCCCCCCCCCCCGCCCCCACACACCTGGTGCTCCCAGTCCAGCGCGTCCACCCAGGCCGTGACGGAGGCCACCCCGTCCAGGATGTCGTACTGGCCCTGTGTGTGTGTGTGTGTGTGTGTGTGTGTGTGTGTGTGTGTGTTAGAAAACACGAGGAAGGGGGACAAACGCAGACCGCGTATGCAAACGCTTGAGCTGTGTTAGGAAAGCACAAGGAGAGGAAGGGTCGACACCGTGCGTGCAGCATGCGCAGGCAACAGCGCGCATCTGAGCTGTGTGTGTGGGGCTGGCGGTCATGAGAGGGGTGTGGCCGTGTGGGGTTTGTTGGTTACGGGTGTGGGGTCAAGGACTTAAGGTTGGATGGGTGTATGCATTTGTTGTCGGTGGGTGTGGTGCGATGGGGCACCAGAGCAGACTGCTGTGAGAGAAGGCATGCAAAAGCCCCCCCACTCAGACGCGAGGCGCCCGGTGTTGTTCATTTGGACGACGCCCCCCACACACATACAGCCCTACAGCTTACCAACACCCACACCTACACCCACACCCACGCTCACACCCGCACCCACAGCCACACACCCAAACAACCCCACCCACCCACCCACCGCTCGGGTTCCCTTGGCCGCTTTGCTCTGGTTTATGGGAATGAACTACCACCCCACCCCACCCCACCCAAACTAACTACCCGACCCCCACAGCAGCCCCACCTGGTACAGCAGCACGGGCAGGCGGCGCAGGATGTCGGGCAGCAGCGCCTTGACCGACTGCATCGTGTCGGGCGCCATGGCCGCCCCCACCAGCTCGCTGCAGCTGCTGTAGTTGGCGTCGGGGCGGGCGCGCATCGCCTCCTTGACCTGTGTGTGTGGGGGGGGAGGAGGGCAATGGGGATGGGGTCAAGGCGTGGGGTGGGCGTGGGGTAGTTCATTCCAGAAACCAAAAGGGCGTGGGGTGGGCGCGGTGAGCGGGGACGGCGTTGTTGGGCGGAAAGGCGAGAGGTTGGGTTGCTGGGCATGCGGTGCGCAGGGCCTGTGCCTGCGCCTCGTACACGACACCAGGAGGGGTGCTCGTCCCCCCCCCCCCCCAAACCCCTTGTCCCCGTTCCTTTCCCCTCGCTCCCCCCGACCGCTGCGGCGGCGCACCTCGGGCAGGTTGAGCAGGCGGTCAACGGCCTTGCTGGCGTCGTACATGTCCGTACGGCGCGTGTCAAACATGGTGGCAATACCCGTGGCGTTGGTGATGAAGCTGCAATGCCCGGCAGCAGCAGCAGCAGCAGCAGCACAAGCAGCGGTGGTGGGGTTCGGGGCAGGGGGGGGACCGCGGGGGGATGGGGGTGAGGGACGGCCAAGGTTGAAAAGTGTGCGTGCCGTACGTTGGAACACAACACAACGAGCTGAGCAGGTTTTCGCGGGGCAAAGGGGGCTGCACCTGGACTGCTGCTGCAATGACCAACGACCAGTGGTACCTGTGTGTACTCGCGTATCATGGGTTGGCCACCACCACCCACACCCACACCCACAGTCACAGTCACCTGCGCAGCTTCTCCCGCGCGTCGTGCGCCTCCTGCCACTGCCGCGCGTCGATCAGCCCCACCACCTCCGCTGCGCGGCCCGCCACCACGTCGCGAAGGCCGGGCGGCAGCAGGCCGGCGTAGTAGGCGGCGGCCGCCAGCGTCTGCGTCTGGGCGCGGGGGTCCGTCAGGCCGTTGCCAATGGCAATGCCTGCGGTGTGCGTGGTTGGGTGGGTAGGTGGGCGGGTCACACGCATTATGAGTTTAGAAGAGAAGGTGGGGGGCATACATGTTTAATTACTGACGAGGGGGGAGGGGGGGAGGAACGGCGAGGAAGCGTGAAGTGTGGAACTAGGTAAGCAGGGCGACAAGCAGGAAGGAGGGCAGGAGCGAAATGCAGCTGGCTGGTTAGGTGTGAGACGGCTCACCTGCAAGCGGGCTTTCAAAGCGGCGTGACTGGAATAGACTAACAACATGCACAGTCACACACTCCTCTGTCTCATCGGCTGCTATCGGGTTCCTGTACACCCGCACACCGTGTATGTACTGCACCGTATCACACCGCGCCGCCCCAGCTCCCCGAGTAAAGCCAAAGGCCACGGCTGCACGGCTGCACGCCCTCAGGGTTTCTGCACCCTCACCCACCCGCCAGTTTAAACACGGGGGCGCCCTGTCCCAGCGGCAGGTTGCGGCGCCGGCTCAGCAGCGGCGGCAGCTCCCCACGCTGGCCCTCCCGCCCCAGCTGCAGCTGCTGCTGCTGCTGCTGCAGCTGCTGCTGCTGCTGCTGCTGCTGCTGGCCCGTCACAGCCGCCGCCGCCGCCGCCTCCTCCTCCTCGGTGACTTGCAGGATGTAGTGCGCGATGGAAGGCACGTACTTGCCCGCGTAGCTCTGTGGGGGTGTGAGGGTGGGGATGTGAGGGGGTGTGAGGGGGTGTGAGGGGGTTGCGGCGCGACCCCGTGCCAGTGCGTACGGAATGAACGGGAATGAGCGGGAATGACACGTAGACGCGTGCCTGTGGCCGTCCTGCCGCCCTGCCGCCCTGCCGCCCACCCGCTCAGCCCCACTGTCGCCCTGCCCGGCCACCACGCAGCGCCAGCCCAAAGCCCAGCCCAAAGCCCAGCCCCAAGCCCAGCAGTCCCAGCCAACGGCCTCCAGGCAGCAGCCAGCAGCCAGCAGCCCAAACGCACCTCGCCGGTGATGAACAGCGGCCGGTCAGCCAGCGCCTTGTGGCTGGTGAAGAAACCCTGTTGGGGGAGGGGGGTAGCCATCCATGGATGATGTGTGGTAAAAAAGAAGTGCCGATGTGGGAGGGAGAGGAGGGAGAGGAGGGCGAGGAGGGAGAGGATGGAGAGGCGGGTGTGTGCACGTGAGGCCGCGGGCTGCAGGGGTTGGGTCCGGCAATGTACGGCAGCGGCGGGTTGGGGCGTGCGGCGGCCGCAGAGCGTGAGCGTGTTAGGAGCGGGGGGACGGGCCGTGCCACTGCAAGCACCGGCAGGTGCGGCTGCGATGCAGGCGCCACACAGCCGCGTGTCGATCGCCGTCTATGGCTGAGGGGGTGGGTTCCATGCATTTAGGTTAAGAAGAGTAGGGGCCCTCGCGCCTCGTGCTGTGTGTACCGTACCCCTTGCCGTGCGGGGCCACTAGGGCCGCATGCGCATACACACATGCATACACACACACGCTCACTGGCGCACTCGATGGGAAGGCACACACGCGCATGCATGACTCCCGCGCCCCCCCCCTACGCTGGCACACACACACACACACACACACACACACGCACGCAAGTAACTCCGAGCGATTGCGGGGAGTTCTCTCCGTTTCCGTTTGCTAACACACGGGCACGCACCCCCCCCCCCCCCAACACACACACGCACACCTGCAGCGCCGCGTACAGGTGCGTGGCCATGCCGACCTCGTCACGCGGCACGCTGCTACTGCCGTTGGCGGCCAGGCTGTAGCCGGTGCCCACCGGCTGGTCCAGCAGTAGCAGCCCGAACACCCGGTTCCAGGAGCCTGTGTGTGCGGCACACGTGCAAGCACACATGGCGCAATTATAAAACAACCGCAGGGGGCGAACAAAACAAAACAGAGACCGTGCATGCGATGCGATGGATGGATGTGTGTACGGTATGTGTGCAACTGTGTACATGTGCGAGGCCCGGGGTTGCAGGTGAGCCGCGCGATGCCTTGCACAGGCTGTCGTTTTGATTGCGGGTGTTCTTGCTGACATACGCCAGCGGCACTTCCAAGGCGCGGGCCGGCGACGCCACTTCACCCCGACGTGCATGCGATGGTGTGTGTGTTCACGAGAACAAAACATACAGGGTGTGTGTGTGTGTGTGTGTATATGTGTGTGTAACAACGGGTTTACAGGCGGCCTGACGAGTCTCGTGAGCGAGTACTCGGGACAGCCAGCGACAGCGAGGCATTTAGGCCACACGCTGCCGCTATCATGCGTCTCCCCTGCCCAGAGCGCAGCCAAGCTCTGGAGTCCACCGGGGGGACGCTCCAACCAACCTGGACCACGCCAGCAACCTCAGAAGGGTTACTGCTGGTACAACAACGCAGGGCCCAGCGGGCTCACCAACCACTAGGCTGAAGGGCCAACACCGCAGCAACACGCGCACCGGACAGACGTCACACCGCACGCGACAGCACAGCGACAGGTGGCTACGGGGCTGAGTCCAGCGACCCCGCAGCCTTTCACAGCCTCGACAGCTACCTAACCAGCATTCGACGCCAGGGCAGAGTACGCCAAAGGGCAGCCACAAACGCGTCTGACTACTAGGCCGGTCTTGGCCGAAAAACGCCCGGGGTGCTCCGGCACCCAACCCACCCTCAGCTCCCGTGACCCGAAACCCTGGCGCACACTCCCCTTGACCCTCTCAGCCCTTCTCAACCCTGCTGGTCCCTAGATTCAGCCGCTATGTCCGCGGCTCATTGCTATGGTGATCACTCTACTCGATAGGGCTGATCCCGGTCACTCCTCCAGCTCCAGCTCCATAGCTTGCGGTAGCGCGCAGAGCAGCATCCCGTCCACCACCGCTAGGATCGGGTGGGTGGCGTCAACTCCTTCCCAGCCCTTTCGGGGCACACCGAGTTGCGCGAACTGCAGCAGCCGCGACCAAAAGTCTGCGACTGCGCGAGCGCACGCAAGCTCGGTGTGGTTGACGCCTGGCTGCGGCGGCGTCAGCTGCGTGGGCGGGACCTCATCTGGGTCAGCATCCGCCCCCGCTGCTGCCGCCGCCGCTGCCTCGGTGGGTGCTGCTGCCGCCGCCGCCGCTTGGTCTCCCTGGGCCGCTGCAGCGCGCGTCATCCCGCGCAGCCGCACCCGGCCGTGTTCTATGGCGGCAAGCGCCGCCATCGCCACCACATCCCACACGCACTGCTGGACGCCCGAGGGCGCCTGCACTAGCCATAGCTGGGCTTGGCTGATGGGCTGGGGCCCCGGGGTGTGCGCGTTGATCTGCGCCACCACCGCCTTTGCCACCGCGCAGCCCCAGAAGTGGTGCTGCCGCGGCTCAGGCGGGGTGGCGGCGGCTGGACCCGTTGTGGCGCTGCCATGGCCATACTGCCCACAGCCGCACGGCTCTCGTCGAGCCGTGGGCATGTGAGTGTTGCCCGGCAGCGGCACGGCGTCGATGGCCAGCCGCCACAAAGTCTCGAAATGGCGCCGCTCCCACCGGACGCGCTGCCACAGGCGCGCAAGGGTGCCCCGAAAGGCGCCGAGCGCCGCTGCCGCGTCTTCAGGCAGGTCCTCACGCCGCGCCTCTGAGCGGGGCGGCAGGCCAAGGGCCGCCCGCTCATAGTCCTCGTGGAGTCCGGCACGGCGTGTCGCGATACTGTCCAGCTGTAGGGCTGTGGCCATGCGGACGGACAGCTTCTCCAGGGGGATTTTGACGGACTCGGTGCCTGGTAGCACCCATCCCATGCGCGGCATGATGATGGTGCTGATGACGGAGGGGGTGGAGGGGGCGGGGGGCGGGGCGGGGCCGGGGCCCGCCAGCTGTGCGGCGTGGGCCCGTGCGGCGTTTAGCCACGCCGGTGGGATGTCATCAGCCAGGCCCTGGAGGGCGGCTAGCGTGGGGCCACGGCGACGCTGGCGTGCGTCTGTTGGGGCCAGGTGGGCTCTCAGCCACCCGTCCCAGTCGATAACGGCGGCCGTGTCGAGCGGGCGCGCGTCGTATGCTCGCACCAGGTCGCCAATGGTGAGCAGCTGCGCACAGGCACGTAGTGCCCTGTGGCGGTAGTCAAGGCCGCGGCCCTGCGTGCACTGCGCGGCGCCAGCAAGTGCAGCTTCTGGCGCCGGCTCCTCCTCTGCCTCCAGGTCTGGGTCTGCCTCGCCACCCTCCGCCAGGGGCGGCGGGGAGAGGAGCGGGTTGCCCCACAGGGGCGCCGTATAGCACCAGGCCCCTGGCTCTGGTGCGGGTTCCAGCGCCTGCACCGGCGGCAGCCAGCCTAGCGCCGTCGCCGTGCGCTCGGCGTCCTCAGGGAGGGGCAGGCTGGGGACAACGTCGCCCGCGCCCGTCGCTGCTGGCACTGCCGTCAGAGCGCTGCTAGGCCGCATGGAGGGGTGGTGATGGTGGAGGAATGTGGCGTACGCGACACACCAGGGCTGCGGCAGCGTGGTGGCGGGGGCGGCATCGTGGGCGGCTAGGCGGGCGGCCCACGTGGCGTGCCGGCCGCGCACGTGCTGTATGAGGGGCAGGGCTCCGAAGCCGCCGGCGGTGGGGTGTCCGTACAGCAGCTCGGTTGGGATGCCCGTCAGGCGCTGCTCCGCGGCCTCCGGGGCTAGGCGCCGGTCCACCACGCGTGCGACGAGCCGCTCCAGTTCCCGAGCCACGCCGTCAGGCATGCCGCTGTGTTCCATGTGCCAGGTGACCATAGAGGTGCAGTAGGCGGACGCGTTGCTCGCACGGCCGAAGGCCGAGAGCCCCAGGTGGGCGACGCGCCGCAGGCGCCGCTTGGCTTCCCGCAGGCGGGCGGTCCAGTCCAGCTGCAGGCGGGCAGGGTCGTTGCTGAACGGCACGCTGAGCGCGGTGGCAGCCGCCACCACCTTCAGCCCGCAGATGCGGTCCTGTGCGGCTGCATCTGGCACAGTGGCGCCAGGGGCTGGTGTGGGGCCGGGTCCAGGCGCGGCACCGGGGTGGGCGGCGGCTGGGGTGGGCGCGGCGTGTATGGTGGCGGCCGCCGGGGCCGTGGGTGCGGGGGCCGTACCGGGGGCGGGGGGGGCCGGCAGCTGCAGCTGGTGCTGCGGCCGTGGCGGCGCCCTCAGCAGTAGCGCCGTCCGCGGCTGCGGCGCCCAGCCCGGCTGCGGCTGGTAGGCAGCCGACCCGCAGCAGCTCCACCTTGGTGAGGTTGAGGCGCTGCCCTGATGCGCGGCTGAAGGTGTCCATGGCCGCCAGGAAGTTGGGCACGGCCGCGTCGCTCTCCAGGAGCACTTTCGTGTCGTCAGCAAACTGCGCTGCCGTGGTCAGTTCGGTGCTGTCGGGGTGCAGGCGGATGCCCACCTGCTGGCGCTGCAACCAGCATAGTAGCGCCTGAGCTACGAAGAGGTACAGCAGCGGTGCCAGCGGGCAGCCCTGCCGCACCCCCGCCACCATAGTGACTGGCGCTGACCAGTGGCCGTTGACGACAGCTTGCGCCGTGGTGTGCTGTAGGAGGGTGCTGATCCACCCGCGCAGCTGCGGCCCGGCCCCCATTGCCTCCATGGCGGATAGGAGGAAGTTGCGGTCAATCGTGTCATACGCCTTGGCGAAATCCAGGAAGGCGATGATGGCCGAGCGCTGCTGCTGCTTCAGCAGGTGCGGCAGCAGCCGCAGTAGCTGGATGTGTGTGTGTGGATGTGGATGTGTGTGTGTGTGTGTGTGTGTGTGTGTGTGTGTGTGTGTGTGTGTGTGTGTGTGTGTGTGTGTGTGTGTGTGTGTGTGTATGTGCCGACGCCCGTAGGAGGGGAGGCGCCCTTCGGGGGGGAGGCCGCCGCCACCATACCAGAGACCAGACCGGACACACACGCGCTACGCGCCCGCAAGACCTCCACCAGAGCATGGGACGCCTCGGGCCCCGAGATCCGCACCGGACGCTACCGAGGATAAAGTGCTTTGGACTCAAAACGCATCTCTCAAACTCCCAAAACACACACGTCCTCCACAGGCCCTGACCATCCAACCGCACAGGCCCTCCGCCCCTGCCCCTACCCCTGCCCATGCTCCTTCCCTCCCTCCCTCGGTCTGGTTGGTATCGGTCGCTTCCTTTGGGGCGTGGAACAGGCGGCCTTCACCCCTGCTGCCGCCCCATGCCCACCCGCTCCCCTGCCCACCCGGCTCCCCTCATCCTCCACCACCCAGCTCACCCCCACCCCACCCCCCCCACCCAGCTCCTGTCAACCCCCACCCAGCTCCCCTCCCCCCGCCCCTATCCCTCACCCCCCCCCCCCCCTGTTTGCGAGTTTCGTCCTCCTCCTTCTCCCATAGTAGGCCACGCTCACCTCCTCGCTCTTATGCATTGGGTTTGATTTAGTTTGGGCTGCTAACCACACCCCCCCCCTCACCCGG
This sequence comes from Chlamydomonas schloesseri, assembly GCA_016834595.1. Taxonomy (NCBI): domain Eukaryota; kingdom Viridiplantae; phylum Chlorophyta; class Chlorophyceae; order Chlamydomonadales; family Chlamydomonadaceae; genus Chlamydomonas; species Chlamydomonas schloesseri. The sequence continues at coordinate 115,009 of JAEHOD010000023.1, read as the reverse complement.
GTTGCGCTCCACGGACAGGTCCTCGCGCACGGACCAGGGCCCCAGCTCATAGAAGCCGCCGAAGGTGGAGGCGCAGCCCGGGCCGCCCTGCAGCAGTAGCAGCAGCAGTAGCAGCAGCAGCAGCAGGAGCAGTGACAGCACGGGCAGCAGGAGCAAGGGCAGAAGCAGTGGCAGGAGGAGAGCGAGGGGCAGCAGCAGAAGGTGGCGGCGCGCGGGGTGCAGGGTGGGTTTGGGCGTGAGGGGTGTAGAAGGCGTGGGGGGGGGGCACGCCGCGTGTGCGCATGTGTCCAAGCAAAGTCGGGGCCGCGCATCAAATCGCCGGGAGCTCATTGCATCCAATGTTTAAAGCGAGGTGCTGAGCGCTCACGCGTCAGGCTGCAAGACAGAAGTCAGGTGTGCCGCACGTGTGCATCACAGCGTCTGCCACCCCAGCCTCGGCCATCCCGTCCCCACTCACCTGCAGCCACAGCACAATCGGCGAGTCCCCTGCATCTTCTGACTTTCCCTGAGTCTGTGCCTCATAGTATGCATAGTAGATAGCCGAACCGTCTGGGCTGACTTTCAGGTATCCCGCGAAAGTGGGCTTGATTGTGCCCGGCACGTCTTCGTCTCGTCTTTTATGAGCATGTGCATTCGTCTTGTCAATTACGCGCTGTGGAAGGGTTCTGGTTGCGTCTGTGCAGCGCAGCACCGCGAGAACGAGCAGCGTTAACGAAAGGCCAACCGTGCACCGCATTTTCATTTGCATCTTACAAAATGCAGTTACTGTTTCAATGCCTGCATTTTGTCCAATCTGCGTTTTGACCGCGGGCGCTGGCCAGCGCGAGTATATTAGAATCCGCATCGTAAAAGAAGCGCGGTGTGGCCCAATCGCTGACGCTGTTGGCTGACCGCTGCCCAGAATAAGTAAAATGCGTATCAAAACACTTCACAAACGACCACGCAGGTCAAGCCTTTGCCCTTTGGCCAGTGCCGAGCGGCACACTCCACGGGTCTGGCAGCGGGCCCCTGGCCCCTGCAGCCCCGGCATGTAGAAGGAAAGCGCAGACAGCCAGGGGTCAGGGGTGCACGTCTGGGAAACGGGGGCCGTAAGGCTAGCAGGAAAGCAGCCCGCTGGCACATTGGGCCCCCGGTGCGCTCCTCGCCGCTGCAGCGCTTGCCCTTTGGTGTTTTGCTCGTTACAGGCCTCCATCCGTTCCACGCCTGCGTACCGCTACTATGCATCTATACGACTGCCGTTGGGCCAGAGATAGCCGCGCGCGCGGAGTGGAGGACTGCTTCACCTAAGGGGGGTTTCACACGCGACATGCGAAGCCGGCTTCGACCCCGAAGCCAGGTCGAAACCGACCCCGAAGCCGACCTCGAAGCCGACTCGCGAAGCCGGCCGCCCCCCCATTCGGCTTCGAAGTCGGATTCGCGACTCGGCTTCGCAAGCCGGCTTCGCCCAAACATGTCATTTTGTGTCCGGCGGTCTCTGCCTTGTAATACTTATGATATGAAGTTATAGATGTGCGATTGCCTGCAGCGTATGCTCGCTCTATTGCGCACCACGGTGTTTAGTAACGCGGAAAGGAGCACGCGGTCGCTTGAAATCCACTCAATAAGGATACCATACATGATCTGACCATGTATAGCTACCGGCCCTGCGAAACGAGTCGGCTTCGTTGCCTTCGTGCATGTGAAAGGGACTCGGCCCCAAAGCCGACTTGACCCCAGTAGTCGGCTTCCCACGTGTCAAAGCCCCCTAACCCTGTTAGGCAAGGCAAGTGTACCGTACGTCCGTACGGCATGCTGCTCTCCTCCGGACCCCACTGTCGCTCCGCTCATTCCGCCTTCACCTCCTGCCCCCAGCTCCGCCCCCGGCCGCCGCCGACAGCGACGCCTCCATGGCCGCAATCTCGTCATCCAGGCTGGCCATGTCCCGCCGCAACGCCGCCAGCCGCCCCTTGCCTCCACCGCCGCCCCCAGTGCCCCTCCCGCCGAAACCGCCTCCGGCGCCGCCGCCAGCGGCCCCCCGCAAGGCATGCCCCATCAACGCCTGAGCCCCTGCGCCACCGGCACCGCCACCGGCACCGCCGCCGCCCCGACCTCGTGCACCGCGCAAGCTCCAGCCCTCATCCACACCAGCAGCAGCAGGCGACCGGCGCGGCGACCGTGATGCCGCCATCGCCGCCGGATTGGGAGCGCCACCGCCGCCAGCAACACCTGATCCAGCCCCCGCTCCCGCCCCCGCTCCCGAGCTCCACTGCCTCCCCCCACCGCCGGCGGCTCCAGCAGCGGCGCCGGCCGCGTGCGGAGCCGCCGCGGGCGCGTGCAGCCCCCTGGCCGAGAACCCGCCTGCCGCCCCGCCCACGCCGCCGCCACCAAACGAGAAGCTCGGCTGCGCTTCCAGACCCTGCCCCTGCCCCTGCCCTTGCCCCTGCCACTGCACGTGCCGACCTGGCGCTGGTGGTGCGCCGGAGGGCGAGGCACCGCCGCCACCGCCGCCGCCGCCGGCGGCGGCGGTTGGGCCGCCGCCCAGGGCTGCCTTGGCTCGCGCCAGGCCGGGCCACTGCGAGAACAGCGACGTCATGTCTGACAGGGCGCTGTCCCCACCGCTCCCAACCACACCACCACCACCACCACCACCACCACCGCCTACTGCGGTTGCCATACTGCCGGCACTGCCCATGCCGGCACTACTGGCTCCCGCAACCGCACCCGCACCCGCACCCGCACCCGCGCCGCCAAGCCCAGGCTGCCATGCCGGGCCGCCTCGCCCAGCCGTGCCCGCCTCCACGGGCACTATGGCGGCCGCGGCCGCGAGCGCGGAGCCGATGACCGCGGAGGCGCTTTGGTAGGGCGCCAGCGCCGCGGCGAGCGCGGCATCCAGTCCGGCCGCCACCACCGGGTGCGGTGGCCGCGGCCCGAGGGAGCTGCCGCCATAGCCGCCGCCGGGTGCCGCCGCTGCCGCTGCCGCAGCCGCTGGCAAGGTCGCGGAGGCAGAGGCGGCGGCGGCGGCGGCGGTCCCGGCCGGCCGGGAGATGAGGGTGAGCGCGCTGCGTATGTCCGCGCCCTGCTCCAGTATGCTGGCCTGCAGGCGCCAGAGCCACAGGGTGGAGCGTGGTGGTGGTGGGGTAGAGTGGGGGCAAAACAGGAGCAGATAAAGCAGCAGCAGGAGGACAAGGAGTATGAGCAGGAGCAGGAGGAGCAGGAGGAGAGCAGCGGGAGGAGGGTGGGGGGGGGGGTTGTGGTTACCAGCCCAAACTAAACCAAACCCAATGCATAAGAGCGAGGGGGGTAGTTCATTCCAGAAACCAAAGGGGGGGGGTTAATGGTAAACCATTGCCAATAGGAAACAACTGCACTGCGAGGATACACTGGTGGGAGATGGGGGCAAACCAGGGGCGGGTTGGGAAGCAGGAGGAGGAGGAGGAGGGGAAAGCAAGGACGTACACAGCAGCACGGCAGTCAGTGTACGACATGGCGTCAATCAGGAGGTGTTGGCGCGCGCTGCGCCCCAAGGCCCACATCGGTCGGCTGCTGTGCGGCGGCGCACCGGCGGCAGGCCGCCGCCCAGCCCAGCTCGCCATCCCCGCCACGAGGCCCCAGACCACGGGTCCTGGCTGCATGCTTCCTTATAAGCAAATCCATCGCCCTATCCCTACGACCCTCACCCGGGCCAGGCGCAGCTCCGACTCGCGCTGCGCCAGCGCCGCCTCCAGCTCCGCCCGCTCCTCCACCGCCGCCACCAGCTGCTGCTGGGCCGCCGCCAGCTGCTGCGACAGGCTGGACACCTGCGCAACACCGTACAGCAGCGGTGGCGGTAAGCTCGGGCGACAGTACCGTAGCGTGGGAGCACTCTCGCAACCTGAGCTTACTCACTTCCAGGAGCCGAGCGAATGACGCTGCCCAGTGCTACCACAACGAAGGCCGTTTGACGTCGAGGCCAGTGCCACCCTGGCCTGGCGCAACTGGCCCCGTCCGTGTGCGTGTGTGTACGGCATGCACTCAAAACAACACGTGCAATCCCATCCCGAACCCGCCGCTCACCTCCCCTTCTAGCGCCACCCGCTGGGCGGCCAGCTCCGCCACGCGCCCAAGGCTGCTGTCCTCCTGCTGCCGCGCCGCCGCCACCATGGCGCTCTGCAGCTCGTCCTGCTGCTGCAGCCTGTGGGTGGGTCGGTGTGGTCGGCAGGGAGCAGCGGTGCGTCGGTGCGACCGCGTGGGTCAAGGGGCTGAGTGGTACAGGGCTGGAGTATGAAGAGAGCATGCGCAAGGCCGCCGCTCTCGACATGGTCGACACGCGCGAACCCAAGCAAATGCTATCTGCGGTCATGAACCCATTTGCTCACGCAGTCCGTGGTGCCGTACCACCATTCCACCGATGTGCATCGCCCCCCCCTTCGGGCTTTGCAATAGCCATCCCCCTCTACAACATCCCCACTGCCACTGCCCCCGCTGACCCCGTCCCCCGCCTTCGCCCACAATGATAAGCACGGGCAACTTGGGTTTGGATTGAAATACCCACGGCCCCAGCCGATCCCGTTCCCCCCGAAGATTATCGCCAAGAACACGAGTATATCCCTCTCCTCCACGGTCTCTGGTTGTGGGCTCTGGGTTTTTGGGTTGCAATGGTCGCTTTGGTTTCTGGAATAAATTACCCCCTCCCCCCGGCCCACCACCTATGGCTGGCTAACCCCCGCCCCACCACCAACCCCTCCCCGTCCCCGTGTCCTCCGTTGTCAATATGGCCCACGTCCTCCTCCTCGTCCTCTTGCCTTGGGTATGTTTTATTGCGGGGGGGGGGCCCGGTAACAACAATCCCCGCCCGCCCACCCACCCTGACCCACCCACCCACCCACCCTACCCGCCCACCCACCCACCCACCCACCCACCCTACCCGCCCACCGACACCCGCCCGCCCAGCCACCCACCCACCCACCCACCCACCCAGCCACCCACCCACCTGCGCCGCGCCTCCTCCAGCGCGCCCGCCGCCGCCTCCCGCTCGCGGCCCGCCGCCGCCGCCTGTGCGTTGGCGTGCAGCAGCTCGCCGCGCAGCCGCCCCACCTCGTCCTGCGCCGCGCGCAGCGAGGAGGCCAGCTCCAGCGCCGCGCAGCTGGCGGAGCCTGTGAGCCGTGCGGGTGTTGTTGCGGGGGCGGGGCGGGGGGGGGTGTAAATACCGACCCAAATAAACCATACTCAATGCAAAGAGAGAGGGAGGGATGCAGCGGCAGTGACTGCCACCACGTTTGGAGGTTGCGGTGTGGATGTGAGGGCGAAGCGGGGCGGGTTTGGGGAAAGGGGCATGTTAGGGTGAGTTTGGAACGCGTCAAGAGGTGGGCGGCATAAAGGGTTTGCTGCTCGGCCTCAGAAGCACCCGCTGGCCCCATTGGAGCCCCATAGGAGCAACAACAGCACCAGGAGCAGAAGCCAGGCACGGGACCTGACTCCCCAGATGCGCCCACCTGCGGCCTTGTCGGATAACAGCCGCATCTCTGCGCGCAGCCGCACCTGCACCGCAGCATGGGGGGTGGGGGGGCCGCCGCTGTCCACTCGCACGAGATATCCCGCGTCTTCCCGGCATGCACACACACGCACACACACGCGCACACACATACACACATGTGCGTGTGTCCCCCTTCCTCGTGTTTCCTGACACACACGTGCCCAAGCCCGAGCTCGGCCATAACCAGATCTACAAGTGCTGCCACCCCGCTACCAAGTGCCAGCCCCAACCACCCACATCGCACACATACGGCTGCTAAAAAGCCTCCACCACTCACCACCTCGTCCTTCAGCTGCTCCTTCTCCATGTCAAACGCCAGACCGGCTCTCCCGCCGCCTGCCGCCCCCGCCGCTCCTGCCGGCCGGGCGGCCACCTCCTGCTCCTCCTCGTCCTCGTCTTCCTCCTCCTCCTCCAGCCCCGCCGCACCGCCGCCGCCTCCCGGCAGCCCATCTCCCTCCGCTCCCGACAGCAGCGCCGCCAGCCGGGACGAGGCCGCCTGCGCCGAGCTCAGCAGAGCCTCCGCCCTGGGTGCGGCGACCGAGGAGATGCCTGTGACGTTGGCAAGCAGGCGGTCGGAGCCGCCCACAGCCGCACCGCCGCCGCCGCCGCCGGCCCCCACGCCCGCGAACAGCAGCTGCCGCAGCTCCTGCTGCGCCTCCTGCAGCAGCCGGACCTGCGAGGCAGTGAGGTGGCGGGGGGTGGGTGCGGGGAGAAGCCGGCGGCGGGCGGGTTGGGGTCCGGGCGGGTGTACGCGAGCGCAAAGGCGGCGAACGCGTGGCGACTGCGCGCAGACGAGTGTCCAAGTCTGCAATACTATCTCCAGCATCCCTTTGTCTCCCAAAAGCTTATCACACCCGCCGCCACGGGCGCGTCCATGCTCCTTACCCCCTCCCCCCTCCCTTGCGGACACACGTTGCTGCGGCGGCTACCTGCGTGGCGCCCTTGCGAGCTCGCGCCGCCACCGCCGCCTCCACGGCGGCCAGCCCCTCCCGCAGCCCGCGCAGGGCCCGCCGGTCCCGCTCCGCGCCCGCCCGCGCGGCCTCGTGCAGGGCGTCCAGCTCCCCAGCCAGTTTGCGATTGCTGTAGGCGAGCTCATTAACCCGCGCCTCCAGCTCCTTCTTGGCGTCCTCAGCCTCGCGAGACTGTTGTGGGCATCAAAAATATGTGAGGGATGCGACTGGCGAAAGACCGGACAAGTCAAGCACAATGGCCCATAACCCTCTCCTCCTGGATGCGGCACACACCTGGGCTGACGCACGCTCCCGGCGTTTGACCTCTCGCCGCAGGTCCTCACGTAGTGTGCCCACTTCGCGTGTGAGCGCACGCACGCGCGCCTCAGCATCGCGGAGTGGGTCGGACCGCTTGGGGCTGCACGCCATCCTGGGCACGGCCTTTGGAAATGTCCGCCGGTGCCTGAACGCGCTTCAGGCCTCGCAAGGCTGGGATATGGATTTTTAAATGGCCGAACTAGTCAAACCAGGCGCCGATACAGCCAGCGCGCATGCAGTAGGGCAGCGGCCATAGGGAATTGTTCGTTCGGTCAAACGTTCTATGGAGGGGTTCCCCAGTCGCTCGTCATAAAACTGAGTGCCCAAAGTCAATTCTGGTTAGGTAGCCGCAGGCTAGGCTAGCTGTCATGAGATGTTGACTCGACGCCGGATCAAGAAATCAGAGCAGAATGTTTACGGTTGCTGTTTTATCATTAATATAACCATTTCTTACATATTGTAGTAAGCGAGTGTGCGGGAGGAGAGACTCCAGCGATGAATCAATCCATGCCGCTTCCATAGAAACTGATAATGTCACGATAACTTTTTCCTGAGAGTTAAGCTGTCGCTCCGATGGCGGAAGGGGCGGGTGGTGGAGCGGGCGAAGAGCTCTTTGTTCTGCGGGTTGCGGACGAGGCGCTCGCGGACAAACTGCACCGGGTGCTGCGAGAAGAGGCGACTGTTCATGGTCATGTGGAGCTTACATTCCAGGGTACGCGTGTCGCGTGGGCGTACCGGCGGGCGCAGTATCCAAGCGGGCGGTGGTGTGCTGCAGCCCCTCTGGCTCGCTGCCACCCCAGCCCAGGAAGCTCAGGGGGCCTGGCCTAATTGAATGATGGCGAGCAGCTGCGCGCAGACCGCAACAGCAGCACAACACGGGCTGGCCGAGGCCCTTGCCAGGGACAGCATCTTTCCCGCCCGTGGGGCATCTGACGGCGGCTAGGTTCCCCGAAGACGTTCCCAACCCCCCTCCCCCCAAGCCGCCCGTGTGCCACAACGCTGACACCTTATCGTGCGCGGCAGCATCCGGTGTCGTACGTCTGCAAACCGTCTGAGTCACCCGTGCCACGTAACGCTGCTGCTGCCTGCCGTACTGCTACGTGCTGGCGTGCACACAGACAACAACCTGGATGGCACACTGAGCGTGGAGGGCGTGCCGTACCCCGTGAAGCTGCTCAACCTGCCCACGGTGGTGGAGGCATACAAGACGTACGACGAAATCAACATGGTCAAAATCAACGACATAGGCCAGGTGGGGTGGGGGTGCGGGTGGGGAGGGCTGCTGGCGCCGGCTGAGCGGGGGTGGGGGCATTTGGCGCCGAGGAAGGAGCGGGAGACGCATCCGAGGGTGGCCGGGCAAGGGACAGGGGTAAGCGGATGTGGGATAGGTAGCATAGGGGTACCCCGAGGCGCCGCCATGTGCGCGTCCGCGTGAAGAGTCTGCGGTCACCGGTCGCCACATCGACGAAGACGACGAAGACGACAATGAAGACGGCCCACCCCGCTGGCTGCCGCTGTCAAACACACGGCTCAGGTGGCAGCGCCCCGCCGCATGCCGCACTGCTCCCCCTCCCTGATCACCCGCCCTTCTGCAACCTCCTACCTGCTTCCAAATCGCCTTCCTAACCGCCCTCCAACCACCTTCCTAACCGCCCTCCCGCGCGATGTCCTTCCGCGCAATGTCCTCATCCCGCACCTCCGCGCGCTCCCCCTCTCCCCTTACCTCGCTGCGTCCGCACCCGCACCCGCGCCCGCGCCCGCAGCTGCTGCTGGTGGGGCCCCCCGGCGCCGCCCTGCCCGACGGCCCCGAGGCGGCGGACGGCGTCACGCCGCCCATGCGCAATGCGCGGCAGCGCCACTTCAAGCCCGTGCCCAAGGTGGGTGATTGAGGGGCCAGCAGCAGCAGCAGCAGAAGCAGCAAGGGGGGCGGGTGGCTGCAGTTCTGGCAGGAGGGGCAGCAGCAAGGGGGGCGGTGTGCGTGTGTGTGTGTTTGTGTGTGTGTGTGTGTGTGTGTGTTTGAGTTCACAAGGGAGAGGACTATGAAAAAACTTGTGCGTGTGTGTGTGTGTGTGTGTGCGTGCGTGCGCGCCCAGTCAGCTCCAGCAGGCGGCTCCACCCCCTTCCTCACACCTCGCCATGCCTGTGCAATGCCGCCTGCACTCCTCCTCCTCCTCGCCCACCTCCTCCTCCTCGTCGCGCACCTCCGCCTTGCCCCTCCCCTCCACCTACTCCTCGCTGACCCCTCCACCTCCTCGCTGACCCCGCCGCCCTCCCCACCCCCGCCCCGCCGCCCTGCAGGTGGACCCCAGCGAGGTGGCGGCGGTGGAGCGCGACCTGCTGGCGCTGCTGAGCGGCTTCGCGCCGGCGGGCATGCGCATCACGGACGTGGAGGAGGAGTTTGTGGTGGACCCGCACAGCGGCGCCGGCAGCTGGCAGCGCGTGGGCGCAGGCGGAGGGGGAGGAGGAGGGGGAGGGGGAGCGGGGGGAGGCGCGGCTGGGGCCGGGGGGCCTGGAGGGGGAGGAGGGGGCGGAGGGCGGGGGAAGAAGGACAAGGACAAGGAGGAAAAGTAGGGAGGCGGCGGGAAGGCGTGGCGTGGCGTGGCGTAGCGTGGCGTGGCAGCAGCTGGTGGAACAGGCATGAGGCAAAACGTCAGAGGTCCCAGTAGTGTCCGAAGCCCCCCACATATCCACAAATACAAGCAAGCAGGTGTTCGGGCGCATAGGCAGGAGAAATGTGCTGCAACTGTACCGACGTGGCAGCAGCGAGGGAAAGGGAGGGAGAGGGGCGGGTCTGTGCCAGCGGCGGCACGCAGTAGCTGCCACGGTATGCTTGGAGGCGTGGAGGGGTGCCGGCCGGGACAGGAGCAGGGACACTCACTCGCAGCAGTCTGGTGTACTGCCGTGTTGACTTCAGGGTGCGGCTGTGGCCCTAGGCGGCTATGATGAGACGAGGAATGATGCGCGCCGTGCATGCATGCCGCTGCCGCTGCTGCTGGCTATACTTGCTGTGCTGATTGAGGCTTAGAGGCTTGACTTGCTGTGCTGACTAAGGCGTAGAGGCGGCAAGACACTGGGAGCAGGTTGGGCGCGCAGCCGCGGTAGGACCAATGTGACACCTTCATGCCGTTGCGATGTTGACGTCCCGTGCCAGCGCCGCAGCAGTGCTAGCCGCGGGGTCGGTGGGCGAGGGGATGGGGGCCTGGCCGGCAACCTTCACCCGAGCCCGCCAGCACCAGTAGTGAACGAAGCACCAGGACGGGACGCCGGGGGACGGTGTGACTGCGTGTGCGCCGGAGGGGGGGGCAGTAGTGAGGCGGCCCAGCGGTGTTACGGACATGTGCTAATTTGCGAAACCGAATGCGAATGTACGCCACCCGATGTCGTGCCTCGCAAGCATGAGAAGAGTGCGGTGCTGGCTGGCGGTTGCAATGCGCCCTGCTGCAAAGTGCACACCCCGCCTCCCTTTCAGGCGGCCTGCGGGCTGGTGGGTACCGTATTCCTTTAGGTGGCGCCGCGTGCTAGACTGCGCACACTGCATGGCTACCGCTGAGATCGTGGACCATGGAAGGAGTCATACTTGGCAATAAGGGAGGGCCCGCGCAGGCGCGCACAAGGGAGGGCCCGCGCACACCACCACGTACGTATCATTCCTTGGCGCATTGGCGGCGCACCGCCGCCACCTGTCGGCCAACGCCGTGACGTGCATGCGCGGCGAGGTACGAAAGCAGGGTGCGTTGGGCGCACGGGCGGTTCGGGTGCGGTGTGGCGCAGGTAGGGTGGTGCTGGCATTGGTGAGAGTGTAGTGTCAATGCGACATGCGGAGAAACGCAAAAGGTGCAGCTACAAAGCCTCTGCGGCTCTGCCTCTCAACAGCCTCCTACACCCAGCCCATCCAGCCGCCAGCGCCCCCTGTCCCTCTTCCCCGCGCCCTGCCGTGCCGTGCCTTTCTCTCTCTCTCTCTCTCTCTCTCTCTCTCTCTCTCTCTCTCTCTCTCTCTCTCTCTCTCTCTCTCTCTCTCTCTCTCTCTCTCTCTCCACTCTCCCGTGTCAGTAGCAGCTGCCCAGCTTGCCCCAGCCCACCTTCCGCCCGCCTCTCCTGCAACCTCCCCCCCAGGCCCCAGCCCAGCCGTCATCCTTGCCCAGCAGGATATGTCAGCTTCTCCGAACTTCAATTCCGCTCGCAGTCGCAGCAGCAAACAACACTGACCGAAAACATCTGCCGATAACCTCCGACCGTAGAGCGCGTCCCTAGGGCCCCTCCCAAAGTCACAGCCCTACACCTCTCCGTCCACTACGCTTCCTCCCCTCCGGCTGTGTTGTTGGCGTGTTGCACCGCATTCGACTCGCCCGCCATTCCGTACATTCGGGCCCCCTCTTCTGCCCTGCCGCGCCCTGTCTTGCCCTTGCTTGCCACACTGTCGCCTGGCCGCTGCTTGCTGCGCGCTGTATTTGCATTACACTCGTCCTCAACTTCGGCGCTCATCCGTGGACGTTGGGCACCTGCCCGCAGGTGCCCTGCGACTCCGTCTCGCACGCTGCGTGGCGTCGCATTGATTGCCTATGTGGTCGTGCTGTCGCCTGGCCGGGCGCCCGGAGCGTGAGGAATGCGCGCCAGCAAAACGTTCCAGCAACCTCCACTCCTGTCTATGCGCCCGATCACCTGCGTGCTTGTATTTGTGGATATGTGTGTGTGGGGGGGGGGGCTTCGGACACTACTGGGACCTCGCACTTTTGCCCCATGTTACGGACGTGCGCTAAAATGCCTGTTCCTTCAGAGGTGCAGCGACAAAGCGGGTACCAGTGGGGTACCAGTCAGCTGTGTGGCCGTGCGTGTACGAATGGCCACGGGGAGGGGAGTTGAAGGCACTCAAAAAGCCGCTATACACGTAATCTTACAGGTTCGTTCCATATTGCATTAAAAAACCACCGAGGACATTTACGCTATGCTTTAGCCCCACCCACCAGTAACATACGGCAACTCAAAGCTTCGGCCTGCTCAAGCGCGCATTGCTGACCCGCACGCGGCACAAGCCGTACAGCCCAAAGCCCCGAACCTCACACTATCCTCGTGCACAACTGCACGAACCATCTTACCGACCGCACACTTGCATGCTTTTACCTGTTTGCGCCGCCTGCTCTACCACCCTCTTGCTGCTTCACGGAGTCCTCGCCTGTCAAACGTCAACCGTCAAACGAGCGGCACATACAGCTACGTACGGGTTTTCGGCGCCTCCGACCTCCACCAGTCCACCGGCGCACATTTGCTTATCCTGCCTTGGATGTCTAGAGGCGTGCGCCACTACCAATAAGGGCTCGCTTGGGTGAAGACCCAGCGAGTTTAGTAAATGCTACTCAGGAAGTCTTTTTTTGCATACGAGCGCGGAAACGCGTACGTACGAATGAGTCAAAACAGCCACACAAGCACACGCACCGAGCTGCTGCGCCACCGAGTACGGACGGACGCAACAAGTCTGTGCTTGAAGCGGATAAATTCTAAGCTATGCCACCAACACGCGCGGCAACCTGATGACCATCCGTTGCAACTTCACGAACACACTCAAATGCGGGTGTCGCCCACATCGTGCCCCGCTTGCGGTGTGGGTTGCAGGCTGCGCCGCACCCTGTTCCGTTCCGTTGCATCCCAGGCAGCAATGCAAACGTGCTCAATACCTTCCCAAACACGCATGCACCAACGCCCACACGCGCGTGCTTGCAACATGGATCCCACAGACACCCCCACGCAACGCCGCCCAGCCAGAGGCCCCCCTTACGCCGCTCAACAGTATCATCAACATTTTTACTCGAGTCCCCATCCCTTACTTGTGACGCTTACAGGCGCAAACACGGTGCGGCCAACAGTAGGCACATGGTTCGCGGTAGTCCCCACAGTGCTGCTGCTACATACGGGCGCCCCACAACACCCCTCGGTAACAGCAAACGGGGTAAGTTGGCCGCTGCGGTCAAGGTACGCAGCAGGGATCGGGTAATCGTAGCTGGGAGACTGCAAACATTTAAACCGCACACAGTGAAGTTATTCCAGCCCGCACAGTGCCAGCAGTTGTCACTCTGCTTGCCATCCTCAGCCTGCCTGCACGCATCCTAGCGTGCCAGGTCATACAAAACACAGTACGTGCAAACCTTCCGGAGTGCGGTGGCCGGGTACACGTGCGTGCGCAGCCCAAACGTTCGCTTCTGACTGGCCCCCAACAGTGCAGCTTTGCCACACACACACACACACACACACACACACACACACACACACACATATACATATACACACACCTACAAAGCCCACAGCATCGCACCTACATGCCGGTCCACAGTGCGCGATGGGAGCGACGCCCCCCGCAGCACCTAATAACAAAGCTAGCCCCCCGTCCATGCCGGAAGGCTCTGCTCCAAAATTGGGGCGGTTCGGGCTGGGAGCCCGCCTTCACACACCCGGCCATCAGCACGAGGCGCGCAGGCGCCGCCAACTGAAGTTGGCATTAGCAAAACAGTTTTGGGTACACAATTTAGGGGTCTAATCCAGCATACAGCAATTCTACACGCGTTCACTATGGGTGCAGGCACCGGCTCCCCGAGTTCCGGTAACATCCGGAGACATGCGTGCGCGGTACAGCGCCTATATATTCAGACGGCACAGCCGCACAGATTCACCAGCCGGCATTTACTGGCTCAGCCGGTGCGGGCAGAGCTTGAATCCAGGAATCTCTAGATCGATAACAACACTGCCAACATGTAGCAAAAAGCGTACGGACAACCACAGCACAACAGCGGCCGAACGCCCCGCCAATACGACGATTGTGTGCTTGGTGAGAGCATATGGTTCTTCGTTCCGTACAGCAGAAACAGTCCATACATAGCAAACAAACACGCGAGCCTGCAGCGCCAGAAACGTTCTGCGCGTGCAGGCTTGCATAGCAGCAGATAGATGCGCCCCGAGCTCCCCCACCCAAATCAGCTACCTACCCCTCGCTCCCAACCCGTGCAAAGGACAAGTTCCTGCATCGGCGTAACAGCCACCGATAGGACAGGACCCAAACTCGCTCTGCCCGCACACATCGCAAATAAAATTTACATCGCCACCCCCCAGCCGCGCGCAAACCGCGCCCTAAGCTGTGCACGACGATTGTTGTATTCCCGGGTTCGTGCAATCAACGTTCGCGCGTGGCGCACAAACTCTCCCCATCCACATATGCTGTGTTGATGATGACACAACCATCCAGGCATCCAAGTGCATGCACCTCGTAACTGTGCTCACACAAGTAGTGGTCCCATGCAGCAGTCCCAAGCAGCTTCATGCGTGCTTCTTCGTTCCTAGCCTCTCCGCCTCCAGATGCAAATACCTGCAGCAGCGACCCGACGCGTCTACCTGCGGTCTGCGCCACCGCCTGATCCCGAAATAAAAGCGACTCTGCGGACCACCACAGAAAATGATGAACTAGATTGCCAGGCATCACCTTCGCCACCACCATGACACACAGCATGTGTCAAGCTGATACATACGTCTTGGGCCACAGCAGTGATCGCACGAAACGGCATACCAGCCTTCGTATGTCACAGGGTACTCGCTAGTACTCGCTAGCTTGCTACTGCTATCACCGCGCGTTCCTACGGACGTATGCGCAGCCGCCAGCAACTTGCCGCGCGAGCGAGCGTGGTGCAAATGGTTTTTCCTCGCTTCGCTTGCCGCGGCCTCCAATATACCGCTACTACCTAGCTGCGCGCATCCCGGCCGCCACGGACGCCTTGATGCGCCGAACGTGCTCATACGCATTAGTACCATGCGCCTTTCCTCCTACCTGCCCCGCCCCCTGCCCCGCCCCCTGCCCCGCCCCCTGATGGTTTATTAAGCCGGTGTTGAGTCCTTCTGCTTGTTGTTTGAGGGTACACTGTGCAATTCGATCCAGCAGTTTAAGAAATTCATCGCGCCATGCATGCAGCGATCCGGGCACGCACTCCTGGCCTTGTTGCCTTGCCGGCTGGCTAACTATCTAGTAGTGGGCCCGGGAGCGCTTGCGGGCTGCGCCCGGGCCGTGCTGCTGGCTGCTGCGCCTGGCGCCGCCGCCGCCGCCGCCGGCCGCGCCGCCGCCCAGCAGCGGCGTCATCGCCTCGCCGCCTTCCGCCTCCACGTCGGCCGCCTCTGCGAGCGCGGCGTGGATGGCGCACTGGATGGCGCCGACCTGCGACCACCGCCGCCGTGCGTGCATGTGCATGTGTTAGTAAACGGAAGCGGAGATGTGCATGTGCATGTGTGCATGTGTGCATGTGTGTGTGTGTGTGTGCCGGTGTGCACGAGTGAGAAGAGAGAGGCAGGGGGAGACACGCGCATGCATGCGCGCGAGTTGACGCCCCTGTTCGGCAACCCGCTACAGCAGAGCCATGCACGTGTGCAGCTGGCTGGCGCAGTAGCCCGTCCATCATCAGGCCATGGTCCCGGGTAGGTGCTAGCCCTATCGATGCGTGCGTGGTGGCCCTGGCGGCGCCCACGCACCCACACCCACACTCATGCGGTCGCACTACTGCCGCGCTACATACACTACTGCCCCCGCACGCACCTGCTGCCCCCGCGGCATGACGTCCTCCCCGCACTCCACCTCCAGCTCCAGGGCCATGCGGTGGCCGGGCCCCGGCGCAGGGCTGCGCGCCACACCGAAAAAAGCCCAGCAGCAAAATACAGGCGGCAATATACAAGTCAGGCGATACAAGCCAGGGTACAGTTATTGGGTATGGTTATTGCCCCGCTTCTTTGTGGGGGCTCTATCTTCAGTGCGGTGAGGTGCCCGATTGGGCCAGGCAAGGAGAAGAAGGGAGAAGACCGCCCCAGCGCATGCAGCTGCAGCAGGATCAGGATCCGGAGCAGCAGCGGGCAGCGGCAGCAGCAGCAGCAAGATGCACGCACCTGACGTTCACGCCGCGCAGGCGGATGCCGGCCGCAATCAGCGCACGTGTGGCAGCAGCCGCCAGGTCCCGGCGGGGCGGGCACACGATGCGGACGAGCCAGGACGACGACAGCGGGGCAGCAGCAGGAGCCGGAGCAGCAGGAGCCGGAGCAGCAGCGGCCACAGGAGGAGGAGCAGCCGCGGGCAACGGAGGCGAGGGCGCCGCCACGGGCGCCGTTGTGGGGCTGGTCACGCCGCCAGCACCAGCACCAGCTGAGGCGGCGGCGGTGGCGTAGCCGCAGCCGTGGCGCCCCACGCGCAGCTCTGTGGGAGCCTCCGCCTCCGCCTCGGCCATGATGGCAGCGGCCGCGGCTGCGAGCTCCTCCGTGGCGGTGGCGGTGGCAGTGGCGGTGGCGGCGCCGCCCACGTATCCGCAAGACGAAGGATCGGTGGAGGCCGGGGCAGCGTCCGCCAGCAGGGCAGATGCCTGCTGCGGCCAGTAGGCGGCGCCGGCGGCGGCGGCGGGCACGGTGGGCGCGATGGCCACCGGCGGCGGCGGCGCGGCGCCGGGCGCGGCGCCCGTCCAGACCGGCACCATCACCAGCCCAGCGGTTTGCTGCGGCAGTTGCGGCTGTTGCGGCAGTTGCTGTTCAGGCAGGGGCTGGGGCTGGAGGTGCGTGGGCTCCGGAGCCGGAGCGGGCGCGGCGGGAGCGACCAGCAGGCCGCGCGGCGAGGGTGCACCGGCGGCGGCGGCGGCGGCGATGCTGCCCGCCGCCGCGGCGTACGCGCCGCCGACCGGCACAAAGCCGATTGGCATCTGCTGGGCGCCAGCGGCGGCGGCGGCGGCGGCGGCAGCAGCGCCGTTGTTGGCGGCGGCGGCCGTCGCGGACGCCGCGGCGGCAACAGCAGCGGCGGCGGCGGCCTTGATGAAGGGCAGGTGCAGCAGGTTCAGCCCGGCAGCAGTAGCAGCAGCAGCGGTCGTGGCAGCCGCGGAGGCAGCAGGGGCAGCGGCAGCGGCAGCGGCAGGGGCAGCGGCAGGTGCGGGAGCGCCGGGCACCACCGCCGCCGCCGCGGCGGCGGGGCCGGTGCGGCCGGTGGCGGCGGCACCCACGGCCGCGGCGGCGGCGGCGGCCTGCACGAGCAGCGACTGCACAGTGGCGGAGGTGGAGGCACCCGCGCCTGCAAGGGGCCCCGGCGCCGTCGGCAGCTGCTGTGGCGCCATCACAGGGCTCGAAGGCGGCGACGGCAGGGACGCGGCAGAAGGCAGGGACGCGACGGAAGCTCTGGGCGCCGCCGCCGCCGCAGCAGCAGCAGCAGCAGCAGCCTCTGCTGCTGCAGCGGGCGCCGCAGTGGGTGACGCGGCAAGCATCGGCGTGGACGTGGCACTGCCGCTGGCCGCCGGCTGCTGCTGCTGCGGCTGCTGCTGCTGTTGCTGTTGCTGCTGCTGCAGCATGTTCTTGAAGCCGGCGGCGGCTGCCGCCGCGGCGGCGGCGGTCGCCGCCAGCTGGCGGCGCAGCAGCTCGTTGTCCTGCTGCAGCTGGCGGTAGCGGACCACCGCGTCGGCCAGGATGGCGTGCTTGGGCCGCTTCAGGCCGCCGCCGCCGCCGCCACCTGCTACAGCCTCGCCGCCGTCGGCTGTAGCAGCAGCGCAGCGGTAGCGCGGGTCACAGGCGGGCACCAGCTCGCCCAGCTGCTCGATCAGGTTGTTGATGCGGTCGCGCCGGTGCTTCTCAACCGTCGAGTGCGACAGCGGCAGCTTGCGGCAGCCGCCGCCGCTCTTGGCCGCCGCCGCCGCCGAGCCGCGCTTGCCGCCGCCGCCGCCACCGGCGGAGGCGCCGTAGGAGGGGTCATCGTCATCGTCATCCGCGAAGGCGAAGGCGAAGTTATCGGCATCGGCGGAGGGCGTCGTGGACGCCAACATGCCGGCGGCGGCGCCGCCGGCAGCCGCTGCCGCCGCGGCGGCGGCGGCCGCGGCGGCGGCGAGCTGCTGCTGCACCGCAGCGGCGGCGTCCAGCAGCGACGGCGCCGCCGCCAGGCTGCTGGCGTGGGCGGTGAAGGGTGAGCCGGCGGCAGCGGCGGCGGCGGCGGTCGCGTCAGTATCACATGAGTGGCTGGTGGCTGGTGCCGCCGGCGCGTTGGCGGCGGCGGGCGGGAGCGCCGCGGGCACCACGGGTGATGCCGGCAGCGGTGGAAGAGGAGGCACTGCGGCCGCCGCCGCCTCTCCGTTCGCGCCGCTGGCTCCAGCCGCCGCGTCCGCGGCGGCGGCGCTGCAGCCGAACGCGAAGGTGTGGAGGTTGGGGATGTTCAACGCGGAGCCGAAGGTGGCGGCGGCAGAGCCGCTCGTGCCGAGCGGCGCCGCCGGCTGCGGCGATCCCGCCGCCGCCGCCGCCGCAGCTGCCGCCAGCATGGTCTGTTGCGGGCTTGAGCCGTACGCTGGGTTGGTGGCGTCGATGCCGGCGGCGGCGGCGGTGGTGGCGGCGGCAGGGGCGGGTATGGCGGTGAAGGTGACCAGCGGCAACCCCGCCGCCAGCAGCTGCTGCTGTTGCTGCTGCGAGAGCGTTCCGGTGGCGGCGAGGGACGACACCGCGGACTGCACGGCCGCTGCGGTGGAGAAGGTGGCGGAGGCGGCGCGGTCCTCGGGCGCTGCGAGCGTGGGCGCGGCGCTGCTGGCGTAGCTGCTGCTGTCGTAGCTGCCGGAGCCGTAGCCCGCGCCCGCGGCGGCGCAGCTGGTGAGCAGGGCGTGGTGGTGGTGGTGGTGGTGGTGATTGTGATGGAGCGGGTGAGGCTCCTGATGCTGCTGCAGCTGCTGCGCCTGGGGGTGGAAGGGCGAGAGGTCGGCGCCGGAGGTGCCGTTGGCCGGGTGGTGCGGCGTGCTCGAGGAGAGCGGGCCGTCGCTCGGCGAGCCCGCTGCGCTGCCGTGGGACGACTCCGCCGGCTCCTGCTTCACGATGGCGAGCGCGGCCAGTGGCGGCGCCGTCTGAGATGGGAGCTGCATGTCACATGCAACTGCCGGCGCGTGCACGCAGCCGTCACCGTTCTGTGCCAGTCCCCCCATGCCCGCAGCGCTTCCGACGACTTCGTCGCCGACATGCGGCAGGTCAAACGCGAACACGGAATCTTGCTCGTGCTGGAACAGGTAGTCGTGCATCTCGGCATCGGAACACATATGACAGCCGTCGGGACCAGCGCCTGGCCCCGCATCCCAAAATTCCGCTAGTGATGCCATCGTCGCAAAAAAGGTATCTGCGGGCAGCATGTCAAGAAGTCCAGGTGTCACACTTATGCAATTGATAACGCCTTGGGCCCCAGATCGCAGCTTTGGGCGTGTTCGGCAACCCGCTGCCCCTTACTCGGCGGCCAGGGTTCTTTGCAGCACAACAGTGCACTCAAAAGGGCTCGCAGCGTCCCGCCGACCAAGCTTTGAGCAGCATGCGCCATGTGCAGCAGCCTCACCTGCAGCTTTCAACCACTATCAGGGCCACGCAGATGTCGGGGCCTTGCCTCGAGACGACGACGATTTTGTTTCGTGGGCTCTTCTGCCTTTTAGGCTGCGCAAATGCGGTCTATGTGTGCTGGGCGAAGGACTGTCAACTGAAAATATAGTGTTCACATGCGCGTAACGAGTTACCGGGCACATGGGCGTACGGTTCGCCAGCTGACTCCGGTAGCATGATTTCTCCTCAAGATCGCTATATGTACTTCTTGCAATGTCCAAGGAGCCTAAACCGGAGCAAGCGCGACTACGAGGCGCAGCGGGAGCGCACCCTGGTGGCATGTACGCATTTATGCACGCCCGCTTGTCTGCAAGGCATGAACGTATACTTGGTAATAGCAGTTATCCATTGCAAGCATAGTAATATAAACCCTAGTCGGCGCTGGCGCCGCCGCTTTTTGTTCGTCTTCGTGACCGCAGCCCTCGACATAAAATTGCAATAGATGATGTCAAGAACTATAAAATTTGAGAAGCCGTGCGTCAAGCTGTCGCGGCCGGGCAGGAACTCGCGAAATCGACGCTTCGCTGGGCACCCGCGAGGTACGCGCGACTGGTTGAACATGCGATGGCTAGGATGGCCGCGTCCAGCCCCACGGCAGTTGTTGTGCACGTGCGCTGCGTCAAAAGTTTCTTCCAGGTCACGGAGGCGTGCCGGTTGGTCTCCACGCATATTAGTAACATTGACCAGCAGCTCCCCTTCGCCACTCCCGCCCAAGCTCCCCCCCCCCCGTCGATGATGCAAGGGAACATGTGTGCGGCGGCCCTGGAATGTCTGAAGACCCCACCCACCTCTGCCCCACAAATACCGTTAAAACATAAGTAGTCGGGACTGAGGCAAATTGCGCGCTGTGCCTGTACCGACTGAGGTAGCTGGCCGATGTTGCTGAAGCGTTTTGCTGTTGCGCAGTCCTCACGCTCCGCACGCCCGGCCAGGCGATGCCACCAGCGCCACTCCCGCCCCCGAGGCTAGGCCACCACCAGCAAGGGGGCCCACCCATGGGCCCACCGGCCACGCCCTCTCTGTCACCGTGTATGTCAGTGCCGGCCCCAGGTGGCGGCGGCGCAGGCCCCAGGCATCTCGGCTGCTGCATTGCCCATGCATGTGAAGTGTGTGCGCCGGTCCGGTGTCAGCGCTCTCGCCAGTCCACAGAGACTGGCAGGCTGCAGCGGCCGTGCTTTGGGCCCAGGTAAGGGGCCTCCCCACAGCTGTCAATCCTGTCATACACGAAGATCTGGTGGCGTGCTTACGTTTTCGTTTCGCAATTTAGAGCATGTCCGTAACGAGGTGGGGACGCTGCCATGCGTCGGAAGAAGTCTGGCCGGGGCATTCATCTATGCATTCACTGAGACCTGGCCGGCCAGTCGGCCAGCCGGGGAAAGGGAGCGAGGGGAATCAGGGGATGCTTTGGGCGGTACGGTCACATGTCCAGCCGTGTGCTGCTGCTGTTGCTGCTGCTGCTGTTGCTGTTGCTGCCCGGTGGCGGCGGTGGCAGCGTGGCGGCGGCGCAGCAGGCACCAGCGAGCGGTGCGCCCAACAGCGAGGCGGCCGCGGTGGTGCTGCGAAGTGGCGAGCGGGGAGCTGGGCTCTTCCTCGAGCGGTGGTTGCGGCGGGGCCGGCGCCGGTGGCGGGTGGGTGGGTGGGTGGGTGCTGGTCGCGGGGCAGGTGGAATACCGGGTGGGCTTGCGTCCGTGCGTGCGTCCGTGCGCGCGTCCGCGCGTGTGCGTGTGCGTGCGGTCTGCCTGCCTCAGGCCCTCACATGTGGTGGCCTCATCCATCCATCCATCCATCATGCGATGTCCCAGGTCCTACGAACAACCAGGGCAACCTTCTACGAACGCAGGGTATGGGCGGAAACCTACTGTCCCAGGAGGCTCCCACCGCGCCACCTGCCGCCTAACGGCACCCCCTGCAGGTGCGGCCGGCGGCGGAGCTGTAGCTGGCGGGCCGGCTGCAGGCGCTCGGCGCGGTACGGCGCAGCTGCGGCCGCGGCTGCCGGCGTCCGTCCGTGTCGACCCCCTCGCTCCGGTCTCCGCGGTGGCCGACCTGCGCTGGCAGCGCGGCCTGACGGAGCAAGGAGTTAGCAGAGGCGGTGCGGGAGCGCATTAATGAGGGGCACACGGCCCGTGTATGTGGCGGCGGCGGCACTGACGCCGCCTGGGCAGGTGGCGGCGCTGCTAGCGGCCTGCCTCGCAGCCCCAGCTCAGGGCCTCCCCGTTCCTTACCGTGTCGCGTAGCGTCTGGATTGTCACGGGGCATCAAATTCCCAAGTCCCATCGTCGCGCAGCACTCCGATTACCGTACAATACGGTACGTTTCGTTGAGTCTAGGGAGGGGAGGACCGATGCGACCACATGTTAACTGGGCGCATATGTGGGGTGTGCAATCATGTTTGGGAGGGTAGGGGTGGAACCGAAGGCGCGGTGGATATGGAGTGTGTGGTGTGGTGCGTCGCCGGGGCTGCACTGCTGCGCTGTCCCTTACAGCGATCGAACAGGTGAGGCTGCTGTCGGGTTGGCCCTGTCGATCTGTCGATCTGTCAGGATGTGGCATTACTGCAGTTAGGTGTCCGCAGATGGGAGCGTTGGTGCAGCAGCTGGTGCGTGTGTCGCGACTACAGCTTGTGGCTGGAAGGCCAGTGCGATGCTGCAAGTGTGCAGGATGGAGGGATGCGGCACCCTCCGACACACCATTTCCGGCCGTTGCCGTGCTCATTGCACCTGCAGACACGAACACACGTATTAACTTTCCCTTGCTTGAAGCCCAGGACTTTCCCTTGCAATCGGGCGATTCGGAAAAACGTGGCCATACCCACACGGCGTACGATTTCCCGCGTCCGGTTCCCGCGGCCACCGCGCAATCCTCTGAAGCACCACGAATAACCCCCTCGCTCTCCAAAGTGTATAATAAACTACGTGCTGTGCATAGTTGTAGGGCACGGCTTAAGACCACAGTGGTCACAGGTTGCAAGGTTCCATCAACTTCCCCGCTGTGCCAGCGAAGGACCACACGGCCGCGTGCTTAGGCGCCTACGTCATTGCTGTGCTGAGACATTCGTGAGATTGATTTAGGAGTTGCACCCGGCAGCGCGGCCTAGCGCGCAAGCTTGTAACGCGTTTGCCATCTGTTGCAAGCTAGCGACGATGTGGAAATTCATTTCCGCGGGCAAGACCGGTGGTCCGCTTCTGCGCTCGCTGAACGACAACAAGGGGCGCCAAACTTGGGAGTATGACCCAGCGGCAGGCACGCCGGAGCAGCGCGCTGAGGCGGAGCGGCTGCGCGAAGAGTTCACTGCTAACAAAGATAAGCACCACCACTCGGGCGATGAGCTTCTTCGCCTGCAGTGCGCGGACCGCATTCGCGCCAAGAAGCATTCCCCGCCATCGGGCCCGGTTCCCGACTCGCCCGACGCTGAGCGCGTTGAGGACCACCTGAAGGGTGCGATCAGCTTCTACGAGTGCCTGCAGCAAGAGGACGGCCACTTCCCTGGCGACTATGGTGGCCCGATGTTCCTGCTGCCCGGCCTGGTCATCGCTCTGTACACCTGCGGTGTGCTGGACCAGGTGGGGGCGTGAGGCGGAGGAGCGATGAGGAGGGTTTGGGGGGGGCCAGAGCAAATGGGGAAGGGGGTTACGAAGGGAGCATGACCGGCAGGCGCGGGTGGATGGGTTGGAATGTGGGGGAGGCGTGCCGGCCGCGTATCCCCATGCACGCGGGTGGGGGACCTGGACCGGGCGCCGAGGCGGAGGCAGTGCTGGGCCCGGGGCGCACTGTTTTCGCGAACAGCAGCAGCAGCAGCAGCAGCAGCAGCAGCAGCAGCAGCAGTTGCAGCAGCAGCAGCAGCAGCAGCAGCAGCAGCAGCAGCAGCAGCAGCGGCAGCAGCGGCAGCAGCAGCAGCAGCAGCAGCAGTTGCAGCAGCAGCCGCAGCAGCAGCAACAGCTCCTTGGCGAGTGGTTGCTACCGCGGGGGCCGCGTAAGGACGGGGCTTGCGTTTCATGCAGTGGCCTTCCGCTCACCACAACGCGCTCACCCCTGTGCCCCCCTGTGTGGGTTTTTGGGTTGCAATGGTCGCTTTGGTTTCTGGAACGAACTACCGCCCCCTGTTGCTGCCTTCCCCCTACTTAAATGCATGGAACACTCGCCTCACTGCCACCCGCCCCGCCCCGCCCCTCCCCGGCCCCTACCTTCCCAGATCTTCACCCCCATGCACAAGAAGGAGGCGCTGCGCTACCTGCACAACCACCAGAATGCCGACGGCGGCTTCGGGCTTCACATCGAGGGCGGCAGCACCATGTTCGGCACCGGGCTCAAGTGAGGCAGGGGGGAGAGGGGCTGCAAGGGGAGGGGCTGGGAGGGGCTGGGAGGGGCTGGGAGGGGCTGGGAGGGGCTGGGAGGGGCTGGGAAGGAGAGAGAGGTAGAGCGCGCCCACCCGGACAGCCGCCCATCCTTGCCAAACCACATGCTTTGCCGCCTCAGCACACGCGTCCACCCCTCAACACCTGCGCACGCCCCTTTCCCCGGCATCCCAGCCTCCTCACCCCACACTCACACTTTCTTACACACACATGCATTCACGCATGCCACACACACACACACTAACACACACACACACACACACACACACACGCCCTGCACACACGCACACACGCACCCGCAGCTACGTGATGGCCCGGCTGCTGGGCCTGGGCCCGGAGGAGGGGCTGTGCGTCAAGGCGCGGGAGTGGGTGAGTGAGTGGGTGGGTGGGTGGGTGGCACGGCGGTGGTGGGTGAAGGGTGGTGGGTGGGGGTGCAGGGTGGGTGGGTGTTGGGGTGGGGTGGTTCGTTCCAGAAACCAAAAGCCAATCGGTGGTGGGTGGGGGTGGTGGGTTGTGGTGGGGGTGTGGGAGGGGAGTAGTTTGTTTTGGGATGTGGGGGTTTGGGTGTGGGAGAGGGTAGTTCATTCCAGAAACCAAAGCAACCATTGCAACCCAAAAGCCGGTGCGGGTGCTGGACTGGTAGAGGCAGCGGACGGCTGACGGCAGTGGGGCTTGGGAGTAACGGTAACGTGGTGGGGGCGGTGGCGGGTAGCGCTGGGATGCGGCTGCGCAGGAGCGCGGGCGCGGCTGGGCTGGGGGCGTCGGGAGTGCGGCACTGCAGTGCGGTGCGATGCAGTGCCGCACAGCGCCCCCCAACCCCCCACGTTCTGGAATGAACTATCCCCCCCATTGGGTTTGGTTTAGTTTGGGCTAGTAACCACAACCCCCCCCCCCCACCTGCTCCGCAACTGCCCCCACGGTGCGTGCCCGCCTTCACACACACACATTTGTTTTCTCCCTTTGTTCGGACTGTGGCTTGGGGAAGGTCTTGACACCCTCTCTCACACCGTCATTATTCAAACATGCATGGCCCCCCCCCCCCCCACACACACACCCAGATGCACGCGCGCGGCGGCGCCACCTACATCACCAGCTGGGGCAAGTTCTGGCTGGCGGTGCTGGGCGTGTACAGCTGGGACGGCATGAACCCGCTCACGCCCGAGATGTGGCTACTGCCGCACAAGTGAGGGCAGGGGAGGGAAGGAGGGGAAGAGGGGAAGAGGGGGAGGGAAGGAGGGCAGGGAGGAAGGGGTGTGGATACGGGGCAGGTGTGGGGTATGGGTGGGATGCGGCATGACGTCAGGGCCCCGCCCCCCCCTCGCGCGCCCGAAAGTCCATCCGTGCTAGGCATGTGCCTGAGGGGCGCCTGGCACCCAACCGGTGCCCGACCCCCCCTGTGCGACCTCTCTCCCCCATGGATGGCTAACCCCACCTCCCCACCTCCCCACCTCCCCGCAGCAAGTGGACGGGCATCGGCATGCTGCACCCCGGCCGCTTCTGGTGCCACTGCCGCATGGTGCGGGCGTGTGAGGGCGTGTGTGGGGGCGTGTGTGCGTGTGAGGGCGTGAGGGCGTGTGAGGGCGTGTGTGGGGGCGTGTGTGCGTGTGAGGGCGTGAGGGCGTGTGTGGGGGCGTGTGTGCGTGTGAGGGCGTGAGGGCGTGTGAGGGCGTGAGGGCGTGTGAGGGCGTGAGGGCGTGTGAGGGTGTGTGTGCATGTGAGGGTGTGAGGGTGTGGGCTGTGGCGATTCGGCGCTGGGGGCCGGGCCCGGGCCGGCGGGAGGTGTGGGTGTGGCGCTGGTGCGGCGGAGGGGGGGGAGCTCATGGCGGTGGCGTGGCATCATTGGCGGCCTGCGGCCCGCACCCCCGTCGCTGCGTGCGGAATGCAATGGGTTCCATGCCGGCACGTGCCGGCGCCCCCCTCCCTGCTGCTGCCCTCACCACTGGCCTCCTCCAAGAACCCGCGCCACCTCGCTCTCCCCCCTCTCCTACGCCTTCTCTTCTTAATGCACAATGCGTGTACCCCCCCTCTTCCCCGCCCATCTCCACCAAACCAAACCCCACAGGTGTACCTGCCCATGAGCTACGTGTACGGCAAGCGCGGCACGTGCCAGGAGACGCCGCTGACCGCCGCCATCAGGTTGGGGGGGGGGGGTTGGGGGGGAAAGGTTTGGGGTGTGGGTGGGGGCGGGGGCAGGCCCGCACGCCCTCGCGCTCACGCGGCTTCACCCTGCCGCGTGTGCCCACACGGGTGTCCTCCACGTGGCGTGTGTGCTGCCGTACACAACGCCACACGCCGCACCACACACACCGGCTCCCACACCTCCCGCGGTCCCGCCCCACACTCCACACTGTGCCTTGTGTGCGTACGACCCGTACGACCACCACACAGGCAGGAGCTGTACCCCATGCCGTACGGCAAGATCGACTGGAACGCGGCCCGCAACCAGTGCGCCAAGGAGGACCTTTACTACCCCCACCCGCTGGTGCAGGTGGGTTCGGGGGGCGTGTGTGTGTGTGTGTGTGTGTGTGTGTGTGTTGGGGGGGGGAGGGGTTTAGGCTTGAATGGGGGCGCTGTTCTGCAGTTGAACGTTGGGCCCAAGGGGGTTCTTCAGACTTCTCTCCCGCTCCCGGTGCCCCATCCCTACCCCCCAACCACCCCACCCCAACATTCTTTAATCGGACCCATACCATTCCATGGATGGCTACCCCTCCCAATTCCCCCTAGAATTGGTACTCTCCTACGCCTACTGCCTACCTGCTACCCACGTGCCTGCTACCCTTCGCTACATATCCTTGCAACCCCCCTATGAATTGGTAATTGGAATGAAGCCCCCAACCCCCCGAGGACATCGGCAGTTAGTTTGGGCTGGTAACCACAACCCCCCGAGGACATCGGCACTTCATCTTTGACTAAACACCGTCCATGGATGGCTACACCCCCCCCCCCGATTTTGGTTTTGAATGGGCCGGTGTTTGGTTCGGGTTCTCTTGCTCGTTTTGCTTCTGGTTTCTGGAATGAACTAACCCCCCCGTCATTAATTTGAATGCATGGAACCCCCGGCCCAAACCCCACACACAGGACGTGCTGTGGTGGGCGCTGTACAAGGCGGAGAACGTGCTGCAGGGCAGTTGGCTGCGGCGGCTGGCTCTGGCGGAGTGCATGAAGCACATCCACTACGAGGTGGGTGCGTGGGTGGGGGCGGTTTGGGGTGGGTGGGTGGGTGGGTGGGTGGTTGGGTGGGTGGGTGGGTGGGTGGTTGGGTGGGTGGGTGGGTGGGGGGTTGTGGGTGGGGGGCGGGGGGGGGGAGAAGGTTAGGTCGCCCCAGGACCATTAAGCAAACCAACTCGCACGTCATCTCGCACCAGCCACCATGTCTGGCCGGGGCGCGGGGGGTGCTGTGCGCCTCACCTCGCAGCTCGCGGGTCATTGGGGGGGCCGCCTCAACACCACCTGGGGGGCGGGCGCCATGAGCGCTGCGCCCTTCACGCGCGCGCCTCCACTCCGTTCGCATTCGAGTGTCACCCCACACCCGCACCCACCAAGTACCAATCACAAACCACCACAACTGCCACGTCTACTCTTTTGCACACACAAACACACACACACACACACACACACACACACACACACACACAGGACGAGAACACGCGCTACGTGGACATCGGCCCCGTGAACAAGGTCATCAACATGCTGGCATGCTGGCTGGAGGAGCCGGGCGGCAAGGCCTTCCAGAAGTGGGTGGCGGCTGGGTGGCGGCTGGCGGGGGGGGTGTGGTTACCTGCCCAAACTCAACCAAACCCAATGCATAAGAGCGGGGATCCCACCTCGTCATTAATTTA
This sequence comes from Chlamydomonas schloesseri, assembly GCA_016834595.1. NCBI lineage: Eukaryota > Viridiplantae > Chlorophyta > Chlorophyceae > Chlamydomonadales > Chlamydomonadaceae > Chlamydomonas > Chlamydomonas schloesseri. The sequence continues at coordinate 87,681 of JAEHOD010000023.1, read as the reverse complement.
AATGCATGGAACCCTACACCCCTACACCCCACCCTACTGCCCACACGCACGCACGCACGCACGCACGCAGGCACCTGCCGCGCGTGCACGACTACCTGTGGGTGGCGGAGGACGGCCTCAAGATGCAGGGCTACAACGGCAGCCAGCTGTGGGACACCTCCTTCGCGGTGCAGGTGGGGGGCGGGGGCAGGTGGGCGGGTGGGCGGGTGGGGGGGGGTGGGGGGGTGGGGGGGGGCGGGTGTTGGGCGGGTGGGCGGTGCAAGTGGGCGGGCGGGGGCAGGTGGGCGGGTGGGCGGGTGGGCGGGGTGCAGGTGCGCGGTGCGGGCGGGCGGTACAGGTGCACGGTGCGGGCGGGCGGGTGTGGGCGGGTGGGTGGGCATTGGGTGGATGGGTGGGTGCAGCCATGGGTGGGCATGCGGGGATTGGGGGAGGGGCGCAGTATGGGATGGGTGTGATGGAGGGATGGGTGGCCGAGGACGACCGCCCTCCAACCCCACGTGCTCCCACACGCTCCTCCCCATGCACCCGCGCCCGCACACGCGGCACCCCACCACACCTCCTCCGCGCTCTGGGCAGGGACGGTTTGGGCTTTGGGTTCTGTCAGTTGTTTGCTTTGGCTTCTGGAATGGACTACCACCCCCGCGCTCTATGGCTCTGGGTTGCAATGGTCGCTTTGGCTTCTGGAATGAACTACCCCACCTCCACCTTTACCCCTACTCCTACACACACACGCACGCACGGTCTTATATTTGTTTGTTATCTCCTTGTGATCTCTAACACACGCACGCACACGCACACACAGGCCATCGCGGAGGCGGGCCTGCTGCCGGTGTCGGCGCGCTGCCTGCGCAAGGCGCACGAGTACGTGGAGCAGAGCCAGGTGCGGGGCGGGGGGGGCGGGTGTGTGTGTGTGCCATGCATGTTTAATTAATGACGAGGGGGGGGCGGGGGGCGGGGCGGGCGTGTACGGGATCTATGCGTGCCGTAGTAGGTGTGGAAGAGGAGTTGGGCAGGGGCGCGGTGCGCGCGGGCAGGCCGTCGCTTTAGTCATGCAGGCAACGCCAAGACCCAAGGTTGATGGCAGTGCCGTGCTCCATTCGGTTTCTGTAGCAAAGCGCCCCACCCCCGGTCGCTTTGGTTTCTGGAATGGACTACCCCGCCAGCCACCCGCCCACCGTGGCCTACCCCATCTCCCACCTCCCTCCCACCTCTCACCTCCCACCTTCCGCCCACCTCCCACCTCCCTCCCTCCCACCTCCCGGCCTCCCCCCCATCCCCCTCCCACCTCCCTCCCACCTCCCTCCCACCTCCAACAAAATAACAATGATACCTACGCAACCCACAAGTGCCCGCGTTTCTTAAGGAGAAGTGAGACAAGCTCACCCCACCATTCCCTCCCACCTCCACCACCTCCCCCCAGGTGATTGAGGAGGCCGCGCCGCCGCTGTCCGCCTACTACCGCCACATCAGCAAGGGCGCCTGGCCCTTCAGCAGCCGCGACCACGGCTGGCCCATCTCCGACTGCTCCAGCGAGGGGCTCAAGGCCGCGCTCACGCTGGCGCTGCTGCCGGAGGAGCTGGTGAGCGGGGAAGGGGGCGGAGGGCGGGGGCCGGGGGTAGCCATCCATGGGATGGTGTTCATAAAAGTGGGGGAGCCGGGGAGGGGTAGTTCATTCCAGAAACCAAAGCGAGCATATCAACCCGAAAGTGGGGGAGGGGCGGGGCGGGGCCAAGGGGGATACTGCATTCAATCATGGGGGGTTACTGGTAAACAGTCCCGGTGAGAAACAAAATGCGAACACGACTGCGCTGCAGCTGGGAAACGCAGGTAGGGGGAGCGCCTGTTGTTGGTACCCGCCCAGTACCAACCCCAATGCGAAAGGACGAGGAGGAGAGCGTGGCCTGGGGGAGGTAACGGGGAAACGCCTTCCCCTTGGACCCCCCCTCCCCCGCCAGCCCACGCAGTCATGTTCGCAGTTGTTTCTCACCGGGACTGTTTACCAGTAACCCCCGCCAGCCCGCCCCTACACCCTTGTACGACCTGCCATTCGCTTGCTAGAATCGCGGACTTTGCCACCCAAACCCAAACCCAAACCCATTTCAACCCCTCCCCCATCAGGTGGGCCCCGCCATTTCCCCCGAGCGGCTGTACGACTGCGTCAACGTCATCCTCAGCTACCAGAACGCGGACGGCGGCATGGCCACGTACGAAAACACGCGCAGCTTCCACTGGCTGGAGGTGGGTGGGTCACTGGGTTGGGTTGGCGGGTGGGGGGTTTGTGTGTGTGTGTGGGGGGGTGCCATGCATGTTGAATCAATGACGGGGGTGGGGGGTTCCATGCATTGAGGTTAGGCAGTGGGGGGAGGAGGGTAGCTTATTCCAGATACCAAGGCGACCATTGGGTGGGAGGAGCGTGTGGGGGACGGTAGGAGGGGAGGAGCGTTTGGGGAAAGGTAGGGGGGGGGAGCGTGTGGGGGAAGGTAGGAGGGGAGGCGCGTGTGTGTAGGGGAGGGATAGTTCATTCCAGACACCGAAGCAAGTTCGGGGGTGGGGGTAGTTCATTCCAGAAACCAGAAGCGAAACGACCAAGAGAACCCGAACCAGCCAGCCCAGCCGAGAGCGCGGAGGTGGTGTAGCTTGAACAGGTGGTGGGCCTTGGGCGCCCTTGAGCCTTGAATCTTGAGCCTTGCCGTCGGTGTTGTCGATAGACATGGATGGCACCCAGGCTCGCGCGCGCACCGACCCATCCCGTTAGTTAGCTCAGTCGCGCGATCCAGGCGTGATCCTCACCTGCTGGGTACCACAGCAGCGCCGGCAGGTGGGGAGCAGGAGGGTGTGTGTATGTGTGTGTATGGGGTTTGGTCATTGCGGCCGCCGCGGCCCGCGGCCCGTTCCTGGTACCAACACCAACACCAACAACGCCAACACCACCAACGCCAACACCCCAACCCCCTGACTCCGGCACCACCACCGCAAACAACAACAAACTAACCAACCAACTAACCAACAATGTACCAACCAACAAACCCACCGACAGATCCTGAACCCCGCCGAGACGTTTGGCGACATCATTGTGGACTACAGCTACGTGGAGTGCACCAGCGCCTGCATCACCGCGCTGTGCGCCTTCCGCAAGTGAGGCGGCTGGGGCTGTGGGGGCTGTGGGGGCTGGGTGGCTGGCGGGCAGGGTCTGGGTGGCGGGGAAGGGGGTGGCTGGGGGGGGGCAGCGGAGGGGGCTGGGCGTGGGGTGGCGGGAGGGGACCGGGCATGGGTGGGTAGCCATCCATGGAATGGATGCGGGGGGCCGAGCTAGGGGTGTAATAATGTGTAAGGCTGGCGGCCAGGAGTGAGCGAGATTGGAAGAGCTCGCATGCCCTCCAGTGTTGGAGTGTGATCAGCACTCTATATACCTCGCGACGGAAACTATCACACCCCAAGTGGGGGTGGGCGCTCTTCCTGCCGCGAGTTCAACGCCGGTCGAGAGCTAGCAAGAGCGGCGCGCCTGGAGTGATCACCGTGCCGTGGGAGGGGGTGGGGGTGGGGGTGGCTGTGGCGCGAGCGGCACAGGGGGCCCGCGGGGGGTGCAGCGCCGCAGTACCGCAGTAGCCATGCGGGCACGGGCTTGCCGAGGTACTCGGTGGGTATGTACGACACGGCACGGCTCGGCACGGCCCGGTGTGTGGCACTGTCAGAGCTTCGCGCTCTGCAAGGTTGGGCGCCGCCCACCCTTCTCGGACACCTCCCCTTTCCCCCGGCTTGCAACCCGCCACCTCACGCCCAACCGCCCCTCCGCATGCGCCCCCATTGCACGCGCCCTCGCACACACGCCCTCGCACACGCCCATGCGCTGCTCCCTCCACCCCTCCACCCCTCCGCCGCACGCAGGCAGCACCCCACCCACCGCGCTGCGGAGATGGTGGCCTCACTGAAGCGCGCCGAGGCCTTCATCCGCTCCATACAGCGGCAGGACGGCTCCTGGTAAGGCAGCTGACAGGGGGGAGGGGGAGGAGAGGGGGGGTGGCAGCGGCAGGACGGCTCCTGGTAAGGCAGCTGACAGGGGGGAGGGGGAGGAGAGGGGGGGTGGCAGCGGCAGGAGGAGGGGCCCAGCTGGTGGAGGAGTGGGAGCTTGGGCGGGCGGGTGCCCCCCCCTGTCGCAACGTCTGTCTACATCTCCCTCGTCATTAATCAAACATGCATGGCACCCCCCCCTGCCGAACCGCTCTAACCGTCGGCAATTACTAACCCTGCCCATGCCTAGAATGCCACTCGGTTCACTCGGTTGGCTTTGCTGTGGCTCTGGCCTCACGCTCTGGCCTTTTGGGCTCTGGAATGAAGCACCCACCTGGTTTGGGAGACCCGGTGCCGAAACAATTTTTTTACGTGTCGAGTGTTCCCCGCTGTCATTGTAGGTTACGCTCTCCTCCTCCTTTTCGCATTGGGTATGGTTTACTTGGGGCTGGTACCTACAACCACTACCCGCTGCAACCACTACCTGCTGCACTTCGCTGATGGTCCTTGTAACCCCAAACCCCTCTCCCCCCCGCTCTTTCTGTGTTCCCCCAACCCCGCCTCTCTCCCCCTCACCCCCTCTCCTCCCCTTTTCCAACCCACGCACCCGCCCCCCCCCCCCAATGTTGCAATGGTCGCTTTGGTTTCTGGAATGAACTACCCCCAACCCCCCAACCCAAAACCCTCCAGGTACGGCTCCTGGGGCGTGTGCTTCACCTACGCCTGCTGGTTCGGCGCCACGGGGCTGGCGGCGCTTGGGCACACCTACCAGTCCGACGAGGCGCTGCGGCGCTGCGCCGCCTTCCTGGTGGACAAGCAGCGGGCGGACGGCGGCTGGGGCGAGAGCTACCTGTCCTGCCAGGACAAGGTGGGGGGGGCGTGTGTAGGGGCGTGTGGGGGCGTGTGGGCGTGGGGAGGAGGGGGGCAGCGGGGAGGGGGAAGGGGGCGGGAGGGGAGGGGTGGGAATTGGGGATAGAAGAGAGGGGGAAGGGGTTGTGAGTACTACACCGGCCGAGGCTGAACCAAACAAACGGAGCTAGCGTGCCATAGGCAGATCGGCGACAAATGCACATGAGGGATACTTGATTACACTTGTGCACATGTACGCGCGTGCGCGCTTGCACACACACACACAAGTCAACACTCAATTACGTTCACAGTCACACGTTCACACACACACACACACACCTTGTTATCTCTAACACACACACACATGCCGTACGCCCACACCTGCACCTGTACCTGCATGCGCGCACAGGTGTACAGCCAGCTGGAGGGCGACAGCCACGTGGTGAACACGGCGTGGGCCATGCTGGCGCTCTTGGCGGTGGGCTACCACCAGGTCAGCAGGGGGAGGAGAAGGAGGAGGAGGAGGAGGAGGAGGAGGGGGGGGGAGGAGGAGGAGGGAAGGAGGGGAGGGGAGAGAGGGGGGGTTGGAGTTTGGGGCTCGAGAAGGCGGGGAGTTGGGGCTCATGGTAAGAATAGCTTATGAAACAACTGCACTGCGAGTGGAAGCAGCAGGCGCGCGCGTGTGTGTGGGAGGGTGGCTGTGGAGGCGGGGGTTGGAGGGTTGGGTTAGAGGGTTGGAACGGAGGGTTGGGTTGGAGGGAACTTCAGGTGAGAGGGCAGAGAGGGCTTTGCGCGGGGGTTGGAGGGTGGGAATTTAGGGCGGGGCGGGGGGCGGGGGACACTGCGCATGACACGCCCCGTGCGCCACCCACCCACCCCCAACCCCCAACCCGCCCGCCCCACACACACCATCACCACCACCACCACCACCACCACCACCACCACCACCACGACCCCCCCCCCCACACACACCCCTCCCGCTGCAGGTGGACCCGGAGCCGCTGCGGCGCGGCGCGGTGTTCCTGATGCGCATGCAGCAGCCCTCCGGCGACTGGCCGCAGCAGCATATCAGCGGCGTGTTCAACCGCAACTGCATGATCACCTACGCCAACTACCGGTGAGGCATCATGGGGGTGTGTTGGGAGGTAGGTGGGTGCGGTAGTTCGTTGGGTAGTTGGTTGAGGGCCGGGGGTACCGGGATCGTGGAGCAGGGGAGGTACGAGAGCGGCATCGGGGGCGTCGCGTTGCAATAGTAAGGCACGCATGGAAGAACCCTCGCGCCCTGCCCCCCCGTCATTAACTTAAATGCATGGAAGCCCCCACCCCTCCTCAACCCATCCTTGCACACACACACACACACACCCCTGTTGTCTACGCCGTCTTCGTCTCCTAACTAAGCATGCCTAGCTCACACGAGAACTCCCAACTCCCAACCACCAACCACCAGCCACCAGCCACCAACCCTCCCCCCCATACACATACACATACACACACGCGCCCATCCCGACAGCAACATTTTCCCCATCTGGGCCCTGGGCCACTTCCGCCGCCTGGTGCTGCTGCGCGAGCCCGAGATCAAGATCCACAGCTGATGCGGATGATGGCGGCGGCAGCGGCGTGCTTGGAACCGGATCCGGATGTGCATCGGATGCGCAGCTAGTATGTGGGTGGGTGGGTGCGGGGGCCGGTTGCCGCAGCGCCGTGGCGGCGGTGGCAGCTCGTGAAATGAAATACAGCGAAGGCGCGTTTGCAGCAGCAGTGACACATGATGACATGAATGGCTGAGGAGTCCTGGTAGGTTGGCGCAGTGCAATGGTGTGGAGGAGGGGATGCAACATTCCCTCATACCCAACGAGGAGGGTTTAGATGGGAGGTAAGGAGCGGAGGCAAAAGCCACAGAGGCGTGGATGCATAGCGGACTCAATCATCGGTTTTAAGGAGCGGTTGAATGTGAGCTGTCAGTCGCCGGCGGCGGCTGGTAAATCTAATTCGGACACGTGCACTTGCGGAGTGACAAGGTGTGTCACAGGGTTGTGAAGCAGGGTTGAAAGGTATATAATTGAGATTGCAGAGGCAGCCCGAGACACAAGAAGGCTGTGGGCGTGCTCGCAAGGTGGGGCAGCGGCAGTGGTAGATGATTGGGATGATTGGATGGGCTCTTCTTAGCGTTTTGCAGGATGCAAGAATCCCTTTGGTCCCTGCATGCGGGCGGCAGGTGCAGTGGACGCATCAGCTCTTGCTAAAGCAGAGCAAGCGGTGTTCTTTGCGTGTGCGTACGGCGGCCACACACCGCTACCATGGCTACCAAGCATCTTGACCGCCTCCTGGGCAGGCTGCCAGGGTCATGCTTGCGGCGCTGGCATAGCGACGTTATGCATGTGTGTTTTGGTGGGGTCAGGGAGGGGGGCGGGCGTTTGAGGGCCCTAAGTTCCCGGGAGTGTGCCCAAGCAAGTGCCCTGCTTTGCGGTACCCAGGTCAAGTGGCCTTGGCGTCCATTAAGGCTTCAGGCGGTGCTTCGTTGGTGTTCTTTCACGCGGGTACCACTCTGGCAAGTCCCTGTGGGCTGTGCAGGTCTAAGCCCCTAGACCATTGAAATGGCATCTATAGACCCATAATAACAAAACAACAACAAATAATAAGGTCCCCGGATGATTACCGGGCAATAAATCGAGCGAGAGCCCAAGTCAAAATGCTGCCAGGACCCGGCCAACTTGCACCAAAGCTGTCTAAATTGCATCTACACTCAAACCTAAGTCGACGCCAATAGGTTCGGGCCCCAAACACCGCATATGCGAGATATGGGCTTCGGTCAATTTCGCTTGAGCCCCGGTGAGCATGATTTAGACCTTTGCCGACCGCTTCTGGCTAATGGTGATGTAAGGTATGTACCTGACAAGGGGCGTCAGCTTTAACGTGTATGCGGGGGGTGGGACGGGTACAGCTGGAAAATGGGCTGAGCCCCAATGCAGTCACGGGTTGATTGATTGATTGATTGATGTTACAAGTTCATGCTTGTAGATTGGTCCAAACGAGCCAGGAGGCTCATGGGCCGCTGCCTCGAACGCTTAGAAATAATGAAAGTAACTAAAAGTAATAACAGGTAAGAGGTCTCCGCGGAGCCACCCGGTCGGGGCGATTCGGTTGTGACGCAGCTCTGCGCGCCCACGCAGATACTTCATAATGCGCAAATACATGTCAAATTCAATAATTGAAGAACTTTGAGGCTCGAGAGCGGTTCCTGCTGCCCTGAGGCTTGACTGGCGACCATGCGTAGCAAGTCGCCAAGAACCTCTGTGATAGTTTCCAAAGATAACTGCCGTCAACATAGCTTGCCAAATATGGCCAGTAAACGCGGGCTTGCCTTGCTTTTGGGGCGACCTCGCGAAAGTCAATTGTCCATGGACGCGCAAAGGCACTTCTCGCTCCGCCCGAATTTTCCTTGCCGCCTATTTACATGGAATAGACAATAACAAATACTAATACGTGGCAGTCGCAGTTTGTGCCAGTATGATACTTTTTGCCGACGCAGCCACGAACGCACGCACGCACGCACGCACGCACGGACCGGGGTGTTTTGGGGGAGCTTCGCCCCCCCCCCCTGGAACGCTTCGCTGGGGGGGCTCAGCCCAAAAAGCCGCCGCACATGGCACTTGCACCACGAGATCGGGGCCTCCGCTACCGCAACTCCGGGCTAGTCCTCACACACTCACTCAGTGTGCACAGCCACCGTGGGGAGCGCGCAGCGTTAGCAAATTTACAGGTCACGGCATGGCAGTCTTGCACGAGCTGTAAGCAAATACCGGTAACTCCAACGCCTTGACGCGTAAGACTGATAAGCGCAACAGAAAGGGCTGGACCAGTGCAGCCCCGCATTCTGCGCGCACCGCCGCTCCGTCGTCCGCACAATACATACACACACTACTGCGCTTCAGTTTCGCCCGTTGCATGACACGCGTTACACACTCATACACGCTTACTAACGCGGATGAAGTAAAAAAACAACAAACAACGAAGATGTTATCCCAATCCATGGCAAAACTCGAACCACGGGGTCACGGTCGGGCGCTGCTTCATGCAACGTAGTCCTACTTCCATCAGCCACGGCTTCAACGTAACTCTTCATGAAACTCAACACAACACACAACGCTGTTAAGAACATCATTGTTGTTGGATGCAGACGGGCGCGGACTCCATTCCGAGTGCTCACGAGGAGTCGTCACGGCTCCGCCTCCGTCGGCCCGTGCACGTGCACGCGCGCACCCCCTTACGCCCCGTCACGCGCAGCAGTGTGGCTCCACACGATTGAAGCCGCCGCCCAGCAGCTGCTTCAGTCATGCCAAACACATTCATGGAAAAGCAGGGCGCTGCTGCCGGTGCGGTACGTCACAACGCCTGCTTTATGGTACATCCGTGCCGCCTGCGGTGGCGCCTTCCTCGCAGCACCTCCCGCCGGAGGTACCGGCCAGCCAGCGCTAACTAGGCTCATCAATAAGAGAGTGGCCGGAAGCTGCTCGCCGCTCAGCAGGTGCAGGGAGGGGTCATGGCCTGTGGCGAGGCGCGGGAGGAGGGAACGGGAGCGCTGGATTACGGGGCTGCGTCGTGGACGGGCCGACAAGCGGTGCCCTGTCTTAGGGCACCCCCAGGTACCGTAGGCAAGCGACAGGAGAGGAAGCGGTGCACCCGGCGCTCACGTATTTCATCAGGTTCAGAAGGAGGACGACTAGAATGAACATGGCAGCTTGCGCGTCTCCACTCCAGCTCAAGACTGGCGTGGTCTGTTGTTGCTGCTGCTGTTGCCCGCTTTGAGACGCTGCCTTGGCAGCGGACGCGTCGCCTCCTGGCGCGTTGGGCCGGTCCATTCCAGCCCTGCGAGTCGAGCAAGCCGCACCCTTATCAACCTGATACGTGAATTTGTCAAAGCCTCAATTAGCAAGCGTGACCCGAACGCGAACAAAAACCTGCCTTGCGCGCGACCGAAAGAGGAGAGACTGCAGTTGGCGCGCTGCCAAGCGAGGGGGCAGGGAGTATCCCTGACGGCTGCCGCAAATAGACAGTAGTATGTGCAGTCCACAATGCTGGCAGTCGCGTCTATTGGGTTACTCGACCAAGAATGCCGTCCTCGTCCCCGCGTGGCGTTGGGGTCGGTTCCCTTTGAGCTAAATAAACGTAGCGATGGTTAAACCATAGCATATGCTGTGCTCAAAGAAAGACTTTGGCGAAGATGGCAGACGCGACGAACCGCGGGCCCGAGGGGGAGGGTCCGCCAACCTAGGTCAGTCCCCGTGGAACCTTGCCAGGTCTTGTTGCGTCTACCGCAGCCCCCGCCCACCCGTGGGAATGACGTAGAACGCTAACGTGGAACTGTCATCGCGTGGCAGTTATGGGGGCGGGTGGAAGACGGTAAACAGTACGTACCAAATGGCAAGTCTCGGTCGCCCCCGGCGTCGGTACCAGGGGTGCCGGTGGTCGGTACCGACTCCCCTGATCAAGACGGTCGCGCTTGAAGTCGTTCGCCGGTCGGAGGGCTCGTTGCTTTGCGGGACAGCTTTGTGCCAGGCCCATCAGGGCACGATCGCATGCAGGGAAGGGAGGGAAGGCAGAGGGAAGATGTGGCAGGCAAGGAAGTGGGTGTACGCAAAGGGGCTGTGAGGAGTCCGCACATCACCTCAATCGTCGGGGAGGGGCAGTGAGAGCCTAGGGAATCTGCAGGTCCTTGCAAGCACCGCAGAGTGTGGCAAAGGGATCACCCATGTTGATATGCCGCCTGACCCTCGAGCCTCGAGGTATGGCCTCGGTGCGTAACACCTGCAGGTACGGGTGGGTGCCGCCACGAGCTGGTCCGCACCGTCCATCACGCAATGGCTTACATTTCCACAACGTCCGGCTCGCCTGCATCTGCCCCCACACCCCACCCCTGTACAACGGTTTAGCATACTGGGGGCTTGGGGGCGTGGGCAAGCGCCGTGCCCTGACGGCGGATGGACAGGAAGCGCAGCCGCAGCCGTTTCCAGCTGCCGCGCTGCCGGCATCTGTCGCCACGTGCCCCCATCATGACCGCTTCGCACGTGCAGGAATATAGCCGCACATTTACATCTACACACCACGCCGTGAGGTAGCGGTGTGTTCCAGATAGAGGCGGTAACAACCACCGGTGCATTTACACCCACGTCAGTCACCGGATACACACGGTCACGCTCCGACGCACCATGACACCAACACGAGCGTCCCGCCGGCAAGGGAAGCCGCGAAGCTTCACCCGTCGACCGGGGCCGGCTTTGCGGCGCCTTGCCTACGGCGCTACGCGCTGCAGTTTGCACTGCATCGGCCCCAGACGGCTCCACACGGTCAGCAAGAGCCAGAGCCACTTCCGCCACACCGCCCCGACGCCCTGCCTGCACGGCGCTGCACTTCCATGCAAATGCACCGCACCGGGATGCCTACTCCGCAGCGCGCGCGCCGCTACCACAGCCATGGAACCCGCCAGACCCTGTGCCCCTGCCCCTGTCCCTGTTCAGGCCTGTGCCGCACGCCGCACACCGCTGCTGCCCACCAGCGGCCAGGGAGCTCCCCACAGGGCGCGCATGGACATGCCCCCCCCCGCGGTCGGTCGGCAGCAGCTCCACCACGCGCGGCACTGCTGCCGTCACCAGCCGGAGCAGCGCCGCTGCTGCGTGCAGCGCCGAGGTCCAAGTGCTGAGGGCCACGGGCAGCTGGAGTGTGTGTGCGTGTGTGGGGGGAGGGGGGTGGGTTGCTGTTTTCAAGGACGCGGATGATGATGAGCGGCGCGGAATGAAAGGGGTGCACGTGATAGAGCCCCGCACCCCCGCCGCCGGCACTGCGACACCACGTGCACAGCCACAACACTATGCATGTCAGTAATTTCACCGGATTGTGATTCATGCGGTGCAGTCATTATGTAAGGGTTGTCAGGGCGTGTGCGCAAGGCTTGGGAGTGGCATGGGGCGACCGTGTACGTGTGCCGGGCAGGTAGCCGGCAGGTCACGCCGAGCCAGTAGGCGTGCGGCCGCGGCATCGCCGCTAAGCGCCCGACCCCTCCAGGACTGGGCGCAGCGGTCTGTGAGATGCACGACAATGTCCATCAACCCACGCACGAGTACAGGATAGCGTGCAGCGCGGGACGGCGCGAGGCTGACACGGTGGGGGCTGACGACACCCTGAGTAACCCCTCATAGCCGCAGCACAGGCGGCCTTGCGTGTGCTTGCCTGCGCCCCAAGGATACTGCACCCACCCATGTGACGCACGCCCTTGTGATAGGTCACCCAGAGCAGGCGCTGCTGCCGACGCGGGTCAGGCCCGCAGCGGCTACGGCAGCAAGGTCCAATCGCAGACTCCGTCGAGGAACGCTGGGAGCGAGGCGTGCCACTGCAGGCACGTTCCCGACGCCAGAAGTACTCGCAGTTCGCTGGAATGCAGTCTGTGAGGTGTCATGACCCCATATCTGGGAGACAACGGAAACTATAGGGGCCTTGTGGAAGAAATCTGTTTCGGACTGGCCTCCCAAGCACTCTAAAAGCCTTGTTATCTGGTCAGGTGGATATAAAAGTGAACACGTAGGTAACTTGAATTAAAATGCCCCAACAATGCGCACTGTGCCGCGAGAAGGCGGCCCCAATTCCCATGCAATGAGGCGCCGCGAGCCCCTTCACAACGGCAGGCGAGCGCAGGTCTCTCTCTTTCAGCAGGTGGACGTAGCACCATGGCCAAGCCCGCCACTTTCGTTGCCCGCGGTATCACCGCTGAGGGCCGGGCCAAGACCTACAAGTGAGCATTTCCGGCTTGTCCTTATTGCCGGCGGCCCCCGCAGAATTTACCTGTATGGTTAGGCTGTCTAAAGCGTCCAGCGAAGTTATAGCGCACTCTCCGGCTGTGTGGGCGCCGCCGCAATGCTGACCGCCGCTTCCCTCTCTGCAGGCGCAAGGGTCTGTGGGCGATCAAGAAGAAGAACGGTGGCAAGTTCCCCACGCACGCCAAGAAGGCTGCGGCCAAGCCGGCCGAGGGCAAGGCTCCCCGCTTTTACCCCGCCGATGATGTGCCCAAGCCTCTGTCGCACAACGCTGTGCACAAGCAGGCTAAGCTGCGCGCCAGCATCACGCCAGGCACCGTGCTGATTCTGCTGGCCGGTCGCTTCAAGGGCAAGCGCGTCATCTTCCTGGGCCAGCTGCCTTCGGGCCTGCTGCTCGTTACCGGCCCGTTCAAGCTGAACGGTGTGCCGGTGCGCCGCGTGAACGCCGCCTACGTGATTGGCACCAGCACCAAGGTGTCGCTGCCCAAGCTGGACCTGTCCAAGTTCACGGACAGCTACTTCAAGGCTGTGGAGACTAAGTCGAGCAAGAAGGGCGAGAAGGAGTTCTTCAACCAGGCGGAGGCGAAGAAGAACGTGCTCAGCCAGGAGTACATCGCCAACCAGAAGACCCTGGACGCCGCTCTGCTGCCCGCTCTGTCGGCCGACCTGAAGGGCTACCTGTCGACCCGCTTCACCCTGAAGGACGGCGACCGCCCCCACCTGATGAAGTTCTAAGCGCTCTCGGCGGGAGCTAGCAGCAGCGCCGGAGCTTCTTGGAGCAGCAGCGTGGCGAGCGGCCGCAGGCGCGCGCACGGGTGGAGGCTGGAAGCGTGGAGAGGCGCAGGAGCAGCGGCGGGGGGGCCGGCCCCGCCCCCGGGGGGCTGGCCGCCCGACCCCCGCCGCCTTGGAGCTAGGAGCAGTTGTCGGAGCTGCACCTGCGGGAAGACGACGACGTTCGCGTGTGTAACGTGAAAAATGAAAGCTTGCTTGACTTCTCGAGTCCCTAGGCCCGTCCAAAATCCGTGTTCTAGTGCAGCGGCAGCGCGTGTGGTGGCAGCAACAGCAGTGCGTGTGTGCGTTTCGCGCAGCAGTCCTGCGGGCTCAGAGCGAGCGGCTCGGTAAGCACGCGGAAGGTGAGGCAGCATGCAGCGCGTCCGCAGTACAGGACAGGGGGCGCGCGAGCGGCAGCGCGGCAGCAGAGCAGCAGACAGCGGCAGCGCTGGCGGCTTGTGGTGTGTGGCTTCACGCATGGTGAGTGGGGAGGAAGGGGATGAGGGCGGGGCTGGCGGTGGCTGCGGCAAGAGAGCACGGCTTGGCGCCTCTGTGGGTTTGCATGGGTGAGCTGGCCGTGATGCGCGGTGGAGGCCTGTTGCGTGCGCGCGCGGCGCGTGTGTGTGTGTGTGTGTGTGTGTGTGTGTTGGTAAACGGAAACGGAGAGAATTCCCCGCAATCGCTCGCGTGTGTGTGTGCGCGTGCGTGCGAAATGTGGCTGTGTGCTGGGGGAACCAATGTGGGCATAAAAGCAGGCTGCAGCGGCAGCGGGTGCAGCAGCTGCTGACTGCTGCGTGTGTCGCGGTCAGCTGGCAGGGGGCTGCTGGGGGCACGGCGCGTCGGGCGGGCGCTGGGAGCTTGCGGTGCCCAGCAGCGGCACCTGGCTCGCGGGTCATATCAGCAACAGCTGCAGTGGCGGCGGCGGCGGCGATGGCTGCAGGCGGCTGGGGTGTGCAGGCCAGGGGATGGGAACAGCAGCTGCTTGCAGCAAAGCCAGCACTGGCGCGGCGCGGCGGGGGGGGGCCGGGGTGCTGTTGGGACAAGCAGCGGCGGACGTGCGGTCGGGCGGCGGCTTCAATTCCAGTCACACGCGTATCGGCGTTGGCTGCGGCACAGGGGGACGCAGCAGCAGCTTCCATGCATTGGATGGCGGCAGCAGCTGCAGCCGCACTGAGCACAGGCGTGGAGGGTCGTCTTTTCGGGTTGCGTGTGGCGATCCGGCTGCAGCAGTCGGGCTAGGGTGGCGCGGTGGCACTTGGCAGCGCTGGCGCGGTCGCGGCCGGGTTGGTCTGTTGCTGCCCTCCTGGCAGCGGCGGCTGCCGGCGGCGGTGCGCCTCAGCGCCCCTCGCCCGCCACAGCTCTGACGCCGCTCTCACGCCGCCGCTGACGGCGCCGACCCGTTGCCAGCCCTGACTGCAGCGTTGCTGCGGCGGTCTTTTGCAGGGAAGGCCGGGGCGGCGTGTGCCAGTTGCAGTAGCCGCAGTGCGCAGTTGCGCATACGGCTTCGCCGCGGATGGCGGCGGGCGGGGCGCCGGCGGTGTGGCGGTGACTGGCCAGGTGTGGGTGGCTGCGTGCGGCCGTGCCGCACGCTTTGGGCTGTTACGCCCCGCCGCCACAGATGCCGCTTGTGGCGTTGTGGTTCCGCCGCCCGAGTCGGCAGCCGCCGCTAAACGCGCCGCCTGCTAGTGACAGCAGGGAGCAGCAGCAGGTTAAGGGCAGCGGCATGCGGCTGTGGCGGCCGCGCACGCAGCCGCACCAGCAGCGGGGTTGCTGCGTGCTATGGGTAGAGGGCTACGCAGGGGATGGGGGGGGGATAGCCAGTGCCAGTGCAGCTGCAGGTATGTCAACACGGTATTAACAGCCCTGTCAGCGGGGGAGCATGCTGCTGTGTTCGGATGGCGCTGCGTGGCGGTTGTTGCTGGTGCGCGCTCCCGTGGCGAGGTGTGTGTGTGTGTGTGTGTGTGTGTGTGTGTGTGTGTGTGTGTGTGTGTGTGTGTGTGTGTGTGTGTGTGTGCGCGTGTTGTTGGGGTGTTTGTTGTCGACATGCCAGTTGTTTGGATGTGAGCGGGCGGCCGGGCTGCGGCCTATGTTCGCGTGTTGTCGTCAGCGTGCGCTGTTGACGTCGGGGGGTAATGGTTTGGGCGGGGTATGTGTTTTCCTGCGCGCTGCTTTCTACGCCAACGCGGGCAGGGTCAGTGTCAGCACCAGCGCCAGCCGCAGGACTCCTACATCCTATGCAGCGGCAGCGGAACGGGATCTTTTTACTCCTCGACAGCATTCCGCCAGCACGTGCTGCGGCAGCCGTCGGTACCCCCAAGGGGCGGGCTTGGCAGCTCCCCGTGATGCTGCCTTATGGTCATGCCGCCAATACATAACAGCGAGCTGAGCAGCCAGCGGCAGCGCGGCAGCGCCGTAACCGCCCTACGCCGCAGCGCGCGGCAGCCGACTTCGTACCGTTCCCACACGAAAGGACAGAGCCTCGCCCGACTGGATGTGGATGCCATGACGTAAAGGACGAATGGCGCTCGGACACTCCCGCGTACAGCAGGTTGCAGGCCTTGACGGGACGGGGACATATCAAAGGCGTGGGGCGCCGAGGCTAGCATTGCCCTTTTCATAAGCTGATAGGTGCAAAAGCCAACAAAAGCCAAAGGCCAAGAGCGGCAGGGGACTAGATGGGTTGATAAGATTAGGCTGGGTGTCAAGCACGACACATGCAAGGTACGAAGATACGGCGTATGCACGTCGATTCGGTCTTGGCCCGGGCTATCGTCACGCCGTCATGACAAAAGGGGCCCCAGGTGAAAGGCGTATCTTTGCCGGCATCCCACCTGAGCGTTCTCCGGCAACGCAGCACTGACGGCACGTCACCGTGCTGCCAGCGGCTGGTTCACCACACCGCCACCTGAGCTTTGCAGCAGCGCAGGCTGAATGGACTCCCAACCACCAGCACTGCAGTGCCTGTATCTTGTAGATGCCCTTGGGCCCTCAGTGTCTACTACCGCGTAGATGACCCCTGCTAATCCTTCTACGTCTGCTACCCCTGCTAATCCTTCTACGCTCAACATTTTTCTTGGGGGGCATGACGGGCACCATGGACCGCCATCTCCATTGCTCCCCCACTGCCGCCGCTGCCACTGCCTGACTGCCCTGCCCCTGTTGGCGGCCGTGCTGTCCCCCGGGTGGGTGGGACGCAGCGACGAAGACAGCTGACACTGCCCCGGCGGCAGCCCCGGCGGCGGAGGCAGCAGCGGCGCTTCCGGCACCAGCCGCTCCACCGCAGCTACCACGACCGTGGCCGTGGCCGTAGGCGTGGCCGCCACCCACATCGCCACCGCCGCCGGCGGCGGAATCCTGGGGGCCACCGCAAATTAACAGGGCCCGCCGCTAGAGGACCCACCATGTACTGTCGTCCCGGGCCGGGCAGCAGCAGCGGTACTGGCAGCAACAGGTAGGACGGCGCAGGGCCACAGCACCTGGCGCGGCGCCGGCAGCCGCTGCCGGTAGTCATGGCTGCGTCGCACACCCTAGGCGGGCCCCCCGCCGTCGCCGTCGCCGTCACCTGTGTGTTGGAAGGGGGGGTGGGTGGGTGGGTGGGGGCATGATTAGAACTCAGGGCGGGGGCGGAGGAGGGGATCGAGCTGTCTCGGGGCGCACGCACGCATCCGGGGTGGTACGTATGTGCGGGATACGCAGTAGTTGATTCGTCGTCGGCGGCGCTTCACGTCCCAGATACAACAACGCGCACCTGCATTGCCCGCACCTGGGCCCGCCGCTGCCACTGGCCCCACGCCCCCACCTCGGCGGCGCCCGGCCCCCGCCCCACTCCTCCCTTCCTCCACCCAGGTCGCTTCCGGCGCTTCAGCAGGCGCTTCCGCCGCTTCCGCTTCCGCAGCAGCTGCTGTTCCCAGCTGTCAACGCCACCTGCTCCTCTTGCCGTTCTGCTTGCTGCTGCTGCCGCCGCCGCGGCGCCTGTAGCTCCTGCTGAGACGCGGTGCCACACGCCCTCAGCTGCGCCAGCTGGGCCTGCAGCAGCTGCACCTGGAGGCATGTGGGGGGAGGTAGTACATTCCAAACCCAAGCAAAAAAACAGAGACCCTGAACCCGACATCTGGGGGGAGGGTGGCGGGGTTGCGGAAGGGAGCGGGTCTTGGATTGCGTTGTTTGGGAAGTTGGTGCTTTGGTCCATCACTCATCGCCGGTACCTTACCCAACCGCCCATGTTTCATTTCACTGCTCTTCGAGACCGTGCCCACCCATACCGCAACCACCACCCCTCATCAGCTCCTGCACACCGCTTGGCATGCAACTCGTGCCGACGCAGCTTCACCCCAGGCGCCCCCCAATCACAGATGCTCACAGGTTGCAGCCGTGAAAAGAGAGCATCACGCGTGACGGCGCAGCCGCGTCCTGATGACAGTTCCTTCACCAGCCTTCAACAAGAAGATCAAGAAGGCACACCGCATGAGAAATCGAGCGGTCCGCAGCCGCGGCGTCTGCTGCAGCCGCGGCGTCTCCCACCCCGTCCAAACGTCTGCCAAAGCCTCAAACGCCCATGAGTGCAGTCCTGTGTTCCACCGTGTTCCGCATGCCATCCACATTTCACGCCCAGCCGATTCGGCTGCGCACTGTGCCGCCCTGCCCTGCCTTGCCGTCTACGCCGCCGCAGCACACCCGCACCAATAACAAACAATGTCCTAGCCCCTGGCCAAACCCACCAAATACTGTCAGCGCCGCAACGGTGGTGCCCGCAAAACCAGAGCTGGCCTTTATGCCTACACGCGCCTGTCAATCAAGACACAAACAGGGTCGCACACTCCCGGTGACTGACGCAGTCATGCAAGAGGTCAAGCGCAGCCATGCGAGACGCGGGTCTTCCCTATCCACCGCTGCCCTGCCGGCACCGAAATGGAGCTCTTGCAGCTCGCGCCGTTCGCCCACAATTAAAGTGCCGCCCCCACAAAACGCCAGCGACCGACCAGCCATCTGCTGGCCGCACATTATCTCAAGCTGGTCATCAGACAACGCGTAGTAGAATACGGCAGGCGACCACAAACTGCCCGGCGGCACACACATCACAATGCATAAGTAACCCGGAGCGATACGCCCGGCGGGTAAAACCGCGGCAGGTGCCGTAAATAATGAGCACACGCCCCCCTGGGGCTGGTGACACGAAGCCCACACCACACGTGCTGCTGCTCCCGCTGCTGTTGCAACCTCCGCGCAAGGAAGTGGCACGTCTTATAATAAGTGGCTCTGTTGACTCAAAACAAGTAAACCCGTGCTCGAGCAATGTCGGCTGTGGGCCATTCGCAGCAATGGATTCGCCCAGCGGCGCTCATCCGCTGGGGTCATCCATGAGGGTCCGCCATGCAAAAACAAAACAATGACGTCTCATGAGCCTCATAGCCCTGACGCAGATGCCCCGACCGGTGACAATTGCATGGCACCAGGCCATCCCAACCCCACCACAGCCACCTCACTCCCGCAGGCTCACAGCAAGCCGTCCGCGTCCGTGGCTGCTGTGTTGCTGCTGTGGCAAAATGAGTAAACGGCCCTGCCCTGCCCCGCCCTGCCCTGCCCTGCCCCGGCCCGCCCTGCCCTGCCCACCTGCATGCATGCATGCTTTGGACGATGCGCGTGTGCGTGCATGCCTGCCCCAAAGCCGTCATTGCGGCGGCGCCCGCTGCTGCGCTTAGATACCACCTCACATGCATGTGCAGCTTTCGCCCTTCAAACCCCTGTCCTCTGCCTGCCCTTTCACCCCAACCGCCTTCACAGTAGCCGGCCGCTCCACCTGCTCTCGTGGTGCATCCAACCTACATCGAACAACTCCCTGCTGCCCTCCTCCTCCAGCGACCCTACACGTCTCCTCATTCATCATCTAATCCACCATCGGTACCGCCATCACCACTTCCTACTTTCACCAGCATCACCGCTACCACCCGTACGGCATTATTACTTGGAGACCAGCTTGAAGCCGCCGATGAGGCCGCGGCAGAAGGGGCACAGCGCGGGCTTGAAGGTGTTTAGCTTGCACAGCTCACGGCTACAGTCCGTGCACAGCCGGTGCCCGCAGCCCGTCACCGCCAGCACGTCGGGCTGGTCGAAGCACACGCCGCACACGCCCTCGCCGCTCTCGCTGGCCGCCTGCGACGACAGCGCGCGCAGCAGCGTGCCGGCCACGGCGGCGCCGCCGGTGCCGGTGCCGGTGCCGGCTGCGGCGGAGCCGGCTGCGGCGGCGGGGGCGGCGGCGGGGGCCAGGCCGGACGCAGCGGCCTGCTGGGACAGCGTGCGGCCGCCGGCCGCGTCCGTGGTGCTGCCGGGCGTGCCGATGGCGGCGGGCGTCACCCCGCCGGCGGCGGAGAATGGCGAGGCCGTGCCGCCGCGGTTGCCAGCAGCAGCAGCAGCGGTGGCGCCCGTGGCGCCTCCAGCGGCAGCCGCCTCCAAGCCGGCTGGCCCGGGCGAGCTAGCAGCGGAGTGGGAGGCGGCGGCGGTCGAGAAGGCGAGCAGGTCGTGGTAGGGGCTGGGCATGAGCGCTGGCGCCGCCGCAGCGGAGGCGAAGGGGCTGGCCTCGGTGGCGATGGCAGTAACGGTGGCCGGGGCGCCCTCACCCTCGGCCCCGCCGCCAGCGGCAGCGCCACTCCCGCTCGCGAGGACGCGCGCCGGCGACACGCCCGCCGCCGCCGCCGCTGCAGCCGCCGCCTCTGACATGGCCGGGCCCTCGCGCCCGTGCCACGTGATGCGGTGCTCCTTGAACGAGCCGCCGTGCGCGCTGCCGCCCGCCGCGTCGCCGGCGGCTGCGGCGCTACCGCCAGCGCCGGCGCCGGCGCGGGCCGAGGCGTCACCGCCACCCGTGACGCGGCAGGAGCCCGGGCCCGCCAGCGCGCCGCCAAGGCCGGCGGGCGCACCGGCGCCGGGGCGCGCGGTCCGGTCCACCCAGCCGTGCCCCACAGCGCCCCGCATCAAGCCCTCCGCGTCCGAGCGGGCGCGCTGCAGCGCGCTCGCCAGCACCGCCGGCGCCTGCGGCGAAGCCGCCGCCGCCGCGGCGCCGGCGGCGCCGGCGGCTGCCGCCGCCGGCGGCAGCCCCGCCGAGGCGGCGGCGGCGTCCACTGCGGCGGCCGCCGCCGCTAGCTCCTGGTGGTCTCGCAGCAGCTCCTGAAGGTCCACGCCGTGCGTCAGCTGCAGCAGCCGGTAGCGGCGCAGCACCTGCTGCGGCGCCTCCGCCAGGTTGGCCAGCATCGCAGCCACAGCGCGGTCCAGGTCCATGGCGGCGCCGCCGGCGGCGCCGCCGCCAGCAGCACCCGCGCCGGCCAGGTTGGCGATGGTGGCGGCGATGCGCTCCGCTGCCGCCGCCGCGGTCGGGCTGGCCGGCGCGCCGTCGGCTGCGGCCTTGTTGCTGCCAGCGCCGGCGCCAGAGCCGGCGGTGGCGGCGGCTGCCTCGTTAGACAGCCGTGCGCGGATGAGGCTGGAGGCGTCGGGCAGCGGCTGCACGGCGGAGGCGCCGCCGCTGCCGCTGCCAGCGCCGCCGCCGGCGCCGTGGAAGGAGAGCTGCCGGCTCGCCTCATGGCCGCTGGGCTCGGTGTGGGCCGATGCGTCCGCCGCCGCCGCTGGCGGCGGCGAAGCCGTCGCCGACGCCGGCGCGGGCAGCGTGCCGGAGCGCCGCCGCCAGAAGCCGCCGCCGCCGCGCACCGAGCGGCCCGCCTGCGGCGAGTCCGGCGCCGCGCCCGGGTGCGGCTGGCGGACGACGCCGCGGCCGCTGCGTGACGCCTCCGCCGCCACGTACGGGTGCTCGGCGCTGGCGCCACCGCCGCCGGCCGACGGCGCGACACCGGTCCGGCGCCGGCCAAACAGACCGCCGCCGCCGCCGCCGCCTGCGACCGAGCCCTCCGCGTTTGGCAGCTGCTGCGGCTGAGCCGGCTGCTGACCAGAAGCTGTTGGCGCGGCCCCGGCCGCGCCTGCCCCGCCGCCTCCGCCGGCCGCCAGTGCCGCCGCCGCCGCCTCCGACTCGTCGTGGGGCTGGATGGCGAACAGGATGTCCTCCAGCTCGTCCGCGTCGTCCAGGTCCTGGGGAGCAGAACATTGTGGATGCGATTAGAATGTTTGCAAGAGTGTTAGTCAAAGAGAGATATAATACGCATTGGGCAAGGCCATTAATAGCTTCCCGAGCCGGACAGGCGCCCAGCGATACAGCGAGCAATAAATGATTTGTAGCACCTGTGTTCACTCTCAAAGCTCATTGTATGCCCCATGTTGAGCCGCCACGCCATGCTCTGAGCACACGAGGCTGCAATAGTAGCTAGCGCCAACACGGGCGTGCCAACCCACCTGGTCCGATGCAACTGCCAGCTCGCCGCCGCCGCCGCCAGCGCCGCGGCTGGCCGCCGCCCCCATCCCGGGCGCGGTGCGGCGCTGGCGGCCGCCAGTAAGCAGGCTGCGCAGGCTGCGGGAGCGGCCCGGCATCTGCGAGTGCGAATACAAACAAATAATCAGACGGATCGGGGATTCGAGTTTCTGAGAGGTCAGACGGGCAGCAGCGGCCGACACCTCAAGAGGACACATATGCGTCAGTCAACCCGGGAGAAAGAGCAGCCGCAAATCAGCTGCAGTGGCGTGCAACTTGTGCGACCAGACACACGGAATGCGTGACGGCCGCCCGACCTACCTTGCTGTTACTGGCGGCGGCCCCGGCGGCGGCAGCCCCGCCGCCGCCCACAAGCCGACCCCGCCGCCCACTGGTCGCCGCAGAGGTGGAGGGGTCGGGGCTGCCGCCGCCGCCGCCCGCCGCAATCACATGCGCCCGATTGCGCTGCGCCGACGCCAGGCTGCCCGCGGGCGGCAGCGGCAGCGGCCCCGTGCCCGGCGGCGGCGGCGCAGCGGCCGCTGCAGCCGCCGGGCCCGCCGCCGTGCCAGCCAGCGGCGTCGTCAGGCCACCGCCGCCACCGGCTGCCGCCGCAGCCGCCCTGGCAGCAGCCGGGTCGTCGAAGGGCTCCGCGGCGAACATGGCGAAGGCGGAGGCGCCGTCGTTGAAGGTGGGAGCCGAAAGGCCGCCGCCGCCGCCGCCAGCCGCCGCCGCCGCCGCCGCCGGCAGGAACGGCGACAGCGGCGCGGGTGGCAGCGGCAGCGCCGCCCCCTGCCCGTCGCCCGTCGGACTTGGCACACTGGCGCCCTGGGCCAGGCTGTGCGACCCGCCCTGGCCGCCCGGGGCCTGCTGGCCGGCAAGGGCGGTGGTGCCGGCGCCGGCAACAGCGGCACCGGCGGCGCCCACGAGCGCGGTGGCGAGCGGCTCGCCGGAGCCACGGGCGCGCGCAATGGCGTCCTGAGTTGTGTTGGTGGCAGGGCAGGGAAGGGCACAAACCCCAGGGAAGCGCATGCAGCACTCGTCAACGTTTATTTCCTCGCTTTGCAGCGGCCAGTCCCAACTACCACGCTGCTGCTGCTGCTGCTGCTGCTGGGGCCCCCCGAGCTGGCCAGCCCCCTGCAGCCGCACCAACAGCAAGACACGCTCCAACTCCACTCACCGGCATCGGCTCCACCGCCAGCGGGTCCGCATCCCCCGACGAACCATTCGACGGCGGTGGCGACGCCCCCTTGCCGCCGCCACCACCGCCGCCGTTTGCCTGATCTCCTGCCGTCACCGTCACCGTCGCCGTGCCGGCGGCGGCCGCCGCCATGGCCGCCGCGACGGGGCCGGCAGCGGCGACCACAGCCGCCGGCGAGCCGCCGCCAACCGCGACGTTGTCCTGCGACGCGCGCGCCGACAGGACGCGCGCCGGGTTCTTCCCGGAACCCGCCGCCGACGCCGCGATCACCGCGTCCATGCTGGCGGAGGCCGCCGCCGCCAGCGCCGCCGCCGCCGCCACCGCAACGCCGGCGCCGCCGGCGCCGCCGCCCAGCGCGCTCAGCGCGCCGCCGCCGCCATGCACTGACCCGTGCACAGACCGCTCGCGCATGGACGCCGCCGCCGCCGCCGCCACCGCCCCGCTCAACGCCGCCATGCTGCCGGACCGCGCCCGAGCGAACACACCGCCGCCGGCGCCGCCACTGGCGGCGCCACTGGTGGCGGCGGCGCCGCCGCGGCCCGGCACCGCCAGCGCCGCCAGCGCATCATCAATGTCGGACACAAGCTTGGCCTGCAGGACCTTGGCCGCCAAAACCGCCAGTTTAGGCACGCCGTACAGCCGTGCGGTACTCTCCATCTCGGCAGGCGACAGGATGAAACTGAACGGCACGTCGGGGTGCAGCAGCTCGGCCAGGTGGTTGTGGCCGCGCGCAACCGCCACGTGATACGGCAGTTGGCGGGCGGCATTCACGTGGCGGCGCGGGTCGCGGCGGCGGCGGTCGTGGGCGGCCGGCGGTTCCGAGCCGTTGGGCACCTGGCTCTGGACCTGTGGGCGTGTGTGTGTGTTAGAAAAGCACGCCCTTGTGATCTGTAAAACACACACACACACACACACAGCATTTCTCCCTTGTGATCTCGAACACACAGCACACGCATGCAGCACACTCACATACGCGCTCAGCAGCAGCTTGACCACGGCGGCGTTGCCCTTGTGCGCCGCCAGGTGAAGCGGCGTGCACTTGAGCGCCGACACCACCCAGTCGCTGCCGCACGCCACGTTGCGCGCCGACAGGCTGGCCTCGTACGACACCAGTGCGCGAATGGAGGCGGCGTTGCCCGCCCACACCTGCAGTGTACAGTTGATTGGTCGAGTCGGTTGCGTTGGTTGAGTCGGTTGGTTGTCGGTTTGGGTAGCCGGGGTTGGTTGGATGGTTGGTTTGGGTCGAGGGGAGCCTGCGCAGCGTGTGTGGCGCGGCGTAGGGGGAGCCGCGACCGGGGCGAAGCGCGGACTGAGCCGAGTCGCAGTCGCCGGCGTGGCAGGGGCGGTGGCAGGGGCGGTGTCACACCCTCGCGACCCCTGCCTGACCCCTGAACCCCTGTCCCCACGTGCCCCCGTGTCCCCGACCCCCGTGTCTCGCGGGCGTCCGGGCTCGTCCCTTGCTCGCCCCTTCCTCGCCCGCGCCTTGCCATGCCATGGGCCCCCCCCGACTCCAGCGCTGCCCTGCTTCGGGCTCCGCGCCCGCCCTGACCCGACCCCCCACAACATTGGTCGATTTGGGGGATTGGAATGAGCTGCCCCTCTTCGCCCCCCGGAGCACGCCCCGCCGGGCCGCGCACCCCGCACGGCCTCACCGCGTAGTGCAGCGGCGTGTATCCCGAGTCGTTGCAAATGTCCACCAGCCTGCACGGTTGCGGCGGCGGCGGCAACAGGTTCAGCAGCGGCAGTGGCAACAGGTTCAGCAGCGGCAGCGGCAGCGGCGGCAGTAGCAGCAAAAGCGGCGGGTGGTTCAGCAGCGGCGGCAGCAGCAGCAGCAGGGCGACAATGCAAGGGTGCATGAAAGTGGCAACAGGTCCAGCGGCGGCGACTGGGCGGAGTCCCGCAGCCCCCCCGCAGCCCCCCCGCTTTTGGTTTCTGGAATGAACTACCCCCCCCCCCCCCCGCAGCCCCCCCGCAGGCCCCCCGCAGCCCCCCCGGTTTGGGTTCTCTTGGTCGTTTCGCTTTTGGTTTCTGGAATGAACTACCCCCCCCCCGCAGGGCCCCCGCAGGGCCCCCGCAGGGCCCCCGCAGCCCCCCCGCAGCCCCCCCGCAGGCCCCCCGCAGCCCCCCTCGATCCTCCGTCCTCCGTCCTCCGTCCCCCCCCCCCGCACGCACTTGGTGCGGCTGCTATTGGGCCGGCGCAGCCCCTCGCCGGTGGGCGGCGGGTCGGCGGCGGACAGCACGGCGCGGATGACGTCCACGTGGCCCATGCTGGCGGCGTAGTGCAGCGGCGTGCGCCCGCCTGGGGTGGGGTGAGGTGGTGTGGGGTGGGGTGAGGTGGTGTGGTGGTGAGGGGTGGTGGTGAGGGGTGGTGGTGACGTGGTGTGGTGAGGGTTGGTTCCAGGCATGGCCATTCAGGATGACGTTGTAAGTGGTGGGGGATGGGGGGTGAGGGGTGAGGGGCGGTGAGGTGGTGAGGGACGCAGGCATGGTTGATCAAGAGGGCAGGGGCCAGCGGGCTTGCGGGCTTCACCAGCAGTGGCAGCTGGTGGCGTAGGGGGCAGGGCAGGTGGGAGGAGGAGGACGGGGCCAGGGCGACGCCGGCCCCCGGGGTCAGGACCGCAAGGGCAGCATCTGCGCTGTGAAGGAAGCGGATGCACCCGGACTGCTTCCCCCACCCTGCTTCCAAACGGCTCCCAGGCACGCACCCGCCACACCTCCACCCGGCACCCGCCTCCACCCCACCCACGCAGCAACGCCCAGCACCACCCGGCCTCACCCAGCCCGCAACACCCCACCCATGCCCCCTCCACCCCACCTCAGCGCAGTCGTGTTCGCATTTTGTTTCTCACCGGGACTGTTCACCAGTAACCCCTCCACCCCACCCATGCCCCCTCCACCACCACCCCTCCACCCCACCCCACCCGTCCACCCCACCCCACCCGTCCACCCCGCCCACCCACACACACACCCACCCAGCTCGTCCCAGGTCCAGGCCGTGGCGCCCAGCTTGAGCAGCGCCGCCGCCACGTCGGCGTTGCCGTAGATGCAGGCGATGTGCAGCGGCGTCTGGCAGCGCGCGTCCTGCAGCAGTGGGCGTGGGGTTGGGGGAATGCGGAGGTTGCGGAGGTTGCGGGGGCGGAGGGGTGTGGTCACCAACCCAAACTAAACTTAACCTAATGCGAAAACGCGCCAGGACGGGGTAGCCATCCATATAGGATGGTGTGGATCAATGGAGGGATGGGCTGGGCAAAGTGATAGAGCGTGAAAGGGAGGGAGCGCGCTAAGGGCGCCAGGGATGCATGGGACCGGCGTGGGTGGGCGAGGAGCAGGCGGGAGCTGCGGGTGGTGCCTCGCCACACAGTTAGCGCCAGGTGGCATGTGCGGAGAGGTGATTGATTGAGATGTGATCGGGGGAAGGTGCGGGCACCTGCAGCTGCAGGAGTTCCCCCCGCCATGCGTCGCCGCCGCCCCCCAAATCCTGCAAACCCGCCGCCCATCCCCCTTTCGCGGCACCTAAACTATGTATGTCTGCGCCGCCTCAGGCCCTCACCCACCCCGAGCTCGGTGTGCCGGCTGCGTTGGGCTCTGGAATGAACTGCCCACCCACCCCGCCCTGCCCCGCCCTGGTGTTGGCATTCAACGCACGCTCACACGCCAAGCACGTGCTCGCACGCACACACGCACATCCCCCCTCTCGTGTGTTCCAGCATATACACACACACACACACACCTGCAGGTTGGCGTATGCCTTCAGAATGGCGTCCGTGGAATGGCCCATCCTGTGTGGCGGCACGGTGCAAGAGCGGATATGGTGCGCATTTGGTACAGCGCACTCAAGGCCACTTAATTCGTGGCATTGCGGCAGTAGCAGCACCTCCACCTCCACCTGCAGCTACAGCTGCAGCTACCGCAACTGGGTCCGCATGACCAGCCCGCATACACGCGCGCGCAACAGGCGGCACGCTAGGTGCATGGGCGGAAGGGGCCTGCGGCGGGCGCGCCTGGCCGAGTCGCGGGGCGGGGGGGGGGGCGGGGCGGGGCGGGCCGCGGGCCTGCGGCACACCAGCCCGTGGCCCCCATGACCGCCATCCCTCCCGCTCACAGGCGCTACCATAGCGCACACAGCTAACGCCCCGGCGAAGCTGCTGCCCGGCGTGTGCGTGCGAAGCCCCCACGCAAACCCTCCTCGCCGGCCCGGCCCGCCGCCCGCCGCCGCGCGTTCCTGCGGCGCGGCGGCAGCTACTGGCCCCTAACCCTCCAAGCAAGCTTGAACGGGATTATGTGCAGGGTGCAATGCGCGCGGATGGTTTTGGCAGTTCGACCGACCGACTGGACCGTACGTGCCCCCTCAAACGGGCGAAAGTACGAACGGAGGCGTTCGCCGGCGAAGACCCCGGCACGCACGCGCCACTGCTTTGCACCTTCCCCGCTGCGGCCCCCGCCGCCGGCGTTCATGTCCTGCCCGGCCGCGCCCTGCCCCTGCGAGTTGTGCTTCGCCGCCAGCCAACCCACCGTAGCAGCTTCTTCCACTGCTCCGGGCCGGCCGGATTATACCGCACCGCTTCCACAACCGTCTCCAATATGTCCACGCGTCCATAGCGCGCTGCCAGGTGGAAAACACTCTGTCCATTCCACGTCTGCGCACTGTAGCCCCAGTCCACGTGCTTTAGAATCGCCTGCAGGGCCAACGCCGGGTCGAGGCGATGGTTGAAGTTCCGGGGTCTGCGAACTGCGTGCGCTCGTGGCGAGAGTAACTTTTGCATCAACCTTACGCCAGATGCGTTAAGGCACAAACTTAAGCGCCCTGCCGTTCGAACACGTTCAATTATTACGTATGTCTCGCGTGAGCGCCCCGCACCTGCTGGACCTGGCCACAATCTCCATCCTTCGCGGCCTTAAGAAAGGCAGCCTCCTCCCGGCCCGCTTTAGTGCACGCCGAGCCCATAGTTCCAGTGCTTCGCTCGTCAGCAGCACCGCTGCTCTATACTGTCAGCATTCGTCGCTTGTAGTTCTTTCATCATTGCATATACGTCAGAATGAAGCAGTCGGAGCCTTCAGCGTGCTTGCGTGAGAAATTCACAGCGCATGAGCGATACACGCGTTGCTAGCTAGTGGGGTCTAGGTGTTGGCAAAGTTGAATCCTCTTGGAATATGGTGACACAATAGCGTGGTGACCCAGGCGATAGCCAGCGTGGACGCTTCCGGGTCATTCCAGCCCCGTGCCAATCCCGACCGTCCGTGCAGGACCCCGGCCTGCCGGCGACCGCGCCAGCCCCCCAATCCCGCCCCAACACGCCCTCGCCGCACTCGCGCTCTGCAACTGTGCGCCCGCAGCGAGCGGACGCGGCACTATACTCATTGGTTGCTGGGCGCCATGCGTACGCACAGAGCTGCCCAGTCGTCAGCGCGCTCGGCCTGCCGGCCTGTCTGCCTTTTGGGCGCTTCGGTGTGCCTCGCCCTCCCATGCCGGCGCCCTCATCCCGCCCCTGCCACGAGCGCACGCCGTGTCATGCGAACATGCTCACAGCTTCCCCGCACATGAGGATGGGCGTGCCTGGATCCCATTGCGCCGTCCATGCGGCTTGGCCAGACCCTGATACGGCACGACGCTCGCCGCGCGCTTGCCCCCTGCGGCCCCAGCAGCACTCCCAGCCCCCGGTCGCCCAGTCCGGAGCCGCCAAGCCCCCAGCCGGACAGCCGCCCACCCCGCGCATTGTCCTTAACTAAAATGATGGTCAACTGCACGGCTCAGGCCGCGGTCGAGCGCAGGTTCGCGTGTTTCCCTCCAGAATGTCAGTCCTTCAGTCCTTCCGTGCTCGCCGCTGGCCTCCCCCGGCCCCCCCCCTGCAGCTGCTAGTGGGTCTGGGCATCTAGGCAGCATGCAGCGGCCACCGCGCGCTAGTTCAGCGGCGCGCGCGAGGTACGACGCCGATAAGGCTGGGCTGCATGGGTCGCCTTACCGTACGGCACCGCGAGCGGAGCGCCACCGGCTAAAAGCAAGCGGGGCTACCGGTATCGTAAACGCTGTTAGCTGGCGGCAAACGTGCTGTGTTCCTGGATCCGCACCTGCCTGCTCCACATTCCCTCACCGCCTTTCCTTCCAGTGAGCCCCCAAGACAAGAGGCCGGCCCTGTCCGCCGTTCACACCTGCTGCTGCGCCGCGCCAGGTGCGCCAGCGCCTATGCGCGACACTGCCCGCAGCAGATGTGGTAAAAACCATGATATGGTAAACAAGAGCGCTTCAAGAGTGCGGACACAGGCAGGCAGGCAGGCAGGCAGGCAGGCAGGCAGGCAGGCAGGCAGCCAGGCAGGCAGCCAGGCAGGCAGGCAGCCAGGCAGGCAGGCAGCCAGGCAGGCAGGCAGGCAGGCAGCCAGGCAGCCAGGCAGGCAGGCAAGAGACGAAGAGTCTGCGGCATTAGGTGCGGATTGAAGTGGGGGTCGTCAGGATTGGCTGGTGCAGGGCTGGATGGGGCGACGCAAGGTCGGGGACATGGCGCACGGGAGCAGCATGCCCGCATGATGGTGACGGAACACAAACGCCTAGGCGGCTAGGCCCGCTGACGAGGCCTGTTTAGAAAGGAAAGTAATACTATGGCTTCAGAGTCCGCAAGAGCTTGTGCAATCACCCGTGTGTGGCGGGGGAAAGCGGGTACTTGGTGGAATTGTGCCCGGACGGTTGTGGCGCTGTGAGGGGCGCCTTGCAGGCTGGCCATGGCTCTAAACACGTGCATCACGAATGCGGCCCATTATAAGTCATAGGTGCTATCCACTTTGTACCTGTACTTGATCGGAAAGGAGTGCCGGGTCCTGAAACCCTGAAGCCACCAGGCGCATCTTGGCCTTCCTGTGACTGACCATGTGGGCCTGTGGACGGTGCCCCTGGGCTCAGACAGCGCCGCAGGAGAGCCCCGGAGAAGCCCAGGTGTGAACAGACAGGGTCTTGACAGCAGGTGGGGTCCCTCTCCTATTTAGTTAGCATTATGGCCCTAATCCCATATGGGCTCCTAGAGCCTTCACCACGTCCTCGACGTCCTGTTTCTTGACTGGCCGGGTCACTAGTCACTACCCACCTACCACACCCTGCCACCGCATGGCGTCCCAAGCTCGAACCTGCAAGACATATCCGTTGTGCATGCGAGTGTCTAAAACCTGGATGCGCCGAGGGCATTTTGCGTGTTCACGTATCGCTTTCGCACACTCTGGGAATGGGTCACCACGCATCAGCTTAGCTCAGGCCGGCCAGCTCAGCTCCGCTTACCTGACACAGTCCGCAAGGGCTGCTAGCGCAGGCAACGCATCCTGCAGCCCCCAGCGGTACGTACGCAGTGCCAGTATCTTCCTTCTACCGGTAGAAATTTGCCCCTTTTCGGCCGAAAACGTAGAAGCTTTCAGTGGTTGGTGGGGCGCACGTCTACGGGAGGTAGACGTTTTGGCACGTTTTGGTGCGGAAAAGAGGGGGGGAGGGTAGAAATTTTGGGGGGTTTGGGGGGCTTGCCCCCCAAGAAAATTTTTTCGGGTAGATAAATTAGAAGGGGGCATCTACACGGTAGTAGACACCGGGGGCCCAGGGACATCTACAAGATACGGGCACTGTACGTACGTGGGTACTGGATACCCCGACGGGTTGGCTAAGCCCTGGGAATCTGTGGAATAGGAGATTACGGTAGGCGCCGGGCTCTATGCCCTCGTCTTTGGCCCAGGCGCTGTTCAGGAGGTTGCAATTTATCGTTGACCTCACGAAAGCCTTTCGCCTCCCGTTCATTTCCGATTTTCCGCACGTCACTATCATCCCCTTCCACCTCCCCAGTCTATCGGTGTCTGCAGTGGAAGCCTTGTACCGTAAGCTTGCGTTGCCAAGGGCGCCGTGCCTCACGCCCCTGCTGCATCCCTCAGCGATACTAGAGCACATGACACACGCCACGCTTTACGGCACACTAACACACGCACATACCCCAAAATGCACGCAACGCAGCATTGCGCTGGACCCGGCCCGCCAGACGCCTGACCTTGCGCTTCCCCGCACTTCCCCCACCGGCCAACTCGCTACTCGCTGCCCGGCACCGTCCATCGGCCGTCTCCCGCGTAGCAGCCCAGAACGCTGGTGTGCCCCCATGAGCTCTCAACACGCCCATTCAGGCCTCCCGCGAGACGTGTCTGCGCCCAAGCGCCCCGCCAAGTGGCAAGGGATGTTGCACTAATGCGCTCCCTGGATATCGGCAACGCCAGGCTTAACCTTCTGCAAAGAAAGCCATCACATTGTGTGAAAAGCGCGATATGTATTCCGCGCTTTGCAGCGTCGCCCTCGGACGAACTTTGCCACAGCCTTTCAGCGCCTCGTTTGCTTCCCATGGTTTGCCGCACTGAAAGCGTACAAATTGTATGTAGTGAGTTTAAAGCAAAGAATGCGCATGATTTGCGCGCCCTGCCGGGTGTCGCGCGAGGTGCAAGCACCAATACACGCGCTGGCCTCGCTGAGCCCCGACATAAATTTTTAAGTTCTTTGCATATAAAATGATGACCAGTGCGCGCCTCAAACTGCGGTCGAGCGCAGGTTCGCGTGTTTCCCTCTAGAATGTCAGTCCCTCCGCGCTCGCCGCTGGCCTCCCCCGGCCCCCCGCGCGCTGCTCCTAGTGGGTTTGGGTATCTAGGCAGCATGCAGCGGCCACCGCGCGCTCGTTCAGCGGCGAGCGCGAGGTACGACGCCGATAAGGCTGGGCTGCATGGGTCGCCTTACCGTACGGCACCGCGAGCGGAGCGCCACCGGCTAAAAGCAAGCGGGGCTTACCGTGCTCGCTACTCTTACGGGTCCTGTCCAAAATGGCCGCCATGATGCAGAAGGTGCGCATACTAGCCTTTTCACACAGCAATACGAAGCATATATGAGCGACCTGGGTCCCAAAATTTCTAGATGTGATCCCGACTTGAGCGCTTCAGCCCCGCTCAGTGCTTCCCATTTCTGACTCTGTTTGTTCCTTGCGCTTGCAGAGCGCCTTCACCGGCAGCGCCGTGTCCTCCAAGTCTGGCGTCCGCGCCAAGGTAAGGCGTCGCGCATGGCTCGCCTTTTGCTTGCGGACTTGGGTCGTGGGCCCTAGTTGCCTCTTGCTGGTCGCCTCTTGCACGCCGGCCTTGTACCCAACTGGCCGCTAACTTAATGATCACTTGTTGTAAGACCAAAGCTTGGGATTCCAGCTCAGCGCTCACCGATCCTCCGACTCTCTGCATCTCGCTCGCAGGCTGCCCGCGCCGTCGTCGATGTGCGCGCGGAGAAGAAGATCCGCGTGGCCATCAACGGCTTCGGTCGCATTGGCCGCAACTTCCTGCGCTGCTGGCACGGTCGCCAGAACACCCTGCTGGACGTGGTCGCCATCAACGACAGCGGCGGTGTCAAGCAGGCCAGCCACCTGCTGAAGTACGACTCCACCCTGGGCACGTTCGCCGCCGATGTTAAGATCGTCGACGACTCCCACATCTCGGTGGACGGCAAGCAGATCAAGATCGTGTCCAGCCGCGACCCCATGCAGCTGCCGTGGAAGGAGATGGACATCGACCTGGTCATTGAGGGCACTGGTGTCTTCATTGACAAGGTTGGCGCTGGCAAGCACATCCAGGTACGCGAGCGAAGTTAATGCGCCAGTGTGGGCGGGCAGCGGCGAGGTTGTGGGGTCGCGAAGTTCGGCGTCGGCGGTCGCTCGGCGATGTCTGAGTTGGCGTTACGAGTAACGGCGCGGGTGGCTGTTCTCCTAAATCGTACTTGTGGCGCATGGCGATAAGCGCATCCCGCTTCTGTTTCATTTAATCGCAGGCCGGTGCCAAGAAGGTGCTGATCACCGCCCCCGCCAAGGACAAGGACATCCCCACCTTCGTGGTCGGTGTGAACGAGGCTGACTACAAGCACGAGTACCCCATCATCTCGAACGCCTCGTGCACCACCAACTGCCTGGCTCCCTTCGTCAAGGTGGGCAGCACTACTTGTGTCGGTTAAGCCGTCGGGATCCGCGCACCTGCCTGCCGGTGTTCTGTGTGTCTTCCACCAAACAAGTTGTACTTGCTGGCCGGCGTCTGCTATGCGATGCTGTTCCTTATTGTAGTCCGTTGTCCTAACTCGCTTCCTATTCTTCCTCCGTGCCAATCCGAACTACAGGTGCTGCAGGAGAAGTTCGGCATCGTCAAGGGCACCATGACCACCACCCACTCCTACACCGGTGACCAGCGCCTGCTGGACGCGTCCCACCGCGACCTGCGCCGCGCCCGCGCCGCCGCCCTGAACATTGTGCCCACCACCACCGGTGCCGCCAAGGCCGTGTCGCTGGTGCTGCCCAGCCTGAAGGGCAAGCTGAACGGCATTGCCCTGCGCGTGCCCACCCCCACCGTGTCGGTCGTCGACCTGGTCGTGCAGGTGAGAATAGCAAGAGAGAAGCAAAGCATCAGCTTCACATCGTGTGCCTGTTGGGGATGCGGCTGTGGAGCAGTCTTGAATTTTCTGGGAATTTCCGGACCCGCGCCTGACCATACCCCTGCTTCCTCTTTTTCCCGCTACCCCACAGGTTGAGAAGAAGACCTTCGCCGAGGAGGTGAACGCCGCCTTCCGCGAGGCCGCCAACGGCCCCATGAAGGGTGTGCTCCACGTTGAGGACGCCCCCCTGGTGTCCATCGACTTCAAGTGCACCGACCAGTCGACCTCCATCGACGCCTCCCTGACCATGGTCATGGGCGACGACATGGTCAAGGTCGTTGCCTGGTACGACAACGAGTGGGGCTACTCCCAGCGCGTGGTCGACCTGGCTGAGGTCACCGCCAAGAAGTGGGTGGCGTAAATTCGTTCCGATGTATTTCGGCGCGGGTTTGTGCTAGCTGGTTCTTAGTGTTAGTGTCTCAACTGCTCGCGGGCTGTGTGCGGCGGCGGCGCGGGGCGTTTGAGGGCCGGTAGTCGCGTGCGCGCCCAAGCGGCGCGCAGGCGCACGGGCTGCCTGGCGCCTGCGGCGTTTCCGTTTGCCGGCCATGCGTGTGGTGTCTGGTTGGCTCGCAAGGCACCCTGTATTATGATATCAGATGCATGAGAAAGGGGCAGTGCGTAGTGGTCTGGTGAGACAAGCAGAGAGGGCGGGATGTCATCGGCCGCATCTGCGATAGATATGGCTGGCATTCACGCGTGTGCACGCGCGCGCGCCCGCGCCCCCCTGTCGGGGCGTGTGGGTCCTGGTTTTGACGCCTTGCTTTGTTGCCGTAAGGCGCCGATTTTTTGAACGACGGTGCCGGAGGCGCAACGCGGGTGAGGGTTCGTGGTTGGTATCGTGGTTTGTCGGATGCCCTCCCGGGGGCGAGTGTACAGCAAGCTGCAGCCGGTGCTCAGCGCACCACTGGTTTCGGTCACTGAGGAGTGGACCTGTGAGTGAGTTCAGATGTGTTGGAGTGGAGCCGAGAGCAAGCGGAGATGTAAGATAAACACACATGATAATGACTCGTGGTGCTCTCTCCATGACCGGGTTCAGGGCAAACGTGGTGCTCTCAGTGACGGGGTTCAGGGCAGTTGAGTGGATGACAATGCAAGCAAGCGTTCAGTATCTTGTGGCATGAATGGTGATACAAACAAGCAGAACACATTCGAATTCAGTCCTGCCCAGCAACTCTGCACTTCGTACGATGCTTACCTAGGACAGTACGGTACCTGCGGTTCAACGCGCCGCACTGAAGGTGCCGCCAGGGCCTTGCGGTGTCGCAGACAGGGCAGTATTGGGAACGTGCAAATAATTGCGGTATTCTACTCACTCCAGAAGCACGCTGCGCTGGCCAAATTACAGAGGAAACGACGTCAACTTCCAGTCGGTTTTGCATTTCGCATTCGCAATTTGGCACATGTCCGTAAGAGGGGTCCGAGAGGGGTTCATCCGAGCGTGCAAGCAAACGCCAAACGAGAGTCATCCAGGCCGTTGTGCACTGGGGAAAGCGTCAGATAGCACACAGACTGACAGACACGGGCACAGCTACCAGCGGTGAGCAGGCGGATCCAGCGGAGCATCCGTGTCCCCAGCCCCAGCCCCTCCGCGGACGCGTAAAGCCACTGCCGGTGCACCCGGTCGTACGCCTTCCCAATGTAGTACGCTCTCACCTCCCCTGTGGGTGATCCAACTGCAGCCCCTCGCGGCCTACCTGCGCCGCCAGGTGGAGTCAGAGGCGCTCCGCAGTCCCCTCCTCCCCCAGCATTTTGTTTCTCAGCGGGAATGTTTACCAGTAACCCCCCGCGAAGGCGGCTGCCGTCAACTTGCCCGAGACTGAAGTGGTAATCGCCTACTCAGTCAAAGGTTAAGTTTGGGTGGCTCGATGGGCAGCGACTGGGAATTTTGGGTTCGGGACCGGGACTTATCGGGTTGTGGGAATGTTTGCGAGTTTTTTCTCCTCCTCCTTCTCCCATATTAGGCCACGCTCACCTCCTCGCTCTTATGCATTGGGTTTGGTTTAGTTTGGGCTGGTAACCTCCTCCCCAACGGCGAGCCGGCGCCGCCTGCTGGCCACCACGCTGATGACACGGCGCTCGCCCTGCAAGACCCGGCCGTTGCGCTGCATCCGCCCGCTTGTCAAAGTTCGTGCGACTGTGCGCACAGCCAAGCCTTACTGGGTGACGCACACAGCCAGGGCGTAAGCAACCTCTCCTAACTCGTGCACACCGGATCCGTGATGGGCCAGCCTCGCGCCGCGCACTGGGCACCGGGTACGTGCCGTGGGCGGGGCATCGGTTGCGGGCAGACTGCTGCAAATCCCGTGACGCAGATATTTGAGCACTGCTGTTTTCCATAGTAGCCCTACCCTTGAACGAAGGCCACAGACAGACACACCGGGAGTCTCTACGGTCAAGCATTTACCTCCACTTGCAGCTACGATTACAAACAGCTGCACCAACTAAATCTATGTTATGTAACTAATATAGACGAGCTTATAATGCTTAAAGGCCAGCTGTCGCCTGCCGCGGGCGACATGGCCCACCACACCAAACGTTGACTACGAGCCGAATAGACTTACTTGAGGCCAATTGAAGATATGGATCGAATTTTGAAAGCAAGCTACGGCGACAGGGACCAGCGGGAGCTCAATGCCGTCGCTCGGGCACCATCGGCGCGGGCCCTGGAAGTCCAGGCGGGCTACAAGGAGCGGAGAGCTGCTAACCCTCCGCAGGAGGTGCGACGCTTGCCGACGTTCTGGCACAGTGGCAGGGAGGGCGCTTGTGCGCGAGACGCGGGTGTGAAGGGGCAGGCGCGTGGAAGCAAGGGGTCAGGGAGGCGGGGAGTGCGGCATCGCAGTGTCGCGTGTGCGGTTGCAGGCAACGTGCAGTGGTTACGGCCGAGGCCCTGACCGTGAGCCGTCACGTATGCGCTGCAGTTGCCCCCGCCTGCTGCCGGTGGGGGCCCGCTCTTCTGGGACCCCAAGGCGCAAGGTGCGTCTTAGGGGCTGGGGGACGGATCGGTGCGACATGCTGTTGTTGTTGTTGATGGGGAAACAACGAACCCCAGGGGCTGACGGGCTGTGGGACGCCCCTTTGATCGAATGATCAGCGCTGCCGCTCTGCTGGGGGCTGTGTGGCCAGCTACGCACAGGCGATGCGCGTTTTGCAAACTACCGTATGGCCCGGCGCCTGCCGGGGCCGCAGGGGCTGCCGCTGCTGCCAGGGCCGCAGGGACCGCTGGCCTTGAGCCCAGTCCGCCTGCGCGGGTGCGGCGCGGCACTCTCACTTTTCGGCACTGTGGAATATGCAGCAGGAGCGTGACTCACTACAGCCAGCCTGCATCTGCCTGCCCGCCGGCCCGCATGTAGGCACGCCGTACGGACTGCACAACGCCTACCGGGCCTCGCCCGCCAAGGGTGTGCGGGTGAGCCGCCGGGCCTGGGCTGAGCGCTCTTTGGGTATCAGGCCCGGCCTTGGAGCGGCTAGAATGCTTGTCATACAGTTCTTTCGCCACAGGAGCAATAGGTCTGTACTGGTGGCAGGCTGGTCTTGCGGTGCTCACAGGCTCTCACAGGTTACCGGCCCAGCAGCCCCTGACCGACCCCGCCGCAACGCCCTGTATGGCTGTATCCTTTTACCTCCAACCTTTGGGTTCCTGTGTGCAGGTGGAGATCCGGCCTGGCGTGTTCCACGTCGTCGACAAACCCGCACCAGGAGCAGCAGCAGCCGGCTCGCCGGCGCCTGCAGGTGCCGCGGGCGGCGCCGGCGCGCGCGGCGCACGGCCCAGTAGCGCACCTCCGGGGCGAGGGCGCGCGCCGGGCGCCGCCGCGGCTGGGGCTGTGGTGGGCGGCATGGGGCCGGCGCCGAGCACGGTGGCGCTGCTGCCCAAGGTGGCGGAGCTGGAGGACGTCATGCGGGACGCGCTGAGGCGGGCGGCGGCGGTGAGGCGGGGGGCCGGGGGCGGGGGGTGCCATACATGTTTAATTAGTGACGAGGTAGACGTAGAACAGACGCTGCAACGCGGGGCGGGGGGGGGGCGGGAAGGCGGGGCCGGGGGCGGGGCCGGGGCCGGGGGCGGGAATTGGAGACGAGAAGCGGAAGGAAGAGTGCGGAGAGGGAGGGAAGGCGCGTGACGGCGGACACGCAGGCTAGGGCCGGCCCTGGGTATGGGCCCCAGGGATGACCGGTGCCGTGGAGGAGCAGCGGCGAGAGGCGCTGGTGCGGCTGGCTCGTACTCGGTTGGTAGGGGCAAATTGTTGCCACCCTACCCGCTCTCGCCCCTTGCTCTCTGCCTCGTGCTTTCCTTTCCTCCGCTTGGCCTGCCTCCTGCCTCCCACACACACCCGCACCCCCTACCCACCCCTACCCACGCACTCCCAGGTGCACATCAAGGAGCGCACCGTGCTGCTGCGCGCCTTCGCTGCGGAGCTGGGCAAGCGCCACTCCGAGCTGGGGCCGCGAGACAAGGCGAGTGCGGGGCGGGCTGTGTTGCAGCGGTACTGAGGTACTGATGGGTGGACGGGCGCGAGAGCAAGGAGAACGGGGCTGGGGCTAGCTGGGGTCTGGTGGAGGGCGGGAAAAAGGCAGGCCCGGAGGCGTCGGTCCGGCCTCCCCCTGCAGATGAAGCTGTCGTCATTGGCTCCCTCTCGTCGTGCATGACCCGCTTGCCCGCCCGCCCGCCCGCCCGCCTGCCTATGCCTCTTAATTTCCCCCGCTCCCGCCCCCGGCCCCCTGTCCGCCCCTCCTCCCCCGGCCCCGCCCCCAGCAGGTGACCCAGGCGCAGTTCGCCACGGTGTGGTCGCGCTTCGGCCTGGCGCTGACGCCGCCGCTGGTGACGGCGTTCTTCGACAAGTACGGCCGAGACGCACGCGGCATGATGCCGGTGCTGGTAAGGCGCGGGGCGGGGGTGGGGGTGGGGTGGGGTTAGTTCATTCCAGAAACCAAAGCGACCAATGGGGTGTTGTGGTTACCAGCCCAAACTAAGGCAATCTTAAGGAAGCAGGGTTGAGTAGTTGCGAACGGGGGTGTCGATGGGGTGGTGAGGCTTTGTGGGGGTTCTGGGGGTGGTGAGGCGCTGTGGGGGGTGGCGGGCGGGCGGGGTTCCGGGTGGGCGCTGTGAATCACCAGCCCCAAGACAAACCAATTGCAAAACAGGAGAGGGCAGGGCTTGACTCCTGGGCTCCTGGGCGTGCATTGCAGCCGAGGCACGTGGGGACCCGGGCCGCATGAGATTGCCGCCCGGCCCGCCCACCCACAAACCCACTGGCGGCCTTCCGGTAAACCCGATGTCAACACAATCCCACCGACCGACCACGTACATGTCCCTGACGGCAACCCATACCATCCCACACCATTCCCCACCCACCCCCCACGGTCGCTTTGGTTTCTGGTATAAACACACACACCCTTCCCCGTTTTCGATGGTCGCTTTGGATATTGGAATGAACTACCCCCGCCCCCAACGCACACAGGGACTGTTTATCAGTAACCTCCAACTCACACACACACTCTCTCTCACTCTCTCTCACACACACATAACACACACACGCACGCGCGCACACACAACCCACGCCGCCACCCACACAGAACTTCACGGACGCGCTGCTGATGGGCGGCCCGCGGCTGGACATGGCGGCGGCGGAGGGCGGCCGCGTGCAGAAGGGCGCGTACCCGGCCGGTAGACCCGCCACACACACCGGCAAGATCCTGTACCCCGAGTGCAAGAAGGTGGGGATGGAGCTGGGGGGAGGGGGGTAGTGCATTCCAGAAACCAAAAGCGGGGGGTGCCATACATGTTTTGTCAATGACGAGGTAGGCGGAGGGGTGAAGGGGTCGCCATCCATGGATGGTATCAAATACATTAGTGAAGTGCCGACGTCCAGAGGGATGGGGGGCGGGGCGGGGGAGGGCGTTGCAGATACCAGCTGTAGATACCAGCCCAATGCAAATACGGGGGGAAAGGGTCGCGAGCGGGAAGAATGGCGAGGCAGCTGACCTACTGCTCCGCGCAGCAACGCGCATCGCTTGCACGCCTGAGCGATGGGTCATGGCCGGCACTACTGGCCCTGGACTGCTGCACCCCTCCCCACCACCACCACCACCACCACGGCACCACCCCCCTGCTGCCTGCCTTACTTGCCTCAACTTCCTCAGCGCACCTCCCACCCGCCTTCCCACCCATTTTCCCACTACCACTAAACCCCGCCTCCCACCTCACCTCACCTCAACAGCGACCTCATCCCTACCACCCATACCCTCACCCTCACCTCCCATCACCTCAGGCCCCCATCGGCACTTCATTATTGATTAAACACCATCCATGGATGGCTACCCCCCTCCCGGCCCCCCGGCCCCCCCACCCCTACAGGGCGTGTGGCCGCCCAGCACGTGGGACCCCCGGCTGGCGGAGCGCTCCGCCTGCCTGCCCGACGTGCGGCTGGCGCTGGAGTTCGTGCACGGATACGACGGGTGGGACGTGGGCCGTGGGGGGCGGGTGGCGTGATTGGCGATGGGTGGTTTGGCAGCGTGGGTGGGTGGTTTGGTTTGTATTGGGCTGGTAACCACAACCCGCCACCTCCCCCACCTCGCCGCAGCCACATCGCGACCGCGCCGAACATCTTCTACACGGCGGGGGGCGAGATCGTGTACAACGTGGCGGGCGTGGGTGTGGTGTACAACAAGGCGCAGCACACGCAGGTGTGTGTGTGTGTGTGTGTGTGTGTGTGTGTGTGTGTGATGGGGGCGGACGGGGGGGTTGTTAGGTTCAGTAGGGGGGGGGATCCTCAAAGCAAACCAACCCATCGCGAAACTCAACCCCCGCGGGCGGACTGCCGTGGGTTGGCCGGGGGTGGGGGCAATGGCGCGCGCAGGGGAGGGCGCGTGGGTGAAGAGGGTGGGTGGTGGGTGTGGATTGGCGCGTGGGTGGTGGCGGGGGCATGGGTGGGTTGGTGGGCGGTGGGTGGGGCTTTGTCAAGAGAGCGCAGACGGGCATGTCATGCTGTGGGTACTGCGGGTGCCGGTAGCGGTGCCGGTGCTGCAAGTCTGTTTCCACACCCCGCCTCCTCCTCCTACGCGCTGCCATGAGTTCGCACCTGCCTTGCGAACCCACCCCACGCACACACCCTCTCTACACTCACACAAAAACACCCAATTCCCCAACCCCCAAACCTTAAAGCCCCAAACCTCAAACACCGACAATCGCCAACCCCGCCGCCACCACCACAGCGCTTCTTTCTGGGCCACGACGACGACGTGCTGTGCACCGCCATCCACCCCGACCGCACCACCGTGGCCACCGGCCAGCTGGGCAAGTGAGTGCAGAGCTCGTGCTGCGGCTGTAGTGGTGGTGGTGGTGGTGGTGGTGGTGGTGGTGGTGGTGGTGGTGGTGGTGGTGGTGGTGGTGGCGCTGGTGGTGGTGCCGCCGCTGGTGGTGCCGCTCCTGGTGGTGGTGCTGCTGGTGGTGCTGCTGCTGTGCACCGCCGCTGGTGGTGATATTGGAGGAGGGGTGTGGGAGCCTGGGGAAGGGGAGCTGGGATGTTGTGTGAGGGTAGCGGTGGGCTGTTGGCGTCTGCCAGCCCCGCGGGCGTGAGGTGGGGTGGGGTGGGTAGTTCATTCCAGAAACCAAAGCAACCATTGCAACCCAAAAACCCAGAACCCAGAATCAGAATGCGCGGAGGAGATGCGGGGTGACGTGGGGTGGGGCGGGGTGGGGCAATGCCGACACCACAACCCCACCACCACCCGGTGCTCGCCCCGACACCGCAGTCAGGTTTGACATGACGTAGGACCCTCTGCTGCTGCGGCGGCGGCGCCCGCGGCTGCTTGCATGGCCATGATCTCCCACACCACATACCACACCCAACTTCACACACCGCATCCAATTTACACACACGCGCGCGCGCATGCGCACGCGCACATGCACACGACCGCAGGAGCCCCTGCGTGTGCGTGTGGGACAGCGTCACGTGCCGCCAGATCGCCCGGCTGCCCTTCAGGTGCGGGCATGAATGCGTGCGTGACTGCGTGACTGCGGGCGTGGCTGCGTGCGGGCGTGGCTGCGGGCGTGACTGCGGAGCGTGACTGCGGGCGTGACTGCGTGACTGCGGGCGTGACTGCGGGCGTGACTGCGTGCGTGCGTGACCGCGTGCGTGCGTGCGTGCGTGCGTGCGTGCGTGCGTGACTGCGTGCGTGACCGCGTGCGTGCGTGCGGGCGTGCAGTAGCGGCATGCAGTACACAGCCCCGCCGCGTCGCGCGCGCCACTGTGCCCGTGTCTATGTCCGCGCCGTACTAACCACGTGCCACCGCAACCACCAACCAACCAACCAACCATAGGTCTGCGCCGTGGGTCTGCGCCCACCCACCACCATTCATCTCGCGCCACGCACTCCACATCTCTCCCCCTTCCCCAAACATCGCCAACACACTTGCACAACGTCGTAACCCACACAAGACTCACAACGCTCACTCTCACACACACCAACACGTACCTTCACACACACACACACATTGTCCTATGTCTTCTGTCCTCTCCCTTGTGATCTCGAACACACACACACACACACACACACACGCACGTGTGTGGCTGTCCCGAGTACTCGATCACGAGACTCGTCAGGCCGCCTGTAAACCCGTTGTTACACACACACACACACACACACACACACACACACACACACACACGCACGCAGCCGTGACGACCGCGGCATCCAGGCGCTGGCCTTCAGCCCCGACGGCTCCCGGCTCGCCGCCATCGCCACCGACAACAGCCACAGCCTGCACCTGTGGGACTGGGCGCGGGGCAAGCCGCTGTGCGAGCCGCGCAAGAGCCAGCCCGGCGCGCCGCCGGCCGTGTACGGCGTGGTGTGGAGCAAGTACGAGCCCGACCGGTGGGTGTGTCGGTGGCTAAGGGTGTGGCTGGGCGTGTGAGATTGTTGGGGAGGATGTGTGGGTGTGCGCGTGTGTGGTGCGTGTGTGGTGCCTGACACCGATGCGCATAGGGATGGGCACAGGGGCGGCAGCTGCGCTGTGCTGTTTGTGTGCGCTTGCAGCCGCATCATTGCGGTGGCGGCGGCGGCAAGTGCCGTCGGGGGGGGGTCATACATTCCCATACCCAGTGACAAATTGCAAGGCCAAGGGGGGAGGGCACGTGGGGGGAGGGGGTTGCGCGGCAACGACAGCCCCGAGGCGCATGCCCCAGAAGCCCCTTCCCCCCCCCCCCCCCGACGCGCACCGCTTGGCGTTCCCTCAGCCCTCCTCAACCCCATACCAACCAACCCCCATTCTCTTGGTCTCTTGGTCGTTTCGCTTTTGGTTTCTGGAATGAACTACCCCACCAACCAACCCGCAACAACTAACCTCAACTAACTAAACCCCCCAACTGCCAGGCTGGTGACGTACGGCCAGAACCACATCAAGTTCTGGCGCCTGGGCCCCGACCCGCGCAACCCCGCGCTGCTGTCCCCCCAGAGCGAGGCGGGCATGTACAGCCTGGGCAAAACACACACGGTCACGGGCGCCGTGTTCCTGCCCAGCGGCGTGGTGCTCACGGGTGGGTGCGTGTGAGGGTTTCGGGGGGGGGGTGGAGGGGAATTGGGGCGAGGGCGAGGGCGATGGAGGGAGTGGGGAAAAGGAGTGGGGGGCGGGAGAAGAGGGTGGGGACTGGGGCTGTTTCATGGGGGTCGGGTAGGCTGCTGCTGCGAAGCACACGCCACCGTGTCTTCCGGATCATCACCTCACTCCCCCCACGACAACTCCCCCCCCGCGGCCCTGAGCCCCAACTGCCCAAACTCCCCACGCATTAGGAGTTGGATACCGGTATGGAATGAACTGCCCCATCGATGCTTGCC
This sequence comes from Chlamydomonas schloesseri, assembly GCA_016834595.1. Taxonomy (NCBI): domain Eukaryota; kingdom Viridiplantae; phylum Chlorophyta; class Chlorophyceae; order Chlamydomonadales; family Chlamydomonadaceae; genus Chlamydomonas; species Chlamydomonas schloesseri. The sequence continues at coordinate 44,425 of JAEHOD010000023.1, read as the reverse complement.
GCCCCTCCCGCCCGCCCCTATTCCCGCCCGCCGTTGATCCTTGCACCCCCCCCCCTACGCCTGCTGCCTACCTGCTCCACTTCGCTACATATCCTTGCAACCCCCTACGGTCTACGTCTTTTCTAATCTGAATGCGTGTAATCCCCCGCGCGACTAACGCCCTCTTCCCCCCCCCCACGTCTGTTCTACGTCTACCTCGTCCTTAATTAAACATGCATGGCCCCGCCCACCCACCCATCCCGCCCTCCCGCTCCTCACCACCAGGCAACGAGGCGGGCTGCATCTGCAGCTGGAAGGGCGTGCGCCTGGCGCGCGAGACGCAGGCGCACGGCGCGGGGCCGCCCACGCGGCGCCCCGACGGCAAGCCCAGCCACGGCGGCGTGCGGGCGCTGGTGCTGCAGGCGGACGGCGTGCTGCTCAGCGGCGGCGCGGACGGGTGGGCAGAGGGCGAGCATAGCATGGGGAGGAGGGGGGGCACATGGGGGGGGGGCTGGGGACGGGGCTGGGAACGGGGCTTTGTTGCTCGACTGACACCATAATCTACGACGTCCGGTCCGCCGCAATCCCTCCCTCCCTCCCAATTGACCCTTGCCATCCCATGGATGGCTACCCCTCCCTCCGTCTCCCTCCCCGTCCCTCTCCTTCTCTCCCTCCCTCCCTCTCCCTCCCCCTCTCCCCCCCTCTCCCTCCCCCTCCCGCTACCCCTGCCCTCAGCGCGGTGCACGTGTGGGACGTGTCCAGCGGGGACCTGGGGCCGCTGCTGCGCCGCTTCCCGCTGCTGCGACCCGACCAGGTAGGGTGGGCAGGGTGGGTGGGTGGGTGTCAGCCCCAGTGCCCCTGAACAGGTAGGGTGGGTGGGTGTCAGCCAGTGCCCCTGACCAGGTAGGGTGGGTGGTCGTCAGCCCCAGTGCCCCCGCTTACCTCCACGGACCCCCCTGCCGCGCCCACCACCCACCCCCAACAAGTCCGCCTGCTCCCCCTCACCTCACCAACCCCAACACCCCCTCCCCCCCTTCACATTTACCCATACCATGCCATACACGGCTGCCCGCCCCCACGCTCTCCTCCTCGTTCGTTTGCATTGGTTATGGTTTGTTGGGCTGAACACAATAACCCCCACGCACCGTCCACCTGGATGGCCCCCACCCATCCGGACTGTTTACCAGTAACTCCCACCCATCCGCCCCTCCCCCTACTCTACTCTGCCTAACCTAAATGCATGGAACCCCTCCCCCCAAACATTGATACATACAATCCTCATGGATGGCTCCCCCCTCGTCATTTAATCAACATGCATGGCACCCCCCTTCGGCCTTCCCCCAGGTGGGCACCACCACGCCCCCCGCCATCCGCGGCCTGGACTGTGCGCCCGACCAGCCCGAGATGTTCGTGGCAGGTGAGGGCCGGGGGCCGGAGGCTGGGGAGAGGGGGGCAGGGGGGGCGCGGCAGGGGCGGCAGCACCTGGGGGAGGGGCGCGGGGGCAGGAGGAGTCGAGGGGGTTAAAGGGGTGGGTGCAGGAAGAGGGCATGGGAGGAGGGGTAGTTTCTTTGGCAACTCCCACATATGCCGTTTGCTAGTTTGGAGTGCTGCAGCAGAGGGGTGGCGACCGAGCAGCTAGCAAGCTGGGTGTGAGCCAGAGTCTGCATGCGGCATATCCCATGGGCGGCCCGGCCTGCACTCGGGCGCTGTGTGCGTGTGTGTGTGCCTTTCACTCCCTGCCACCTCTCCCCACCTCTCCCCACCTCACCTCCCCCACCCCCCATCTCGTGCCTCCCTACTAGGCGTGGCCAGCTGCGACGTGTGGGAGGTGGACAAGGACCCCGAGGTGCTGGTGTACGGGCAGCAGGTGGGTGGGTGGGCGGGTGGGTGGGTGGGTGGGCGGGTGGGTGCTAACTTGGGGGGAAAGCTGGCCCCCGCCCACCTGACATGGGCCCAACCACCAACCTACCAATCACTTACTGCTCCGGCAACACCCCACCCCCCGCCCCCCGTCCCGCCATGTATCCCTGCAAACCCCGCAACTCCCTCCCCCCCGTCGTCTCTATGTACATCTTCTCTAATCTTAATGCGTGTACCCCCCCCCCCAATCCCACGCCGCCCCACCGCACCCCCCCACACACACACACGCACACACACGCAGGCCGACCTGTACGGCCTGGCGACCAACCCCGCCTTCCCCCACGTGTACGCCACCTGCTGCGACAGCGACTGCGTGACCGTGTGGAGCGCAGCCACACGCAAGGTGGGTGGGCTTGGGTGAGTTTGGGTGGGTTGGGTGGGTTGAGTGGGTTGGGTAGGTGCGTAAGCAGGGAGAGGGGAGAGGGGATGGCACCCACCCCACATGCGCTTTCTCTCTCTTTCGCGTGCTTTCTAGCACACACGCGCGCGTCTTAGGCCACGCAACCCCATCTCCCTCTCCCCGGCCCCACAGCCCATCCGGATCGTGTCCCTGGGCGGGCTGGTGGCCCGCGGCTGCGCCTTCTCCCCCAGCGGCCAGCAGCTGGCGGTGGGGTGCGCCAACGGCGGCATCAAGGTGCTGGAGTTCCATCCGGCGGTGCGGCAGGTGCGGTGGGGAGGGTGGGGGGGGGGCGGATGGCGGAGGGTGGGGAGGGGAGGGTGTGGGGGTTCCATGCATGTTGAAGACGGTGTTAATGACGAAGGAGATGTAGACAGGGGGAGGGGGAGGGGGAGTAGTTCCAGGAACCATTCCAGAAACCAGAAGCGAAACGAATACCAAGAGAACCCGAACCGCCCGACCCAGCCCGGGGCGAGGAGGTGGTGTGGCCTTAACCAATAGGTCTTGGTTGCCCTTAGGTCTTGTGCCTCGAGTCTTGCGTCTTGCGGTTGGTGTTGTCGGTGGACATGAGAGGGGAGGGGTTGCTGGGAGATTGGGGGCGAGTTGGGGACTGTTTGGTGCGCTGGGTTGGGGGTGGGGATGTGCCAACCATGGGAACCTGAAATCTCACCGCACGCGCAACCTGCACGCAACCTGCCCCAACACCCCCCACCAACCGCCTTGAAACGCCCCTGTGCACCCCCAGTTTTGGGGTTGCAAGGGTCGCTTTGGTTTCTGGAGTAAACCACCCCAACCTCCACTCCACCTCCCTGCACTCATCAACGTTCACTATCTATCCATCCAATGTCGCTCCTCCTCGCTCCAAACCGCCGAACCCCCGCTCCCCAATAAAAAGGTGTGGTGGGGCAAGACCTTTAACAGCGCCGTGGACGAGCTCAAGTATAGCCCCTGTGGCCGATACCTGGCGGCAGGCAGCCACGACCAGGTGGGAGAGGGTGTGGGTGTGGGTGGGTGCGCGTGTGCGTGCGTGTGTGTGTGGAAGGGGGGTAGTAGTTCATTCCAGAAACCAGAAGCGAAACGACCAAGCGAAACGACCAAGAGAGCGGGTGGGGCCGGGAGGGTGAGTGGTGAGACCGGTGCGAGGGACTTGGGGCGCCAGCTGGGCTCCATTGGCACAGGGGCAGGGGCGCTCTACTAATTCACATAGCGTCTTTTCGGCAAGGTTTGCACTGAACGCCAAGCACTGCCCCTCCCCTCCCCGCCGATCCTCCGCGCTGCCCCCCCTAACCAACCCTAACCAACCCAAACCAAACCAAACCAACCAACCCCAACCAACCCACACAGGCCATCGACATCTTCGACGTAACCCGCGGCTACGCGCGCGTGGCCCGCTGCAGCGGCCACAGCAGCACGGTGCGGCACCTGGACTGGGCGGCGGACAGCGCCGCGCTGCAGAGCGTGGACCAGGCGTACGAGGTAGGGTGGGGGTGGGGGTGGTAAGGGTGGGCGGGTGGGCGGGTGCGGTGCGGGTGGCCTGGTGGGTGGACAGGGTGGGTGGGGTGGGTAGTTGATACCAGAACCCAACAGCAAGCCAACTGGGTGCGGGCGGGTGCGGTGCGGTGGGGTGGGGTGGCTGAGGGAGGGTGGGGTGGCTAAGGGGGGGATGTTGGGGGGGCCGGAGTTCTGTTCGGGATTGTACTTCATTGTAATTCACCCAAGCGGGGGTTTGGGGAGCGAGGGTGGTAGAGGCGAGAGACAGCACACGGTCCAAGGGTGGGCGCACTGCCCATGTGCCGGTGACAACCCCTGACACCACGCATTTCCACCACCGCCTCCACCACCACCACCGCCACCACCACCACCACCACCTTTGCCAATGCCAATAGGAACGCGTCACCCCTCCCCTCTCTAGCCTGTGCCTCTCCCGGGCGCCCGCCCCCCTTTGGGTTGCGATGGTCGCTTTGGTTTCTGGAATGAACTACCCCCCCCCTACACACACGCACACAGATCCTGTACTTTGACCCGCGCACCGGCAAGCAGCTCAAGGGCAACCAGCGTGACACGGCCTGGGCGGGCTGGAGCTGCCTGCTGGTGAGCGCCGCCGCCGGGGGGGGATGGGGGGCGGCGCAGGGGTGGGGGGGGGGAGCCGGGGGGGGGCGATGGGGGGCGGCGCAGGGGTGGGGGGGAGCCGGGGGGGGGGATGGGGGGCGGCGCAGGGGTGGGGGGGGGGGAGCCGGGGGGGGGGATGGGGGGCGGCGCAGGGGTGGGGGGGGAGCGGGGGGGGGATGGGGGGCGGCGCAGGGGTGCCAGGTTGTTTTAGGAGGGAGGCAGGCATGCGGGGCGAGAAGCGGAGGGCCGGGCAAGGGAGGAGGAGGAGGGAGGAGGAGGAAAAGGGAGGGATGGGGGGGCAACTTACCTGGAAATCACACCTCCGGGTTGTGTGCCTGTGCGCGCCTGTGCCGCTCCCTTTTTCGCTACGGTATGCCTTGCTGCCCACCGCGCCGCCGCACCTCCACGCCATCATCGTCCGCACCTGCCTGCTCCGACCCGCCACACCCACTACCACACATACCGACACGCTCTGCCACCCACCCAGGGCTTCCCGGTGATGGGCATCTGGTTTCCCGACAGCGACGGCACCGACATAAACTCCGTGCACGCCTCGCCCTCGGGTGGGTGGGTGGGTGTCGGTGGGTGGGTGGGTGGGTGTCGGTGGGTGGGACGTGGACTGGACTGGGCTGGACTGGGCTGGTAGGGTAGGGCAGGGCAGAGGGCAGGGCAGGCCAGGGCAGGGCAGGGCAGAGGGCAGGGCAGGGTGGCTGCCCAGGTGGCAACGGGCATCGGCTGCGAGCACTGCCAGGGATGGATCCTAGGGGTACACACACGGTACTCGAATGTGATTGGACTGGACTTCCCGGCCACCTCTAACCCAGCGCCTACTACTCCTTCCCCCATAAAATTGCGAGTTGCGCTGAATTCCTTCCCCACCTCTCCCGACCGCCTCCCCCAACCAACCCCAACCAACCCCGACCAACCACCTCCCCCAACCACCGTCACCACCCGCCAGGCCGCTACGTGCTGACCGCCGACGACCACGGCCACGTGCGGCTGCTCAACTTCCCCTGCGTGGTCAGCGGCGCCCCAGCGCACGTGTACGGCGGGCACTGCAGCCACGTCATGAATGTGCGCTGGGCGGCGGACGAGAGCTACGCGGTGAGGGTTGAGGGTTTGGGAGTTGGGTAGGAGGGTTGGGGGGAGGGAGGGGGCGGGGGGAGAGAGTTGGGAGAAAGGCGGTGGAGAGGGGAGAAAGAGGGGGGTTTAGGGGAGAGGAGAAAAGGGAAGGGGGGACCCTGAGGGAAGGAGGGCGAAAGAGGGAACGGGTACCCAGGCGAGGCGGGGGTGGCTCAGCCGCTTCTGTGTCCATGGGGCGTGGTAGGCAGGCCCTTGTCACGGCCTGGCAACGGCGGCCTTTCCTGGACGGTTTCTTTGGGGGCTCCTTGGAGGCGTACGTGGCTCTCGCAGCCCCTGCCTGCCCCGCGGCTGGCTGCGTGTCAGCGCCGCGCGCACACACACACACACACACATACACACACACACACGCACACAAGTCTTTGCACACACGGTCTGCGTTTGTCCCCTTCCTCGTGTTTCCTAACACAAGTCTTCCATTTGCTCTCTCCCTTGTGAACTCTCACATACACACACACACACACACACACACGTGCTTCCACGCGGCTGGCCGGCCGGCCGCGCCCCCCTCGCTCGCTCGCTCGCTCGCTCAGGTGTCTGTGGGCGGCAAGGACCGGGCCGTGTTCCAGTGGCGGGTGGTGCGGCAGGCGGAGAAGGAGCGACACGCGGTGGAGGCGCCCTGGGACAAGGTGCGGGTGTGCGGGTGTGTGTTCGGGTGGGGGGGCGCAGAGGCTGTGAGGGGTGGGGGGCGGCGCAGAGTGGGTCTTCGGATGGGCAGAAGGACTTTGCCCTCCCGCAACTGACCCCAGACTTCCGTACTACGGTACCACGGCGCTGTTCGTCCCTGTGTTGCTTCCTCTGCTTGTCTCGCTGCTCCCTCTGCTCTCTCGCTGCTCGTGCGCTCGGGTTCTTTCAACCCCAGACCTGCCCTCACGGCACTCCCCGTCTGCTGCCATTCGCCGCCCCCGCCCTGCTCACAGAAGGACGACAAGGGCCTGATTTGGGTGGCGCCACCCTCCGCCTCGCCGCCGCCACCCCAGCAGCAGTACTCGGCACCCTACGCAGGCGGCGGGGGCGGAGGCGGGGGCGGAGGCGGCAGCCCGGGGCCTGGGCAATGGGCGCGCGCCGGCGCGGCTGCTGCAGGAGGCGCAGCGAACGGCCGGGGATACGGCGGTGGGGGCGGCGGTGGTGCGGCGGCGGCGGCTGCGGCGGGAGAGTACGCGGGCGGCATGTCACCAGGGATGCGGGGGGCGGCGGCGGCGGCGATGGGGCAGCGGCGCGCGGCCTCGGCACAGCGGCGACGATGAAGCAATGGGGAGATGAGGCGCTGGCGAAGGGGGGAGGGGGTTGTTGTTGGGGGCAGCTAGCGGCCGAAGCCACCAGTCGGCTGGCGTCGCGTGTGAGCGCTGGCAGGCAAGGCCGCAGGTTGGGGCCCTGGGGTGCCACGGCGCCGTCGGGCAACGCGCTGCGGCACACACTTACTACTTGCCCGGCGAGCTGTAAATGCGGCTGGCGGTCGGCGATTCTTTGTGTGTGTTAGAGACCACAAGGGAGAGAACTATGAAAGACTTGTGCGTGGGTGTGTGGGGCCCTCGTGTTCCACCAATGGTGGTGCGATGCGTGCGGCCGCCCGGCAACCGCCGCTCAGCCCGTCAGCCCGTCAGCCCGTCAAGCCCACATGAGGTGGGGCATCGCAGTCAGATATCATGTACCGCTTTGTCAAGTCAACTGGTCTCACACACGACACGCTGAGCACAGCAGCAGCGTGCTTGTATCCCGGTCTATTTAAATACTCCCCGCCCAAAAAAACGCAACAGCCGCGGAGCCGCCTTTACGAGTTCACGGCCCCCCCCCCCCGATAGCCCCCCGCCCGCGGCCTCAGCCTGCCCTGCCCTGCCCGTGCATGTGCGCGCACCCGCTGCCCCTTGCTGCTCAGGCAGCTCAGCGCGACCTCGTCATTGCTCCCTGACGGCTGACGCCCTCTTGTCACGCCAGCACCGCACCGCGCCTGACCTCACCCCGAGGCCCGAGCGTGTTCAAATGCCTGGCCGTTGCCGAATTGCGCGTCCTCCAGTCCTCCACCTCCCACCCAGCCAATCTTAGTTTGCTCAACAAGGCAGGAAAGCACGAAAGGGTGCACGCCACCTTGTAACCGCACAGAGAAAGAACAGCTAGCTGCCTTGCGCCAGCTGTCTCCCTCTGCCTATCTCCCCCGCTCCCTGTCCAGCCCCCCGCCTCTCTGTGCCTCTCTCTCCCCCTCTCCCTCTCTCGCTCTCCGCTGTCGTCGTCGTCGTCAGTCGTCACGGCTCCGCCGCCGCCAGGCCCTCGCCCACCGCCTGCTTGCCGCGCTGTCGCAGCACCGCCGCCATGAAGGCGCCCAGCTCGCCGTCCATGACCGCCTGGTGTGCGGTGTTCGGGGGGTGGGATGTAGTTGATTCCAGAAACCAGAAGCGAAACGACCAAGAGAACCGGGGGCCGGGGACAGGGCGCAGGGTGGTGTGTGTGTGTTAGAGATCACAAGGAGATAACAAGCAAATTAAAATGGTGTGTGTGTGTGTACGTGTGCGTGTGTGCGTGTGTGTGTTAGAAATCACGAGATAACAGATGAAAGACGTGTGCGTGCGAAGAGACAGGAACGCCAAGCAGGGAACGCGACGCAGCCCTATGTGTGTGTTAGAGATCACAAGGGAGAGAACAAATGAAAGACGTGTGTGTGTGTGTGTGTGTGTGTGTAGGTGGGCGTCGTGGTGGGATGGAGAGTGCGGGCGCGTGGGAATTGTAGATACCGGTCCGTGGTAATCCGAACCCGATGCGGAAGAAAAACAGAGCGAAGAGGAAAGCGGCGGTGCCGGGGGGCTGGTGGGTGCGCTCTTGCGGTGATGTGTGCAGGCGATGCGGGTGTATGCAAGTACGGTAACCACTGGGATCAGGGTTCGGCTCAGGGCTTGTATCTTGTTCTTGTATCCCGAAAATTGCCAAAAACGCCTTTCAATATCCCGTAGATATCAAGATAAAAGCCCTGGTTCGGCTGGGCCCAATCCAACCCACCACCCCGGCCAGAGCATCCAATAGCCACCAGCTAGCTGCCGTACCTGCACGTCCGAGGTCTCAGTCCCGGTGCGTGTGTCCTTGACCAGCTTGTATGGGTGGAACACTGCAGCGGGCGGGCGGGAGAGGAGAGGCGAGGGCGGGAGAGGCGGGGGCGGCAGCATTCAGCATGCTATGCCAACGCAGGCCGAGAAGGGGTGCGGAGGAGGGGGCAGCGGCGGTTGGGCGTTGGGGCGGGGTGGGACCATTGCCATACAAGCACACGCTGACGTGCAAGCCGGTCAACCAAAGGCCTCCCTTTTTGTGCAAACCACCCGCCCATCCAGCAAAGCCCAGCCTGTCTCATCCTCGTTTCCTACCCCCCACCACACACACAGTGGACTCCAGAGTTTGGTTGCGCTCTGGGCAGCGGAGGCGCGTGATAGCGGCAGCGTGCGCCAAGAGTGCTTCGCTGTCGCTGGCTGTCCCGGTACTCGATCATGAGACTCGCCAGACCGCCTGTAAACCCGTTGTTACACGCACACACACACACACACACACACACACACACACACACACACACACACACACACACGCCCACACACAAACACTTGCCGCCCCACGCACCGTAGTTTCTTATCTGCTGCCCCCACTCCGCCTTCACCAGGTCGCCACGGATCTCCGCCACCTTCCTGGCGTTCTGCTCCTCCAGCACCACCAGCAGCCGCGCCTGTGTGTGTGTGGGGGGGGGCGTGTATGTGCGCGTGGGTTGGAGGTGGTGGTTGTGGTGGCTGCGGCGGTTGTGGTGTTTGTGGTGGGCGGCTGTGGTGGTTCTGGTGGGCGGTTGTGGTGGTTGTTGTGGTGGTGGCGGTGTAACGGCGTGACTGCATGGAGCTGCAACGAAGGAGGGCAGCTGCACCGCCCCCGCCGTCGTGCGGGCTTCTCTCCTGCCACCACCTGCTTTGCTACTGCCACGGCCACTGCCGCCCCGCTATTGCCACCGCTACTGCCGCCCCGCGACCCAGGGGCACTGCACCCCTGCCGCGACCGCAGCCCCTGCGCATCCCCCCTGCCACAGCCATCGCTACTGCCGCCAGTCCGCCACCGCTACTGCCGTGCTGCCACAATTGCACTCCTCCAACGCCCCCCGCCTGCATCCCCAGCTCCCCACCCCGACCCACCCACCTTGAGCAGGTCCAGGGCAATGGCCTTGTTCTGCGCCTGGGAGCGCTCCTGGGTGCACTTGACCGCCAGGCCGGTGGGCACGTGCAGGATGCGCACGCCTGCATGCATGGGGAGTGCATGGGGGGGTGCATGGGGGGTGCATGTGGGCGCATGTGGGTGCATGCATGCATGCATGCATGGGTGCATGCGTGCGTTTTGCTTGCAAGTTCCGAAGACGGTTTTACTTCCGCACGTCAGCCCCAACAATCAACCGTCGTTACGGACCCAGACCCTCGGGAAGAGTAGACATGATTGGTTTACGAAGAGGCGCGAGGACGCCGGCTTGCCGCCGGCCTACCGCGCGCCCTGCCCCACGCCCCCCCCCCGCCCACGCCCCCGCCATGCGCCCCGCCCCGCCCCCGCCCCGCCCCCGCCACGCGCCCCGCTCCATGCGCCCCCCCGCCCCACGCGCCCCCCCGCCCCACGCGCCCGGCGCACCTGTCTCCACCTTGTTGACGTTCTGACCGCCCTTGCCACCCGAGCGCATGGTCGTTATCTGGTGAGGTGGGGTGGGGGCGTGCCATACATGTTTAAGTAATGGGGGGTTGGGTGGAGCGTGTGCGTGTGGGGTACTTGGGCGGGTGCGCCAATTCGCACAGCCCATGGGACCTACAACGCCTCTCAGCCCGTGTCGGCTCCTTGCACGGCACCCCACCTCCGCTCCAACTCATACACACCCACCCACCCGCCCACCATCACCAACCCCACCTCCAGGTCTTTCTCGTTGACATCAAGTTCGGGCAGGTCCTCAGTGCCCAGCACCGGCATCACGTCCACACCTGGTAGGGAGTGAACGTGGGGCGGGGCGGGGCGGGGCGGGGCGGGGCGGGGCGGGGCGGGGCGGGGCGGGGCGGGGCGGGGCGGGGCGGGGCGGGGCGGGGCGGGGCGGGGTGGGGCGGGGCGGGGCGGGGCGGGGCGGCGTGGGTTGAGGTTGAGGCGGGGTGATGGTGGGGTGGGGTGGGATTTGTTAATGCAAGGGGGTAGCTCATTCAAACTCCCAATTCGACCATTGAAACCCACAACCCAGTACCACAGAGCATGTGTTGGGTAAGTTTCCCATCTTCCGAACAAATCCTCTGCCCCTGCCGCCTCCTGACCATGTTTCCGCCGCCCCTTCCCGCGCGCTCTCGACCGCGAAGCCCGCCTCTCACCTTCCTTACCCCCCGTCCTGCCTCTTTCCTCTTTCCTCTTCCCTCTTCCCGCTTCCCTCTTCCCTCTCCTCCCGTGCCGTCCGCCCCGCCCCGCCCCGCCCTCTCACCCGCGAAGCTGGTCTGCCTCAGCCCCTTGGCGTTGAAGGGGCTGTTGCGCACCAGCCGGTGTGTGCCCTTCTCGCCACGCAGGTAGCCGTACGCGTGCCGCCCGCCGCTGACCTGCCGGCGTGCAGGCGTGCAGGCAGGCAGGCAGGCAGGCACACACACACACACACGCGCGCGCGTACAGGCGTGGGCGTCAGCGTCATCATTGGCAAAGCAGCGTAATCCTTAATTCTTGCATCTTTAAGCAATTACAGCAACTTGAAAGCGCTTGAGGCCCTGCAAAGCGGCCTTCGACTCCTCCGAACCCTGCGGTACTTTGCCCTCCACCCACCCTGCCCCTCCTGTCCAACACCGACGACAAGACTGAAGATTCAAGGCTCAAGGGCGCCCGAGACCCACAGGTTAAGGCCACAACACCTCCGCGCTCTGGGTTGGGCTGGCTGGTTCGGGTTCTCTTGGTCGTTTCGCTTCTGATTTCTGGAATGAAGTACCCTTTCCCCCACCCCCCCCTCGCACCTCGAGCTCCACGCTCTTAATGCCCGCCTCGTCGCCCACCGCCCGGTCCAACACCGCCACGCTGTAGCCGGCAGCCTCCGCCCACCTGGCGAGATAGATGAGGAGGAGGAGAAACGACACGCAGGCGCACAGGCACCGGAATACTGTTGATTTGCCAGGCCAGGCAAAATGGCTGCTGCCCAGCCGCTATGGCTGCTGTGGCCCGGTGAATGACCTTCCCGCTCCCTCCGCCCTTGCATTCTCGCCATGGCCCACGCCACCCCCACCCCTTCCTTCCCATGCAAACACACACCTCTTTACCTCCAACAATAACATTCGCTCAAGCCCGTGTGTGCACCGCTCTGTCAACTGCCCTGCCCGGTCAACACATCCCAACATAAACAGCTCCCCCACCCCAACCCACCCCCACCCCCACCCCCACCCCCACTCCCACCCCCACCCCACCCCCACCCCACCCCACCCACCCCACCCCACCCCACCCCACCCCACCCCACCCCCCCACCCCACCCCACCCCACCCCACCCCACCCCACCCCACCCCACCCCACCCCACCCCACCCCACCCCACCCCACCCCACCCCACCCCACCCCACCCCTCAAGGGCGCCCGAGACCTAAAGGTTAAGGCCATACCACCTCCGCGCTCTGGGTTGGGCTGGTTGGTTTGGGTTCTCTTGGTCGTTTCGCTTTTGGTTTCTGGAATGAACTACCCACCCCACCCCACCCCACCCCACCCCACCCCACCCCACCCCACGGCTGCGTTTCCCAGCTGCAGCGCAGTCGTGTTCGCATTTTGTTTCTCACCGTAACTGTTTACCAGTAACCCACCCCACCCCACCCCACCACCACCACCACCACCCCACTCTCACCTGGTGTACATGCGCTCCAGCATCTCCGCCCAGTCCATGGCGTCCACGCCGCCCGCGCCCGCGCTGATGGTCAGCCGCGCCGCGCGGTCGTCGTAGGGGCCGGACAGCAGCCGCCGCAGCTCCCAGCTGCGTGCGTGCGGGTGGGTGGGTCGTTTGGGGGGGCGGTTGTGGGGCGGGTGACAAGGCGGCACGTTGTGGCGATTTCGTGGCAGCAAGGGATTGAAGCAAACAGACCGGGGGGGGAGCGCCGTGTTGTGTTGTGGTCAGACGCCATGCGCACCTGTCGCACCTGTCGCACCTGTCGCCCCTCCACGGACACACACACACACACACACACACGTCCTGCATTTTCCCTTTCTCGTGTTTTTCGATCACACGCGTCCCCGGCCCAACTGGGAATGGGAGTGGACTAACCCCGCCCCCCCCTCACCTGTCAAGTCCCCCACCCAGCTGCCTCAGCGCCGCCAGCGCCTCCGCCGCAATGCCCGCCGCCTCGCCGCTCAGCCCGCCGCCGCCGCCGCCGCTGGCGCCAGAGCCGCCCTGGGGCATCGGTGCGGGTACGTGCGCTTTAGGTTGTGGTTGTGGGGGCCAGGTTTGGGCAATTGCATGTAGGGTTATTGGTGGGGCCATTGCCACGGCCGCACGCCTTTCGCTCCCGGTCCCGGCCTGCGCCGTCCTGACTGCCTCCAGAACCTCCCCTGGCCCCTCCACCCCCTGCACCCACGCTTACCCCCCTTTTCGCCTTGACTGCGTTGCTTAACTCCGCTTCCATTAGACTGGTTTAGTTTGGGCTGGTACCCCCCCCCCCCCCAGTACCTATGCCCTGAATTCATCGCCTCTGCCTGTGCTTCACTCGCTAGTTTGGTTTCTTGGTTATAATGGGCTGGTACTTGCAACCTTTCCCCATGTTTTTTCTAGGCATTGGCAAGAGCCAAGCGGCGGTGCTGGCTCCAATGCAGGGGACTGGAGCGCGGAGTCCCCGACCCCGGCCCAAACCCCGGCCTGCAAAGGCCCTTTCCCAAAGGCCCTTTCCCCCAGCAGGATCCCCACCCCAGTCCCCAAGCTGCAGTCCCCCAAGCCCCCTCCCCAAGATTGGTTTAGTTTGGGCTGGTAACCACACACCCCCCCCAGCTCCCCCCCAAAGCCCCCCAAAGCCCCCCTCCCAAAGCCCCTCAAAGCCCCCACCTGCTGTACCGTGCATGTCTGTCAACAGCAACTCTCCTAAACCTAAACGCATGGAACCCCCAACCCCCCAAGCCCCCTCCCGAGCCCCCTCCCAAGCCCCCTCCCAAGCCCCCACCTCGGCCTCCAGCAGCTCCACCGCGAACGCCGCCTCCTCCGCCCAGCCCGTGAAGCGTTCTAGCTCCCCGATCTCCGACCTGGTTGAAACCGGGGGGGTGGGGCATGGGGCCGAAATGGGGGTTGTGGTTACCAGCCCCAGGGGGTGTGACGTGGGTGTGACATGGGTGTGAAGCGTGTGTGACGTGGGTGTGACATGGGTGTGATAAACAGGAGACGGCGTTATGAAGGCGACGTGCGTGAAGGAAGCCGGCTTGATAAGTTCAGGGTAACCAACCACTGGGCGGTTTGTGTGGACTAGGCCCCCCCGGCGGGCGGGCGACCCGCCTGGCAGCTGCCGCCAAAGTTGGCAACACGACGTGCTGCTGCCTGCCCCCCCCTTCCCCTCCCACCCGCCCACCATCACCACAGGACACCATTTCCCGCCACCATTCCCAAATGGGCATTGGAATGAACTACCCCCCAAACACACACACACGAGCCCCACCAGCCCAACCACCAGCCGCCCCATCACCAGCCGCCCCATCACCAGCCGCCCCACCCACCGCAGCACATTGATGGCGCTCATCAGCGCCTGCGCCCGCCCCGGCTGCCCCCACAGCCCCTCGCCCGCCGCCGACACGTCGTGCTCCAGCGACGCCAGCCGCGCGCGGCAGCCGGGCAGGTCCGCCACCGCCAGCACCTCGGCCAGGCGCGACTGAGCTTCGGCCACCTGCCGGCATGGCGTTTTGGTTGGTTGGGGGGGGCGAGCTGTGGGGCCGGGGTGCTTGATTGATTCCACTTCACCAAATGGGGGCATGAGCAGCGAGGCCAGACGGCAGTGCGAAAGAGCAACAAAAAGAGCAGAAGCAACAGAAGCAACAGCATCGAGAGCTGGGCTCGGGTGCATTTGGCACCCAGCGTGGCTCGATTCAAAGCCAATTCTTCATTCCAATCACAATGGCAACTGTACACGCCAGCTGGCGCACACGCTAACGCACACTCGCACAGCAGATAGGGAACCTCTTTCGCACGCTGCATGCTCCTCTGTCTCACATGCCGACCCGCCCCGTCACAAGCGTCTCACTCGCCGCTTCAGGCCACCCAGGCCCTCCACCTCAACCGCCGCAGAGGACGAGGAAGAGGTGGAGGTGGAAGCAGCGGCGGCGGAGGCGGACGCGTCCGCTGAGGGGGAGGAGGACGAGGCGGCAGCTGCAGCCACGCACCGCCCCGGACGCAGCGCCAGCGTGTATAGCTGCCTGCTGCTGCTGCTGCAGCTGCTGGAGGTGGTGGCTGTCGTGGCCGCAGCGCCGGCGCCGGCGCCGGCAGTAGCGCGTGATGGGCCTGCCATTGCTACTGCCGCTGCGGCGTGCCCCTCCGCGCGGGGAGGAAGCCCGCATGCAACAACGTGGCGGCGGCGGCGGCGAGGCGCCATGTGCGGTAGCAGGGGCTGTAGCAGGGTGCTGTTTGCTACAGCCGTGGTCAACGCTACGGCACCGGTGGCGCCCGCGGCGGATGCTGCGGCTCCGCTGGCGCATAACGTGGCAACGCCGCCGCGCCGGCAGCAGCTGCTGCTGCTGCTGCAGCAGGCCCGGCTGCTGCTGCTGCTGGTGCTGCTGGTGCTAGCGAACGCTCTTGTGCTTGGTGCAATGCTGCGGAGCAAGGAGGCTCGAAGCGGCGCTGGGCTGTTCGAGCCGGCGGTCAGTTGCGCCACCACAGGCAGGGTGGCGGCACCGCTTGTCTGCTGAGGCGCCGGCCCGCCGCGCGACGCCACGCGCACGCCGCGCTGAGGTGCAAAGCCTAGAAACGATGGGTAGCTCATGATTGCTGCTGTGAACGAGATCAATATTCGTGAGGGCAAGGAGCGCGAGAGCATCCACACGCTGGTTGGTCGTCTCGCGTAGGCTTTGGATAGTTAATTCGTCATTTTGGAGGTTGTCTTAATAATTAACTTGTTTGGGTGTGGGTCGCACTCTGCAACGTCCCGGCATGAAGAAGCTTATGCCAAACCATACACTTGCATGCAATGTTGGTATTCTGGAAGCTATGTTTATTTGGTTTGCGTGGCATAGCTTGTTACATTGCGCTGCGTCCATTCATTGTTCCTCGCGCTTCTCGCATGGCCACGGCGCTGCTGTTTTCCAGTTGCTCGCGAAGGGTCGGGCTTAAAGTCTTCGCTCGCAGCGCCAGCACCATGGCGGACAAACCCATCGCTACTGCATTACAAGATGTGCTCTCTAGAATGAAGCAGGCGGCCGAGAAGGCGAACCGGACGCATCCGGTGAGCGTGGAATCGACGCCCGACGTTGAAAGCTGTCGGCCTCCTCCGCTACTGGAATCAATCTGCAATCAATCTGCACCATGTAAAACACAGCTGTCCGTGAGCACTATGCTGGTTCTCCTCCGCGTGATAGGTGCGGCTGGTGGCGGTGAGCAAGACCAAGCCCGTGGAGGCGCTGCAGGAGGCGTACGAGGCTGGGCAGCGCGTGTTCGGAGAGAACTACGTGCAGGTGCGGTTTCTAAGTAGACCTCACAAATGAGTGAGATTGGGTTTGAGGCGTGGCAGAGAGGGGAGGCGAACTGTGGCGCGTGAAAGGGGGAAGGAGTAAAGAAAGGGGGCTGTGCGAGGGGTGTCAAACACATCCATACACACGCACATTCACACACACATACCCACACATGCATGCACGCGCAGGAGATGCTGGACAAGGCGCCGGCGCTGCCCGCCGACATCCAGTGGCACTTCATCGGCCACCTGCAGTCCAACAAGGTCAAGGCGGTGGTGGGTGAGTGCCAAGTGCGTGGGGGGAAGCCAAGGAGCTGGGGCTGGAGCTGGAGCTGGGGGAGGGGGCCGGCTTCAGGATGGGAGGGATCAGGAGGTGGTGAGCGATCAGGAATGAACGATGGGCCGGCAGGGCGGCGCAACGAACCCAACGCCCCACGGCACCAAGTGGGTGCTGCTGCGGCGGCGGCGGGAGGGCCCCTGGCGCAGTGTCCCTCTGACTGATTGACTGCACACACACACACACACACACACACACACATAAACACACACACACACACACACACACACACACACACACACACACACAAGGTTAGATAGATGGGTGTAACAGGCAATTTCGGGTAAATATGGTATCGGCTCGGCAGGTTGGTCGGCGTTGGTTAAGTATGCAAGGTAAGTCGCGACCGTCCGTCACCGCACCGCACGCATTGTCCTATGTCTGCTGTTCTCTCCCTTGTGACCTCTAACACACGCACACACACATGCAGAGAGCGTGCCCAACCTTGCAATGGTGGAGACCGTGGACTCGACAAAGGTGCGTGGATGCGTGGGTGTGAGTTTGGGTCGGGCGGCGGCAGGGCCAGCGAGTGACGTGGGGCTGTGACGCCGCCGTGGCACCGCGGACATCGCGCACGCCACATGGCGTGTCAGCCATGCCGCTGCTCATGTCGTGCACGCGCCTCATGCGGTCTGCCGCTTCGCACCCGCCCCTCCGTCCCTACCTACCTACCCTACTCCCCCCCTTCCCCCACCCCCCAGCTGGCCGACAAGCTGAACAAGGCGGTTGAGGCCTACAGCGGCCGGACCACCCCCCTGGCGGTGATGGTGCAGTGGGTGGGCCGGAGCGTGGGGTTGTGCGTCATACCTCCGCCCTCCTCCTCCTCCTCCTCCTCCTCCTCCTCCTCCTCCTCCTCCGTCGGGTTGCTGCCTGTTTCTGCTCCTGCCCTACTGTACCCCACTGCCATTTTGTCACCGAGCTACCCCCAGACTTAACCACCCAACCAACCTAACCACCCACACCACCCAACCAACCCAACCAACCGCCCACCAGGTGAACACCAGCGGCGAGGAGTCAAAGTACGGCGTGGAGCCGTCCGAGTGCGTGGCGCTGGCCCGACACATCGTGCAGGTGAGCGCGCGCGCGTGTGTGTGTGTGTGTATGTGTGTGTGTGTGTGTGTGTGTGTATGTGTGTATGTGTGTATGTGTGTGTTGGGGGGCCTAGGGGGGGCATGGCTGGATGTTGGAGGCACTGGGGGCTGAGGCACCTGGGGTGGCACTGGTCAGCTTGCTACTGCTACTGAGGTATGGACCGGACCTGGGGCACCTGGACGCAGTGGAAGGGACCAGTGGGGCGGTGGTGGTGGTGGGCCGCCGGCCGCCGTCAGGCCGCGCCCCACCTGCCGCAAGCCGGCAGCTCGCGCCGCGCCCCGCCGCGCCCTCACGCCGCGGCCCTGCCTTGTCCCCAACTGTTGTGTACCCCCCCCCCTCCCCCTTCATTAATTTTAACATGCATGGATCCCCCTTCACACACACACAGAACTGCCCCAAGCTCCGGCTAGCCGGCCTGATGACCATCGGTAAGGGGCAGGGGCGGGGGCCGGGGCAGGGGCACGGGCAGGGGCAGGGGCAGGGGCAGGGGCAGGGGCAGGGGCAGGGGCAGGGGCAGGGGCAGGGGCAGGGGCAGGGGCAGGGGCAGGGGCAGGGGCAGGGGCAGGGGCAGGGGCAGGGGCAGGGGCAGGGGCAGGGGCAGGGGCACGGGGCCGGGGCCGGGGCCGGGGCCGGGGCCGGGGCCGGGGCCGGGGCCGGGGCCGGGGCCGGGGCCGGGGCCGGGGCCGGGGCCGGGGCCGGGGCCGGGACCTAGCAGCCCCCCCCTGGGCAGTGGCAGCGCGCCCCCCACATGTGCATGCCCACCTTTGCGCCTGCCCCGCCCGCACCTGCTCCGCCGGACGCCCCCTCCGGCGCTGGCCCGCTGCACACCAGTTCTCCACCAGCCCACAAACACCTTCCATCCTCACACACGCGCGCCCACACGCACCCACACCCGTGCACGTACCCACACGTACACGTACCCACAGTCCCACATCCGCCCCCCGGCCCCCCATTAATTAAACATGCATGGCACCCCCACCTCACCCCCGCCATCCCCACGCACCCAGGTATGCCCGACTACTCCTCTCGCCCCGAGAACTTCACCTGCCTGGCCGCCTGCCGCGACGCCGTGGCCGCCGACCTGCTGGGGCTGGGGCTGGCCGACCCCGCGCACAGCCTGGAGCTGAGCATGGGCATGAGCGGCGACTTCGAGCAGGCGGTGAGGAGGCAGCTGGGGAGGGAGGAGGCTGGGGAGGGGGCTGGGGAGGGGAGGGGAGGGGAGGGGAGGGGAGGGGGGAGGGGAGGGGAGGGGAGGGGAGGGGAGGGGAGGGGGAGGGGAGGGGAGGGGAGGGGAGGGGAGGGGAGGGGAGGGGAGGGGAGGGGAGGGGAGGGGAGGGGAGGGGGAGGGGAGGGGAGGGGGAGGGGAGGGGAGGGAGGGGAGGGAGGGGAGGGGAGGGGAGGGGAGGGGAGGGGAGGGGAGGGGAGGGGAGGGGGAGGGGAGGGAGGGGAGGGGAGGGGAGGGGAGGGGAGGGGAGGGGAGGGGAGGGAGGGGAGGGGAGGGGAGGGGAGGGGAGGGAGGGGAGGGGAGGGAGGGGAGGGGAGGGGAGGCCTTCACATGACACACATGTGCACGCCGCACGCTTTCGATATGTCTACGTCTGTCGCCGACGCATTCTGTTGTACTGCTGAAAAACGCATCTTCACACAATCACACACAGATCGAGATGGGCGCCACCAACATCCGGGTGGGCTCCACCATCTTCGGCGCGCGCGAGTACAAGCCCAAGTCGCCGCCCGCGTCCCCGCCCAAGCAGTGAACGAGGTGGTGGGGTGGTGACTCATCACTCACGTGCGCAGCGGCCCCGCTGCCGCTTGGAGGGCGGCTGCTAGCTAGGTCGGTCGGGGGGTGGGATGGCATGGCAGGTGCTGGGGGGGGGAGAGCTGCGCCGTGTGTGCGTGTGGTTGTGCGATTGAGCCGGTGATATGGATCCGAGAGTGTTTGTTTGCTCCGGGCGCGGAGTGAGTGAGTGAGTGAGTGAGTGAGTGATGGGTGATAGGGAGAGGGGGAGCGTGTGTGGCATGAAGGCGCCGTACGAGGTAGGACTTATTACTGGTGCGAGTAGTCAGCAATTCAGAAAGATGTAGGACTTGCGCGCCCTCGGGCCTTCCTCTCACAGTGTGTGAGGCAGGGGAGGAAGGTCCAGGGGACTGCCGCATGGGGTTGATAAGCGGCTGCTGTTGCTGTTGTGGGGACCCCGTGATGGCGAGGACGGAGCTACCGTTGGTGTCGGGGGTGGGGTGAGTGTCGTTGGGGTGCTTGTGGGAGCTAGCGGTGTGTGGGGATAATGCGAGGGGACTAGCGAAACCTAACCCGGGCTAACCGTGACCGTGTGCGTGTGGATACACCATGCGGATACCATATGAAAGCGCTGACCAGGCAGCAGAGACATAAGCCCAGCAGAGCTTACCCCATACCTCTAGGAGTGTGGTAACGTGTGATTTGCGAAGCAATCTGACTGTCAGCCGCCCCTACGACGGCCCTACTCCGCTTGCGCTACTCCGACCGTAACAGCACCCGCTTTCCAACAGCCAGCAGTGATGGACATGGGCGTGGCGGCATCCGGCCTGCTAATTGACTGGTGGCGTTGGCATGACTCACCGCCGGCGCACCGGCAGCGCGCGGCTGCAACTAACCACAACAGCCGGCGGCCGTTAACGGGAAAACCCCAGCACGGCCCCGGCAGCCGTTGGCGTCGCTCGGTCCTGGTGCGTGTCTTACAAGTTACAACGTGTCCCACGCATTCCTTGGCCCCAACCGCACAGTAGCAGCAGCAGCCACTCAGGGGCGGGGCAGGATAGGGCAAGCACAGGTAATTCGTTGCGGCAGCAGCAGCAGCGTGCGGAGTGCCGCCGCCAAGCATGCAGCCAGGAGAATGCATGCATGGAGTAAGCAGATGGGCCACAAAATAAAGAGGTTCGCAGGGCAGGGAAAGAACCCTTGAACCGCTGCTTCATATCAACACAGCACCGGACCCTAACAAACACCAAGCTGCACAAAATAATGTCTCATAAACACCAGCGGCACGCACAATCCTTCGAGTAAGGTCATTGGACATACCGTTACACCCCACACAAGAACTTAGCATGCAGCTGAAGCAGTTACGGCATTGATGACGCGTTTCCAGTGCGTGGTCTCTTTTTTTGTGCGTTGGGCCGCCCGCCGCTTTCCTTCACACGATTAAAACCACCCAGCAGCCATCCACTCCAGCAAGTACCCTGCACACCTGCACATCTCATTCGACATAGATCTCACAGACTCACATGTACGCTGCCTCCAGACGACAAAGCTCATCACTTAGCACGCTTCAGAGTCATGCATGTATGGCAACTGTCACCCGACAGTCACACGCACGCCTATCTTGTTTCCGCTGTGATCATATGCATATATATACAATCTCTTTGTCTGTCGCTCCGGAGTCACGCCTTGCTTGATTGCGTTGGTGAGTTTATATACCGCGGCATGCGCACACCCTACACACCTCGTCCACTTCGCATTCACATTTTAGCGCATGTCCGTAACACACCCGCATTTAAATCTATATCGCCTGGCAACTCCAATTCCAGAGACCCCCAAATCCTGCCCTCCGAATGCAAGTTCGGCGGGGCGGTACAGAGGTGCGCAGACACACACATGGCCAGCAGTTGAAGAATGAAGGTGAGGTTTGCAACAAGCAAAAGTACGCGTCAACGCCCACAAGCATCCTGCATGCAGGCACGGGCCCGAAACGTCCCCCCCCGCTTGATATGCACGTTTCATAACCCAATCAAACATGTAACAGGCGCAGCAGCCGGCATACGTTACGAATGTGCGAGGCACAAGTAATAAAGAAAGTCCAACAACAACCCGACCATAGTAATGAAAGCGAGGTATTGATAAGGAATCTCCGAGCTATCTAGGGCAGTACGGGCATCCACAGATGGCACGTAGGTACAACAGCTCACTGAGCAATGAGCATACATACACAAGGCGCATGCGTGCGCAGTCATAAGTGTTGCTTCCCCACCCCGCCGTCTTGCTATGCACTGCGCGCGGGCATCTATCACTCCGTCCATCTCAGCGCGCGGAACATCAGCTGTCTTTATTTGCGTGCGTGCCCACGAGCGAAAATGATACTGTGTGCTTTCCACGCGCAAGTGTGGTGGAACGAGGCGGTGGGCGTCCGCACGAACGGTCGGTGATGCGGCTGTGAAGGCATGCCCGCTGGTGTAGCTGCTGGTGCGTGCATCAGTGATGAGTGGTAGCGCCGCGTGCCCATCACACCGCCTGGTGGTGGCTGAGCTGCTGCTGCTGCTGCTGCTGCTGCACAATGGTTGCAGCAGCAGCAGCAGCAGCAGCAGCAGTAGCAGCAGCAGTAGCAGCAGTAGCAGCAGCAGCCTCCTCTGCAGCAGCCACCTGCTGCTGCTGGTCCACCTCCGGCAGCCCTCCGGTGGCGATGAGCTCACGTGCCTCATCACCACCCCGCTCCTCCTGCTCCTCCTCCACCTGCTCCATCTCCTCCTGCTCCTGCTGCTCCTCCGCCAACTCCAGCACCTCCATCTCTTCCTCATCCTGCTGCTGCTGCTCGGCAGTAGCAGCGCCGGCAGCAGTAGCAGTAGCAGTGGCCTGGTCGGTGGCGCCCAGGCGGCGATGGCGGCCGATCAGGCCGCCGATGCCGCCGCCGATGCTGATGGGGGTCTTGACTACGTCGCTCAGGCCCTTGCACAGGAGAGTGTTGCACGGCGGCGGCGGCAGCGGCGGCGACGGCCGGAACTGCGGGCCCGCATGACAGTGGAATATACATGCAGAAGGTTAGCGACAATAATATTATCGGGTGCGCTTGCCGGTACTACTGTCTAGATGGCATATCAGCGTCGTCAAGTGCTATAGGCCATGCTACACTTACGAATTGCGTAATCTTGGAGTCATCAATCTTAACCTCTGTGTTGGGGTCAAAGATGTTGCAGAAGAAGCCCTTGCACGGCGCCGGCGGCGACGGCGGCGGCGGCGGGCAGCGCGAGGCCAGTGTCTCGGTGATCTGGAAGGTGGGCGCGATGGCGGTCTGGTGCAGGCCGCAGGGGCCTGTGATGGGGCGGGGCGGTAGGGGGCGGGTGGGTGGTGTGTGTGTGTGTGTGTGTGTGTGTGTGTGTGTGTGGGTGCGTGGGTGTGTGTGGGTGAAGAAGTTGGCGCGTGTGCGTGCGTGTATGTGTGAAAGTTGATGCATGGGTGGGCGCGTGAAGGCGGCAAACGGATTGGTTAGCTAGATAGGTGACAGGAATGGAAGCGAGGAGGCAGGAGATCTCAACAAGTAAGCTTGCGCCAAACCAGCCATCAATCAACCGCCCCTGGCGCCAGTAGTGCACCCACATCGGGACGCACACCCACCCGCCCCGCCCACGCTGTGACGCTATGCCCCGACCCGCCCCACGAACCCGCTGGATCCCACCCCACGCCACCCCGCCCAGCCCCACCCTCACCACGCACGCACCCGCGGTGGAGCCCTGCATGCGCACACGTGCGTAGCCAAACTCCCAGCCGCCCCAGCCGGTGCCCCTGTATGCCATCAGTGCGGCGGGTTCGGAGTTGGGACGTATGCACGTGTAGTGCGTGCGGGGCGGGGCGAGTGGTGGTGTCCGGTTCACCCAAACGAGCGAGGGGGTGGCGGAGGTGAGCGGGTGTAAATTGAAGGGGTACAGGGCGGGCGGGGGCAGCAGGCGTGCGTGGAAGGATGTCACATCCTGCACGTGCGCCACACTCGTGCTCTAAGACCAATCAATGGCCAACCACCAACCGCTCAGGCTTAACAACCAACCACCAACCCCTCAGGCTGGACAACCAACCACCAACCACCAACCACCAACCACCGTCGCTAGCTCAGGCATACATACCAGGCGCCAAGCAACCGCTCACCAGGAGTTCCGGATGATCCAGTGCGGGTTCGCGCCGGTGGCACTGCATGGGGTCAAGTGCACCAAATGAGAAGACGGCATCAGGTAATTTCATAATGAGTAAAGCTGCAAACTCCGTGAGGGTCTCTTTGTCTAACTAACAAGCGCAACGCTAGCATGCGGCCAAGACTCAGTCGACTGCGTCACCACTCACGTGTACCCCACCGCCACCATTGCGTGGTTGTGGCAGGTGCCGCAGGTGCTGCTGCTGTAGTAGCCGCCCGTGTACCAGCGGAACGAGTCTTCCACACAAAAGTAGATGACGGTGGGGCCGATGGCCACCCACTGCGAGCATTTGGCGGAAAGATGCTTTAGAATGTATGGGAAAGGTGAGGAGAAGGACCGCTGCGGCGAATGAAGCCACTCTCCACACCCGCCCGCGCACCACCAGCAGCCGCCCTCGCCACGCACCCGCTTGAGTCGGTCCTCGCTGGCGGCGGTGCTGAGGTAGTAGGTGCGGCCGGTGGCGATGCGCTCGCCGGGGCCCGGCATGCCGCGGTTGCAGGTGCCGGTGGAGGAGGTGTAGGGCCACCTGGGTGCGTGCGCATATGGGTGGGTGGGTGCGCACATGTATGGAGCGGAGGGAGGGAATGGAGGGTGAAGAACAGCATGGAAGATACCATTACTTCAACAGTTGCTCGCAGAGCCATGATATTGCAGCTCCATCCCGCCACCTCCATCCATTCCATTCCATTCCAGCCATGTGTGCTCGCTCACCGGCGCTCCGTCATCTGCTTGCGCTTGTAAACATAGTCCAGAGCGTCCGTGCTCCAGCCGCCCGAGCAGCCCCTGCACGCATGTGGGTGGGTGGGTGGGTGGGTGGATGGGTGGGCTGGCGTCCCATGCCGTGCCGGCGTCCACACAGATCATGGGCAAACCCCAATACGGTAAGCTTCACCGGCGGTACCGGATACGGCACCACGCACGCCCCACTCACTTGCTGCCGCCGTAGCCCTCGTTGGCATTGGCGCACGACACGATCTGCTGCTCGCTCAGGTCCAGGGCGTCGCAGGCCGGGCCGGAGCCGAAGCGGATGAGGTAGTTGGCCTCGAGGGCGGCGGTGGCGGCGCTGCGGTTGGTTGGTCGGTTCGTTGGCAGCGCGGTTGGCATGGTTACGGTAGTTGGGGCATGTGGGGTTCCGTGTTGGCAAGCAACCCCAAGTACCGTAATCCGCCACCACAATAACTCTCCTCAGGCGTACACGCACCAGACAACCATTCAGCAACCCCTTCCCCCGTCCCCGCACTGCCACCGACCACCGCACTGCTACCGACCACCGCACTCACAAGGCCCAGCAGCTGCCGCAGCCGCCCTGGTTGCGGATGGGCGTCAGCTTGCCCGCGGCGCGCCAGTCCACGGACGCCGGCGGCCAGGACTGCAGCAGCGCGCGCCGGCCGCCGCCGCCGCCAGCGGGGCCGCCGTCACCGGGCCCCACGCCGTCAGCGCCAGGCAGGTCGTCCGCGCCTGTGCGTGGATGCCAGACAGAACTGATGACGAGAGATCCATGTACGAGCAACACGTACGGAACTGGCTGGAACCGAAACCAGAAAGCGCCCGACACAATTACAAAAGAGGAGTGTGTGTGATGAAATAAGTAGAGTTCCTCTCAACCGCCACCCACCCCACTCCGTTGGGCCTGCACCGAATGCCACTAGCCACGCCACGCCACGCCACGCCACGCCACGCCACGCCACGCCACGCCACGCCACGCCACGCCACGCCACGCCACGCCACGCCACGCCACGCCACGCCACGCCACGCCACGCCACGCCACACCCCGCAGGCACCACCCGCCCCACCCACCCTTGGGCATGTCGCCCAGCGAGCTGACGTCCATGAGCTGTTGCTTCTGGAAGGACGCAAAGTCCAGGTCGCAGTAGGCGTTGCAGCTGGCCTGTGCGGGTGGGTGGGTGGGTATTTCATTCCAGAAACCAGAAGCAAAACGACCAAGAGAACCCGAACCAACCAGCCCAACCCAGAGCGCGGAGGTAGGTGGGTGGGTGTGGGAGGCGTGTGCGAGTGGTTGTGTATGGGTGGGGCCGTGTGCCGGTGGGGCACAGGGTGGGCGTCGGCCGTCGGGGAAGCTTGCGGGGAGGACAGAGAAAGACAGGGAAAGACGGGACAAGAGGTCGGCAGGAGGGGAACGCTGCGCGTGACGTATGTAGGGGGGGGGGGGTTCGCAGCGCAACGGCGCCCTGGCAGCCATGCATTACAACGCCAGCAGCCCGCTAGCTTCCTAGCGCCCACCCGCCCCACCCCACCCCACCCACCGTGAAGGTGCTGGCGGGGTTGAGGTTGATGTCGGCGATGGTCTTCAGGTTGGCGGCGAACGCCTGCCGCGCCAGCGTGGCCTGGTGGCAGGGAGAGACAGCCAAGTGAGCTCCAGTGGAATGAAGAAGGGGCGGAAGAGTGCGTAAGAGGGCCTAACCCTGCTGCACCCTGCTGCAGAGCCCCGCTTTATCGTTTGTTGTACACCCACGAAGTCACCAGACCACACTTTGGTGCCAGAGGCGCACCGGACCAGTACCAGGTTGGGGGCGGGAATGCGATGTCCTAGGTGTCCCTGCCGCATGCCGCTCATCTCAGTGATCAATTGATTGGAGTGACGGCCCAGCCCACATATTGCACCATGCATGCATGCATGCGCATGTAAGGCACGTGCATGGGGCACCAGCCGTGCCGTGTTGCGTCGTGCACGCACAAAACACATTACGCGACCGCTGCCCCTGCTTTTGACAACCTCTGCCCCCCTCCCCCCCGGCGTCTCTTTGGTTCCTGGCATGAGCTACCCCCTCCCGCGCTGCCGTATTTATACCTGTCAACGCCCGTACGTCCGCCGTACCTGCGACGGTGTGTACACCTTGCCGTACGCGGTCGCGAACTGGTCAAACATCTTGCTGACCAGGACGGCGCTGGCCTGTGCACGTGCCAAATGCATGGGGTGAGGCAAACAACAACCATAGACTGTCAGCAACACGTGCGCGTGATGTACGGCTGACAGACATGTTGCGTACGTATGCCTGCTGAGATGCCGTCTGCTCGCAGCCCTGACTGCATGGCCTTGCATTGTTCATCTTTCCCATCCGCCCGCCCGTGCGCACACGCACGCATACATAAGCTGCTGTCGCGCCCACCCGCCCACCCGCCCGCCCCCCACCCACCCACCAGGTCGGTTTTGAGCTGCAGCGCCTGCTGCCGCGCCAGCGCCTGCGTGTTGCCTATGATGAGCCAGTTGTACATGTCCGACAGCGGCACACGGAAGTTGGCCTGCATGCAGCGTGTGCGTGTGCGTGTGCGTGTGAAGTGCAGGGGTGAGGTGTTATTAGTTGAGGTGTGCGTGCAGGCAGGGGTGTCAGGATGGGGGGCAATGTTGATTGGCTGGGGCATGGATTAGTTGGCTCGGGATTGCCTGTTCATTGCACAGGTAGGGCGGGATGGGGCCACTTGGACACGCAGGAAGACAAGCCGTGAGGACGCATCTTGCGGAAGGTGCACATTCATGCGGCTGGGGAGCAAGTAAGCGGGCGGCGGCCTGGTATGTGGGTGTGCTGGCGCAGCCCTTCATTTCCCGGACGTACGTGCGTGGTGCGGCAACCTGCATTGCGTGCAGCACCCACGCCTCCCTCCAGGCGCGCCCTACCTGCCTGTGGCCTCTGCTGATGCTAGGCCCAACCAACCAACCAACCAACCAACCAACCAACCAACCAACCCCCCCTACCAGCCTACCGCGGCGAGCGAGCGGCTCTAGTAAGTGCACACTCATGACACATACGGTAACCAACAAACCAACCAACCAACCAACCGACCAACCGACCTGCAGGGACTCCAGCGCGACGCCGTTGATGCGGCCTATGATGTTGAGGTTCGCTATGGAGCCGGGCGTGTCGGAGCTGGGTGCGGGGGAGGGCTTGGGGCTGGGCTTGGAGCTGCAAGGGGCGGGCCGGCGGGGGGTCGGACCAGGGGTGGGTAGGACAGACGGCGGTGGCCGCCGGCGGCGTGTCAGCCGGCGGCAAGAAGAAGCGTGGCAGGTGAGGGGTGGGCTTGGAGTAGTGAGGCTTGGAGTTAGGGGGGCAGCGTTGAGGGCGCCGGTGCCGCGCCGTGGGAAGGATAGAGACTTTCGTGGGTGAACACAGGAGGACGCGCTGCGCACAGGGCGGTTGCGCCTGAAGGATAGTTGGCGGAAGGCTGGTGCTGATTACGATCGGAGTAGGGGCGGCTAACAGTCAGACTGCTTCGCACATAACAAGTATACCAACTACTAGATAAATGGGCTAAGCTCTGGGCTTATGTCTCTGCAAGTCTGCATGGTCAGCACTTCGTATCCGCATGGTGCGTGTAACGACACGCACACGGTCACGCTAGGTCTCGCTTGTCCCCTAGCATTATCCCTCGAGTTCTGACCGAACTTCAACAGTAGTGCTGAGGAGCAGTAGGTAGCCGGGATTCCCCTGGTAGGTATCGCCCGTGAGGAGGAGCGGGTCTCGGGTGCCATTACCGTACGTAGCTGGCTGGGGGCACTGCGCAAAACCGTCGAGCCGAGGCAACCGCTACGACGTGCGGCGCGCGGTTAGGTAGCCCGCCGGGATTCATGCAGCACGCAACTGAGCCCCTTGGACATGATTTGGATTCTATACATGCACATCCTTGAGAAAATCACTCTAACGTGGCGTCAGGCTGCGCATTGGGAGTGCGCGCCCAGGGCCATCCCTGCCGCCCCGAATCCCACGGACCTCGGCTTCTGACCAGGCTTCTTGACCGGCGTCTTTGGTCCTGGTGACTTGTTGGTGCGCTGCGCGTCAGCGCTGTGCAGAGAACCAGCCAGCAAAACAGCCAGCAGCACGACGGCCGCGAGCGTAACGCGCGCGCGCATGGCACTAATGTATTGCTCAATGAAAGGCAATTGTAGTTCAGGAAGTCTGGGACGGCCCATAAGCAGCGGGTACGGGCAGCGTGTTCTCAGCACCGAGTGCCCGACCGAGTGCAGCTTGGTTGTTCTGCGACTAGGCCGTTTCGGCCAGCAGTCTTATTATCTAAGTAAGGTTTCCAGGTCTACCTTTGACAAGGTTATCCAGCAGCCCGGTTTTGTAGTGTATCGACGCTGATGTGCGTCCTGCTCGGCGCGTTCTCGCATGGAATCGGCCGAACGCCCTACAGCTCCACACCCCGCAAGAACCCCGGAACGACGACACTTGATGACCACACTAATCGCTGCAATACATCGTCATAATATCTTGAAGGGTGTAAGCTCCTTTCTTCGCCTCTCTATCCCCGTCATTCCCTCTCCAGGACGCCAAAGTACACACAATGCAGGGCGCTGCGACACCAACATCGAGGCGATGGATGTGTGCCTTGGGAGGCGTGGCGAGGCCAACCCGGTTTCTGCGCTGCAAAAGGGCGGGCGTTAGGCGGGTGCAGTGCCCGCCGTATCTTCCTTCTATGCGTAGAAATTTGCGCCTCAAACGGCCGAAAACGTAGAAGCAGTGTGGGGCTTCAGTGGCACCCTGCTACGGCGCGTAGGCGTTTTGGGGCGCAAATGCGGGTTATTTCTACGGTTTTGGGTTTTTTTGGGGTTTGGGGGTGGGGCGGGGTTTGCCCCTCCAACAAATGTTTTTTGAGCAAAAAACGTGGAAGGGCAGTGTCCAGTCATCTGCGCGGTTGTAGACGACACCGGGGTCCCGAGGGCATCTACGAGATACGGGCACTGGGCAGGTGCGCGCACCGGAACGCGGCGGCCGGCGCCACTGCTGCTGCGGGTGAGATAGAGCGCTGCATGGGCTTCTTCCTCACTCCGAACAATTCACACGCATGCGGCATGCCGCTGCGTTTCAGAACCACACGACAAAGCTCACAACGCACTGCGGGTAGGGTAGTCAGGACTTGAGCCGAAAGTAGCATTACATGCACGCAAAGGTGCGTGGTATGTAGTTTGGTCGCCCTCAACCAGGGCACCCCTGCCCTAAACCCGCCTGTCCAAACAGCACATGAAGCGTCTTCCCTTACTTATCACTTCTTGCATCCTCGCCACATTGCCATAACGTGTCAGCATATCACTGCGTGAGGTCAAGTGCAGCATGCCTGCCTGTTGAGCCGAGTCTGATATGGGGGCATCGAGTGTGCGTGCCACACACGAAATAAAGGTCGCCCATCCCAGGGCCCATCCCATGACCTTGCCGGCGCCCATGCCGATGCGCATGATGACTGCATACGCCAACCGCCGAGTCTCCCTCCTACGAATTTACGATAGTCGTCTGTCAACATCTCTAATGACGCGCCCGCTCAGTGCCATGAATAAGCAACCAACGCGCCCTGCGCACCGTACATTGCCACGGCGTCAACACCTCAGCGAGCGCAACACCACAAGTCACACAGCACAAGTGTTGATTTGGGCCACAACGCAAAGGGCCTGATTGGTGCTTATTGCGTGCATGTGCCGTGGCGCCTGATGGCTAATGCCAGATGACGACGTCACGCGGCGCATCCAACTTTGCTTCGAGACGCGACCGACTTCCTTCCCCCATGAGTATCATCATCGTCACCACCTCCAAATGAGCAGTGCAATCAGCAGTCCCCACCCAGCAGTGTTGAGCGCAGCGGTTGCCATGCCGTACGTTTACGGTATATGCGCCGCAGGGGCGGAGGCACAGCCGCGCACTAGCTCGATCGCCTGCCTGCTGCCTGCCTCGCTCCAGGTAGATATATAGGGGTGCAGTCCTGGACCAGCCCCGCCAGCCAGAGCCCCGCGCGCTGCTGGCCTGTGTGACCCGCCGCCTGCGTGCGCAGTCCTTCATCATGCTTGCAAAGTGAACTAGACACTGAGATGAAATCCACCCGCCTCGTCAAACACATACCCCGGCCTTTAAAAACAAAAGAGAAAGAGAGGAAGAAAATAAAAAGGGTTTGGTTGCCTCACGCCGCCCGGCTCGACCCGGCACGCGTGCTTGTATGGATAGAAGCCGTGCGACCGATCGGCTAAACCAACCTTGCGGCTCCTTTGCGACTCTGTATGCAGCTCACGCAGCATTATTGTTTTAATCAGACGCAGCAGTCACGCATCAGGGCATCATCAGCAGGCGTGTGCCGGCCGTCCAATTCAGTGCGTGGCGCTCTGGGCACGCACATGTTTATGGCTTGCCACGGAACCCGGCGTTTATGTGGCATCCTCCCTTGCGTTCCATCATGAGGAGTACAGTAATATTGTACGCGTGTGTGTGCGCAAACCACGCCATCGCATTATGTGCGCCCTCTCAATTCCAATAAGCGTGCGTTCCACAACGCAGACTGTATGTACAGGTAAGTTGTAGCCCCCCCCCGCCGCCCTCCATATTTGAAAAACAATTCATTCACAGCCCGATGACAAAAGAAAGGTATATCAGGTCACAGTTGTGCAGATGTTGTGCGTGTATAATAAGCTCCATCCGTGCGCACTCCTGCTGCTGGGCTCACCATGCCACGCATAGCCCATCATGTGTGCCATGCATGGCCGCTTCCTTGCCACTGCACTGTCGCAGACAACTACGGGTATTCGTTAGTTCATCACCAGCACAGGCACAAGTGTGTGCGCAATTATCACCTCTGCACCACCACCACCCGTGCAGCGACTGCCGTTGCCATCGACTTACACCAACTTGCCTTCTCCTCCTTATAATCTTTGCCATTAATCTCATTTCATACCACGCGTGGCACCGACCATTTGCTTGCTTGCATATGCACGTATACGGTATATATAAAAGCCCCGAAGCAAGCGCGCATGCTCAGCAGACGCACATGTGCAGCTATCTAGCTGCATGCATGCGTGCATGCGTGCATCAGCAGCAAGCAAGCAAGGGGCGGCGCCGCGCGTTCATACCGCCTGGCGGTGGTGGTGCTGGCTCGCGGCCCCCGCCGCCTCTGCCTCCCCCTCCAGCACCTCCAGCACCTCCAGCACCTCGGCACCCACCTCCGCGGCTTCAGACTGCTCCACCACCAGAGCGCGCGCCCCCGCCTCCTCCTCCACGCCGTCTCCCTCCTGCCCAACCTCCTCAACCTCCTCCTCGTCCTCCTCCTTGTCCACCGACTCCAGAACCTCCTGCTCCTGTTCCTCCTCGGCAGTAGCAGCAGCACCGGCAGTAGCAGCGGCCGTGCCATCCGCGCCCAGGCGGCGGTGGCGTCCGAGCCCGCCAATGCCCCCAATGCCGCCGTTGATGACCTGGTCGATCTTGTCGGTGATGCCGGTGACGGGCGCGGGGGTGGGCTTGAAGATGTTGGTGATCGGAATCTTATCGATGAAGCCCTTGCACAGGATGCCCGTGCAGGGCGGCGGCGGGGACGCGTCGACTTTGATCTGTAGCGGCAGCAGGCAGCAGGCAGGCGGTCGTCGATCACGTGGTGGTAGGCGATGCATGGGGCAAGTAGTAAGACATGTGATGAGGCGCGCAAGGTGGCGGCGGTTGGATGGCGGCTAATAATAAGTGCATGCCAGCAAGGCGTGTGCGCGTGCGCGCGTGTGTGTGTGTGTGTGTGTGTGTGTGTCCAGATGAAGGCGTTTGACTCGCGATGGTGACACGCGTGCGTGCGGCCTACTGACCAGGTCGCCGATATTAATGCCCGGCCGGAGGATGTCAATGTTGCAGAAGACGCCCTTGCACGGCGCCGGCGGCGACGGCGGCGGCGGCGGGCAGCGCGAGGCCAGTGTCTCGGTGATCTGGAAGGTGGGCGCGATGGCGGTCTGGTGCAGGCCGCAGGGGCCTGTGATGATGGGCGGGGGGTGGGGGTGTGTTAGAAAAGCACCAGGAGGGGGGCGGGACGGTCTGTGTGTGTGTGTGTGTGTGTGTGTGTGTGTGTGTGTGTGTGTATGTGTGTGTGTGGGGGGGGGGGGGTTGAAGAAGTGGGTGCGTGTCCAGAGAGGCAAAGACTTGACTCTCATCAAGGAAGTACAGGAACAGAGCGAGAGCCGGCACCAGGCGATGTACGGCGCAACTTAGCATGCATCGGCCTGCATAGCAGTTCATCGCTGCCACCACCCGCCCCGCCCATGCTATGACGCTATGCCCCGACCCCCCCCCACGAACCCGCTGGATCCCACCCAACGCCACCCCATCCCCACCCTCACCACGCACGTACCCGCGGTGGAGCCCTGCATGCGCACACGTGCGTAGCCAAACTCCCAGCCGCCCCAGCCGGTGCCCCTGTATGCCATCAGTGCGGCGGGTTCGGAGTTGGGACGTACGTGCGGGATAAGAATGTGATTGGCGGGTGGTTGGCATTATTGTGCAAAGCCACGTGCACATGCAGTAAGAAAGTGCGTGCGGAGGTTTGGACACAGAGGTCGCTCAGGC
Source organism: Chlamydomonas schloesseri (assembly GCA_016834595.1). Classification (NCBI taxonomy): domain Eukaryota; kingdom Viridiplantae; phylum Chlorophyta; class Chlorophyceae; order Chlamydomonadales; family Chlamydomonadaceae; genus Chlamydomonas; species Chlamydomonas schloesseri. Next base: position 11,598 of record JAEHOD010000023.1, on the reverse strand, counting down.
ATGCCAAGCAACCACATCAACCACCAACCACTAACTGCCAACCACCACCCGCTCACCAGGAGTTGCGGATGATCCAGTGTGGGTTCGCGCCGGTGGCACTGCATGGGGTCAAGTGCACCAAATGAGGAGACGGCATCAGGTAATTTCATGATGAGCAAAGCTGCAAACTCCGTGAGGGTCTCTTTGTCTAACAAGCGCAACTAACGCTAGCATGTGGCCAAGACTCAGTCGACTGCGTCACCACTCACGTGTACCCCACCGCCACCATTGCGTGGTTGTGGCAGGTGCCGCAGGTGCTGCTGCTGTAGTAGCCGCCCGTGTACCAGCGGAACGAGTCCTCCACACAAAAGTAGATGACGGTGGGGCCGATGGCCACCCACTGCGAGCATTTGGAAAGATGCTTTAGAATAATGTATGGACAATCAAGGTGAGGAGAAGGGCCGCGGCGGCGAATGAAGCCACTCTCGCTCCACACCCGCCCGCGCACCATCAGCAGCCACCCTCGCCAGCCACGCACCCGTTTGAGTCGGTCCTCGCTGGCTGCGGTGCTGAGGTAGTAGGTGCGGCCGGTGGCTATGCGCTCGCCGGGGCCCGGCATGCCGCGGTTGCAGGTGCCGGTGGAGGAGGTGTAGGGCCACCTGGGTGCGTGCGCACATGGGTGGGGGGTGCGCACATGGAGCAAAGGGAGGGAGGGAATGGAGGGAATGGAGGGTGAAGAACAGCGTCGAGACATGAAAATTAGTAACTTCAATTGCTCACAGAGTCATGATATTATTGCAGCTCCCGCCACCTCCATCCATTCCATTTCAGCCATGTGTGCTCGCTCACCAGCGCTCCGTCATCTGCTTGCGCTTGTAGACATAGTCCAGCGCGTCCGTGCTCCAGCCGCCCGAGCAGCCCCTGCACGCATGTGGGTGGGTGGGTGGGTGGGTGGGCTGGCGTCTAAGTCCGCATCGTGGGAGTAGGTAGGCAGGCAGAGGCAGCGTGCGCAGGTAGTGCTCGCGGGTGAATATTGGATTGCAGCAAGCCGCATTGGCGTCGGTGCGGAAACACACTAGCCCAACAGGCCTTGCGCATCATCACAAACCCGCGCCCAGCCTCATCCAATAATGCCTCCGTCCTGCTGTGCTACCCAGCTGCACGCACGCACGCCCCATCATGCGTACGGCACCACGCACGCCACACTCACTTGCTGCCGCCGTAGCCCTCGTTGGCATTGGCGCACGACACGATCTGCTGCTCGCTCAGATCTAGGGCGTCGCACGCCGGGCCGGAGCCGAAGCGGATGAGGTAGTTGGCCTCGAGGGCGGCGGTGGCGGCGCTGCGGTTGGTTGGTCGGTTGGCAGAGCGGTTGGCATGGTTACGGTAGTTGGGGCATGTGGGGTTCCGTGTTGGCAAGCAACCCCAAGCACCGTAATCACCAGCCGCCACAACAACTCTCCACAGGCGTACACGTACACAGGCGCACCGGACAATCACTCAGCAACCCCTTCTCCCACCCCCGCACTAATGCTACCGACCACTGCTACCGACCACCGCACCGCACTCACAAGGCCCAGCAGCTGCCGCAGCCGCCCTGGTTGCGGATGGGCGTCAGCTTGCCCGCGGCGCGCCAGTCCACGGACGACGGCGGCCAGGACTGCAGCAGCGCGCGCCGCCCGCCGCCGCCAGGCACCTCAAACAGGCCTGCGTCACTGGGGCCGCCGCCGCCGGAGCCCGGCAGGTCGTCGTTGCCTGTAAGCAAGAGCCAGAGCCAAGACCGCAGTCGCAGATGAGGCTATTTAAGAACGCTCGTTTGTGGTGTGGCAGCAAGCAGTGCAAGTGGCAGTGGCTGCAGCTAAATGAGGAAGGAATATTCTCACGCCTACCACCCGAACACCACCACGCTACGCTAGGCACCCAACTATGCACACACGCCACGCCACGCAGGCAACTAGCCATGCCACGCCGCCCCACCCACCCGTGGGCATGTCGCCCAGCGAGCTGACGTCCATGAGCTGTTGCTTCTGGAAGGACGCAAAGTCCAGGTCGCAGTAGGCGTTGCAGCTGGCCTGTGGGCACAGGGTGGGGGTGTGGGGGTGTGGGGGGGGGTGGGGGGTGTAGGGGTGCCGTGAGGGGGCGTGTGCGTGTGTAGGTGTCGTGAGGGGGCGTGTGCAGGTGTGTGTGCACAGGTGGGGTTGTGTGTGTGTGTGGGTGCGCAGGTGGGGCACAGGGTCGGGTAGCAGGGATTGGGGTGGGCGTCGGGGAAGCAAGCGGGGAGGACAGAGAAAGACAGGACAAGAGGTCGGCAGAAGAGGGGGGCGCTGCGCGTGACGTGGGGGGGGGGTCGCAGCGCAAAGGTGCCCTGGCAGCCATGCATCACAACGCCAGCCCGCTAGCTTCCTAGCGCCCACCCCACCCCACCTACCGTGAAGGTGCTGGCGGGGTTGAGGTTGATGTCGGCGATGGTCTTCAGGTTGGCGGCGAACGCCTGCCGCGCCAGCGTGGCCTAGTGGCAGGGAGAGACAGCGAAGTGAGCGGCAGTGGAATGAAGAAGGGGTCGAAGAGTGCGTCAATCTAACCCTGCTGCAGAGCCTCCCAGAGCTTTATCGTTTGTATGTTGTACACCCACGAAGTCACCAGACCACACCGTCCACACGGAACCACGGCGCCGCCGCCCCCGCTGCTTTTGGTTTCACCCCGCCGCCCCTCCCTGGCTGCCGTATTAGCCTGTCAACACCCGTACATCCGCCGTACCTGCGACGGCGTGTACACCTTGCCGTACGCGGTCGCGAACTGGTCAAACATCTTGTTGACCAGGACGGCGCTGGCCTGTGCACGTACCGTATGATGCGGGGGTGAGAGGTTTGGTTCGAAGGGCAAGCGTGGAATAATGTCAGTGATGACACGTGTGTGCGTGTCATATGTGCGTGGAGTGCATTATTCACCACCTTCACATTGATGTATCCAATCGCCCGCCCGTGTGCACACGCACGCACACGCGAGCTGCTATTTATCGCGCCCACCGTGCCCGCCCACCCACCAGGTCTGTCTTGAGCTGGAGCGCCTGCTGCCGCGCCAGCGCCTGCGTGTTGCCTATGATGAGCCAGTTGTACATGTCCGACAGCGGCACACGGAAGTTGGCCTGCATGCAGTGTGCGTGTGCGTGTGAAGTGTTATTAACTGAGGTGTGTGGGCATCAGGGGTGTCAGGATGGGATGAGGCAAATGTTGGCGGAGGGTAGGGTTGTAGGAGAGCATGCATGGGGTTAGCCGCCCAAGGTTACCGTACGTTAACGGCATGAATGCATGATGCCCCTATTTCAGTTAAGTGCACACGAGACCTCATCGACGCGCCACCATAACAAGCCATCTGCTGAAGGACATGATTGTCTTTCTATCTATCTGCAATCTGCATCGCCCCCCCCATCCTGGGTGACTTGTGGGCTCGCTGGTTCTCACTTCTCAGTTGGGTGCAGTCTCACGCAGTACGCACGTAATAATCACCGACCTGCATGGACGCCAGGAGCGTGGGACTGGCCACATCGATCTTGTGCAGGATGTTGAGGTCAGCGATGGAGCCGGGCGTGTCGGAGCTGGGCGCGGGGGAGGGCTTGGGGCTGGGCTTGGAGCTGCAAGGAGCGGGCCGGCGGGTGACAGCGAAGAGGGGCGGGGTGAGGGCGGGACGGACTGGGAAGGTGTAGGGGTCGCAGCGTGGGGCCGCAGGGGGGCACTGCATGACTGCACCCAGAGATTACGCATGCCGCTGGCAAGCAGGTGACAGCGGGACCTCTCCCAAGGACTCTTGCCGGGTGCGCAGGCTGCTGAGGGGTTCAAGGGGACCGATAGCACGGACGCCCTAAACCCGCTGGGGCCCAACCGCTTCGCGCGCCGAGTTGCGGCCTTGCGGTTGGGGTCACGGCTGCGGGCCCCGACCTTGTCCGACGCACACCCAGCGTACTTGAGCAGGTAAAATTAGGACAAAGCGATGCTCTACATGCTTCCAGTTTTACGAGCTTCGCAAAAGTTGCGCTGCCCGCTCGGAGGTACGCAGCAGAAAGAATGCACAGTCCCAACTCCAGAGCGCCCACTTGCCTTGGCTTCTTGACCGGCTTCTTAGGCTTCGGTGACCTCCTAGCCCCTGGGGACTTGGGCTTCGCCTCCGCGGTGTGCAGGGATGCACACGCCAGCAACACAACCAGGAAAAGAGCGCTCACGCGCATTGTGCCGACGCTGACAGAACAAATGCGGATGCACAGGGCGTGAGCGGCCACACAGGCGGGTAGCGGGTAAGAGTCCGGATGCTCCGGAGTTCTTGAACTGGTTGCACTGAGACAACTTGCGCCGAATTTCGGGGCCTACTCGGCCGGTCGTGCTTTACAATTTATATTGTACCTCAGTTCAGCGCCGGCGGCCCACCCGGCTTATATGTGAACCGCGCTGGGATTCTTTGCGGCGACCTCCTCGGCGGGTGCTCGCAGAGCAGGCGATCGACCCCTCCAGCTCCCGGGCCCCAATCTTCGCACCGCTGTACCGCAGTGCCATTTATTATATGATTTGGTACTATTTTTTGCTGGAGCCACCTCAGCGGTGCCATGGCGCTGCTCGCGGTGGGCCCAGCCATTTGCGCTCCAGCGGCGCCGCGTCAGCTGGCCCCGCGCCCTAGGCAGCGGATCGCCGCCTTAATACAACTTGAAAGTCGTCGACGATTTCACACGGCCTGCTGGCTCTGCATCGGTTTAGCTGGGGGTCACGACAGAAAGGGTGGGCGCGCTCGGGACGCGGCGCCGAGCCAACTTCCGCTCGCTGACGCGCGCTGCTGGGCACCTGTCCTCCTTCTGTCGATAACAGACAGGGGTGCGAGGGGCCCGCGGGCGAAGCTCAAACAGCGCTTGCAGCCATGATGCAAGCCGTAGTCATGGAGCGCAAGTCGCGTGAGTTCAAACGGGCACCACAACCGTGCAGGTGCAATGCGTGCGCTCAAGGCAACACCCCCACCCAACCACGCACCCCGCCCCACCCCGCCACTTTCACCACTCACTAAGACTGGTGCGGGGCGAACCTCAAGCCGTCGGCGGACCTCCCGCCCCCGTCCTTCATGTATGCCGTTAAGCAGCTCTGCTTTTGTCTCAATCCACGCCACGGTCCGAGCCCCGGACAGCGCCCGGACCGCCTGACGCGCCTGCGCGCCGCAAACTGACTGGTCCACAGCTCCGTCACGTCCCTCGTCTGCCGTACCTGCAGGTTGCCCACACACACACACGCACTCCAAGACAGCGCCCGCCCCCACCACGCGCCGCCTGTTGCGCCGCCTTTGCCGCGCACACACGGCCCGGCTAAGGCATTTGGCCACCGCATGCGACTGAAGCCTTCGGCTGCTGCCCGCATTCTTCTCGCACGCCGCCCAGCCCAGCCCAGCCCAGCCCAGCCCAGCCCAGCCCAGCCCAGCCCAGTCCGGCGGGGGGGGGGGGGGGCGGGGACGCCGCCGGCAGCTCACACGCGCACCAGCTCCGCCAACGCGCCCACAGCCGCCAGCGAGGTGGCGGCGGCGTTGTGCACGCCCGCCTGCTGCTGCTGGAGGCCCTGGAGGCCTTTGGTGCTGGCGCCTGCGGGAGCACGCAGAGGAGCAGTGCACACACACACACACACTCGCGACCGTCCATAATCGCACCGCACGCATTGTCCTATGTCTGCTGTTCTCTCCCTTGTGATCTCTAAAACACACACACACACACACACACACACACACAATTCTCTCCGTTTCCGTTTACCAACACACACACACACACACACAAGACCCATGGATGTTTGTTTGGATTTAGTTAGCGTCCATCGCTCAGGGGCCTTCGGTTCCCAAGCGCTCCACGGTAAGAGCGATGCACGCAGCACGCAGAATGCTAGGGTGTGCACCGGCGGCGGCGGGGAAGGGGGGGCAGCGGCACACCCACGGCAAGGGCGGGCGCCCATGCCGCGCGCATGCAACGCACGCACGTCGTGACCGTTCCTCTCCTTGTGCTTTTCTAGCACGTCGTGAGCGCAGCGCGCAGCTGCGCAAGCAACTTTCCAACACGTGCCAGTGCCAGTGCCCCGGCTCCCCCCCAAGACTCCTCCCCTCCCCTTGCAGCTGCCCCGCCTCCCCCCGACTGCCACCTGGCACCTTCCATCGCCCTGCTCGCTCCTTGCCGCGACCACGCCCCCGCCCCCGCCCCCCGCCCCAACATCCCGCCCCAACATCCCTGCAGCCGCACCCTCACCCCCATCCGCAGCTCCCGCACCCTCACCCCCACCCGCGCAAGCCCTGCCCCCGCCCTGCCCCCGCCCTACCCGCACCTGCGCCCAGCGCCCGCAGCGCCGCGGCGCGCGCCATCATGTTGGCCAGGTTGTCGGCGGCGGCGGCGATGGCGGCGATGGTGGCCTTGTGGCTGGCGGCGGTGGCGGACAGCGCCAGGTAGTCGGAGGCGTCGCCTGCGTGGCGGGCAGGGGGGGTAGCCATCCATAGGATGGTGTAGGGTAGGGTGTTGGGTATGGGGGGCAGAGGCGGGGGGCATGGGGGGAGGGGCGGGGGCATGGGGGGAGGGGCGGGGGGCATGGGGGGAGGGGCGGGGGGCATGGGGGGAGGGGCGGGGGGCATGGGGGGGAGGGGCGGGGGCATGGGGGAGGGGCGGGGGCATGGGGGGAGGGGCGGGGGCGGGGCGGGCCCGAGGTGGGGCGGGGTTGTTTTGTTTCCAGCCTGATAAACCATAACCGAGGTGGGGGGGCGCGTCATGGTGTGTTTGTGGGGTGGGTGCGCGGTGGGGCGGACAGGGAGGGCCAGCGCAAGAGGGGAGGAGGAGGAGGAGGAGGGTGGAATGGGGGGGGGCTACACGGGGCACTGATGGCACGGATTGCGAAGGCTGAGGTCTTGCGAGCAGGCGTCAAGGAGACCTTCACCAGCCCCAGCCCCAGTCGCAGTCGCAGTCCCCCCCATCACATTAAACCCCCACCATCCTCACGCCGCACCCTACAGCGCCCGCCCACACACGGCACACGCCCGCACCCGCACCCGCACCCCACAGCGCCCGCACCCGCACCCGCGCTGATGATGTGTCGGTCCACGCGCTGCACCTCCGCCCTCAGCGCCGTGCAGCGCTGGTCCACCTGGGGGGGCGGGGGACCGGGGGACCGGGGGAGAGGCGAGGGCCATGAGAGCGTAGAAGCGGAGGGGAGGGGGGGAGGGGGTTGTGGTTACCAGCCCAAACTAAACCAAACCCAATGGGGGATGGGCTGGTGAGCCAGGCAGCTGGCTTGGAGAGGCAGACAGGCACCCAGGGAACGGGGTTTGTGGTTACCAGCCCAAACTAACCAATCTAAAGGGGAAGGGGGGGTACCGTACTACGGTACACCACGTCACGTGCATACCGTACATCGCTGTCGGCTCCCGCCCACCCAAGCCATGCCTGCTCACCCCGCCACTTTGGGTTCTGACAGGAGGCATTCCTTTCACGCACCCCCCCATCCCCCATCCCCCATCCCCAGACAGCCCGATTGCCTCGATGCCCCCACCTGTGCTAGCTCCCCCTTCATCTGGGCGATGCGAGCCAGCAGCGCCTCCTCGCCCTCGCCCTCCGCGTCTGCCGCCTGGGCGCCGCCCTGAGCCGCCGCCTCCCCGCCCTCACCCTCCGCGGCGGCTGCTGCTGCGGCGGCGGCGGCAGCGGCTGCCCCCCGTGTGGGCGTGAGCAGCGGCAGCGCGTGTACATCGGCCGGCAGCGTCACCGGCCCCCACCTGGCGTTTGGGTGAGCGGGTGGGTGGGTGGGGGTGGGGGTGGGTGGAGGTGTAAATACCAGGCCATGCTAAACCAAGAAACCGAATAGCGAGTGGAGCACAGGGGGGTTACAAGGGCGCCGCCAGGGCGTTTGCGTGCGGGCATCAGGCGCATGGCGGCGGCGGCGTGCGATGAGGGCGAGTTACGCACACGACGCCTGGTCTAACTAACGACGCACCGCAATGCGTTCTCCTACATAAATCCTGGCCGCGCACTTGTTTGAGGAAGCAAAGGCATTCGTGCCACCCAGGGTCCACATGGCAAGGTCGCTCCCGCCCGGGCACTGCAATGCAGGCGGGCCAACCTGCCGGCCCCCAACTTCCCCCAACTCCCCTTCCACGGCGCCCCTCCCTCTCCCACCAACCGGTGCTTCGCCCCCTGCTCCGCCCTGCTTCCTCTTGCCTGCCCCCTCCCTTACCTGCGGCACCGCCACCTCTGCCGCCGCCGCGCCGCCGCCCACGGCCGGCCCAAACACGGCGCCGCTGGCCGCAACCGCTTCAAACAGGCCCAGGCTGGCGGCCGCCTTGGAGGCCAGGCTGTCGTACAGCCGCTGGGTGCCCTAGGTGTGTGTGGGGGTGGGGGGGGGCGGGGGACGAGGAGGAGGAAGGAGGAGCAGGTCGTGAGTTTGGGTGGAATGGTGGCGCCGAAGCTGGCAGCAGCTCGGCCGCGTGTTCCGCCGCGCATCAACGCCGCTGAGGACGCAAGACGGCGAGTTGCAGCTTGCTGTTACCTGCCCAACGCTGGCGAGGAGGGGGTTGTCGTGGGGGGCGCCTGACGGCCCCGCTTCGCAGCTCTCCTGGTCGGCGCCTCGTTGTGTCAACGCTGTCGACACGCAGCTGCAAGAACAGGGCGCGACCGGGGTCCCTCAGCGACCTGAACCAGACGTATGACCCTTTGCGTAAGATTTCTTGAAAAGCGGCATGCGGAATGCCCCACCTGAAGAACGCTTCGAGCCCGTCCGCGCAATAGTCCAACACCTGTGACCATTTGTATCGTTAGCGCTCCAGTTGGCCAGCCAATCCAACAACGCGGGCGCAAAAGTGCATACTTACGAAATTATGCACGTCCTCAACAAATTCCTGGCCGGGCGCTCGCCCTGGCGCGTGGTCGACCTCCATGTGTGCTCCCGTCTCCGCTAGCGGCTCCTCTGAGCTTGCCATTGTCCTCATAGACTTGTCCCCTGGTGTAAGTAGTGGTTGGTTCACCCGTCGAGCTGTACCAAGGCACGAGGGCAATGAAGTGTTGAAGGGCCGGTGACAGCTTTGCGTATGTACCCAAACACCTTCTGTAGACAACCTCCAACGATACAAAATAATGGGATGGTCAGTTGAACGTCAATGCCTGGGCAAAAAGAACAACTTCGTCCGAAACAATCGCGCAATTGGGCTTTTGCTCACGAGGCCTCCAAAGTTGTGGCAAATTGTGTGGAACGGTACGAAACTTGTTGACCGATTATTTTATGTATCAGAGCTATCGCATATACTCGTATGGTCGTGCATTCTTCTGAAGCCTTCTTATACAGTTTTGAGCTTCTTACAGTAAACTGTCATCTTAGCAGTACTATAGGAGTTTACTAGCCGCCTGTTTGCTTGTGTCTGGGGCCCAGTCGTTCGCTACCTTCTTTCTTAGCGCTGGTCCGCTTGGCCAGCGGACCCATCAAATAGAATCTTGATATTAAGCTGAAGCATTCTGGAGGGTCCAGGAGAACTCGCGGGCGTCCTTGAGGGCCTGGGGCCCGGAGGAGCGCGATGGTCGCCACTGGCGGAGGAGGAAATGGTGCCGGCGGTAGCTTCCTAGCGCCTCAGGTGCGCATCCTGAGGGCCACTTGCTGGGACCGTCGTTGACATGCGATCAGTAGCTCGGGGCCTCCCGTAATGGCTGGTGCTACGCGACCAGGCGCCATTAAACTGGTTCTAGCCAGAGGATGGCGGCGATAGATCGAAGGGGAATGCGGCCCACGCGCCCGCGGAGTCGCAGGAGTAGGGGAGTGGGGGCGGGGGAAGAGGAGGCTTCCCTGAGAGGGGGGGGAGCTGAGCGGATGCGACCTGGTTCCAGCCAGACTGCAATCATGTCGATGGTCCTGCCTGCGTGTGGAGGGCGAATGAGGGAAGGATCATATGGTGCTCGGGCGGCACAGCGCGGGGATGGTGGTGTCTGGTGAGAGCGGCGTGCAGGCAGGCAGGCAGGCAGGGGGCGGAGCGCAGGGTGTGTGGCGAGGCGGGTCGGACAGGTGATATGCGGGTCAGCCAAGTCGGGGCCCCAGGTCCAGCCGGATCGGGTCGGGTTGGGTTAACGGCACCCACGCGGCCAGTTGACACGTGACCCTGACAACGACCGTGCGGCTGTAGCGATGCCACCAGTGCCATCAGGAGGGCGGTGACCCTGGTACCGTATGCGGGGGGGGGGGGGGGGGGGGGGATGGCCATCGGGGCCGGATGTCGGGTGCAGGTCAAAGAGCCAGCTGAAGGCGGAGGGGGAGGAGGGTGGCGGGTACCGCGAAGACACGACCCCAGAGGGCATCGGCGCGTGCCGCTGGTGCGGTGGCTGGAGGGCGGGGGGCGGGGGCGGGGGCGGGGGCGGGGGTGTGGGAAGGGCAGCGCGGCTGGGCGTGTGTGCGGCTGGGCGTCGCCTTGCGGCTGGGCGTCGCCTTGCAGAGGCGTTGGTGCCGCGTGGTGGCGCGTGGGTGTGGCAGGCCAGGGCACGCACTCCCCCCGCCTACACACACGCACACCCGCCCCACGCCTGCTGACCTCATCCACTTCCTACTACTACTGGCACGCACACACACGCCCGCCACCCCCCATTGGTTTAGTTTGGGCTGGTAACCACCACACATATACACACACACACACACACGCCCCCCCCCCCCCACAGGTCCCAGCCCAACGTGCTGTCGCTGCCCCCGCGCTGGCGCGCGGCCCAGGCGGCGGCGGCGGGCCTGAGCAACCTGGGCAACAGCTGCTACCTCAACTCCACACTGCAGGTGGGGTGGGTTTATGTGTATGTGGGTGGGTGGGTGGGGTGGGGTGGGTGGGGTGGGTGGGTGGGTGGGGGGGTGGGTGGGTGGGTGGGTGGGTGTCGGTGGGTGGGTGGGTTGTCGGTGGGTGGGTGGGTGGGTGTCGGTGGGTGGGTGGGTGTCGGTGGGTGGGTGGGTGGGTGTCGGTGGGTGGGTGGGTGGGTGTCGGTGGGTGGGTGGGTGTCGGTGGGGAGGGCAGGGGGGTCCAGCGGGGCTGGGGGGAAAGGTGGCGAATGGGGGGCAGGGAGGGAGGGGGTGCACAGGGAGGGGCCGGGAGAGGGAGGGGGCAGGAGGGCGGGAGGCGGAGGCCTGGGGGTCCATGGGGACGGGAGGGTTACGGCAGGCTAGAGCCCAGATTGGCCAGGGTATTGGATGCAGGGCACTGCTTGGCCGGCGGGTGAGTCACGGCGTTGGCTGGGACGATGAGGCGGAGGACGCGAGGAACAGGCGGACGGACGGGTGGGAGGGGCGGCCGCGAGGCGCTGACTGAAGCGAGGGTTGTGGAGGGGCGGCAGGGAGCGACTGAAGGAGAGGCGCATGCAGGGCCGGCACGCCCGCTCCATCCCGTGGCGAGGTGGCTCCCAACCCTCTTTCCACCCCCCTTCCTCTTTTCACCCTCCCCTCTTTTTCACCCTTCCCTCTTTTCACCCTCCCCTCTTTTCACCCTTCCCTTTCCTCCTGCTCACAGTGCCTGGCCTTCGTGCCGCCGCTGGGCCACCTGTGCCTCACGCACGGCCACTCCTCCACCTGCGCCCGCACCCGCTCCGGCGCCGGCGCCGGAGCTGGCGGCGCCGGCTTCGGC